>CM031605.1:76627280-76667280 GCA_018398815.1 Conus ventricosus | reverse complement strand
CTGGAAATGTGTATGGTTCTGATGGTGAGAACCTCGATTATCTGCCTGTGGCTCACAATCGCAATCTGTGTTGTGTCTCTGGTCAAATATAGATTAGGCAAAGATGCAATGACGACCACATCCTCGATGGCAAGTACACCATTCAAATCCAAATGAAATAAAGAAAAATTCACAATAATAGCAATCAACCTCTACAGCCAAACAGCATTATAACCTCCCTCTGAAATCCACGACACAAACAAATGAAAAGTCCAAATAATACAACCCTCGACACTCACCACTCATGATCCATCTAACGGAGTCAAAATGACACGAGCCTCTCGTAAATTGAAATGATGTGTCAAATTCCAAACAACGCTATGCCTGCCCCTGAAAATGGCATGAATCACGATACTCACCCCGGTGAAGTCCCCAGCCCCTATTTCATGCAGCCAGCTGAGGTAGCGTGTGTTGTCTGCTGCCAGGAAACGCCGCATCTCTGGGTTCTGTGCAAACTGCTGGGACAACAGACGACCCCGTTTTCCTGGGTGGCCAGAAACATGACAAGCTTTGTAAAAATCGGTCCCTTTTGCGACTGTTTAACGGATGTTCTGACAATACAACCTCCATCTGGTAGAGACTGCCCTACCTTTATTTCCTTTAATTTTATGAATGATCTCGACAATTTATACACACTGTCAAAACTTTGAACAAATCCGGTTTTGGTTACCGAATTTGTACCTACAAAACACCCAAGGCCATAAAAAAAAAACCAGATTCATACAAATTCTAGATGAAAGGCCAGCCGAAAGGATTCTCTCATATCCATAAGTCGGTGCACACACACACACAGCCTCCAACGATCAAACTTGCTGACAGAAAAGTATGACCGAAAACTAGTCTTTTGATACTTTACACCAACAAAGGACACTGGCAAAAAGAAATGGACTTTATGGCAACACACCCAGAACAAACTCGCGGTCATCTCATGAACTAACATTTTGTCCATATTTTACAGATTTTCACAAAATGACTGAAGGATTTAATCTGTTCATGAATTCAAAGTTTATTGTGTTACTTTCCACATCTACAAACAGGCTTTTCATATGTGCTGCTTGTGAATATCTGGGTTTTTTTTTTTAACAATGTCACTGAATTCTATATACAAATAGGGTGAAAAACAGATGTGCTGATCTTAGAATATATTCACTATCTGTAAATTCACTTGGAAAAATTTTGGTAATTTTTCGGACAAAGTAAAGTTCTCTTCCCTATGTAAACATGTATAACACATCCATAACCTATCACATATTTGATTGGCACTCGAAAATAACCTTCATTTGGTTTTATCTTGTTGGGGGAAAGACCAGCGTTTGACCTGTTTCAATACACCATCACACGCGTCTTGTTTTTGTCAAGGGGAAAGAACTGCGTATACATAATGGTCATTAATGGCCTGTGTAGTCTCTCTTGGATTGAAGCAGTGTATGAGGGGGAAGAAAAAAAAGCAACCTTGTGCTGAAGTCTCAACTGTAGCATGTCACCCTTCAACCATGGGGTGCTAAGAACTGAATTTTACACTTCAGCGCTTTGCCAACAGATAAAAAAAAAAACTTACAGTCAATAAACCCAATGTGCAGTTAAGGCCTTGGGAAACCTACACACAATACACTGTCAAGAGAATCACTGTAGCAAGCACCATGAAATCACCGAGCACTGACACTTTTCAAACAGAATTCATTGTATTTGTCCTTCATAACTGTTCATAATTTCGAACCAAACTCACCTTCTTTCAAATACCAGTTGAACAAGTGTTGTGAGAATCCCTGCAGAACAAACAAACAAAAAAAATGTCAGTAATTATCTCCTGCAAAAAACACACCCAAAACGACAACAAAAAACAAAACAAAACAAAAACACCACCTTGATAAATCACATTCAAACAATCAGAATTTGGAAGATGATCAACTCTTCTCTTCCAGTCACACTGTCAGACACAAACCAGAGGCTGCTGCAAACATTCTGAAGGTCTATGGTGACGTTCAGGAGAGGCAGGTAAGTTCTGCACACAGCCAGATGCTTACTGACGACACATGTGACGGCTGTGAGCTGGAATATAATGTGAGGATCTATGGTTCAAAATCCAACACACCTGAGGATAACGGGATGAGTCTGGATTCTTGTACGTCTCCTAGGCAAATGTACACACTGACACCTGTCAGTGTGTGAACCTTTTCGAGCGTCTCTTGCACAAAAGCAGACAGACATACTCAGGGGTGGGAGCAGAAAATCATAGCTATACTGAAAAGGTTGGGGGGTCCAGGTAGGCTGCTTTAGGCCTCCGGTGGGGTGGGATGCAGGGGCAATGCCCTTCTGCCCCCAGACTCTGAAGAAAAGTTGTGTTGCCAAGACACTTTTGTGGCCTCTCCTTGAAAACAAAGTTACTAATTAACTCCTATACAAAAAGACTCAAAGTATGACAAAATATGGCTTACGGCTTAAATATCAAACTGAAAATGTTATGCCAAGTACTTAGAATACATCTTAAATTCAGTAAACCATCAAAACAAATAGGATGCAATGTATAAATATTACTCACCAGTGATGTTAATAGAAGATAGCGGCCAAATTTCAATCGCTTAATTCATAAGTTCAAGAATGAGGATTCCTGTTTTCCTTCTTTTTTTTAAAAGTCTTACATGGCTTAACCCTCTAGTTTTCGTAACGGGAGCAGACGGGAGTGCTCAGACTGTGCGCTAGATTTCATAACGGGAGCAAACGGGAGTAGCGGGGCCGCATGTGTACGGTACTTTTCCATCACGTGCTGACGCCGTGAAAATGTTCGGAGAGCCAATAAAAGTTGTTGGGGATTTCCCACTAGAGCCCAGCAATCTGGCACCACTATTTTTGGATGCTGGTACCACTTCCATTCACAAAAAGAGGGAGAAACTGCGAGCGAACAGTCGTGCGTGAGACTGACCGATTTTCACAATGGCGTCGTCTGCTAACAACAGCGAGTTTGATGATATTCCTGATTATTCTGCGGAGGAGTGGGATCAAATTTTGCAAGAAGTAGAGAAGTTTGAAAATGGAGAGTTAGGAGAAGAGAGTGATGTTGAAATTGGCACCGATGAAGGAGAGGAAAATGTTGAAAGTGACCCCGAAGACAACGTGCCGCTCGCTGCTCTGCAAACCACATGGCGACCGGCTACACATCCTGCCAATGTGGCCGCATTCCAACAGCCGACAGGCCCTGCGCATTCACTGCCGAACACTGCCACCCCTCTCGATTATTTCTTTTTGTTTATACCCCTCACATTTTTTCAGTTAGCAGCAGTAGAAACCAACAGGTACGCTCAACAATGACAAGCAGCTAAGGGCACACCTGACTCCCTATGGTTTGACACAACACCTGACGAAATGCGGGCCTATGTCTCTATACTCATTATGATGGGGATTAGGCGTCTGCCACGTCTATGGTGCTACTGGTCACGCGATCGCCGCTTCAACGATCCCTGGGTCAGCGAAGTTATGCCCAAAACACGCTTCTTCAACAGTAGGGCAGTTCACTAGTCTCTGTGTTTGTGTGTACGTGCATATGTGCTTACCTGTAGTTTGTAATGACAGTGCTTCGATGACACTGGCAGTGACACTGTACTCAATATCCTCGCTGTACAGCTATACATTGTGTAAATACATATGGACATGTATAAAGTGCTTAGAACAGTTACAGAAAAACAATGATGAACCGTGCTTGAGTTTACTTACAGTAACTGTTCAGTAGTGACAATTCACTAGTTGTGTGTGACATTCTGTGGATTACCTGTGGGGACTGAACGGGTGGACAGAAGACAGATCATCTCAGGTAGGCCCCAACTTTCATTTTACAACACTAACATGCATGTGCATGGGATAACTGCATGTTGGTGTGCTGTATTAGAATTGTCACCATCGCATGTGACACATTGGGTGACATTTTGGTGACAGTGACACGACCTTTCACCTCGAGACACACAAAATCTTGCTCACAGTATAGAACAAAGCCTTGTGACCATACATGCAGAATTTCATAGCTCTAGAGGTTTATTCTTGGGTGTGGTGAAGCCTGAACTGCACATACCCATTTTATGGCTAAATGCACCAAAAGAATCTGAAAACTAGGGGAATTTGGCCTCAGAGAATCTGAATACAAGAGGGTTAAATTCAGCAGAGACTCAATGTCTGCACTAGCACTGGATTGGAACAAACACTGAGCAAAATCAAAAGCTGCAGTGGGCCAAGTCTTACAATAGAAATCAGTGGCTGGTGGCACTGGGGCATCTGAAAAATGAAAGTTAATAATTAGAGTGGATGAACCTGGCAGCAATAAATCAGTAACCCCAACTGAACAAATCTTGAGAAGAATATCAGTGGCTGCAATGAGTGAACTTGAAAAAGTATATCAGATGAAGCAGCAAGGTAAGTATGGAACTGGAAATTAGTGGCTGCAGTGAGGCGAATCATGGTAACAGAAGTTAGTGACAGCAGTGGGGTCAGTTGTTCAATGACCACAGTGGGGCGATTCTTGAAAACAGAAATGAGTGGGATCAGTTTTTTTTTAAACCTACATTGAGGCAAGTCTTAGAAACAGAAGTCAGTGACTGCAGCAAGACCATTTGACTTGTATACAAGCTTCCGACTGCACAGTATACACCTGTCACCAAGCAGCCATTTGTTTTCCGCAGCCATTTTCGGAATGGACGATTCAATTCGTCCATCTCATCCATCCATTCATTTCTCCACTTGTTTTTCTTCAGGTCATTGTCGATCTTCCATGCCCCTGCTTTGTCATTAATCAGCTCCATTTTTTGACAAATATAAAGCACGATATGGTCTTCACGCATTGAAAACAAGATGGCGGATTTCAAATACGAGTGGCGCGAAAACCTGAATCAGAATACGGAACGTGCACACAGAAAAAAAGGAAAAATTTGCTATACAGAATTCCGTATCAATACAGGTCTCCCACCCCTGCATACTGAAGATCTACAATGTTAATATTCGTGGAAAAAAAATTGTGACCGCCCTTTCTTGATCCCGATCTACGCCAAAATGCAAAGGGTTTGTCCTTGAGCCATACATGTTCCAACTGTTCAACCAGACTTGAGGACATCGGACCTCAACAGCTCCCAGGGTTTGTCCTTGGGCCATACATGTTCCAATTGTTCAACCAGATTTGAGGACATCGGACCTCAACAGCTCCAGGTTTTGTCCTTGGGCCATACATGTTCCAACTGTTCAACCAGATTTGAGGAAATCAGACCTCAACAGCTCCCAGGGTTTGTCCTTGGGCCATAGATGTTCCAACTGTTCAACCAGACTTGAGGACATCGGACCTCAACAGCTCCCAGGGTCTGTCCTTGGGCCATAGATGTTCCAACTGTTCAACCAGATTTGAGGGAATCAGACCTCAACAGCTCCAAGGGTTTGTCCTTGGGCCATACATGTTCCAACTGTTCCACCAGACTTGAGGGAATCAGACCTCAACAGCTCCAAGTGAAAACACAACATCCTGGCAGTGGTACCACCTTTCCCGTCTGTAGATTTCAGAGAAAGACACTCGCTAGAGAAAAAGTTGCCCATACCAACACTTTTGTCTGTAACACACAGTCCTTGTGACATTCCCCTAGTCTCACTCACCCCCTCCCCCCCCCCCCCCCCCCCCCCCCCCCCCCTTCTCCCAACAGAAGGAGAGTGTGGTGGCACTCACCCTGTCAGCAAACTGTGCAATGTATCTTTGCAGGCGTTCCTGGCTGTTGGTGGAGTCGCAGATTCTGATCAGGGCATCAAAGTCGAAGTATTTCTCCGCCAAAGAGGCTGCCCGGTCAAACTGCTCAAATTCCACTGCAGAGCAGAAAGACAGGAGTTGGGGTGAGGAAAGGTCATACTGCTTATAGCCTTGCCTAACACACAGAGGAAAGGTAATACTGCTTATAGCCCTGCCTAACACAAAGGGGAAAGGTCATACTGCTTATAGCCCTGCCTAACACAAAGGGGAAAGGTCATACTGCTTATAGCCTTGCCTAACACACAGAGGAAAGGTAATACTGCTTATAGCCCTGCCTAACACAAAGAGGAAAGGTAATACTGCTTATAGCCCTGCCTAACACAAAGGGCCCTATCAGGGCTGTCACCGCGTTGACATGAACTCACAAGTCCTTTAAAAAAAAAAGAAATAAGAAAAAAATAATAATAATTCACACAATTCTTTAAAATACAACTTCCAAAAACTCCAGAAATTTTGTAAAAAAATCTTTCATCTGTAAAATCTTAGATCAGATGGAAAAACGTCAATCTCTTCCATAAATCCACAGATCACATCCGGCTGGACATCTCTGAACATCACACAAGTCCCAACACTCTAAAACAATATGTTTTACTGTGAGTGGAACATAACATGGAATGCAGCACGGAACTTCACCTTTTAAAAGATAAGAATGGGTGTAAAAGGAGTGGCCTGTATGCAAATGGCACAAGACCGTGTCTTCTTTCTGGCTGCCTCGGGAACATGGTAAAAACTCTTTCTCAAGTTTGGATGGATTTTAGATAGGTGTTGGGGTGAGGGGTAAGGGTGTGGGAATGCAAGAGTTATTGATATGGAATATGCACATACTTGGAGAAAAGACGATTAAACTAGGGTCCGGTGGCTGATCTGCAAGTAGATGAGGAGAATGTTTCCAGTAATGTTTTTTCATCTTTTCTTTTTCTAGTAAACAGGACATAATCTGGATGGGAACTTGGGGCTGGGGGCAAAGATGCCTGAAAGACTATCTATAATTATCAGAACCACTTCTCTCTTTGATTCTCTTCACAAATCAACTGTCAAGCCCCCTGACAAGAGTTGTCATGTTTTCTCCTCGGAAACTTTTATTCTTAAAGCTGACAGATTCATGACACACACACACACACACACACACACACTTGTGTACATGCACACACTTTCACATGTGCATACACACACACAACACACACACACACACACACATACACATACTTTCTCTCTTCAAACACACACGAGAGCCCAACTCACTCAAGGGTTCAATCAGCTTTCTGCGCTCATCCTCGTATTTCTTCTGCAGCTGGGTGTAGCGGTCGGACTGCGGGTCCTGACGTCGCAGGGACTCCAGCTGGCTGCTGTAGGACTCCAGCTGCAGGTCCGCCAGCCCCATCAGCTGCTGGAACATGACTCCCCGCGTCTCCACGTCCTGTGTCTCCGGCACGCTGCGCTCCACCGTCAGCATGATCTGAAGGCCAGGAAAGCATGTCTTAAAGCACTCATTCGCTGTGGCCTTGAGTCTAGCTGACGACATAGGGCCATGCCTTGGATTACGCAACTTATCAAAAAACTAATCCATGTCAATGAAATATTACCATCTACCATCTTTTAAAGCACTCGTTCACTGTGGCCTTGAGTCTAGCTGACCAGGGATGATTCAACTTATCAAAAAACTAATCATGTCAACCATCTTGGTAATATATCGACCTTATAACTACTATTTTGCATAATATCACCATCACCATGTAACCAACTTTACGTTCTATACTGGGCCATCATGAGCAACCCTCTTGTTTCATTCCTTATGTACAGCTTATCTGTGAACCTGTGAATATTACTGTTATGATAAACTGCACAAGAAAAACAGCCTGCAGAAGTGGTTGCCATTTACAAACACTTTTGATCTGACTCTAGCTTCAAAACCCTATTTCAAATTCAAAGCTTATTTTGAGAATAAATATGAACGATAGAAGACTGTCCAACAACTGACAATGTTCATGCTGAATTGGTAACCAAGGCCCAGAAAGCTGTGCAGTGTGTAAGGGTGCATCTGCACTCATTTGAAACCTCAATGGCAGCGTGTGAGACAACCAAGAGGTGGAGAGCTGGCACCATGACATGGCATACATGGATTCCAACTTTTCCATACTTGACAAACTGGTAATTCTTTAACCCGTTCGGTGCCTAACTTGACAAGATAACTCGATGGCAAGGATGTGCACTCTTCGCTGCCATTGCCAGCGCATATACTTGTCATGGGGAAGTCCGGAATATTCCTCGTTTTATATTTATACTGCTTACAACACAGAGGATATTTTCAGAGAGGTGAAGTCTCTAGATTCTACTGATAGTTGGTAATCTCGTTTTTGTCAGTGAGAAAGTCAGTAGAATTTTTTAAAAATATATACAGGTTTTTTTTTTCTTTTTTTAAACCCTGGCAAATAGGAATCAACTTTAAGCTTAATTCCTAGGCAGCTAAAGGGTTAAACATCAATAACCTACAGAGATATAATATACAGAAGACAACAAAGACATGGGGAAACAGCATCAAGATTATAAATGCATTCCAGCTTTTTTTTTTCCAGACTGGTTAACTGGTCTGTTTTCAACATCAACAGTATGCACAGAAACAACCCGGAAATGGGCGGTCCACATCAAGCTCATGAATCAATTCCTGCCTGTCCATAACTGGCTAACTGGTCAGCTTTACACACTGATAACATACAGACATACAACAGCTAACTTTAGTCACAAGATTTTTATACCAAAATTTGTCAAGCTGTAGGTCTAATTTCTTTATGGAAAAAAAAGTAACCTAGCTTAAAAAAAAAAAGTAACTTGATAGCTGCCAGAAATATTAAATAAACAAAAGATCTGATGGCTAACGGTGCCCCTCTCCCTCCTTTGTGCATCTATAAACAAAAAAGACTAAGCATTGTTATCACTGAATTCAACCTGGTATGAAGGAACCCTGAATGAGCCTCTGATGTCACTGACACTGGTCATGCTGTCTGCTGGTTTTGCCCGAGGCCTAGAAATACTTCAATACAATCAAAACTGCAAAAATGGTGTACGAAGGCAAGAAAATGGTCACAGCGCAAACCTACCAAATGCTAAAAAGATTACAGCTCACTATTCTGGCCCCATGTCCACTGAAAAGAACAATGAAATACAAGTGCCCAACAATCAGGATTAGAGAGACAAAAAGAATACAAAATGATCTAAAAGCACAAAGGAGAGCACATTAAACTGCCAAGGCAGAAAGTGATAAACCGAGGTAAAAAAAGGAAAGGGAAAAAAGGCACACACAAACAATGGCCGTAAGCAAAAAAAACAAAAAAAAAAATAGCACTTCTAGAACAATTTGTTTTATAATAACAAGGTTTCTAAATTTACACCATTCTTACTATATCTCATAAACTGGGTATCATTTTGAATGGTTTTCCATCTTCATCTTGCAGACTTGAAAATGAATTTGAGTTTCATTTGATTATCAGTTACTGACTTAAATCTGTGTCCATCTACCCCCCCCCCCCCCCCCCCCCCCCCCCCCCCACCAAAAAAAAAAAAAAAGATAATTCAGTGAAGTATGTGCAATACATGTCAAAGCACATCACAGGTATCATTTTGAACAATTTTCCATCTCATATCTTGCAGACTAAAAGATGAATTTGACACATTATCTCATTTATTAGCATAAATTCAGTATCTGTCAACACACACACACACACACACACAACACTTCAAATAAAAACCAAGCAATAAGGCATCAAAAGAAAAAAACAAACCAATCAATGCAAGCACACACATATAAACAGGAACTTGGCTCCGTGTCCCTGTTATGCATATCCAACATGCAAACCAAGGCCATGCTTTATTCTTTCACCTGGAAAGCTTTTCCTGGGATCTTCCCAGTGCTCCCTCTTTGCTCCAGACATGAAGAGGCTTAATACAAGTGGAACAGACAAGGTTCAAACACTCTGGTGAAACCAGCACGAGCGTGTCAAGAACAGGGAAACCTTCATTCTGGCTCACTTTCGCCCTCAACCAGTTTTCGGGCGAAAGTGAGCCAGAATAAAGTTTCCCTGTTCTCTGACAAGTAAGACTTCAATAACTAAAAATAACGATTATCTACAAACAAACATACTGTGCAGGGTTATCCGTTTTAATACTAATTTACTAAAGTTTTCAGAGAGTAGCGTAGGGGAAAGTAGCCGGGACTGAAACACGCCCCATAGAGTAACGTAGGGAAAAGCAGCCGTGACTGAACGCGCTTCATATACAAACGGTGTCTGTTCCCACGGCTCTCTTTTCAGTACTGTCAACTCTGTCAGGGCGGTGTAAGCTTTTAATTGCTAGTTGCCGGCCTACCTGCCCAGCACTCGGGGTGTTTATTTCTCCCAGTGCTGTGGTGGTGTAAGTTTGCGTATGGCAATATAGCTGCAGTTTTAGAAGACAGTGTGGATTCTAAGTTAGAAAAAGTTTTTGAATCACAAATACTTTTTCAACAGCTTTATAGATTAAATTGTGTGGAAGACATGAATCAGCTACAACTTTATATATAACCACACACACACACACACACACACACTGACACATGCACACTACACGCGCGCGCGCGCGCGCACACACACATACACACACACACACACACACTCATCACTCACACGCACGCACGCACACACACACACACATACACACACAAACGCGCGCGCGCGCGCACGCACGCACGCACGCACACACACACACTCACACACAGGCCAAAAATATAATGCTGCCGCACCTCCTCTACCCTCTTCCCCCTCCTCTTCACCCCCCTCCTTCCTGCCTAGCATGACATCAGCCTTCCTACGCCAACACTGCCCGCGTGGCGGCGCTGTTACAGCCTGGCCAATTAGCGGCCGCTCACGACTAGGTTAACCACACATTCTTCCACTAACTGCCGGGCAAGAACGACGTGTTTTACTGCGCTGTGGGTGTGTAACCGGTTTACCGAAGAACAGAATTGTGTATCTTAAAGGTTTGTTGGCTTGTTGAAGACAATATTGTTGACAAAGATACAGCCAGTTTTAATACGTGTTGGCTATCGATGAGAAAAATGGCGCTGCATTGTTGAAAGTCAGCGAAGCAAAACAATTCATCACGCGATACTGGGACTGTGGTGGAAAGACGCGGTGTTTTTTCAGTGAAAAAGGTGTTTGTAAAAAAGATTTTATGTCGGGTGATAGTGTTTCTTCTTGTGAAGAAGACATACAGTGCTTGTTTGCGCGTAACAACAGAAGTATCACACTGTGGTTAGACAAGTGTTTAAATATAGTAACGATCATGCATGTACGGTTTTAAAAAATAGTAAATGACGTGGCTCTAAATATAGTAACGATCATGCATGTACGGTTTCAAAAATAGTAAATGACGTGGCTCTAAATATAGTAACGATCATGCATGTACGGTTTGCTGCCATATGACATTTGCGCCTGCCCTGCTTCGGCTGTTTGATTGTTTAAAAAACGCAGTGTGCCCTTATGCAACTGGATAACTAGATAGGGTTAGGCAGACCTTAGTACATTTACCAGTATGGGAGAGGAGTAGTGTGTGGCTAGCACTATCTTCATATAATGCTTTAAATATACAATGCCGGATGTACTACTACTGGCGGTTAGAGTGCCATAAAAGCTTGGCTACAGCAATTACTGCTGTAACCCAGTTGCAAGCCGGTTGAGAAAAGAGGGGCACAGCAAACTAGGTCAAGCGATCAGAGAACTAACGCTCCACCCTAGAGCGGCCAAGGGCACAGTGGCAAGCCGTTTTCCAGCGCTCCACCCTAGAGCGGCCAAGGTCACAGTAGCAAGCCGTTTCTTCAGCGCTCTACCCTAGAGCAAAGGTCACAGTGGCAAGCCGTTTTTTATCGCTCTACCCTAGAGCGGTCAAAGGTCACAGTGGCAAGCCGTTTCTTCAACGCTCCACCGCTCTATCCTAGAGCGGTCAAAGGTTATCAGCAGTGGATCAGACTTTTTTTGCTGCTTTGTCGCTTTGCTGTCTACGCTTCACCTGCGTCAACGCCCTGCTTCTACGCCCTGTTACAAACTTTTAGGCTGCCTTTTTGTACTTTATACAATTGTCTTGTTTTATTCAATCAGGCTTTTGTTAAATGCACTTGGTGGCTGCTTTGAACTTGCAACAAAAGAGCCAATGCATCACAAAAACGCAAGCACTGTCTTGCACCAAGTGGTGTTACACATGACAAATAATAAAGCTCTGTGTACACCACACACACTCCCACCCCAAGTCACCCCAAGTTCTTAATTAAGTTTTTAATTAAGTCACCCCAAGTTCTTAATTAAGTTTTTAATTAAGTTACTTCAAGTTCTTAATAAGTTCTTGATTAAGTTCTTGATTAAGTCACCTCAAGATCATAACTAAGTCATCTTTAAGTACAACCAAGTTCTTATTCAAGTTCTTATAATTATCAAAAAAATACATCTATGTTTTTATCTTAAATAGCAGATGTCTAATATAGTACACACACGCCTCAAAAAACGCGTCATCGTTGAGGATGTCTTGCTCAGCGTTCTCTGCATAGATCTTAATGAAGTTCTTACATCCTAAGCAACCGCATTGATTACAATTCTGGTCTATGGAAATGTCTTTTATAGACTCCATGTCTTTATTTATTGACTTTATCATTTTATAAACGCCATGATCTATTTTTATTAAAAAAAATTAAAATTAAGTTCTTAAAATATTATTCCATTTGAAATGGATCAAAATGATGCTTTGTTATTGGCGGTTTTGGCGTGCTGTTGTCTTTTTTCTGCATTTAGTGGTTCAGATTTTTTGATTGCTTTTGTTTTTGTTGCCATTGGTTATATATTTTATAACCGTAATAACTGCCCCCAACAGCAGCAATGGCGCCAAAAATGGCAACAGTTTTAAGTTCAATATTCCATGAAGACTTTGGGGCCCTTGTATCACATGGAGTTTTTATAGCTGGCATTGAATCAACTTGTTCTGGGCGTTGGCGGCGTTATGTTTTCATGATGAGTCATATTCTGTAACATTAATTTTTTTTGTCTGTTCCACTCTGCTAATTTTTTTCCTGCTTCAACACGCCAGGATTTTTAATGGTCTCCACCTGATTCAGCGTTTTCTGCTGATTTTCTGGCTTGGTTAACTTTCTCCACCTGATTCAGTGTTTTCTGATTCTGCTGATTTTCCAGCTCGTTCATTTTGAAGGGAAACAAAATCTATATGATTAAAAGTTATTAATCCCATGATTAATGGCGATAACAATGTTCCAAATCTGTAGTATAGATCACACCCTAGAGACTCTAATGACTTTGTTAAAACTGGATCTTGCGTTAAATCATACGTAAGATCTTGTTCAGAATCAATGGGAGCAAATCTACTGACTAGTTTAGTGTACAAACTAAGAACCGTTTGCCCCACACTTTTCACCATTCTAGACCCCAGCTGCGCTTCATACCTGTTATGATACTTTAAAATGTCTTGCGGCGACATCTGTTGAATCTGTTCTATGCTGAATTCAGTTCCGAGGAACTGTTTGTTTTTCCACATGCTGCCAAAGAATACAGCCTTTCCTTTTTGGGCATAATAGCTTGGTCATCAACTTGGTCATTCATAAGTTCAGGAAGGTTTAGGCTGCCTTGTAGCTGTAGGAGATCATCACTGTTCATGTTTTTTAATAATTATAATTATTTTATTTTATAAAAATGAGCACCGAAAAAACTGTTACCAACCTTGTATACCATTCTGCTGTTATTGGAGGACTAAGTGTAGGATACTCAATGCTTGGTAAAAGCCTGTTAAGATTAAACCAGCAGATCTTGGCAAACTAGACTTTGAGGATTCAGCAAAGCTGATTGCTATTGTTGCAGCTTCGTTTGCTACGAAAGATTTTCTAGTTAAGCAGGAATAATTCCAGACAATATAAATATGTAAGAAAAAAATACATTTTAAAAAAATGGCTTCACTCGCAATAATGATAGGCGGCGCTGTGGTGAATGCGCTTGCTTTTAGCGGAAGTAATTTCGCATTTAGTAAACTGCGGGATGACGGCGAGAGAAAAAGACATAACAAAGCTATGGAGGAACTAGCAGCCGCACAAGACGCCTATGAAAAGCAGAGACTTGAGCAGTTAGATTTTATTAATGACACACTGAAAAAACAGGGGCATGCAGCTTACACATTTAAAAATGTTGATCAAGCAATAAAACAATATTATCTTGTAACAGGCAAACCAATCGAGACATTGCCCCACCAAAATTCAGTGACTTTTATCAACCATCAGAAAAACAAAAGATGCAAGAAATCGGGTTTATTGTCGTTGGTATGACCGTCGTGTATTTTGTTGCACATAATATTGGCTGAATAAAAAATGAACAAAATCTATTATTCGCCCAAAGGATATTGGAAGGGCATCACAGCAATTAAAAAGCTAAGCCAAGCAGCGGGAGTCAGTGAACAAACAGCAAAGGAATGGTTATCTAAACAAGCGATTTGGCAAATTTATTTACCTGCACCTAGACGAATACAGAGACCGCACTTTGTGAACACAACTCCAAACGACACCCATCAAATGGATCTTCTATATTTACCCTCTGATACGATTAGACGAAAAAGATTTAAGTACGCACTCACAGTCATTGACATGGCTTCAAGATACAAAGATGCGGAGCCATTAACACAAAAGAGTGCTTCTGCTGTTGCTGTCGCTATACACCTGATATACCAACGAGGCCCCTTAACTTTCCCTCGCATGATTCAAGTCGATGATGGAAAAGAATTTAAAGGCCAAGTGAATCAATTATTGTTAAAACACAGAGTTACTATTAGAAGAGGCATTCCGTGAGTTCACAGATCACAGGCTTTAGTTGAAAACTTTAACAAACAGTTAGCCGAAAGACTTTTCTCCTACCAGTATCACAGAGAGCTGATTGACAATTCTCGCAACACAGAATGGGTTAGAAGACTGCCCTCAGTTTTGCGCGCAATGAATAATGAAGAATTTAAAGGGCTAAAACCAGTACAAGCAATCAAAAGAAAAACAATAAATGTTGTTGAAGGAGAGTCTTCATCCGGCAAACTATTACCATTTGGATTGAAAGTAAGGTACCTTTATTTACCGGGGGAAGCAGAAGGGGACACTCGCATCAGGGCAACAGATCCAGTTTGGAGTGTTGATCCATATGAAATAAAAGAATTGTAAAAATGAATCCGCCCGTGTATTATTTACGAGAAACTGACACAACAAAACAACCAGCTCCTCAAAGATCTTTGTGAAAGAAGAACTGCAGATAATTCCGCCAGACACAGTTCCGCTTTAATTAATTTACGGTTCTCCAGTGCCCAATTGCATATGAAAACTCTGGATTAACAAACACACGTTTTGTGTTTGTTCTATCTAACGACTTCTTTGTTACAACAGTTGTGTTGATCTCATGTAGATTAGATCGCAGTTTTACGTTGTCATGATGAAAAGTCTTATTGCCAAACAATGCTTCTTTGTAGTTGTCATGTGATATGTTTGACTGCACAACGCTGCGAGATATTCCCTTTGCTTTCTTAATGATTTTGTCCTGGCTCGAAATACTGTACATTTTTGACCTTAACCCCACATACTCCTTGATCACCTTTCCAGATAATTCATCCTTCATCTTTCCTAAAACCTTCTTATTAACGGATGAATGCAAAGGCGAATCTTTAGGGTAATCAGATGTATCATACCATCCTGCATGGCCTTTAGCCACTTCGGTTTCCATGTCTTTATAGATGTCTTCAGTAGGGATATCTATAACAAAACTATCTGTATCTGTGTAAAGTACTCTGGACTCGGGATACGAGGGCTTAAAGTAGTCATAAAGAAATTCTAACATCAAAAGCTTTGATAATTCTAAAACAGTAAACCCAATAAATACAGGTTTGTCTAATTTGACTTTCTTTTTTTTCATCATTATGCCAAAAAGCTGATCATGAAATCTTCTAAAGTCCTGATAATTAGGTTTTGAAGTCAGCTTAATTGCTTCGTTCTCTCTGGTGACTAATCTGACATCTTTGCGCTTGTGCGGATTCTCCATAGTCTTTCCAAAACAGCTGTTGTTCATCAGCTTGAAAAAGTCTTTTTCTGAAGCATCTGTGGATTTAGTTCTAAGATCAGTGTTCTTCATGATGTATGGTTTCATGAACTGTTCTTGATCAAAAGCAATTATGCGATGAACTGCTGTCAACTTCAAACCATGTCTTAAATAAAATTGTAGAAGTCTGTAATGACAGACATAATTTTTTTTGCCGCGAAGATTAGGCACAAGTTTAGGTGGTTCTCTTGGATCCATCTTTAGACTTTCTGCTGCTAATGGATAGTCATTATGCAGGTCATGGAGTTCCTGAGGATATTCTAAGTCAACTTCTAGAATGAAACCACGCTGTTGATCAGGCGTTAAACTGCCCAACCACTTTAATGCCTTTTGAATATTATTCGGATCGCCGCCTGTGTACATTTTAAAGTTACGTAATGGAAGTGATTGCGCCATTGCCCAACCATACAGATTGTTTGCATCTAAATACATAAGATAGTTAGACCTTTTACTGGATCATAATCGTCCAAGTATTTGTTGTTTGCTTTACAGTAATGATGCGACGCTATACTAATTCCCCACGCAACCCGTTTTCAATCATCTGAATCATTGGTAAATCTGACAATAAATCAATCTGTACTCCAGTAAACTTTAAGAAAGCGTCCCAACTCATCCCGGGCGCAGAAATGTAATGCGCGGGATCCAGGCTATAATGTTTCATGCAGGTCTTTCTATAGTTTTCAAAAATATCCGCCAACAAACATACATCTGCCCTCAAGTATGAATCATGATAGTCTCCCATCGTTTTACACTCTAACTTCTGCCACGCATCTTGAGCATGCTGGTAATCAGAGTCACTGATGTCCTTTCCTCTAAGACTAGAAAGAACGCGCCTTTAGGCGGAAGTGTATCTTCGTCAAACCTTTCCCAACTGTTCATGTATTCATAAGGGTAAACACCCTTTCTAACAAGAGTTGAGTCAAAATATTTTTCCGTTATTGGGCAGGACTTTAAGGACATAGCCAGTGACTCTAATGATCCCATCATGTGCTGCATAGAGTCATAAAAAGACATGTTATTCAGATTAAAGCACATGTACTTTTCTGATGACTGTGCAATGCATGACACCCTGAAGGCATCGTCCACTGCTTTCATTATAAGATGAGAGTCGTAACCTCGCAAGTTATGAAAGAATACAGGCAGCTTCCATGTCTTTGGTTCAAACTTTAGTTGAAGATTGCATTTACTGTGCGCAGCTCCTCTGAACTTTCCACTAATGTGATCATGGTCTCTTACTTTTGGATTTGTTGCTTCTTCACTGAGTTCTAAACCACAAATCCAACAATGTGTGGCTGAGTCATACTGTTGTTGGTCTTCAGGCGTCATTATGATTTCAGATAAGTTTAGATTATTAGAACAGTCATTGCGCACTTGCTGCATGCGTTCTAAGAAGTATTCTGCAGCATTAGACCCTCTATATAATTTTGGTTCTGAATGGACGCCATCCGACCTAACAATAATGAAGGCAAATGAACAAATCTGATGATTACTCATTAAGACTGTTTTTCGAAGTTTTTGTGGCGCTGATATACCATATAAGGAACAATGAGTGATTCAAAGTCTGCGTAAACAACATATGGAGAATGTTGCAGCCGTTTCCAGTTCTTAAAACTAACTTTAGATCCGGGTGGGGGCGTAATTAGTTCTGTATTACAGTCTACAGAACTTTTACAATGTTTCTTATGTTCGCTCGCGGCTTGAACAGATGGCATTCTTGTTAAACATTTTCTACAGAATTCTTGTTTGCCATGATCTTTTGAAGTATGCTGCATTAGTCTACTCATTGTTCGTATCAATGTGTAATGCGGTAGCCCGCTGGTAAAAGCTCATATAAGTAAACCTGTTTTTTGTCTGGTCGCCAATCTTTGGGGCTGTTTTTGGGACATTTTAAATTTGGCCCCAAAATTTTTTCCCACCCATGTGAAAACATTACATTTAAATGGTTTGTTTTTTTTTCAAACCGATAAATTTGGGGTTACACTAACGGGGAAAGGGACACCACAAAAGTTAAGACTTTGAGTAAGGGTGATAGTTAGACACTCTCTCTGCGTTTGGGGGGCGTAACACCTTGCAAAAACAACCCATAAAACATTGTTTCCAAATTTCCTTTATTTTTTAGAATTTGCTCTTTTGCAACAAAGCTGAGGTAGTGGGGTAACCCTTCCAAAAATGGGCGCATACCCGGTTTTAAATCGATCCTAAGACTTCCCCCTCTGACCAACCAGAGCCTCTCTTTTTGGCTTCTTAGCCGCACGTCAAACTGGCAAGCATTTCGTTCCCAACCGGTTTAAGCATTACGAGAAAAAATAGGTTTTTTAGTCGAACCCAGACTTCTAGTTTTTTTTCATTTATTGTTTCAATCGATTAAAAAAAGCTAACATTACTTTTCTGGGGGGTTTATTGTATTTCCTGGAAATTGAGAAAAGCCAAAAAAAATTGCCCGTACTTTGCGGGGTTAATGACTTAAAAACAAAATATTCAGCCTCTTGAAACCCTCTTCAAGTTTCCCAACAATTCCCGTCCTTCAAATCTTATCCATTTGATTTCTTTTCTAACCCAAAAAATTTTTTTAAATTTAAAAAAAAAACAAAGGGTTAACAATCAATATCAACGTCTTTTGGCTTGGGCTCAAAACTAAAATTTTTAAAAACCCCTTTTTCGTTGTTACGGAGCGTTTAGAACGAGTTTTTAAAAACTGTTTTCTTTTTTAAAAATTCCTTTTTTAACGCCGGGGTCTGGCTTTGAGAAAAAATTTTCCCTTTCCTTTTTGAAAAAAACTTTTGTCTTTGATCATCAAAACGGGCCCTTAAAAGTTAAATTTTCCCCCTGATTTTTTAGTTAAAATGCCTTTTTTTTTCAGTTTTTAAAAGACTAAAGTTTAGCTGTTTTAGGGAACATACTGTGGTTTTTTGGGGTTTAGTTTTAATTTTTTTCCAGCCGACTTCCCTTAAGAAAAAACCGAGAGCAAAAAAAACCCCCTAGAGGTAAAGCTGCGGGTGGCCTATGCCCGTTGTAAGAACCAACACTCGTTCCTGCTGATAGAGCGCTTATAGTTGATGTTCCAGTATTAACATATGTAACAGCATTAAAGGCAGCAGAATACCTCGTTTGGTTTTGCTGTATTTTGAAAGGTCTTGCTCTAGTTTTTGTTGCATTTGTGTAATGTTGGTTAATTGAGGTTTTTATGTTAGGGCTTTCTACTATCTCTTCTCTTGGCGGCGCTGTAGGCACATTTGGATAATGTTTAACAGACATGCTTTTTATAAAAATAAAAATAATTTAGTATTGTATACTTTTAATCTGTTATTTTCAATATCAGCTGCGCATCATATATTAAAAACAAATGTACATTAAGCGGTTTATCGGCTTCTTCTTCTTTATCAATTTGAATGTTTATTACGTCTCTCACAGTTCTCCCGCTTCCATGTAACCGATTATCCTCTGTTGACCTTAGGTCAATCCATAAACCGTATTTTGTTGTTAAATATCATCAAGTCTTACACTGTGAAGGTGTAGATCTTTAGCCACAAGGTCAACTGTTGGATTTCTACACCTCCCACCTCCAAACAGTTTTTCTTATTTCATCAAAATGCGATAAGGTTTAAGCCCGCTAGCATAGATTTGGTTAGGACTGCCCTCAATCGAACATTGTACTTTCGTTATTTTGGATTAAAAAACTTTTCATTCCTCTTTTGAATGGTTCTTCATCTTCACACAGCAATAAAATACCTTTAAGCGATCTTGCTGAGACGCTAAACTAAAATTCCATATAGTGTCTGCCCTGCTTCTAGGATATGTTGTATGATGAATCACTCTTTCGTAATATTGCTAATTTTAGACTGATATTGTTGTTCAATCAGCCTTGCTAAATTAGGGTTGCTAACAACGTCAAACTCTAACGAGATGTCAGAATGCTGTACTTTGCTTCGGTGTCTGATGATTTGATAACCCGTTTGTATTCATTAAAAGTTAGTTCATATGACAATCTGTCTTTTAATGCTCCTTGAAAGTATGGCGCATGCGCTTTTAACAACTCAAAATCTAAGGGAATGGAAAAGCGATTTCCAAACGCAAAATTTACAGCCACATACTTTTTGCCGTCTTTAGTATCTGCGGCACCTATTCTATGTTTTAGTGCTTCTTCATTTTCTATTCCTTGAAACGCAAAGTCAGCCCTTTCAGTCCCGGTTAGCCATAGATCAGAATAGGTTAAAAATATGTCTGCATGTGTAAAGAAAATATTTCTTGCCCCTCAAGTTTTATAGAAATTTTCTTAACGATTGCCCGCCCCAGATTCTGTACAACTGTCCTTTTTGGTCTGTTGTTGAATCGAGTACTATTTGAAAGTAAGACGCGCAGAGCCTGGCACAATCACGTCATCTGCTCCTAGGTCTGGAAATTTGACAGTAAGAATTTGATCTGCATCAATAGTAGATGGATTATTTGGAACAGTAATAGTCCGCTATTTCCCTTCACGCCAAAGGGTTCTTTCAGTCTTCTATGGGGTTAAGAATCGAGCCATGTGCTTGTGACATTTTTATGAAGCAAAATAAAAATTAAATTATTTAAAAACATGGCAGGAATTGAAGATGAAGAAGATTATGATGTTTTGATCCTGGAGACGACATGAGTGAAATGATCCCTTTGACACAGCATCGCTCAATGCTCTCAATGCGGCATGAATTAACAGAAAGTAAGGTTAAATCATTTTACGAAAGTTTAGGCCAAGAACCTCCCGAATTTATAGACCCAAATGATTTTGAATTAAAAGATGATCATTTGTCTGTAAAAAACGATCAAGGGCAACTTGTTCGGCTTACAACTAAACCCGACCCATCAAAGTTTTTAGCCAAGAGTACAATTATACAAAGACTCAGTGTGAAAGATCAAAATCGCCTTGGTCTTGTTAGACCGAAATTAAGGGCGGAAGCAGTTTCTAAACTTCAAAACACACTGCAGAACTCCCAACAGCTAACCAAATACAAAACATGGAACTTGAAGAATTAAATCAATCGGCAGATGAGAATAATAAATGCAATAGAGGCAGAAACCAGTTTTTCAGAAGAAACAGCATTAAAGACCATACACAACTCACCGCTACCCATGCGAGAATTATTAGCCCTTGATGTACTTTAAGAACCATCAAAGGCGAATTAACAAACAATTTAGCAAAACTAGGTGAACTAGATGAGCATATAAAAAGAGAAAAAGAAAAACTCGTTGAGGCTGATGACGCCAACTTAGGGCCTGATATTAAAGAAAGAATAGCCCAAAGACTAAAAGATCTTGAACAAGAAAGATCAGCAAGACTAGAAGTGACGACATACTAACCGAGACCAATTACGAACTCAAGTGAACAGAATAAGAGAAACTATCGAAAAAATTTTATATGAAGACACAACACTAGCAGAACGAATACGAACACTGTTTAGAGAGCAAGAGTCACATTAGCAAGCGTTATAACTGCCTTAGGATTTGCAATAAGTACATTGGTGTTGGCTATTACAGGCGGCGGTGGCCAAAGTTCAGTACCTCCACCGCCATCGCCTCCGCCTGATAAATCATGGGTAAAAAAACAGCTTGATCATCTTGCAAGTTTATCAAAAAAATAGCCGTAAAGCCGTGGACGCTTTACCAGGAATATTGGGGAGTATCGTCAGCTGGCTTTTGTCTACTGCAAGCAAAGTAGTGGCTTTATGGCCGAGCACTTATGGGCATAGTTCTTGTAATAGTTGGGTTACTATTTAGTAAGATAAAAGACCAAGTAATCCTATGCCAGTTAATCCAAGAACAAGCGCTGTCTTTTCATATTCATGGTCATCGCGAACAGAGTCCGCAAGCTTTGCTGAGTCTTCAATGACTTTTGGGGTTTGGACTTCGGGAATGGATGACTTAATCTTGGGTGTTCTTTTATTGTTTGTAATATTACTGGCCCAGAATTTATGTCGTTTTTCCCAACCTTCTGTTCATTGCCTGCTATAGAATTTCATTATTATAGTTTATTAATTGTACCTATCTGGAGTCTGAGGTCAGAAGGCAGCATGTAATAAACCAGTGCCAACAGCAAAGTCTACTTTCGATCTTGCGTATTGTAAAACATGTTGGTACCTTTGAATACTTGAAGGTAAATCAACTGTAGAATTAATGGCGTCCTCTAAATTTGCTAAGTATTGTTTTGTGAGCGTCAAAGCCAGTAGAAGGATCAGTTATGCTCGATCTTGCCTGTGCTTGCGAGCCTAGCAAACACCAAACGTAAGTACGAATAGAGTCGTTTATTCGTTCTATTCCCGCTCTAGTTAGGCCCTTAGAAGTGTCTAAGATAAATGTTGTCCATGCTGTTTTATGCTCTTGCTGTAGGGACCCGGGCTGAACAGTTGGGCCAAAAAAGAAAGTTTTGAAAGGAGGATGCCAGTCATAGTTATACTTCTGTGCGGCCCCCGAAAATAAAGGTCGCCTAGCCATGATTATGATCCAACTTTGTCTAAAGCCTGTCTTGATGTTAATATTGAATTCGTTACAGATCCTTTCAAAAGCCTTCATGTCTATTCTGTTGCTGAGTGGATTAAATGTTTGTCATTTGGTAATGGCGCTCGCAGTTTCAGTCAAATACGTCTGAAGGTGTAATAAAAATGAAATCTGTACACTGACTCACCAAAGGATCATGGTGATTTAAATGATCAGCATACGCACTCCACACCCAGTTGATGCGCAAAACACAGCAAAGTTTAACTGGTTCTGATAAAACTGCATCGGATGACTAAACCACGCTTTCTTGATGTGGTCGTTTTCATAGGGGGGTTAAGATATCTGCTTAATGGAGTACTCACCTTTTTATGAAAAGAGGCAGTCTGGGCCCACAGCAATGTCAAGAGTATCAGTTTGCTATAATTTTAAGATTGTAGTGCGGCCCAACAGAATATTTTGCATCAGTATATTTGACGCGCTCATTTTTATTTCGTTCAAAAAATGTTTGAAACAATAACAACACAAGACCGTCCTTCGTTTTTAGAACATGCTATGATAACAATTGCGGGCCAAAACGGTCGCGCTCCATGAAATATTTTACAAAGTCGTATGGTTTAATATAAGTGAATCCGGAAGAATAATAAGGTTCTAAAAGTTGATAAAACAGGGACCAAAGTTAGCGAGTTAACAATACCTGATGGTTATTACGGGTTTTGCTCACTAAAAGAAGCAATGAGTAACTTTGACATTACTCTCAAACATAACAATGCAAATCTAAAAACAATGTTAACATTCAAGCCTGAAGAAGAAGTAGGTTACTATTTTGATAAAGAGCTAGCTAAAATGTTAGGCTTTACAGCTAACAATTATAGATTAGAGTTACACCAACCAAAACTACTTATGAGGGGGAAAGTCCGCTCGATCTTGCATTACATTCATTACTCTATGTTCATTTGGATGAGCTAAGCACTGATGAAAACTTATATGACGGAAGGCCCTCAACTGTTTTAAGAGCTCTTCCATCAGGGAAAGCTGCATATTGCGATTATGAAATTATACAATTCCCTAATTTACAGTTTAAAGGATTAGTTTGTGGGAGGGTCGGATCATTTAATATAAAAATTAAAGACAAAGCGGGGAAAGTTGTAAAATGTGATAACCTGCACATTGTTTTGGAAATAAAATAATACGTACTAAAAAATAATGTCGCGTGGGCCAGAAGAATCGGAGGTTACATTAGCGCCTGTGAGGTGTATAACTTTAGAATTAAAAGACCTTGCAGACGTTGCGGACTTTGAACAAAACGGTGAGATAGGCGCTTTGTATGGTTTTTGAGTACACTAAAGATGGTGATTATAAACGCAAAGAGGTTAGCGACAGCAAAAAGTTTCCTAAACTAGAACAACTGCGCAATCTAGAGGCAAATAATGTTGGCCAGTATGAATATAAAATAGTTCGAAACCTGACCTCAAATGGCACTTAGAACCATATTTAGAATGGGACTAAAAATTTGAATTCATAAGCCCATTTACATATTTAGCCGTCAAAAAAGTTTCAGAAAAGCATTCAACTCTGGCCCTTTACATGTAAGTCTTATGCCGGACGACAATAGCCGGAAAGAAATTGAAATAACGCCGTATGGGAAAAAACAGTACATCCTCCACAGAAAAGAAACAGTTGTAAAAAAAGCTTCTACAAAATACAGTCTTTCCAAGCAGAAAATTAGGAGACACGTTCACAATAATATTTGAAATTTCTGTCTTTAAAGATGTGGAGAGGGATGGGGTTGTGGGCGTTAGTGATGACCTTATAAAAGGAATTAATATTAGCTGGCAAAACTTAGACATTAAACGCCTTAACGTTGTTGTCGTCGTTCTTCACAATGGCGAGATATTAAGATCATAACAACAAGCAACAAAATCAATGTTGACTTAAATAGAAACAATCTTACAGAACTAAATTGGATTAATCTTACACATTTTAGGCCTCATAGGGTTTTATTATACTGAACAAGTTTTGACCAGAGAGTATGATAAAAATATAACTGGATTAGATTAAATTCTGTTATAAAACTATGGAGCAGTTAAACTTTATGACAAAAACTCCTCATTGCTCATTGATTTGTGGGCAGACTGGTTGTGGAAAAACAATATTTATCCTCAACCTGTTACAAACAGTTTATCGTTATAATTTAATCATATTGTGGTTTTCTGTCCAACACTTAAATGGAACAAGCATATCATAATATAGAAGGTTATATGGACAGATGATGACATATATTTAGTTAATCCTAGCAATAAACTGAGTGAGTGTTTAGAACAGTTTTTATAGGCTGTTTGAAGGAACGCAGACACTATTTATTATAGATGACTGTTCGGCAGAAAGAGGACATAGTTAAAAAAAGAAATACTTTGTCAAAACTGGCTTCAGTGGAAGACATGCTGGATAAGTGTGTGGATTTTATGTCAAAAAATATAACTCAGTTTTAAAAGACTTTAGAGAACAGTTAAAGACTGTAGTTTTATTTCACATGAAAGACAGAGACTCATTTGAAGAATGTTTGCGCGAAAATGAGTTATTGAAAATGACCAGAAAAAACACAGGATTAAACAAAAACTGAAATCTGAAAAGTTAGTAAATTAGTATTTAAAACGGATAACCCTACACAGTATGTTGTTTGTAGATAATCGTTATTGAAGGCTTACTTGTCAGAGAACAGGGAAACCTTTATTCTGGCTCACTTTCGCCCGAAAACTGGTTGAGGGCGAAAGTGAGCCAGAATGAAGGTTTCCCTGTTCTCTGGTCTCACCTGTTTGGACAGAATGGTCCGCAGACCGCCGGGCCGGAGGTGATGTCCAGGAACGTACTCTGGCATTTGACCCATGACGTCCTCTGGCGTTTCGTAGGTGCTGGCTTTGGACTGGCGATACACCAGGCTGCTGACACCAAAGTCTGGGAACAAATCGTGTTAGTTCGGACACTGTAGGAATGAACTATGTAAAATATCAATGCAAATGTTTACGGGATTATTTCATCACACCTCTCTTCTTCGACCTTAGCAGTGCTCCTGGTGCCAATCCTCTGTGTGAGGTGAGAATTGAGACTCTGAAGACCACAACCACACTCTTAATGAGTGAAAAACAAAATCGTTCCAATGGATATTCTTAAAAGCTAACGTATTTCGCTGCCACCAACTGCTTGTCCAAGGCACAAAAATCAGCTCTGTGAACACATTACAGATTGGACGCAAATACAATCAGGCAAAGCCATGGTATTTCCACATTCAGAAGCACATTTTCTATTACATAGCTGCCACCCCCCTCCATAACTTCCAGGGACAACCTTGCCCAAAACCAGTATTCTGAAAAAATTCCAGGGACACTTATTTTACACGGACGTTTACACACGGACGTTTACACACACACATCACAATAACGACTGTACAACACAAACTTTGGTATATGCATGTACTCACCATAAGCGTTTCATGATGCGGCACATATATATTTCTGCTACAGTTTCCCTTTCTTTGCATGAGGCTGTGATCCTGAACAGCACTAAAGTAATCCACCTACAAGTGCATCGCACACAGTCACTTTCTGGTTGAAAATAGCAATCTTTACTGAACATTTTCAGTCTCTGTCTGTTTGAAAGTATTATAATATTAAAGTCTTTGCTGTTAAAAAAAAAAAATTGCTGTTGTTGTTATCAAGCTACTGCTGGGGGTGATGGTGCCTGTAGTTGGCACTCTTCAGATCTCGCAGTTGGCGATGTCATCTTCAAATTAGCCTTCTCATTGTCTCGTATCTTACTGTTCTTCTTGTGTTTGTCCGTAGCCACATGTCGTTTTATATCACAGTGTTGATTCTAGGATTTCAAAAAAGGGGGCCCAAGGGCCCCTCACATAAAAAAAGGGGGCCCATAGGGTGAAAATGGGAGGCCCTCAAAACGCGTGAAAATTCAGATTTTAAAGCTTAATCACAATGATTACATTATGGCCAAAGTAAACTAAAACAACAAAAAGAAACAAGAAACGAGTTACATTTTATTACAGAAACGCACACACACACACACACGCACAGAGTACACACACATTCTGACATACCTTAGAAGACTTGTCTTTTTCTGGTGGTGCATGTACTCAGCTGAGCTCCCTTCTTGGCAGTCATACAGCAAGTGAGCAAGTCTGTTGTCACCTCATCATAGAATCCAGCAACTCTAAGCCTACCCCACAATTAATTCAGTCTCTTTATATGAAGTGACCATCACTATTGTCAAGATTTATATACCATCAGTATCACCTTAAGAAAACCCTTTAACTGTGAAAAGTCACTGTGTACACCTTCACCATACACAACTGAAAAGCTTTATACATATACAGCCCACAGAACTCCATTCATTTCTTGTAGATCCTCCTATCCTTCTGTTGCTTCCACTCTGCTGCAGCAGCTGTGAAGTCATGGTCATTGATGGGAGGACCTTCACATTTGATGGTCATCAGCACATTGAGGCTGTCTTCTTTCAGCCTGTTTCTCCTTCTTTAACCAGGGTCTGTCTTTCAACCATGATTCTTGAAACGCCTTGTAGAGTTTCTTCTGCTCCTCCGTGTTCGAACTGGAGGGATCGGCTTCGTTTTCACCATCTTCATTATCTTGCTGATCTTCGGGTTCACTGGCACTTTCAACCGTTTCGCCTCCGGCGTCGATCGGCTGAGACACGCTATCGCTTGACTGAGTAGCCGTAACGGTGGCTGTAGACTCATTATCGGCTTCCAGCTGATGATCTTTAGATATATCAGTGCGTTTTTTCTTCGTGAAGGCGAAAGAAAACAGAGTGTTTGGCTTCGCGCGCTTCATCGTTGAAGCCGACATGAGGACTGTTGAACTGCCAGTACCGCTGATTGGCTCAACTGCTGCTTCTCGGCCAATGAAAAAATTTGGTTGAACGCGCGTTCGGCTAAAGGAATTGCTCAGGAGGCTATACACACGGCAGCGGCGAAGCCGCGCTGGTTGTGCAAAAACGCGTTCGTTCTCTTTTTTTTGCGGCTTTTGGGCCGCGTCTTTCGCGATTTTTTGCGGCCTTCAGAAAAATATTGCGGGAATCCCGCAAGGGCGCGCTCTAGAATCAACACTGATATCATCTCCGCCTCCTGAACCTATCGCTACATCACAAGAGCAGATACCACAGAAAGCGAACGTGTCGAGTTTACCTTGACTCATGAACGGCCATGTCTCCTTATATTTGGGGATAAAAAGTTGCTGTCTCTTCCCTTTTTTGGGTTTAGAAGGCCCAGGTAGCGATTCCGCGGCACGTTTCGACGCCATTTTGCAACCAGGAAGGAACAGGTTACGACTTCGCGCATGCGTAGTGCAGGAGTTTGTCGAAGCCAAGATGTTGTCTGCTACTGTTATGTTCGTTCGTCTTTCGTGTTTTACTCGGTGTATTGTTGGCTATAAAGTCTGTTTTAGAGAAATGGATGGAAAAATAGTGGTTTTGGTCTTCACAGCAAAGATGCTTTGAATGTTTTCAGCGCAAAAAGGCATGATCGATGCCAAAATTTGATTTCCCGGGACACACTATCAAAAACAGTATTCCCGGGACAGGTGTCGACTTTTTACCAAAACCCGGACGAAATACGGGTACTCCGGGACAGTGGGCAGCTATGCTATTATCTGTTGCATGAAACTTCCCAACCAAGATTCTCTCCCTTGAAAGACTTTTTTTCTTTTCTTTTCCCTGAAACATTTTTCTCTTCCTCTTGTCCAGATTCCGCCTTTAAAGATATATTCTCCAAAAACATTTTTCTCTTTGTCTAAACTACACGCTTCCATATAAACACTTTGCCTCTAGTCCCTTTCTGATTCAGCTTCCTTGCAAAAAGAAAGAAAAAGAAAAAAAAAAAAAAAGAGACAGAAAACCAGTGCATGCAGTGAAAATAACGATTCAAAGATTCCGATGCTGTAACAACATACATATGACATTCTACGCAAGTCAAAATAGGGATATAAACGGAAAACTTGAAAAACATGGTCCTGACTGAAAATAACTGGACTTGTCGAAGGATTTGGACTGCACTCACTATTCTGAGATATTTCATAAGCCAGCTGTCTTGTTACGAATTATCTCTCTTTTCTGTTTTTTTTTGGGGTTTTTTTTGTGGCTAACACATCTTTCTCTTCTTCTCTGCGAGATCAAAGTCAATTAAAATTCCATTTCTTTCAAGTCCCCATTTCAAAGGATTTCTGAAGGGTTTTATAGACAGGTTCCGCCATATCATCATAACCCAGAAACCCTCTCTTCCATGCCCACAGTACCACAAACACATTCCCACACGCCAGCACACACACACACACCTGCAGCAGACCGCTGATGATGATGACCAGCTGGGAGGACTGCCGTGAGGTGAGGCCCGAGTTCAACTGTTCCAGCTCGTAGTCAAACAAGGCCCCCGCAATGTCCTGAACCCTGGACACCTGCCCACAAAACAACGCCCTCCCTCAGTCATGCTCGGATCAAACTGACGCTTGGTGCATCGAAAGGTACAGGTGAGAAACGTACAGGTACAGTGGTGCTTCCCGAGTTTGCTGCAACAGGACAGAAGTGACATACTGTTTCTACTGTTCAAATGCCGCCAATGAAGCGCATCTGTCAGAACCCAAAGTAGGAAAGCTGTGCAGTTGATCGTCACCAGGGAAGACAGGAGTTGCCCCTTGAAACAAGACAATGATGAAAAACGTTTAGTTTTCTTTTTTTACTTCGACCTTATAAATCCCACAACATTCAGGACAATGAAAATGAATAAGCAATCACTTATCTCCTCAAATTAGGCACAAAATGCATGTTCAATTGCGGCTGATTTGAGATTGCTCTTTCTTTGTTTTCATTGTGCTGAATGTTCTTTATCTTACCTGGAGAAGACCAAAGAGGTCGAAAAGCGTCCTGTTTTGTCTCGTTAATAATTTGTTTGTCCTTTCGTCTGGCTTTATAGGAGTTTTTAAGTTTCCCTCTGCTTCAGTTCTTGAGAGGAGAATCTGTTGTGGCAAGATTGTTCCCTCAAAAAATTTGCTCAGAGAGATGAGGGGGTGGAGGGGTATAGGGTGGGGGGATGTTAGGTGAGATCAGCTTACACTGGCATGTTATTATCAAGCCGTGACCACCATCACCAATACCTTGATGACTTTGATTAAATGCAAATCTAAAGCTTTTTTTCTTCCCATTTGACTTTTACTTATTCATTCCCCCTCACCCCCTGAAAAGCACTGACTGCATACAGCACAGCACACCTGTCATCAAGAGCTTCGTATGCAAGTTCGCAATGCACTGCTAAGCCACAGATCTCACTGATAAGACAGATGAAAAGGCCAAGTCCCATAACCTCACGGCTGTATAGGACCAGTGAACTGTTAGTGGTTCACCATGTCCAGGGCGTAGCATGACGGAAGGCACAGCCCATCCCTCTCCTTCCTCCGCCTTACCCTTCCCTTACCTGAACCAGGTACTCCTCGACTACTGGATGGGCTGGGGGGTTTTCAAGCAGTGAAAATCTACCACCATGACTCACTACTTTCAGCACTGCTAGCAAACAGACAATCAAACAGGCTCCGAAGAGCATCAGGGAAATTCTGAACACATCAGCCTCTTTCCTCCTGGTTTTTACACTGTACTGGCTTGCGTTCTTCTTCAAGTTTCACAGCATTTCTGTTGGTTTCCCTGCAGGTGTTGCAAACAAACACAAAACTTAAGGAGCCCTTTATTGCTGTCTTTTTGCTTCTTCCGACTCACACACACAAACTTTGAAGGAAATGGTAATTTTTGCATGCAGCGTTCGTATTAGTATAAAGTGTAACAACAATACTTCGGTAAGCTGAAAATCAAATCTTCAGTAAAATAAGACTTCAACAAAAAAGAAAAAACAACAACCTTGCACTGCAGATCAAAACAAAAAAATACAAAGATGGTCAAGTTCTGAGGGTAACAGAAACTTGTCCTGCGCACTTCAAGTCTCCTTCCAATGGCAATGAAAAGGATCATCTACTTCTGCCATATAAGCACCTTGCTCTTGTGCTGACCGAAGACGATGCCACACAGGTGCAACATGGCTTACCTCTCTGAAGAAGACATCTTCAGGATTCAGAGTGGGAGGAACTGCTGCCACTCTCTGCTTCATCAAGCGCCGTATGCAAATGTCCACTGTCTTCGATGGTCTGAAAATGCCACCATTGTCACGTTTATTTTAAAAAGAACTTGTGAAAGTAAACATCACCACTACCTTATACCATAACGATATAAGCGATACAATTTAGTTTTCCTTTGATTCGGGAACACTGTGCATATTCTTTTCCCCTTTCCCACGCACACAAGGCAAACATGCACCTACATGCAAATAGCTCAGCAATCCACCATAAAACCCCACCTTTCCCTCCATGGCAGCCATGCATTTAGAGACAGAATGTTATACACAATATACCAAGATCAGTCATCTGCAAAGTTTACATACAGTGTCAATTCTAGGATTTCAGAAAAGGGAGACCAAGATCTCCCTCAGCCCAAAAAAAGGAGAGCAAGAATTTTCAAAGGGAGAGTGTCAAAGGGAGAGAACAAGCCTTCACAAAACAGAACAGTCAACACCATCAACATACATGACATGTACATACCTTTAGTAAGCCACTGCACACATAGCTAACTGCAGGATGATGATGAATCCACACAATGCCCGTGACCAGTAGTTCAGACACATGAATAATCCAAATAAGCTGGAAACTTGACCAATAGTTCAGACACAAGTCACATGAATAATCCAAATAAGCTGGAAACTTGACCAATAGTTCAGAAGAAATGAATTAAACTACAAAAAAGTTTATGAAAATTGAACTGTATTTACAGTCTTGACAGTATTGCTGTAGAAAGTCTCTGACTTATGACACTTATTTCTTGAACATTCTTCTGTCCTTCTTTCTCTCCACAGAGAGAGAGACTTCTCCAAGATGGCCCTGTCATCAATTTCCCCTCACATTTGATGGTCATGAGAGTATTGAGGGATTCCTCCCCTAGCCTATTTCTTCTGGCTGTGAGGATGGCATTTTGTGAGCTAAAACCCCTCTCACAGTCAGCCGTCTGGAGAGGCATGATGAGGGCCAGCTCTGCAAACAACAGTAGGTTGGGGAGGGCATCCGTGTGAAACTGGAAAAGCTGCTTGTACAGCACACCAGTAGAGTGGTTCAGGTACTTATTTTCCCACACTAACTGCTTGGCCAGCTGCCACTCAGCTCTGCATGCCACAGGGTCTATTAGCCTCCTACTAACTTTCTTGCTGGTCTTGTTGGTAGCTGATTCGCCAAAAAAATCAGACAGTTTGATGATTTCCTCATCACCAAAAGAAGATCTGTCCTCTTCACTGAGTGTGGCCAGTTTTGTCATGGCCAACACCCCAAAGGCACTGACCAGCTCCTTAGCTTCTTTTGGAAACATCATGCTCAAGTTCTCAAGAAGAGTGTCACAAAACTTTTCCCTGATTTCTTTCAGCTCTTTTGTCACATTCTTCAGGTCACCACCATAGTTCAGAGTCTTCCCCTTGTATTTCAGCTCTTTGACTTTCCCCTTATCATCCCTGTCCACAACAAGAGTGTCAAGGAGCTTTTTCTGATAGTAAGATGACCCCCCTCTTGCTTTCTTGATGTCTGATTCCACTGACCGCAGGGCTGGAAAAACTGAAGCAATGTCAAGGTCCCTTTTTTTGCAGTTGCATGGAGAACTGTGACACAGAAGGCAAAATATCCATCAGCATGTGCAACACTGCCAAGAACTTGTACTCTTTGAAAGTACTGTAGAAGCATTTGGACTTGGTGTCAGATTTCTTGCCAAAAAGTTCTCTCAAAGATTTCCAGCACTGTAGAACATTATTCACTGCTTCCATAAATGCAAGCCACCTGATCTGATGGCATTCCTTTATCTTCAGCTTGGGGTCGTCCAGGATGGCCTGCATCTCTTCCAGCTCACACTTTCTGTTCCCAGACTTGCTGCCCCCAAAGTAGTAGTATAAGTCAGATAGAGTTTTCTCAACATCTTTCAGGTACTGAATGTCTTTGGTGGCTTGAGAAGTGGCAAGATTGAGACGGTGTGCCATGCAGTGCACACTGACACAGTGGGGGCTCTCTCTTTGTACTAATGCAGCCACCCCTTTCTCCTTCCCCAGCATGACGGCTGCTCCATCAGAACCAAAGCCTAGGCACTTGGAAAGATCAATCCCATCTTGCGCAAGTGCAGCAGTGAGGCAGTTGAAAATGACAACAGCAGTAGATTTTGGGTCAGTGATTGTTACATTTCTAAGAAAAAAGGTCTTGGGTTCAAAGTTTTCCCTCAAGTACCTAATGTACACCACAAGATGTTTCGAAACTGCAATGTCTGTGCTCTCATCAATGAGAATGGAAAACATCTTTGCTTTCTTCAGCTCCTCCACAAGTTCTGAATGCAGAGTTTCAGCAACAACATTCTGGAATTCTTTCCCAGAGTCCACCGAGCTGTAAGTGGCGTTACCTGCCTTTGGGAGATTGACTATATCCGGGCAGCCCTGTATCTTTTGAAACTCTATCAAAGAAGGGTATTTCTGGATGGCAATACCCTCCTTTGCCATCCACACAGTGGTCCTCAGCGCTGCCAGGATGCTAGTCTCCCCTGCACTGAGTTTAGCCCTGGCTGCATCTGCTGCCTGAAACACATCAAATTAGGTAGTTTTGAGTAACTTATATAAAAACATTCTAAAACAGAAAACTACTTTAAATTCAAACATCAGTAATGCTATGGGAGAATCAGGCCTAAATAAATACACACGCTCACACATACTCACACGCACACATACACACTAAAACACTCACACTCTCTCTCTCTCGCTCACACACACACACACTCTCTCTCTCTCTCTCAAACACACACACACTCTCTCTATTTCTCTTTCTTTCACACACACACACACACACATAGAGACTCACTCTCTCTCACACACACACACACTCTCTCTCTCTCACACACACACACTCTCTCTCTCTCACTCCTATACTCTCTCTCTCTGTCACACAGACACACACATACACACACACTCACACTCTCTCTCACATGCGCGCATACACTCATATTCTGTCTCTCTATCACACACACACGCAAACACACCTCTCTCTCTCACTCCTATTCTCTCTCTATACCATGTACACACACACACACACACACTCACACTCACTCTTTTTGAGGTAAAAAAAATTAGAGTCGGAAAAATCATCTTTAAAATTTAGTCACACACAAAGATAAAAGAAAAAGCCTATCTACAAAATGGAATTTTTTAAATGAAACTTACACGTGCATAGTCTTTCTGAAGAGTCTCCGATTGTAGAGCCTCCCGGTGAGAGCTGCTGTCTGCATGTCTCTGCAACGTGGTAGTCTTGTAATTGAAACATCCACTTTTGGTTAGATTGTTAGTTTTCTTGTGTTTGACACAGAGCGAACATCGCATGCCATCCGGCGTATCTTCGACCCACGGCCACTTTTGTTTCCACTCCTCTTGGAAAGAGCACTTCTTTTTCTTCTTCGGCGGATCTTTCGTTGATGAAGGAGTCTGGGTTGATTCATCTTCACTGCCACTGGCAGACGAGATGTCGGCCGTTACACTGTCCTCGCCGATCAAATCCGTGTTTCCATCACTCCTCGGCCTACTGGATTCTTCAGCCGGTAACAGTTCTTCTTCATTTGATTTTCCATCACGCTCTGGTTTTCTTTTACTAAATGCAAAATCAAACAGCGTCGCTCCTCGCTTCATTTTGCAAGAAGAATGGCACTACCATGGATTCTGGTTCGTAAACACCGGTGGTTCAGACTGATCACGTGGTTTCATCAACCAATCACCGTCAACGACACACACTCTGTAGAATGTGTGTAACTAGGCCTAGTCTGTGTGTCGTTTCAACGGCCGGCAAACTACGCGGCTTAGAGAGGCTCGTCAGTGAAAAATAGAGCGTTGATGGCAATTTTATGACTCGCGCTGGCATGAAAATTACGCGAGGGCAGTACGGAAAACGCGAGCCATGTCTCGCCCTGGGTTTCGTTTTTTGCGAGCTGGACGAATAACGAGCGAGAATATCGCACGATCGCGCCCTAGAATTGACACTGTAATATAATATCTTTACTAAAAATGCACAGAAAATTACAGTCAGACAAGAAAAATGAACTAGACTTAAAAACTTTTGCTTGGAATGTGCTCAACAATTTACAACTTACACATCCCCCCCCCCCCCCCCCCACCCTCTCACACACACGGAGAAAAAAAGACTAAAGCTCTCGAGTTATATAGCTTTTGATAAGACAGTACCTTCTACTGCATCAGCACTGGACAGCGAAACTCAACACATCACTCTTCCATAACTGAAATCATTTCGACCAAGTATCGGTGTGTACTTCAAATATAATAATACGACTCCTGCCCACAGCGATGTAAGCCTACCCTGCCCACAGCGATGTAAGCCTCCCCCCTGCCCACAACGATGTAAGCCTCCACCTGCCCAGCGGTGTAAGCCTACTCCTGCCCACAGCGATGTAAGCCTACCCCTGCCCACAGCGATGTAAGCCTACCCCTGCCCACAGTGATGTAAGTCTATCCCTGCCCACAGTGATGTAAGCCTCCCCTGCCCACAGTGATGTAAGTCTATCCCTGCCCACAGTGATGTAAGCCTACCCCTGCCCACAGTGATGTAAGTCTATCCCTGCCACAGTGATGTAAGCCTCCCCCTGCCCACAGCGATGTAAGCCTCCCCCTGCCACAGCCACGTAAGCCTCCCCTGCCCACAGCGATGTAAGCCTACCCTGCCACAGCGATGTAAGCCTCCCCCTGCCCACAGCCATGTAAGCCTCTCCCTGCCCACAGCGATGTAAGCCTACCCCTGCCTACAGCGATGTAAGTCTATCCCTGCCCTACAATGATGTAAGCCTCCCCCTGCCCACAGCGACGTAAGCCTACCCTGCCCACAGCGATGTAAGCCTCCCCCTGCCACAGCCATGTAAGCCTCCCCCTGCCCACAGCGAGTAAGCCTACCCTGCCCACAGCCATGTAAGCCTCCCCCTGCCCACAGCCATGTAAGCCTCCCCTGCCCACAGCGATGTAAGCCTCCCCCTGCCCACAGCGATGTAAGCCTACCCCTGCCCACAGCGATGTAAGCCTCCCCCTGCCCACAGCGATGTAAGCCTCCCCTGCCCACAGTGATGTAAGCTCCCCCTGCCCACAGCTATGTAAGCCTACCCCTGCCCACAGCGATGTAACCTGCCCACAGCGATGTAAGCCTACCCCTGCCCACAGCGATGTAAGCCTACCCCTGCCCACAGCGATGTAACCGCCCACAGCGATGTAAGCCTACCCCTGCCCACAGCGATGTAAGCCTCCCCCTGCCTACAGCGATGTAAGCCTCCCCCTGCCCACAGCCATGTAAGCCTACCCTGCCCACAGCGATGTAAGCCTACCTGCCCACAGCGATGTAAGCCTCCCCTGCCCACAGTGATGTAAGCCTCCCCCTGCCCACAGCCATGTAAGCTCCCCCTGCCCACAGCCATGTAAGCTCCCCCTGCCCACAGCGATGTAAGCCTACCCCTGCCCACAGCGATGTAAGCCTACCCCTGCCCACAGCGATGTAAGCCTCCCACTGCCCACAGCGTGTAAGCTACCCTGCCCACAGCGATGTAAGCCTCCCCCTGCCCACAGCGATGTAAAGCCTACCCCTGCCCACAGCGATGTAACCTGCCCACAGCGATGTAAGCACTCCCCTGCCCACAGCGATGTAAGCTAACCCCTGCCCACAGCGATGTAACCTGCCCACAGCGATGTAAGCCTCCTCCTGCCCACAGCGATGTAAGCTGCCCACAGCGATGGAAGCCTCCCCTGCCCACAGTGATGGAAGCCTACCCCTGCCACAGCGATGGAAGCCTCCCCCTGCCCACAGTGATGGAAGCCTACCCCTGCCCACAGCGATGTAAGCCTCCCCTGCCCACAGCGATGTAAGCCTACCCTGCCCACAGTCATGTAAGCCTCCCCTGCCCACAGCGATGTAAGCCTCCCCCTGCCCACAGCACGCCTGTTCAGAGCAAGTTACTTAGTTTTGAGTCGCAGGGAGTTTACAGCTGCAGAGACCAAGCTGTGAATGCAGATGAGGGAAAGGAATGTTTTTCTGCAGGCCGCTCCCCACCAGCCAGCTAACCACGCTGTATTCGGCCAACTGAATGTCATCTGTGCATAGCTGGTCTGGCAGCAATGTGTTCGGCAAGGTTGAGCGGCCATTACAATGGGGCTGTAGGTTTGATAATTAGTTATTGTCATGAAAAATGTAATATATCTGCACTATGAGAAGACTGAATTGGCGAATTCCCAACAATTCGTTTAAACCAAACTCGACTGGGTTTATTTCTTGTAGATAACATAGATGCCGCATGAAAGCTTGTACGCAAGTGGTCAGGCAATATTAGAACAATGACAACAACAGAATATTGTGCAAAAATGACGTCATCACTTTCTGGGAAGTTAATTTTCCATAGTTAAGTAGTACACAAGTTTGATACATGCCTCTGCTCAGACTACAGCAACAAAAATATTGGATTACAAATGTGTAAAGCCTTGTTTGTTTGCCCTTTCACTAAGTGTCTCAATCAGGACGGAAATATAAAGCTGTGACAGCGATGTAAGCCTCCCCCTGCCCACAGCCATGTAAGCCTCCCCTGCCCACAGCGACGTAAGCCTCCCCTGCCCACAGCGACGTAAGCCTCCCCCTGCTCACAGCGACGTAAGCCTCCCCCTGCCCACAGCCATGTAAGCCTCCCCCTGCCCACAGCCATGAAGCCTCCCCTGCCCACAGCCATGTAAGCCTCCCCTGCCCACAGCCATGTAAGCCTGCCCTGCCCACAGCGACGTAAGCCTACCCCTGCCACAGCATGTAAGCCTCCCCATGCCCACAGCCATGTAAGCCTCCCCCTGCCCACAGCGATGTAAGCCTGCCCTGCCCACAGCGACGTAACCTGCCCACAGCAATGTAAGCTTACCCCTGCCCACAGCCATGTAAGCCTCCCCCTGCCCACAGCGATGTAAGCCTACCCCTGCCCACAGCGATGTAAGCCTCCCTGCCACAGCGATGTAAGCCTCCCCTGCCCACAGCGATGTAAGCCTCCCCTGCCCACAGCGATGTAAGCCTCCCCCTGCCCACAGCCCTGTAAGCCTCCCCTCCCACAGCGATGTAAGCCTACCCCTGCCCACAGCCATGTAAGCCTCCCCCCCTGCCCACAGCCATGATAGCCTCCCCCTGCCACAGCCATGTAAGCCTACCCCTGCCCACAGTGATGTAAGCCTCCCCTGCCCACAGCAGGGGTGGGACTCTCCATAAAGGAAAAAAGAGGAAACAGTCTAGGGGGGTCCAGGGGCATACCCCCCCGGAAAATTTTGGGTTGCTACATTCAATTCTGTGCAATCTGGTGCATTTTGAGACTGAAATTAACACATTTTAAAGGAAAAAGCCAATATTGTTTTTTTTTTCTAAATTGGAAATGAAATGAGGCAGGGAACAGTAAACAATAAACAGTAAACAAGTGGGGTAACGTTTGCTCCCATAAGAAACCTGACACAGAGTAATTTTTATTCAAGACTGGCACAGCCTTTTAAACTTGAATAAAGTCAGACAAATACATAGACGAACAATCTCATAGTGGGGAAAATAACAAGTGCAGGCCAACAACTGAACTGTCCTCACAATAATAACTTGGCAAAGATTTGGACTTAAGGAGGGGGGGCAGTTCGAAGATGGATAAACTGGGAACATGAAATTAAGAAAATATATTACAGATATGAAAACTCTTCACTAGCTGCACAAGGGAACCATTGCAATCCCTTTTGAAGGCAGATATATTTGTATAAAAAAGGCAAATATATCTGCCTTCAAAAGGGATTGCGATGGTTCCCTTGTACAGCTAGTGAAGAGTTTTCATATCTGTAATATATTTTCTTAATTTCATGTTGCCAGTTTCTCCATCTTCAAACTGCCCCCTCCTTAAGTCCAAATCTTTGACAAGTCATTATTATGAGGACAGTTCAGTTGTTGGCCTGCGCTTGGTTTTTCCCCCACTATTAGATTGTTTGTCTATGTATTTGTCTGACTTTATTCAAGTTTAAAAGGCTGTGCCAGTCTTGAATAAAGTTACTCTGTGTCAGGTTTTCTTATAGGAGCAAACGTTACCCCACTTGTTTACCTTTTTTTTTTTTTTTTTAACACAAAAAGCTATAAAAATCAACTATACTAATACTTACTAGGCTATCTTTCACAACTTGGACCAAGTGTAGATGAGGAGTTCCTTTTCAACCTAATGGCACACAAAATTTAATGCAAGATGTCCAGCTCCCAAGTGTGGAGCTAGACATCTTGCATTAATTTTGTCCGCTGATCCAGAGCTGTCTTGTGCTTGTTGCTTTTAATGTGATCCACCAAAGCAACTTTTCTGCGTGAACTGTAATTTATTTGCACTCGGCAAAGATTGCAGTAAGCAAGGCCACAGGCATTAAATTTGGCTAATAACTGGCCTATCACTTCATCATCATCCACCTTACTCTCCAACCAGTCCCACTTCCACTTGTTCTTCAAAGAACTGTCGCAGGAAACATTTTCTCCGCGTGAAACGACGTCTCTTCGACATGTCGCCATTTTGAAGATCGCAAAACCGGAAGGAAAAAGTTACCAAATTAACTGCGAATCGAAGCCGTTTAAGAATGTCGAACAGTTTGTGGATAAATGACACCCGATGTTTTTGAAGACATGAATGAGAATCACAGATCGCTTCCGCGGAACTGACACGCTGTTACGCGGAACGAACAAGGATCTACCGCGGAAATCCGCGGATCCGTGGAAAAATCCCACCCTGCCACAGCATGTAAGCCTACCCCTGCCCACAGCGATGTAAGCCTACCCTGCCCACAGCCATGTAAGCCTACCCCTGCCCACAGCCATGTAAGCCTACCCCTGCCCACAGCGATGTAAGCCTCCCCCTGCCCACAGCCATGTAAGCCTCCCCCTGCCCACGGCGATGTAAGCCTCCCCTGCCCACAGTGATGTAAGCCTACCCTATCAAAGATGCTGCAGGTCACTAAGGTATCAAATGGTTGCATACCTGAAAACTCCAATGAAAATTAATGAACTGTAGAGAGAAATTGTTCCTTCATTTGACTAAAGTTGTGAGATGCATGGGACGAAAGTTTAAACCCATTTTTTGACTAAAGTTGTGAGATGCATGCACTTGCTTTGGACCAGGTAGTGCATCCACACTCAGCTAAGAGGGCTGGCTTACATATGATATCGTTGTCAGCAAGAATCACTTTTTTTCAGTGATTCTAATGCTGAAAAATTATGTGAAAGAAGCTTTTAATCACTGCAGTTTTGGTTCACATCGGACTGCTCTCATGTCAAGGGCTGTAACTCTGGAAAGTCCAGCTTCTGCCTCTAGGAACCAGTTTCAACATACTTCACTCACGGTTCCTTAAACGCTTTAAAGATAAAATAGTGCAGACCCTTTAAGATACTATCATCAAGTT
>CM031605.1:76601886-76627180 GCA_018398815.1 Conus ventricosus | reverse complement strand
CAGCGATGTAAGCCCCCCCGGTGCCCACAGCCATGTAAGCCCCCCCTGCCCCCACAGCCATGTAGCCTTCCCCTGCCCCCACAGCCATGTAAGCACTCGCCCCTGCCCTCCGCCATGTAAGCCTCCCCCTGCCCACAGCGATGTAAGCCACCCCCTGCCACAGCGATGTAAGCCTCCCCCTCCACAGCGATGTATAGCCTCCCCCCCCACAGCGATGTAAGCCCCACCTCCCTCAGTGATTAACCTATTCCCGGGACGTCTTGTGTGGTTCAACCCCCCCCCTGCCCACAGCTATGTAAGCCTACCCCTGCCCCACAGCGATTAACCTGCCCCACAAGCGATGTAGCCTACCTGCCCAGCAGCCCATGTAAGCCTACCCATCCCACAGCCGATGTAACCTGCCCACAGCGATGTAAAACCTACCTCCTGCCCACATAGCGATGTAAGCATCTCCCCCTGCGCTCAGCATGTAAGCCTCCCCCTGGCACCACAGCCTTGTAAAGCCTACCCTGCCCCACAGCGATGTAAGCCTACCCCTGCCCACAGCGATGTAGCCTCCCCCTACCCACAGTGATGTAAGCTCCCCACGCCCACAGCCATGTAGCCTCCCCCGCCCACAGCCATGTAAGCCTCCCCCTCCCACAACGATGTAAGCCTACCCCTGCCCACGAGCGATGTAAGGCCTACCCTGCCCACAGCGATGTAAGCCTCCACTGCCCACAAGCGGATGTAACCACCCCGCCCACAGCGCCTTAAAGCCTCCCCTGCCCACAGCGATGTAAGCCTACCCCTGCCCACAGCGATGTAACCTGCCCACAGCGATGTAAGCCTCCCCTGCCCACAGCGATGTAAGCCTACCCCTGCCCACAGCGATGGAACCTGCCCTCAGCGATGTAAGCCTTCCCCCTGCCCACAGCGATGTACCCTGCCCACAGCGATGGAAGCCTCCATCCCCTAGCCCCACTGAGTACACGCCCCCTGGCCACAAGCGATGGAAGCCTCTCCCCCTGCCCACAGTGATGGAAGCCTACCCCTGCCCAACAGCGTGTAAGCCTCCCCTGCCCACAAGCGATGTAGCCTACCCCTGCCCCACAGCCCTGTAAGCTCCCCCTGCCCACAGCCATGTAAGCCTCCCCCTGCACAGCCATGTAACCTCCCCCTGCCCACACGACTATGCCTCCCCCCTGCCACAGCGACTAAGCCTCCCCCTGCCCACACGACGTAAGCCTCCCCTCCACAGCCATGTAAGCCTCCCCCTCCCACTAGCCATGTAAGCCACCCCTGCCCACAAGCATGTAAGCCGGCCCCTGCCCACAGCGACGAATGCCTACCCCTGCCCACAAAGCACATGTAAGCCTTCCCCTGCCCACAGCCATGTAAGCCTCCCGCTGCCCACAGCGATTTAACCCTGGCCCTGCCACAGCGACGTAACCTGCACACAGCAAGGTAAGCTTACCCCTGCCCACAGCCAGTAAGCCTCCCCTGCCCACAGCGATGTAAGCTACCCCCTGCCCACAGCTTGTAAGCCTCCCCTGCCCACAGCGATGTAAGCCTCCCCCTGCCCACAGAGATGTAACCGCCCCCTGCCCACAGCCATGTAAGCCTCCCCCCTGCCCACAACATGTAAGCCTCCCCCTGCCCACAGCCCTGTCAGCCTCCCCCTGCCCACAGCGATGTAAGCCACCCTGCCACAGCCATGTAAGCCTCCCCCTGCCCTCAGCCATGTAAGCCTACCCCCTGCCCACCGCCATGTAAGCCTACCCCTCCACAGTGATGTAAGCCTACCTCCCCCTGCCCACACAGGGTGGGACCTCTCCCATAAAGGAAAAAAGAGAAATAGCCTAGTGGTCCCAGGGGCATGCCCCCCCGAAAATTTTTGGTTGCTACATTCAATTCTGTGCAATCGGGGTGCATTATGAGACTGAAAATTACACATTTTAAAGGAAAAAGCCAATAATTGTTTTTTTTCTATAGGAAAATGAATGAGGCAGGGAACAGTAAAACATAAACAGTAAACAAGTGGGGTAACTTTGCTCCCATAAGAAAACCTACACAGAGTAAATTTTATTCAAGACCTGGCACAGCCTTTAAACTGAATAAAGTCAGACAAATAACATAGACGAACAATCTCATAGTGGGGAAAATAACAAGTGCAGGCCCAACATCTGAACGTCCTCACAAAAATGACTTGGCAAAGGATTTGGACTTAAGGAGGGGGGGTGGGGGTGGGGGGGGGGGGGGGGGGGGGGGGGGGGGGGGGGGGGGGGGGAGGGGGGGGGGGGGGGGGGGGGGGGGGGGGGGGGGGGGGGCAGTTCGAAGAGGATAAACTGGGAACATGAAATTAAGAAAATATATTCAAGATATGAAATCTCTTCACTAGCTCACAAGGGCACCATTGCAATCCCTTTTGAGGCAGATATATTTTTATAAAAAAGGCAAATATATCTGCCTTCAAAAGGGATTCGATGGTCCCCTTGTACAGCTAGTAAGAGTTTTTCTTATCTGTAATATATTGTCTTAATTTCATGTTGCCAGTTTTTTCCATCTTCAACCTGCCCCTCCTTAAGTCCAAATCTTTGACAATCTTATTAGAGGACAGTTTCAGTTGTTGGCCTGCGCTTGGTTTTTTTCCCCCACTATTAGATTGTTTGTCTAATGATTTTGTCTGACTTTATCAAAGTTTTAAAGGCTGTGCCAGTCTTGAATAAAATAACTCTGTGTCAGGTTTTTCTTATAGGAGCAAACGTTACCCCACTTGCTTACCTTTATTTTTTTTTAACACAAAAAGCTATAAAACATCAACTATAACTAATACTTACTAGGTTTATAAATAACAATTAAATTAAAAATTAGAACTATCTTCACACCTTGGACCAAGTGTAGATGAGGAGTTCTTTCACCAAATGGCCCACAAAATTTAATGCAAGATGTCCAGCTCCCAAGATTGTGAGCTAGACATCTGCATTAAGTTTTGTCCGCTGATCAGAGCTGTCATGTGCTTGTTGCGTTAAATGTGATACACCAAAGCAACTTTTCTCTTGCGTGAACTGTAATTTATTTGCACGTCGGCAAAGATTGCAGTAAGCAAGGCCACAGGCATTAATTTTGGCAATAACGCCTATCACTTCATCATCATCCACCTTACTCTCCAACCAGTCCACTTACTTCCACTTGTTTCTTCAAAGAAACTGCTCGCAGAAACATTTTCTCTTCCGCGTGAAACGACGGCTCTTCGTCATGTCCCATTTTGAAGATCGCAAAACCGGAAGACAAAGTTACCAATTAAAACTGCGAATCGAAGCCGTTTAAGAATGTCAACAGGTTGTGGATAAATGACACCCGATGTTTTTGAAGACATGAATGAGAATCACATATCGCTTCCCGCGGAACTGAAACCTTGTTACGCGAACGAACAAGGATCACCGCGGAATCCGCGATCCTTGAAAATTCCCACCCCTGCCACAGCATGAACCTAACCCCTGCCCACAGCGATTAAAGCCTACCCCTGCCCACAGCCAAGTAAGCCTACCCTGCCCCACAGCCAAGGTACGCCTACCCCTGCCCACAAGCGATGTAAGCCTCCCCTGCCCACAGCCAATGTAAGCCTTTCCCCCTGCCCCACGGCATGTTAAGCCTCCCCTGCCCACAGGATGAAGCCACCCTATCAAAGATGCTGCAGGTCACTAAGGTAACAAAAATGGTTGCATACCTGAAAACCCAATGAAAATATAATGAACTGTAGAGAGAAATTGTCCTTTCATTTGACTAAAGTTTGTGAATGCATGGGACAAAGTTTAAACCCAATTTTTTGACTAAAGTTGTGAGATGCATGAACGTGCTTTGGACCAGGTAGTGCATCACACTCAGCTAAGAGGGCTGCTTACATATGATATCATGTCCAGCAAGAATCACTTTTTTTTCAGTGATTCTAATGCTGAAAAATTATGTGAAAGAAGCTTTTAATCACTGCAGTTTTGGGTTCACATCGACTGCTCTCATGTCTAGGGCTGTAACTCTGAAAGTCCAGCTTCGCTCTAGGAACCCAGTTTCAACATCCGTTCACTCACGGTTTCCTTAAAACGCTTTAAAGATAAAATGAGTGCAGGCATACGTACCTTTGTTTACTGTTCTGAAGCGTGTTTGTATTTTTGTATCAAATACCTATCATCAAGTGCTTCAAGCAAAGTGACAGGACGTGTGTCTGTCCATGGTGTATCTGTCGTGCCTGTGCGCGCGCATGCATGTTGTGTGTGTGTGTGTTATGTTGCATGTTTATGTTATTTCCCCACAAAAAGAAGCATGAAGCGACCACTCACTAGTCAGGTCCTGCTCTCAACAGAGCGATGGCTGCCTCAGCTTCTCTCACATGTTTCACAAAGCAGCACAGTCGGGTGTTCATCCCCTCCTCACCATCCGGGTCATCGTTAGCTGGCACACACCCAACACAAACACCATAGAAGCCAACAAGATGGGTACCATATTCAACAGAAAGAAAAAAGCAAAAGCCATTGCTGGCGACATACATCTTGACTGGCAGCTCTCTTTCTGCAAGCTTATCTCGACAAGGAAATCAAGAGCTTGACTCTTTTTCCTGCCCTTGTTCAGTCTGTAATAACCAAGGAAATGAATGCACCATCCTTCAATGTATTAAGGTAAGGTCATGTTGCTTATAGCCCCGCCGATCCGCAAAGGCCATATCAGGCGGACACGCGTTGAAATCACCTCACAAGTCATCACAAAAAAACAACACTAACAAAAAACTGATTCACACAACCCGTTAAAATAACGCCTTCAAATATCACATCAGAGATTTCAATCAAAATCTTTCTTCTGTAAATCTTAGATCAGATGTAACAATGGTGCAGGAACAAGGAGAGGTGTGGTGCTGGATCATCCCCTTGCACAACCCAAACATGACCCAGCCAACACGTCAACCCTTCACAGAACCTGGCCTCAAGACACAAGCTGAAGGAAAGGCCCCTATAGATATAATAACCGGCTTTTCCTTGACTGACTAACTGATTGACCGCTTCATAACTGAGACTAAATCGTTTATGCAACAGGTCCTAGCGTGTCCCCCCTGTCAGCATCTCAGATGCTGTCCTCGGCAGAGGTGCCAAGTGTGTTCTAAAGCAGGGCAAAAGAAACAAGAGCAACTACCCTCAAAGCCGGCTCTGGGTGTTACATATTGCTTCCAGGTGTACAACACAAAAAACTTATCAGACATTGACAGCTGCCAGCTTTTGTACATATGTAGTGTGTGAAATGTGTATTTCAATGGTGTGGTGTGTTTACAAAGAAACCCAACTTTGAAAAAACAAGACCAAGAAAAAAAAACTGTGAGAAGAATCCAGTTTCTGTGTCAGGGAACCAAAAACTGTTGTGAAATGTCACCAAGTTACCTAATCAGCATCAAAAGTTAGAGAAAATCTTTGATATACTGATGACACGATTTTGGGTAAGAAATACATTTTCTTTTTAGTCATAATTTTTTTCAAAATTTGTGAGTAAATTTCATGTCATATATGTTCACCATGACAGATGTCAACACTTTTCATGTAAAAATATAACAATTTCATTCCAAATCATTGCCCAGCAACAACAAAATAACAATTTTATTGTGTGAAAATATCGTTATGGTTTTGTGTGTTCATTTTCCTTTCAGAAAAATATACAAATTATAATGTGCTTTTCTTCCAGTAGTTTGAATGACTGAATTTTAAAAAAATATTACCTCCCAAACAACATAATTCCATGCAAACAATTTCACCTCACATGAAAAGGGTGTCACAGTCAAAGGTTAAAACAATACTAAAACTACAGAGTGCTGAAACCACCACAGAATCAAAAAGATGGTGGATGGGTGCGGGGAACGGGGGGGGGGGGGGGGGGGGGGGGGGGGGGGGGGGGGGGTGGGGATGTGGGGAGTGTAATGTGTGGATGGTTGGTGCTTGGGCTGAGAAAGGATGAGCCTGGTGTGGTTGTGATGCGATGACGCAGCGTGGGAGAGCGTCACAGAAAGGGCATACAAGATCAAACAGGAACAAACAAACAAACAAACAAAAACGACACACCAACACATATACATACAAGCACACACACACACATACACCACATCAACAATAAAATAAGAAAAAAGCCACCTTTAAACCATTATGGAAACGTTACAAAAATGTCTGGGTAACTGAGATTAAGATCAGCCTCGAACCAGCAGCACACTCACCTTTCCCGAAAAAAAATGTTGAAACCTTTTCAGGAACGAGCGAAATAATCATGGCACGCACTTTTGCCCTCAGCTGCTGACGATGATGAGGAACTGCTGCTCCCCCCCCTTACTGCAACAGTGTCAAAAGCATTTCTATACTGGTACTGTGCCACAGAAATGAGCATCCAGGTGTAATATTTTAAGGCAACGGAGTGTAAAAGACCTAACAGGTAAATAAATGGGACAATGAGTCAGAACAAAAGCGTGTTTGTGATGTGTGGTGTGGGTGTGTTGTGTGTGTGTATAAGTGCGTGCGTGCATGTGTATATGTCTTGAAGGACGGTGTTATGAGTACGAAGCTGTCAGAACTGTCCAGGGCAGGCGCTATCGGAGATGGTTGAGCAAGTAGTGAATGGATCCAACAACAGTTTATCTAAGAATATTAAAAAAAATTATGATCGCAAAACAACAGGGACAGACAAAAATACAATACAAAACAAGAATGCGTTCGACCTCTTAGGTTCCTTCTTCAGGCAAGATACACAAATTCCAAGACCATTAAGACGAAGAACAAACAATCACTCTCTTGCCTGAAGAAACCTAACAGTTGAAACGCAATTGTGTTTGTCTGTGATTTTGTTGTCCCCTTGTTTGGCAGATTCACTATAAAAAAAAACTACAATTTCTTTTTAAAAAATTGTTTCACTTTCTGCCTGCAGTCAGCTCACTTTGAAACTAACCCAGGGAGTCTAGTTTTGGACTAGTAGCGACAGGCAGACAACAATAAAATTTGCATTTTTGTTTCTTCTCGTTTGGTACATTATAGAATCTTTTTGATGGGCAAATGGTTTTTGCATTGGAGCATGTGAAAACCTTTATCCTTCCTACTGCCAGGCACGTCAGATAAAAATTTTTTTAAGTCCTTCCCGGAATTTTTATTTTGTGTGATGAAATTTGTGTGAGAGAGTGTAAACGAGTGTGCGTGGTGTGCGTGTGTGTTGTGTGGTGTGTGGTGGTTGTGTGTGTGTGAATGTGTTGTGTATGTGTGTGTGTGTGTGTGTGTGTGTGTGTGTGTGTGTGTGTGTGTTTGTGTGTGTGTAACTTGTGTATTGTCTGGGTGAAAATGGCTCTAAAACAAAGCCAACACTGCACAGCTTAAAAACACAGCACACAACACATTCATCAACCACCACAAGATTATAAACCATTGCATACCTAGCTCTGTCTCCAACTCCGAACTCCGCCTATGTCCAAAACTGATGAGTCAAATGAAACAAAAAACAAAACCAATAATAGTATTTTTCATGCTTGGTTATGATCTTCCAATTCCTGCTTATGAATAATCTTTTAATTTCACTGCAACTCTGTCTATGCTGCAGGCACACTGCACAAGATTCACAGCTTAGGTTTTTTCCGACGGTGACCTCGACCTCTGCCACACAACCTTATAATGACGGCATGTCTGTGCTGGCTTACTACGACCCCTCAGCAGAAGAGTTGATTGGGCGCTTCTAAATTTTCAAAGCCTCCAATACACTACGTAAAACAGTCTGAGCTTTACATCAACAGAAAGCAATGTGCAAACTTTTGCATTTTGTTTACTTTAAAAGACCCTTTAATAATATCATGACCAAAACATGAGTTGATGGTCTTGTTTATGTGGGTGTCGTATTGTAGGACAACAGCAAAACGAGGAAACGGGACAAAAATATCGGCCTGGCCTGAACAGGTGATATAAAGATGACAGGAAAGTAATCCATCTGCCGTGGGCAGGGGTGTTGGGTCTGTGGGGGTGTGCTCGGCAGCGGAGGGTGGTGTTTTTCGCCAGTGGGCTCGCAGTCATGAATACGGCTGTACACCCATGGGATGCTACTTTAAGGCTGTTATGAGCTGCATCCTGTAGTCTAATTTACCTCTGTTCAGGAGGCAGTTATGTCCCGTGATATCTTAAGGAGTGTCCTGTGCCTGCCTGTACCCTGCGTCAACACCAGCGCAGGCCTCCAAGGTGTACAGACTGCTCTAAAGGCAGGTGAAGACAGTGCTTCTCTGGGTCCCTCCCCAGCACCTTCGGTGTTTTTCTTATTCTTCTTTGCCTAACTATATGCTGACCCTGAGAAAGGTCCAGTGAAACGGTGAAGGAAAGACCCACTGACCACAGGGAAAGTTCCTGTTGACAGTGGGAAAGACACAACTTTGGATTCTCTCTTTGGCACATAAGACCGTAAGGCGAAAGCTAGGCCTGGGTCTGGAGTGGCACTGTCATCATCGTCCCGTGGCAGGGGTGTTGGGTCTGTGGGGTGTGCTCGCAGCTGGAGGGAGGGTGTGTTTTTTTTCGCAGGTGGCTCGCAGTCATGAAATACGGGCTGGTACACCCATGGGGATCTACTTTAAGGCTTTATGACTGCATCCTGTAGTCTATTTACCTTCTGGTTCAGGAGCAGTTATGTCCTGATATCTTAATGGAGTGTCCTGGCGGCTGTACCCATCGTCAACACAGCGCAGCCCAAAGGTGGTACAGACTGCTCTAAAGGGCAGGTGAAGACATGCTTCTCTGGTCCTCCTCCCCAGTCACCTTCGGGTGTTTCTTTTTCTTCTTTGCCTTAACTAGGCTGACCCTGAGAAAAGTCCAGTGACGGTGAGGAAAGACCCACTGACCACAGGGATAGTCCTGTTGACAGTGGGAAAGACTACAAACGTTTGGATTCTCTCTTGAGGGCACATAAGAACCGTAGGCGAAAGCTTGCTGTGCAGGAGTGCTCTGTCTACATCTAGTCCGTGGGCAGGGTGGTTGGACTGTGGGGTGTGCCTCGGCAGCTGAAGGGTGGAGTTTTCGCAGGTGGGCGCTGCAGTCATGAAATACGGGCTGTACAAACCCATGTGGATGCTAACTTTAAGGCGCTATGAGCTGCATCCTGTAGTCTAATTTACCTCTGTTTCAGAGCAGTTATGTCCTTGATACTTAATGGAGTGTCCAGTGCGTGCCTGTCCCATCGTCAAACACAGCGCAGGCCTCCAAGGGTGGTACAAGGACTGCGCTACAGGCATGAAGACAGTGGCTTCTCTGGGCCTCCCCTGCACCTTCGTGTTGCTTTTTCTTCTTTGCCCTTAACTAGGCTGACCCTGGAGAAAGGTCCATGAACGGTGAGGAAAGACCCACTGACGCACAGGGAAAGTCCGGATTGACAGTGGAAAACCTAATACACCTTGGATTCCTCTGAGGGCACATAAGACCGAATGGCGAAAGCTGTCTGTGTCTGGCGTGGCACTGTCTTCATTCTGTCCTGGGCAGGGGTGGTTGGTCTGTGGGGTGTGCTCGCAGCTGGAGGGTGTGTTTTTTCGCAGTGGGCTCTGCAGTCCAATGAAATACGGGCTGGTACACTCCATGGGATGCACTTTAGGGCTGTATGAGCTTGCATCCTGTATCTAATTACCCCTGTTCCGGAGGCCAATTATGTCCCTTGTATATCTTAATGGAGTGTCCTGTGCGTGCCTGTACCATCGTCAACACAGCGCAGGTCCTCCAAGGGTGGTACAGGAACCGCTCAAAGGCAGGTGAAGACAGTGCTTCTCTGGTACTATCTCCCCAGCCCCTTCGGTGTTTCGTTTTCTCTTTGCCTTCACTAGGCTGACTGACCCTGAGAAAGGTCCATGACGTGAGAAAGACCCACTGAACCACAGGGAAAGTCCTGTTGACAGTGAAAGACTACAACATTTGGATTCTCCTTGAGGGCACAAAGACCCGTATGGCGAAAGCTTGGAGCAGTGTCCTGGAGTGGCACTGATCTTCACTGTCCGTGGGCAGGTGGTTGGGTCTGTGGGGGTGTGCTCGCAGCTGAAGGGTGGTTTTTTTCGCAGTGGGCTCTGCAGTCATAAATACGGGCCTGGTACCACCCATGGGGATGGCTACTTTAAGGCTGTATGCGCTGTCATCTGTAGTCTAATTTACCTCTGTTCAGAGGCAGTTATGTCCCTTGATATCGTAATTGAGTGTCCTGTGCGTGCCTACCCATCGTCAACACAGCGCAGGCCTCCAAGGGTGGTACAGGACTGCTCAAAAGCAGGTAAGACATGCATCTCTGGGTCTCCCCATCACCTTCGGGTGTTTCTTTTTTCTTCCAGGTGAAAAAACAGTAAATACACACCGGTGTTTCATGAATGCAATTCAAATATTTTGCTTGCCACTTCCCTCAATGCGCAATACTAAGGAGCAACGACCTATTCTTTTCATGCGTGTTCTGAATCCAAAATCAACATCATCCACATAACTATCTCAGCATGTTTCACGAACATATGCAATTTTTCAAAAAATTCTGAAAAAAAGGTGAATTTCCATTTATAAAGCTTTAAAACTTATAACAACGACCCAAAAAACTGTTTTAAAAAAGCCGCAAGCATGACGATCTGAACAGCAATGGCTAATCCCCGCAAGGTGAAACAGTCACGAGGGAATCATCCATCACATGCACCCAACAACAACTCTGACCCTGCCTCACAAAACATCACCAGGACCCCATCACATGCACCAACACACACCAGGCTGACCCTGCCTCACTGCTTCTGCCCCGCGAGGGTCGGCGTCGGATAGTCTCGATGATGTCCGCGAGCTCAGGGAACTCACGAACAATCACCTCACGCCCATCTCCCCGGAGAGCATCAGGGGCGATGCAGGAAACAGATCCTCCAACATCTGTTGCACATCTGCCAGTAAATCCACATTTGGTTTCATTCAATATGGACCAGTCGTTGGGTGTATTTACAACAAAGACCAGTCATTGTTTTTTTTTATTATTCATTGTGACCAGTCAGCCACACTCAAACTGACAAACCACCGACCTAAGAAATACTGCACAACATTTACACACAGTCCCAAGAGGTTTAAAGCTTGTGCTAAGAACCTCACATATTCCAGATTGCAATTAAAAAAAAAAGATGAACAAAAGCAGTGATTACCCTTCCATCCAAGGGCTCTTTCTTCCTTATCTTTTTTTTTTTTATGTCCCCTTTTCAGCTGAGAGTTTAATTAATGGGCAGATCTCATCTGAGTCTTTCAAATGACTGCCATTCAGTTCCCATGAAGAAACCAGTTTTTAACTGCTTTGCTCCTCCATATTGGCTAGCATGTAGAAGACTAGACTGTTGTATGAAAAGAGGCAAATATTTCAACTGATTCCGATAAAAAATATATCGGCAACACCATTAACATATAAGGAAAATTGTGCTACTGAAAAGACACTGTCCCTGTTAATAGTTACCATTTCCTATGTTAAGGATTGATTATAGTGCATGACATATGCTGATAAATTGCGGATAAATCGTCTATCATTAAAAAAAACAAAAGAGTAAAGAGAACGACTAAAAAGTTACATTAGATTTTACAGGGTATTACCCTTGAAAAGTGCTACAACCATCGCTGGTCAGTCATATAGTCCGTCCAAATTCTGTGACGTGTACACAAATTATGCATCTCGTATAATAACAACACCTATGCGACACATGTACATGCATTTTTTGAAATGAAAGGGAGGTTTACACACTGGTGTTGCCTTTTTCCCAATACCTAGGGAAGCCTATACCCCCCCCAAAAAAAAGGGGGTTTTGTTAAAAATTTTTTTTTTTTAAAAAAAAAAAATTTTTTTTCCCCCTTTTTAATTTTTCCCCCGGGTTTTTTTTTTTTTAAAAATTTTTTTCCCCCACCAAAAAAAAAATTTTTCCCCAAAAAAATTTTTTTTTCCCCCCTTTCCCCCAAAAAAAAACCCCAAAAAACCCCAAACCCCCAAAAACCCCTTTTTTTTAAACCCCCCAAAAACCCCCCCCAAAAAAACCCCCCCAAAAAACCCCCCCCTTACATAAAAAAAACCCCAAAAAACCCCCAAAAAAAAAACCCCCAAAAAAAACCCCCCCCCGGGGAAAAAAAAAAAAGGGAAAACCCCCCCAAAAAAAAAAAAAACCCCCAAAAAAATTCCCCAAAAAACCCAAAAAAAAAAAAAAAAACAAAACCCTTTCCCCATAAACCCAAAAAAAAACCCCGGGGAAAAACCCCCAAAAAAAAAAAAAAAAAAAAACCCCCCCCCTTTTAAACCCCGGGGGAAAAAAAAACCCCCCCAAAAACCCCGGGGGAAAAAAAAAAACCCCGGGGAAAAAAAAACCCCCCAAAAAAAAAAAAAAAACCCCCAAAAAAAACCCCCTTTCCGGGCCCCCAAAAAAAAGGGGGGGCCCCCCCCCCCCCCGGGGGGGGGGCCCTTTTGGTTTCCAAAAAAAAACCCCCCCCCAATTTTTTTTTTTTTTTTCCCCCGGAAGGGCCTGGGGGGGGACCCCAAAACCCCCAAAAAATTTTTTTTGGGGGGGGCCCCCTTTCCCTTTTTTTTTAAGGAAAAAACCCCCCCTTTTTTCCCTTTTTTTAAAACAAAAATTTTTGGTTTTTGGGGGGTTTTTTAAAAAACCCCCCCCCGGGAAAAAAAGGGGGCCCGCCAAAAAAAGGGGGTTGGGGGGGCCCCCCCCCCCCCGGGGGGGGGGGGTTTGGGGTTTGGGGGGGGGGGCCCCCCAAAAAATTTTTTTTTTTTTTTTTTAAAAAAAACCCGGGAAAAAGGCCCCGGGGGGGGCCCCCCGGAAAAAAAAACCGGGGGGGGGGCCCCCCTTTTTTTTTTTTTTTGGGTTTTTTCCCCAAAAAAAAAACCCCCTTTTAAAAAAAGGGGGGGAAAAAAGGGGGGTTTTTTTTAAAAAAAAAAAAATAAAATTTTTTGGGTTTTAAAATTTTTATTTTTTTTTTTTTCCCCCTTTTTGGGGGTTTTAAAAGTCTTAAGGTTTTGAAAAAAAAATTTTTTTTTTTTTTAAAAAAATTTTTGGGTTGGGAAAAAAGGGAAAAAATTTTCCAAAAGGTTTTTTTTTTTTTTGGGGGAAATTTTTTTAAATTCCCCCTTTTGGGAAAATTTTTTTTTGGGGAAAAAAATTTTTCCCGGGGTTTTTTTTAGGGGGTTTCCAAAAAAACCCCCTTTTTTTGGGGCCCCCTTTTTAAAAATTTTCCCCCCCCTTTTTTTCCCCTTTTTCCCCTTCTTTTTTTTTAAAGGGGGGGGGGCCCCCCCCCCGGGGGGGGGGGGGGAAAACCCCCCCCCCGGGGGGGGGGGGGGGGGGTTTTAAAAAACCCAAACCCCTTTTGAAAAAAACCCCCTTTTTTTGGTTTTTTTTTCCCCCAAAAAAAAAAAAATTTTTTCTTTTTTTCCCCTTTTTGGGGGGGGGAAAAAAAAAAAAATTTAAAAAAATTTTAAAAAATTTTTTTTTTTGGGGGAAAAAAATTTTTTTTTTTTTTTCCCCCCCCTTAAAAAACCCCCCCCCCGGGGGGGGGGAAAACCCCCCCCCCCCTTTTTTTTTTTTTTTCCCTTTTTCCCCAAAAATTTTTAAAAAAAGGGGTTTTTTTAAAAAAAAAAAAAACCCCCCCCCCCCTTTTAAAAAGGGGAAAATTTTTTTTTCCCCTTTTTTGGTTTTTTTCCCCCCCCCCCTTTTTTTTCCCCCAAAAAACCCCCCCCAAAAAAATTTTAACATTTTTTTCCCTTTTTTTTTTTTGGGGGCCCTTTTCCCCCCTTTTTTTTTTTTTTTCCCCCCCTTTGGGGGGTTTTTAAAAATTTTAAAAAATTTTTTTTGGGGCCTTTTTTTTTTTTTTCCCCCCCCCCCCTTTTTTTCCAAAATTTTAATTCCTTCCCCCTTTTCCCCGCCTTTTTTTTTTGGGGTTTGGGGGGAAAAAAAAAAAAAAAAAAAAATTTTTTTAAATTTCCCCCCCCCCCCCCCCCAAAAAAAAACCCCTTTTTTTTTAAAAAATTTTTTTGGGAAAAGGGGGGGGGGAAAAAAAAAAGGGGGGTTCCCCTTTTTTAAAAAAAAAAAAAAATTTGGCCCGGAAAAAAAAGGGTTTTTTTGGGGGGTTTTGGGGGGGTTCCCTTTTTTTTCCCCCCCCAAAATTTTTTTTTTTAAAAAAAATTTTTTGGTTTTTTCCCCCCCCTTTTGGGCCCCAAATTTGGGGTTTTTAAAAACCCCCCCCCAAAACCCCCCCCCCCCCCCCCCCCCCCCCCCCCCCCCCCCCCCCCCCCCCCCCCCCCCCCCCCCCCCCCCCCTTTTTTTTGGGGGCCGGGGGGTACCAATTTTTTTTTTCTGGGGAAAGGGGTTTTTTCCCCCAAATTTTTTTTTTTTTTGGGGGGGGAAAAAAAAGGGTTTTGGACCCCAAAACCCCCCAAACCCCCCCCCCCGGGGGGGGGCCCAAAACCCGGGTTGGGCCCGGTTTTTTTAAAATTTTTTTTGGGGGAAAAAAACCTTCTTTGGGGTTAAAAAAAAAAATTTTTTTTTTCCCCCCTTTTTTAAAGGAAAACCCCAAATTTTTTTTTAAAATTTTTTTTCCAATTTTTTTTGGGGGGTTTTTTTGGGGGGGCCCCAATTTTTTTTTTTGGGGGGGCCCCCCCCTTTTTTAAAAACCCTTTTTTTTTTTTCCTTTTGGGTTTTTTTTTTCCCCCTTTTTTCCCCTTTTTTGGGGAAAATGTTTTTTTTTTTGGGCCCTTTAAATTTTTCCCCCGGGGGAAAAATTTTGGGTTTTCCCTTTTTTTTTTTTTTTTTTAAGGGGGGAAAAACCCCCCCCCTTTTTTTTTTGGGGTTTAAAAAAAAAATTTTTTTTTTTGGGGGTTTTGGGGGGGGGGGCCCCCCCCAAAAAAAAAACCAAAAAAAGGGGGGATGGGAAAAAAGGGTTTTTTTAAAAAAAAATTTTGGGTTTTCCCCCCCGGAAAAAAAAAGGAAAAAGGGGGCCCCTTTTTTAAAAAAAAAAAAAAACCCAAAAAATTTTTGGGCCGGCCCCGTTTTTAAAATGTGGGGGGGAAAATTTAAACCCGGTTTTTTTAAAAAAAAGGAAATTGGAAAAAAACCCCTTTTTTAAAAAATTTGGGGTTTTTCCCCCTTTTTTTTTAAAAAACCCCAAAGATGTTATGGGGGGGGCCCCGGGGGGGGGGTTCCCCGGGGGGGGTTTTCCAAAAGGGGGCCTGGGGGGTTTTCCGGAGGGGGGGGGGAAACCCCGGGGAAAAAAAAAAAAAAATTTTTAAAATTTCCCTTTGGTTGGCCCTTTTTAAATAAAAATTTTTAAGGGGGGGGGCCCCCGCCACCCCCCCTTCCTCCTCTCCCCCAAAAACCCTTTTTTTTTTTTTTTTTTTTTTTTGGGGGGGGGGGGGGGGGTTTTTTTTTGGGGGGGGGTTTTGGGGGGGGGGGGGGGGGGGGGGGAAAGGAAAAAAAAAAACCCCCCCAAAAAAAAAAAAAAAGGGGAAAAAAGGAGGGAGAGAGAGAGAGGGGGAAAAAAAAGGGGGGGGGGGGGGGGTTTTTTGTGGGGGTTTTTTTTTTTTTTTAAAATTTTTAAAAGGGGGGAAAGGGGGGGGGTTTAAAAAAAAAAATTGGCCCCCCCCCGGGGGGGTTTTAAAAAAAAAAAAAAAGGCCGATGCTAACGAAGTTTTTGGGGTTATTCCCGAATGAGTTATTCGGTTCTTTTTGGAAAACCAGCCCCGAAGAAAAACCCTTTTAAAAAATTTAAATTTACCCCCCCCTTCCGTACTGCGTAATACACAAAAGTTAATTTGCAATGTGTGTTTTCTTTGCATTTTATTTTTTTGTTGCCCCTTTTTTTTACGCCCAGCTGACTTTACCCAGAGTTCTTTAGTGTAGTATGGGGTCCCCCCAAAAAGGAAGACTGAAAAAACAAGCTCCGTTTTTATCCACCCGACGGGGCGCATTGCTGCAGCTCAAAAAAACCCCCCCCCCCCCCAACAATGCAAGAGTGAAGTAACAATTCTGGGCTTGTCTGAGGCTGGAAAGCAGTATGAAAAGAAGCATACGCAACCCCCCACTGCTGTTGGAAGCCCCCCTTTTTTAAAGTTCCGCAGCGTCTGGTTTCCCCCCTAAATTTTTCCCAAACTGGGTAAAAAAGCTGCGTTTTATCACGTAACCCGTACACTATAGAACTGAAAAAAAAAAGCATTTTCTGTTTGAACTGAAGCCTTTTTTCTAAACCCGCAGCACTTTGCTAACGCAGTCAATTTTCTTAAAAAGACACCAGTAATGCTGATCTTAACCCCCTCAAAAATTCCCAAATGTCTGTAAGGGTGTGTAAATGTTTTTGAACGTTTGGGTGAACCCGGGCCCTTAAATTCTAATGGGTGAAAATGGGGGTTTTTAGGTAAATTTTATTATACCGGGAAAGGGTTGGGGCTGTGTTTTACCTTTTAACTCAAACCCCTGCATCCCTTTAAAAAGGGAAAATTTTATACTCCCCGGAAAAAAAGGGAAAAAACAACAAAACAAAAAAACAAACAAAAAAACCAACCCCCCTATTAGGGCTTTGGGTGCCCGTCCTTTAAAATATCACAATGAAAAGGGGTTTTTTTCCCTTTTTCCCTTTTCCCTTGCCGCTACCCGACCGTCCTGTTCAACTGCTCCCCCGTTCTTTATAGGGCCCGGAGCCCCAAATCCCGTAACTGTAACTGAGTTTTTATTTTCCACAAGCAGATCTGACAAATTGTATGGGGGGGATCCCATTTTAGTCCCACTTCAACCCCCCAAGTTTATGCCCAGGCCAAAACCCGTGACCCTTTTGAGCAAGTCAAACCGTTCCCCAAATTTTGATGGGCAGTCCCGAAAAAAACCCTGTTTTAAAAAAATGTTTTGGCCCCCGTCACAGAGAAACCCTGTTCAACTTTTTTCGAACCCTACTCACAAGCTAAAATGTAAGCAAAGTGTCTTGTCCCACGTCTTCCCCAAAGCTGAAAAAGAAAAACGTTTTCTTCCCGGAAAAGGGGTTTTAAAACCTGGAAAAAAGGAGATAAAATTTCATTCCAAAAAAACAAACAATATCTCTTTTCTTTTTTTCTTTTTTTTTACTTCTATATCAAAAAAAGAACGTGAAGTGATGACCTTTTGTTTCCCCTAATCAATAACCCAAAAATTTCAAAAATTTTAGAAGTCCCTATTTTTTTTAAAAAACAAAAAAAATCCCCAAAGGAACAAAAATTTAAAAAATTGTATTAGGTAATCAGATTTTATCATGGTTTTTCTTTTTGTTAAGTCCCCAAATTTACAAAAATTTGATGTAATGTTGTACATTATATGGAATCATAAAAATGCCACAAAACCCCGTCATACAGCCAAGACCTCAAAAGCCAAAATGCGTGATTTTGACTTCACCTGTTGTAACGGTTTCCAAAAAGTAGACATACTTTGCATTTCGTATCACCACCATGGAAAATATTTGGGTAAGAAGATGGAAAACTTGTAGTTACCTAGCTGCAACCTCCCAGAGTCAAAAAGGTAACCCTCCTGGGGGGTGGGTTCGGGAGGGGGGGGTGGCCCCCCCCCTGATCAGCGGGGGGGCAGGGGGCGCAGCCCCCCCGAAAACTGAAGCCTTTTTTAACACTCTGACAGGCATATTTTTCATCTCCTGATAGGAAAACTAATCAAAAGCAAGCCTATTATTAAACCATATCAAAGCATGCATATTAGTATGTTGCATACAATGCAATATTTTGTGTAAAAAAAAGCCTCTTATGTAGGTAGCCACCATATTTTTTTCATAGATTAATATACAAAACACACAAAATAAGACTTACCCAAACAGCTTTGTTATCTTCCATATTGATGTAGGATGAACATAAAAGATGCTCTGCCCTCCCAATCAACAGCACTCACAGTCCTGGGCTTCCATCAGCTACACCCACATTCTTCAGTTCAAGTTCCATCAACTTCACCCTTCTGCCCTTATGATCTCACAACTACACCCCATAGCATGTGAAGATTGACGGAGGTTTTTTGACGGCTGCCGATTCTCAGCTTCGTTGTTTTTTTTGTGCTTCGTGGTCTTCTCGTGATCGGCCAGATCATTTTTTCCCCCCATGTGAAATATTTACCGGACATTGACACACGGTGCAGACAGCAAACTTTTCACCCTTTGAAGGGCAAGAAGTGACCATGGAAAACTTGTCTTTATAAGCTGCAGATACCGCTGGAATCGTTTAGGTTTTGTGGTTTTCTCCATGCTACCACTTGAAGACGCCATGTTGACTATTTGAACAGCAGCTATGCGCATGCGCGGAATGGGCCTAGTTATGCCCCTTTCATGCTGACTTCCGAGTTTACGATTTCTGTTCAGTCGGACCAGTTGCCAAACGTTCTTTTATTTCATTTTGGGCTTTTTTTTTTTTTTTTTTGAAAACTCGTAAAACGGAATTTTTTCAGCAAACAACGAAAATATGGACAATTTTTAAAAAACGACATGTCCGGTTTTCCCGTAACAGTTGGCAGTATGTAGTTATTATGTGTGTTGACTTGAAAAACCAAAAAATCAGAATGGAAAGATGCTGAAACCATTTGATAAGACGGGAAACGACAACCATCTTCGGCAGTTTTCTTTTTTTTTGGCTATCTTTATATGAAATAAGTCCACAGTCTTGAGATCTGCGTTGCCTAGGTTTTCCATTTAATCTGCTGCTAAGATCCTGAAGCATGGGAGATTTTTTTTTCCTCTAAATTTTTTGTTTTGGTGTAGGATTTCCTCACAAAAGGTTAGCAGTGTAGCAAAATCATAGCTTGCTAAACCAAAAGCATAAAACATGACAGCTTCGACAATATGACAGCTTCACAACTGACATCATGGAAGCAGATAAAGAGTAGACTGTGCTAATGCACTGGCTATTACACTTTTGTCCTACTCAGGTTACAGAAAAATACCACTACTATGAAACATTTCAATACCACGAAAAGAAAAAAATAAAATAAAATAAAATGTATTACAAGTAACTGGCATTGCATACTGTGTGCAGTCTCCCCGTCACACCAGATTACAATGTAAAAATGACAGGTAACAAACTGGACCAAGCGAAAATTAAATAAACATTTCATTTAATTACTGAGCTATACGAACAGAACACCCATGACAGAAAGAGTCCAGCTGCAAACTGTGGGGATGAGTAGTTCCCTGAGCAACGACTATGCCCCCCCCCCCTCCCCCCTCCCAACGCAGCAAAATGGCTCCATATCTTCAGTCATGTCATGGAAATTAAACCCACCACAGGTTGTCTGTGACTTCCAGTCCCCAGCATATCCCATGTCAGCAAAATGGCTCCATATCTTCAGCATATCATGGAAATTAAACCCACCACAGGTTGTCTGTGACATCCCCCCCAGCATACACCATGTCAGCAAAATGGCCCCCATATCTTCAGTCATGTCATGGAGATGGAACCCTACCACAGGTTGTCTGCGACTTCCAGCCCCCAGCATAACCATGTCAGCAAAATGGCCCCCATATCTTCAGTCATATCATGGAGACTGGAACCTCCACAGGTTGTCTGTGACTTCCAGCCCCCAGCATATACCATGTCAGCAAAATGGACAGTACGACAACTGAGACCTGCCAAGAAAACAGCAGTGAGACGAAAACTACCTCTCTTCCACAGGTGTTTCTGAAGAACGCAAAACTCCATGATTGCTGGAAAAAGACTGCAAAGCATCAAGCTGCCTGAATGGAGGACAGAAAACCAACAAAAAAAACTTCAAGTTGAGCAAGGCAGACCAAAGCAATAAATGATGAATGAGGGAGAGTAACTTTGCTGCCATGGTGAACAGATGCTCAGAATAGACAGAAATCACAAAGAAAACCTATTCTTTAGCGCTTGCATCACAAGAATAGGACCTATTCTTGACTGCATATTCACACAGAATAGGACCTATTCTTGAGCTGCATTCACACAGAATAGGACCTATTCTTGAGCTGCATTCACACAGAATAGGACCTATTCTTGAAGCTGCATTCACACAGAATAGGACCTATTCTTGAGCTGCAATCTGACTTTGATTACTATTATCTTTTATTGAAGCCTTAAGGATAGACATATATAGATCAATTTTTTGTTTCTTTCTTTCTTTCTTTTTCAATGAGGATTTAACAAACTAATGTGATGATGTTGAATTTAGCACACAAGGCTATGCTCACACAAAAGAGATTTGCTTTATGAACAACAAGCACGTTCATTCCTCCATAAGAAACACAGAACCTTTCATTTTACTAATTTTCCTGTCACTTAACGTCTCCAAAATCAGCCTTAGAAATCAACAGAATATGTGAGAATTCCCTATGAGAAAAGTGACAAGCACAGACATCTGAGCTTGGTATTTAGAGTGGTGAACAATTCAGACACAACAGGCAAAATCTCACAATGTGATAAAAGTTATGCCGTAGAAACATCCTGGCTCTGAAGTCTGTTCTAGCTTTCTAAACTCTTCTACATGCACATCTGCCATCCTCTTCTCGGGCTTGTGAGGAATATTTTCCAACAACAGAGAGGAATATGTGATGGTATGAAAGGAATCTATGTGCATTGTACGCATCATCACACCCCAAACGACAATTTTTTTTTTCTCCACGTATCCCCTCTTCATAATTCAGGACCATCAATGTGTTTGTGGTGTTCTGGCCCATGAAAAATTGACCATCAGTCTGGCTTTTGCAGAGTACATGTAATACATCCAGAAACCTCCACGCCAACTGTTGAGTTCAAGCGGCAAGCTGTACCTCAAGCATAACATATACCGACACTGGACTGAACAATAAATGAAATGGATAATTTTCTGTGTACTCTGTAAATTGCATTCTACTTTGCCTCAAGGAACATGAATCAGATTCCTGCTTTGGCATGATCATGGCACCAAATGGAGAATCTGGAAGCTGATAACCAAAATTTCGGTTGAAATCATAAACTAGCTATACATACAGCAGCTGTGCTACGGTGCAAGCCGAGTCAATAAGAAACAACCTCTTTTTTTCCCCAGCACTGACTGAAATTTTTGGGTGTCAAACGGAAGAGCGGGAATTATCATACCCCAGCAGGATAAATTCTGCCCAAAAACAGAAAGTCTGGTAGGTCCGTAAACTTCACGAGCACGTCTGACTTTTCTCCCGAAACCCACAGCCCTGATTCACCCTCTGTGGCTGGCTAGGTTACTGACGAGATACGCACCATGAACCCGACACTCACCTGCTCCAATCAGTTGATCGGCACTGACTGCAGCTCCAACCTCTCAGTGGGCTGGTTGTCGTTCACTGCGTCAACAGACAGGTAAACGAATCACTGTGAATGTTCAGTTCAAAGTTCAGCGACTACAAGCGCTGATGCAAGAAAGAGAACCGTTTGGTTACTGTATCATCATCTATTCATTCTGTTAATTTGGCTGTCTCATAACTTTTCTTACGGTATCATTATTTGTTCATTCCATTTAATGATTATCTGGCTGTGTAATGAACCACGTTTTCTCACACTGTACAATGACTGAGTCAGAACATAAGAACCAATGCTGAAGTACTGACTCACCAGATGAACATAACAAACATTGAAGTAATGACCCTCGACCTATCTGTCTTCTTCAAGCTGGACAATGACAAACAAATAAACAATGGAAACAAAGAGCAAACGTCAAAGGGACTGTTTATCCTTTGTTTGGAATGCTATTTCAGGCCTGCCTACCCCGATTTCCAGATTTCAGGGGCAGAATTATCAAATTTCAGGGACACAGACTGAATGTCAGGGACGCATATAGCAACACAGAAAATGACATGTTTGCTGCTGTAGTGCCATAACTAGTTATTATTCATATATGTAAGAAAACCAAGCTATCGTTTCATGCAATCAATTTGACATGCACACTTACTTGCATGCTCCAGACAGGATGAAACAAGCGGTGCCACTGTCAGTCTCCATTGTGTAATAATAGAAAAGTCTTTGTGAAAATGATAAATTTTCAAAGGTTTTTTTCTTCTTCACCACCGAAACTTTGCTGTCGCTTGGACGCCATCTTTGATTTTTTTGAAAGGGGGGGTTGAACTGTGTTGCGCATGCGCACAGCGCACCTCTACTATGAAGACAGTCGAAGCGAAGCGTGCCGAAGTGTTCAAATGCTGGTGCCTCGGTGCCCAAACTCGATCACAAAACCCAAGGCTTTAGGCCGCAAGGGTGGTAGCCTACCCGAAAATCGCCCGCATCAGATTGTATGGGTTTCTATGTACAGGGGCGCTCGATATTTTTTTTTTTTTTTTTTTTTTTAAACTTAGATTTTTTTTCCGGGACGCAATTAAACTCGAGGGGACATGCGGGATTTATTGCCTTTTTTTTTTTTGGCGGGACAATCCGCGAATTCCGGGAGGTAGGCGGGCCCTGCTATTTGTCCTGCCGGAGGAGACCCAAGAAGTGGAAATCTGTGTATCTGTCTACAATTTGTGAGTTCTTTTGTTTGGCCACTCAGAAATTCCTTTGTTATTGTTTCAATTTCTGTCCGCAGTCACCCGACTCTGAAACTTCAGTGACACCAATTCACCTTTTTCTTTCCTGTGCAGCCATGTTTGGAAACAGCCTGATGCAGTGTGCTTACCTTGTGATCCCGGAGAAATCAGGATTTAAACCTCCGAATATGACCCTGAGAGAAACCCTAGCACATATGTTGTGTAAACTCTCTGCAGTCATTAGTAATGTTTAGTCTTGTCTTACCAGGAAAGATTGCTCGCTGGCTGAACACCAGAGCTTCTTGCGCCCTTGGGGTGGACACCAGCAGCTGGTATTTCAAAAGGTCCTGACCCCCGTCCTCCTAACAGACACGTACACATATCGCCACATCTTGTAAATGAAATATGTTCCCTGGAATGTTGCTAACAAATATCACTATGTTGTCTAAAACCAAAAACATTTTCTAACAATGGATTTTAGAAGTTGCTTTGATCTTCGCATTCAAACATGATTGGAACTGAAAACTGTGACAGTTACCAAACACTAGTGGCAAATTAGAAACTAGTGAATTCCTATAAAAACTATTTTTGAGGATGCTTAGAAGATTTGAAAAAAAAAACAAAAAAAAACCAGAACAAAACTTTTTTAAAAGTTTCAGTCATAGACCATGTTCAGGACTTGACATAAAATGAAAGACAAAAAAATACTCATAGGCAGGGTTGTACATCCTTAGCAGTATCTATAGGACAAATGTCCTGGACCACCCTGAGTAATAGGAAAATTTGTCCTCTTCATAAAAAAAATCAATCGGACATTTTGAAGCAAGCCAGATTGAATGTATATTAAGTTTTATCATGCACACAAAATGGTATTACAAAAGCTGGGCTATATTCCTAGAGTGGGAAGCCTGTTTGGTAAACATACTATTACTAGTCCACACCACACACAGTCACACACACAGAGGCAGTGTCTTTCCTAAATCACTGATCATTGCTAATGCTAGTATTCAAGTACAATATTGATTTATTTTTGGGGTCGTCTTTTGGTTGAAGAGCATTCTTTTCCTTTTCTCTCCCCCTTTTTTTGTCACCTGAACACCCTTCTGATCCCCCCTTGACATCTCTTGGTCCTTCCATTTGCACCCCATCAGCATGGCCTGGTTTCCTGCTGTCAGTCTGTTCCCTTTTACTTGTCAAAATCAAATTCTGAGTGCTGAACCCTCTTTCTACTCCCGCTGTATGGACGGGCAGGGTGATGCAAGCTGGGCCGTTTTCTTGAGGTTGGTGAACTCCAGCTGGTGGTAGCGGCAATGAGCTGCCAGAGTGTCAAGGTGCTGTCCCTGGGGTACATCTGCCTTGACCGTTTTCTTGAGATCCACCCACTCCTCTTTGTAGATCTACTGTCCCGATTTGCAGGTGACAAAAAAGTTGCCAAAGTCTTCTGACCTGCGTCTTTCTTGAGTTTCTTTTGGGTGGCATCGTCACGTCTGATACAGTCTGATAGTGATAAATGTTGCACGCTTAGGCAGGCGTCGTGGAGCAAGGATTCCTTTCCAGTCTCCGCTTCAGCAACATGTGCCTACATGGCCTACAACACGTAACAAGTACAAGGCTTTATCGCTCTTTAGCCGCTTTACGCTAAAAAATAACCCTGACACAAGCTGGCTGCGAGCTCTCAGCTGTGAGCCGTGTCCCTCGCTGGCTCAGCCTCTGCGAGTCAGGGAGGGCAGAGTTGCAAGCCACGAGCTAAAAATTAGACCGCCACGGCTCGCCACTAAGCTTAGTGCCAGTGGCACACGGGACTAGATCTAGTAATAGTTTATAGGCCTAGTGATTCACTGGGCTTACACTAAAGTTACAGACTGGAGTTCTGTACGACGGTCGGACTCAAATAATTATGCGGGCTTGATATAAACGGCCGGTGCCATGTCCGTGAGCATCGGAAAGCTATCGGACAGTGACCTCGTTTTCGGCAAAGTAATGGGACATTTGTCCTCTTCACTGCCAGTTATATCGGACATTTTGCATGTGCAATCGGTCTATGTCCGATGTCCGACGTGGATGGGCAACCCTGCATAGGCAATGATGTATGAAAACATATAGGTAAACGGACGAATACATGTTTAAAGGTAGGTGTGTGTGTTGTGTGGTGTGTGTTGTGTGTCTGTGTCCGCGTGCATGTGTTATGGAGAAAACGGAAAAAAAAAAAAAAGGCACACTGAGGGAAAGGCAAACAGAAAATAGAGCAGAGAAAAAGAAAAGGAGAGAGTGGTAGAGGTGGAGTCTTATGTTGGAAGGGGGTGCCGAGGTTGTGTATGAGGACAAAGGAAAAAGAAACTGTGGGAGCGAGGGGTGTGTGTGGGGGGGTGAGAGGTGGGTGGAGACTCTATACAAAAAGAAAATATGTGCAGATGGATTGTCCACAAGTGCATGTGTCTACCAGTATGTGTATCTGGTGTGGTGGAGATGGTTGTTTAGGGTGTATATATATATTAAGCTCTATTTGGGGTGTGAATGTAAAGATGTGGGATGGGGAAATTGGGGGAGGGGGGTACAGACAGAAAGCGATGGAGGAGAGGTGGGGGGGGGGGGGGGGGGGGGGGGGGGGGGAAGGAAAGCGAGGGCAAAGAGCTGGAATGATTCAAACTGAAAAGTCAGAATTGGGAATTGAGTCCATCAGGGACTGTGGTGCCAAGGTGAGAGATGATCCTATTGGTGAATTCCTATTGGTCAATTCTACAACAAACAAAACCAAACAAAAAAAAGGTCAAATTGTGCAAGTATCATTGTACCAACTTGTTGGATATTGTTTT
>CM031605.1:76550728-76581523 GCA_018398815.1 Conus ventricosus | reverse complement strand
TAATAAAGTTCTAAATCCACATTATCAGAATGACAGAACCACCTGCTTCTGGGATGAGGGAGGGGGGAGGAATTTCAGCCATGGCACAGGGGCACGCCTGCTTCTTGGATTTAAAAAAAAAAGAATAAAAGAAGACTGCCTTCATGAAGAAAAAAAAAAGATTTACTGCCATTAGCGAACAGGTATGATGGTGGGTATAAATCCATACTTTTTCACATGTGCATAGACATGTAATAACAGAAGACGTGAACATGAATGACAAAAAGCATTTAAACATGAAAAAGCACAAACTTGTTTTTAATCTCATTTAACTAATCAAATCACACAGTTTGCACTTGAATTTACATATACTTATTTGTGAAAAATGTTCACATAACGTGGCTTTCTCTTCTGTGGAAATGTCTTTTTTTTTAAACACTGATTTAATAATGTCTTTTTCAGTGAAAAATTTTTGCAGAAAAGGGAAGAATACAAACCTTTTTAAGCCAAAAAATCATTGTGATTTATACTTAATTACTAAAATACACAAGTTGACTCTTACCAGTTTCAACAAAAATTATATAAAAGTATCTCATTAGGCGTGTTCTTGTTACACTGGACATGTAAATTTCAAAAGATACACAAGGGAAAAAGCAAACTCAATAAAAATAAAAAAAATAAAAATGCATAATCTGTTATAAAAACAATAATTCACATTTTTTTTTCATTTCCAAATTTTTTCTTCCTTTATGGGATCTAACATAACAAGTAACCAACACATTGAAACCGGGATTTTTTTTATCTTAGACCTGACATTTTCTGAAAAAAATAAAGGGAAATGTACCTTAAAAACATTTTTAAAGATAAAAAACAGAAATATCTTCCGCTTGCTGATAAATCCAAATTTTAAAACTTTTTTTTTCCCTTATATTATCCATAATCTTTCCGAGCTTGATCCAACATAACAAAAAACTGATCTCCGATACAGTTTTTGTTTTCGTTTCTAGTTACCTAGACATCGGCCTAGGATAATTTCCAAACTAAGACAAAGAGTCGCTGATACGACAGAATCAAAACGAAATATTATCAAATATTCTCAAGTAAATCATTGCAAAAGACAATACTTTGATTCAATTAAGCCAATCTTTAAACCAGAGACCGATAACAGAAACCATCACATGGACTAAACCTTGCCCATTTCGTTTTCTTACGAAAAACTGTTGAATGCATTTTTTTGATTTTTTTATTTTTTTTCAATGAATACTTTTCATAGTTCCTGACTTCTTACAATCTAAATAAACAGTGTGGGACATGTTTTTTTAATGTTTGCCTTTTCAGGTTTCTGTCCATTGAAACCAAGTTTTTTTTGAAACAAAAAAATTGGGGTGGTACCATCCAACCCAATCGGGGACACTACAACCTAAACAAGAAAAAAACGCACCCAAAATCTAACTAATTTTAAGCTTAATTTTCAAGAGATGGTTAAAAAATAATTCAATGAAATGAAAAACAGATGTAGGAGGAAAAAAAACTCACCGCAAGTGCACCTCTGGAAAACGAGCCCACGTAACTTTGGGGATTTTCAATGCTTAAAAAACCGGGCCGCCTTTTTGATTCAAATGGACACATGGCCGAAATACGTGATAGATGCTTCCGCCGACATTCGTTTCCAAATCTTTTGATTTTTTTTCCACACACACGATTGTTTTGTATGGTCCAACATAAATAGAATTCCAAAACGATGTTCGACAATTTTTTTCAAACCCCGTTTCTCATCCGCCTTTTAAAATTTATTTTTAGTTCCCCTATCACAACTCGATTCTTCCTCGACGGACCCATAAAACTAGGGGTTTATTCATCTGCTTTTGTACAGTCATCGTCCATAAAGCACAGTTATACCAGAAAAAAAAAGTTACGTGGACTGATTTTTTTCCCCCGCTAATATCAATGAACCCAATCACTAAATTTTAATGTAAAACATATAAAAAAAAAATTTTTTTTTTAAACAATAAAAAAAGGTGAGATGAAAACCCATTTTCCCCGTTTGCATGTTTTTTTTCCCAACACCAGACATTTTTTATGACTATTTTGACGGGGCAAAAACAATGACACCCCAAGTCGCCATTTCTTATCAAAATCGGGTTTAGCATCAAACACATTTTCAATGCAGTGCTAGGTCGTAAACTGTTTGTGCTGAAATTTTCAATGTGTAATTGACGTGCATGTAACTCAAATTTTTTAATTAACTTTCTAAATTTTTTAAACAAATATTAATTTAAGTAAGGGTCCGGTAAATGGGGGACAGCTCGGGGACGACCCCAAAAACATGTACACAATTTTAAAGACGTTTAAACATTGAATTTTTACCAGCTAATCGCTGAATCAGATAGCCTCCCAAAGGGGAAAACAGTTGCCCAGTTTTTAGCCACTTTTAAGACCGTACTAATGGGGGTTTTTGGGCCCGTGTGACTGTAGTGATGTTTCATTCATCTTTGACTATTTTTGTAACTATGTAACCAGTTTTCCCAATTCCCACGATTTTTTTTGTGAAGTCAAAATGACTCTCACTGCAATTGTGGGGTCAGTCAATATTGAATAATTTTGCCATAAAAAAATTTTAGGTTCAATTTAGGGGGGATGATGTTTTATCATAGCCCAAAAGGGTTTATAGCCCCTTCTTTTTTGCTCTTCATTGGGCAGGGCGACAGCAGCCCATTTTTATTTTCGCCATCAAAGTCGAACATAGTCTGTTATTATTTATGCATCCGATAAGTTTTTTAAAAAATTAATTCCGGGCAAAGTTTTATGTTCGGAGTTTTGTTTATTCCAAATTTGGGCTATCCTCTGGGTGAAGAAAGTTTTCCTTTTAAAGTATTAATTGCATTTTTTACTTTTTCACAACGTACGGGTTTTGGGGTTTGGCAGGTTCAAAAAAAAACTTTTATCAAAACATCTAGATTTTTGAAAATTTTATAAGTTTTGGGTCAGATCTCCTCCCCTTTTCCTCTAGCTTTGAGGATGTAACCTTTGGACCTTAATCTGTCTTTAATGGGTAATCACAAGTCCGTTTAACTTTGTTTCTCTTCCTCCCTTTTCTATTTCATTTACTGCCTTTTTTGTCTTGGAGACCAAACACTGCCATATTCAAGAAACGATCCACCATTCCTTGTATAGCTAAGAAAGGTATCTCTGTCCAATAAAATAAAAGTTTTCTTTAAAAAACCCTTCCTGCACGGCTTTTTTGACGGGGTTGCAATATGTCCGTCAAAGAGTAACTTTCATCAAATGTTCTCCCAAGTCTTTTTTCCCCTTCACAGCACGTTATTTTTAAATTCTTGATCCCCAACTTTTATACTGTAATTTAATTCAGGGTTTTTTTTCCGATTGTAATACTTTCATTGGTCATTTAAAACAAAATTTCCCTATTAGACCATTTATGAGCCTCAAGTCATTTTGCATTGGGGTTTTTATGGGGAACAACAACTTAGTATCATCAGCAAAATCTGCATGTGCTTTTTACCCGCGGGGAATCATTTATAATTAGTAAAATAAAATAAGGGCCCATTTTTCTGCCTTGGGGGGTTCCCTAAAACATTTGCATTATAAAACAAAGATCCCAAATCTAACATTTTGAACTCTATCTCAAGAAGTCTTCAATCCAACTAAAACTTTTCCCAGTAACCCTACGATTTAGTTTACTAATATCGGGATGTGGGACCAACGAAACTTTACAAAGCCAGGTACAAAAAAGCAATGCTATCCCACTACAATTAACTTAGTAAAGTCTTCCATTACCTCAAGCAACGTGTAATACAAAACACTTGAGAAAACCAGCGCATTTTGGCATCAACCATTTTTCATCATATATCAACAATAACACTCTTTCATTTACCCGTCCTTTCAATCACACTTTCAAAACTTACAGTTGTATTTCCAGGGCGTTTTTTTTCCCTTTTTTAAGATAGGTATTTGTTGCCTTTTCCAGTCTCGAGGGAGAGTTCCTTTCTCTATAGATTTTTTAAAAAGGATACTAAGAGGCTCTGCTAGTCTGTGCTTAGTTCTTTTAAAACACGAGATGGAATAGCATCAGGTCCTTGCGCTTTATTCGGATTTAGATTATCAAATTTCTTTTTTAACCAGTTCCGGGTAATAATTACATCAAAGACAGCTTTACCATTTGTTTTACATTTTGGTATTACATCTGATATGTCCCTTTATCCTCTCGTGTAAAAACACTAGCAAAAAAAGTGTTTAGAATCTCAGCTTTAACCACATCCTTTGTCTCTATATTTCCATCTTGTGATTCAAAGGACTGATTCCTACTCTTGCCTTTGTCTTTGACTGCACATATTTCCAAAAAGCTTTTGGATTAGTTTTGCATTCTCTTGCTAACTTTGCTCGAATTCCTTTTTACTTTTTCTGATTTGTCGACCACACACATTTCTTACTTTTTATATATGCTTGGTAATCTCTGCCTCTTTTTGTTCTCAAAAATCTCTGATACAGGTTGTATTTCTTTTTAATAATTTTCAATGATTTTCTATCCATCCATTTTGGTTTCAATTTTTTGTTTTCATTTATTTAACACTTAGGAATGTTTTTTTCCATAGCTTCATGAATCAAGACAGAAAAACTAGTTATATTTGTAATTGTGTTTACTGATGGCTTGACTTTTTCACTTTCAGCGAAAAAAAAAAGGGGGAAATTTAGATTTTGTCAAAAGAAAGCCAGTCAAATTGGTCAAGCCACTCCGCGTTGAAAACACGCTGTAGTTTCGGTTTTGATCGGCTCGTGCTTGGCTCTTCAGAAGGGGAATGTGCGCCGTTATCATCGCTGTCGGCAGCTGGTGCTTCGTCACTGCGTTTCCGCTTTGTACTGCCCCCGTGTGTGGAATCAACGCTGAATCCTCTTCAACAATAATGTCGTCATCGTTCCTCGCCCGCTGCCTTGTTGTGGTTCTGCTAAACCAGCGGAATAACGCCATGTTGGATACCTCCCGATATCGCGCGAGAAGAGGAAGGGCCGCAACTCTCAGCGCATTAGGCCTAAGTCAGAGGCACGCATGAGCGCATTTCCGAGAACTCTCTGCCGTTTCTGCGAACACTCCTGCACCGCGATCATCACGCAGTCGCACTTCTATCGAAAGCCGGACTTTGACGCACAGCCACCCCCAAATTTTGTAATTTGTGCGTCAGTAAAACTCTGTGTGAATTTTTCCCTGCGTCATGTCATCCTGTCTGTGCGTCTCAGACGCACGCGTGTGCGTTATCGGAACTCTGATGTTTCCCCCCATTTCTTATAAGAGGAGGGTTAAGACTTGGAGGGAGGGAGGGAGGAGGGGGATGAGGATGAAGAAATGAGAATGGAATATACAAATCTTGCATGATTCATCCTACATAGATGCATAATTAATGGAGCTGCTCTCCTCTCTCTTGCACAGATGAATTCATTGTGGTTGGCTAGCACTTAGCAGTTAGGTTTACTCAGCAGGTGAGTGTATGCTGTGCTGTGCATGCTAGACTTTGTGTAGAGTGTAGGGTCTAAGACCCTGGTACAAGTGCAGTTGCATTCTGCTAACCTGGTAGTGGTAGAGAAAGTACTGACAATGACACAGTCCTGTCTGCAGGTATTCATTCCACTTGCTCCTCGTTTCAGATCGCCACCCCAATGACTGAACCATAAACTGAATTTGCGAGACTTGATTTTTTTTTATCAAGTGCTAATATTTATGACTGAAGGGTTAAAACCCTAACCATAAAATGCACAAAAAAAAAAAATCAAATATCATGTCTCGTGTCGTGTGAAGTTGAAAAAGGCAATGTAAGACAGTGAGAAAAGGTAATGCGACAAACAAAGAAACTTACTGAGTTTCTTACAAGTGCAACGCATTTTGGCCATAGAAAATAAAAAGGAAACAGAATTAAGAAGGTAAACTTGGTTTTGCAGGGTGCATTTTACTGGTTAGATTCAACAACAAATCTCCATTGCATATTTCAATTCACTCTTTCATTTCAAAGGTGCTTTAAAGTAGATAATTCAAATTTCACTCAAAATTTTACCTGATGGAAATTTAAATATCTGACTTTGCATCCTTTTTAAATTTAAGCCACTTCACATCTCCTAGAGGCCAAATCATAAAGTTAATTATTCAACATTTTTGGGTTGAAGAAAAATTATTCGGAGGGGAACAGCGGGAATAGCACATTTGGATCGTCAGGTCTTGGCCCTTTCTGAACGAAAATTTGAAATAACCCACCCAAACTTTGCGGGATTTGTCGTCCCACAGTTTCCATCTAAAAATTTTGATCACGCCTTCGAATGTCGAATGATGAATGCGACTGCGGGTTGGGAAACCCCCACAATTTTTTCTTTTCTTCCCCCAACTCAAATACGGCTCTAATTTCCATCAAACCCGGACTGCTGCTTACCCCCCGTGGCATTTTCAAAATGTACAGTACCGTTGGTTGAAACTTCCGGTTTTTACTGCTAACTATTTAAAACTTTCACTCTTTTATACCGCCAACATTTTTGAAAACCCAAAATTTTCGGGACTCAAACTGCACTTTACCATTAAACCTTTGGAAGAAGGGTGTGTGCCTTTTCGGCCTTGTTAGCATTAAAACATACCCATATTCCTACGTGGGACCTCGTCAACAAAGTAAAAACCCAACACGAAGTTAAGGGTCTCAAAAGGGAAGTACCTTTATCAAACTTAACTTAAAACAAAGATGGGTTATTCATACTTCCTGTTTAAAAACTCGGGCCGGGAAAACGTGTAGGGGCGAGTACTGTCAAAGATAATAATTTCTTCTTGACACAAGGTCAAATTTTTAGGTCCAGGTTGTCCCAAACCAGAATTAGTGCTACATCTGTAAAGGAAAGCAACCATTGTTTTAACGAGAAATAAACGATGGCGTCGATTTTAGCCCTCGGGACCAGAAACAGGGTCAAAAACTCGCCTTTTACCCAAAAAAAAGAAGAGGAACCCCCGGAAAACGGGGATTTACCACCCTCGCCGGGGGAAGGGGAAAAGGGGGTAAAAAAACTAAAAAAAATTCACGACTGTTAATTAACCCCCTTGCTGCTGACCATTTTTCTGTTTTGGGAAAGACTAGGCTTTTTGGGGCGGGGAGATAGTTTCATTTTCATAAAGGGAGGCACATGCGTGTTTCTTCCTAGAGTCCGTGATTTAGATTTTTTTAATCACCCTATGGGACACTGTGCCCTAGAGATTAAATGTAAAAGGACACAGTGCCGAATAACCAAAATAAAGGACACCAGACTGGGAAAACGGGATCATTTTTAAAATATTTTTTTAGGCAACTCAAGGCCCGCTACTAGAACGGGAAAAAGTATTAAAAAATACAAAACCAAATAAAATCAACACTTTTATGTTATGACAAACAGGGCAAAGCTTAGGAAATTGAAAAAAAAATGGAAATGTTCATGACTAAATTTAAGTTCATTGTTGCAGCTGCAAACGCAACAAAAATTTACTCATTCACACATTTTTTGGCGAAAACTGCCTTTTTTTTTTGCTTCCCCACTTGCGACAATGGGCCAATATCCCTTTTCCCTTTCCTTATGCCTTCGGCTTTGTCTTCAGGTTTATTCTTGCTTCTTCACGACAGCCGCCCCGCCTTGCAGTGCACCCCAAAATTCTTGAGCTGAAGCCTCTTTCCACACACAGTGTGCACAGGAAAACAAGGCAAATTGGGGCCAGCTTCATCATTTTTGGGGAAACTGTTTGTGAAACTGACTATCAGTTTCCACAAAGAAGCATGCGCCCCTTTGGAAAAGCGGTAAACGATGGCGTGAGCACACGTTTTTACCACTTCGGATGTAAAGGGAAAACAAACCGCCCAGGGGGAATTCAACAGAGTTCTCCTTTTTGCTGAAATTCTAAGTCTGGCCCTCTCGCCTATCGCACGCCTTCATTCGCGCTTCAGTCACCCTTTCATCCGCTTCTCACCTAGAGCTGTGAAAATTTTTCCCCGAACACGCGGCACTTGGCTCTCCCTTTCAACGCAACTTCGCTCGCACCCTCCCACAATAAAACGCGGGACTTGCCCGCGACCCGCGAAAACGATAGACAGCACCGCTTCCTTTTTTGGGGAAACGGACTTTTGACCGGATGAGGTCGAGCCGATGGGTCATTTTACATTTTTATGGGTAAATGCCCGGAGACCGATGGAAATCTCAGACTGAGAGTCTTCACAATCAACGGGCGATTAAAATTAGAGACTGTAAAACGGGGGACTGCGGGGGAAAAACAAACAAACAAACAAAAAAAAAAACACCCATTTTCTAATTCCTATTTCATTAACATAAATTACAAACTTCAAACCAAAAAGTGACATCCCCACCCTGCACTTGCCTACTCACTAGCCAGCACGAAAAACGAACAACAAAAAAAGTAAAAGCAAGTGGGGAGCTCCCAAAGGCACCAGCGCTTTTTCATCCATTACAAGGACTAGGGGGGCCCCAGGCTGCAGTAAGCGGGTCAGGTCCGAAACACCCTCCCACTCACCTTTCACACAACAAGACCTTTATAAAAACGTAGAAATCTACAGAAGAGCCTTTAAAACCTGGACAAAAAATTGCAGGGTTTTGCATCAACATACCTGGGGAGGGATTCGGTCCACAATTTGGGTTTTCTTGGAGGAACCATCAAACTGTAGCGTGTCCTGCAGCTAATTTGGGATTAAACTGCGATCATGACTTTTGATGCTCGCTCTCTTGGGGGGGATGGAGCGGCGTTTTCATCCTCGGGCGGGCTAAGTTGTTCTTGATTTTATAGAACAGGGAGAGCCTTCCCCTTTTTTCCTTCTGTTCCAAGGGGACATCCAACCTTGAGTCTTCACGGGGTTGGGTAACGCTGGCAGAAAACATTCGTAGCCGGTTTTAAAAAGCACAAAGCGGGCCCCAAACTCTGGATTTTTCAATTCCCTTTTCTTTTCCATGGGGCCCAAAAAACGGTCCTTTTTCCACGGGGCCCAAAAAATGTTTTATACTTTGCCTTTTCTTTTTAAAAAAAAAAAAAATTTTTTTAAAAATTCACAGCCCCCCCCCCCCCCGCCCCCCCCCCCAAAACAAAAATTTTCACAAGGTTAAAAAATTTAAAAACACACAACACAAACACCCCCAACCCAACCCAACAACCACCCACCCTTTTTTTCCCGGGGTTTGTTTTTTAAACCCCATTCAAAATGAAGGGGGGGGCAGGGCCCAGTTGGGTCTTCCTTTTTTTGGGTGTGGGGGTTTTGGGAAAGGCAGCCCACGTGGTTGGTACTGCAGGGGGTGTTTCCCTGATGTTTTCTGTCAAAAGCACAAAAAAAGGCATAAAACCTAATTTCCAAAAAATTAAATCCCAACCTTTTGGGGAACAAGGCACACACACCCAAAAAACCTGCAAAAATTTGTCCAAAAAAAAGGGGTTTTTTTTTCCCCATTTCTAATTGATAAAAAATTTCACTTTTTTAAACTTCAAACATTTAAAAAAACAAACAAATTTGGGGGTTTTTGGAAAATGCCCCCTTCCTTTGCACATAAAAAAAATTACCCCTTTTTTCCCGCCCCAAGACACGGGGTTAGTAAAAATCTTCCTTTCTTTTTAAAAAAAAAAAAAAAAAATGTCACACCCCCCCCCCCCCCCCCCCCCCCCCCCACCACACCCACAACACACACACCCACACCACACAAAACCCCAACACACCAAAACACACACAAAACACACAATGAAAAAACCAAAAAATGGTTTTCACATTTAAAATCTTTTTTTTCTGGTTTTATGCAGGAAAACAGCAACCAAAGATTTAAAGGGAAAGCCCAACCTTTTTTTTCCCTTCAAGCCCCCTTTTGAGAAACAGCCCCCAAAAAAGGATTTTGGTTGTGTTTAGCTTTGTCGAAAAACCTTTTACAAGCGTACCACCTCTTTTTGCTGGGGGGTTGCTGATTTTTCCCCATTTCAAAAAAACCGGGTTTTAAAAAGTCAGGGTCCCCCCCCGAAAATTTCGCTTTCCCCTCTGGGTTCTCCTTTTGTCACACAATTTGTCCCCCCTTTCTGGAAATTCCCCCACCTCCCCCCCCTCCCTGGGGAAAAACCGTTCAAAAAACTTTCCCTCCCCTTCTGCTCATTACCACACCCAACACACAAACCCAACAACCCACACACCCAAACACAACACACACACTTTGTGGGGGGTTTTTGGGTTTTTTCCTTCTAAAACCCAAAAACCCAAAATAACAGTTGAACGCCGCCGAAAATTCTTGTTTTCGGTTCCCAGTTTAAAAACCCGTTTCTTAACAACCCCGAAAACATGGTTTTTAACCCCTTTCCAACGTCCTTTGGGAATGAGTTTACCTAGGTTGTGTGTGACGAAAACGCTCTTCTCACCCATTAAAACCCCCCCAACTTCGGAGAACCCATTCTGGGTTAGTATGTGCCAATCCCAACCCTTGCCCCCCTCTCCCCAAGACTGAATTTTTTGGGGAATTGAAAATTTTCCCCCCCCATTTAAACGTTTTGCCCAAAACCACCGAAACTTTAAACCACTGCATCACCATCACCCCCAGTTTGCCAACAGTTAAGATTTAAAATGAAAAAAACCTGAATTTTTTGGCCACACCGAAATGGGCCATTTATTCTTTTAAAGGGAAAAACTATTTGGAAACCCCAGGAAAGTATTGGGGCAGGGGAACCTCCCCCCTTTTCTAAAATTTTTGGGATTCTTTTTACCCCATTTATACACCCCGAAAAACATAAACTAGGGGGGTAAAGGAAAAAATCTTGCCAAATAAATAAAATTCCAAAGTAGGCCCTTTTCTTTTTAATGACACAAACTACATCCTCCGGGGTTGGGAAGGGGAAAAAAAGGAGGCAAAAGAAAAATGGAAAAAAAAAGGCCCGCTGGGATACCCCCGGGGCCCCCGTTTGTCTTTTGTTTGGGTTAGGTTGAAGGAAAGGGCAAAAGCATTAATAGGAAAGGGTAAAATTTAGGAATTAAAGAGTTGGGGGTTTTGGTATAATTTTTTTTAAAGGAAAAAATAAACTTTTTTTGGGGGATTGAATTGTCCAAAAAATCTAAAAATTCTGTATGAAGGTTTTTTCCTGGGAATCTTTTTTAACCCCACGGGATTTTTTTTCCTTTAAAATTAACCTGGCCATTTTTTGTAGGGGGAAATTTAAAAGAAAAAAAGGAAGGTTTGGGGGGGGGGGGGGGGGGGGGGGGGGGGGGGTGGGTTGGGGGGGGGGGGGTTTGTTTTTTGGGTTGTGGGGGGGGGGGGGGGGGGGTTTTTTTTTTTTGGGGGGGGGGTTTAGAATCGTTTAAAAACCTTTTAAAAAAAATGCTTTTTAGATAGACAAAAAACCTCCAAAATTTGGTTAAAACCCTAAAAATTGAGTTCTTTGGGGGTAAAATATAAAGCTCCTAATTTTTCGCCATCCCCTATTCATGCCGGGAAAAAATTTTCTTTTTTTTCTCACCAATTACACCACAATGTCTAGAAAAATTAATACCAAAAGCAAAACGTCTTTGAAACTTTGTTCGCTCACAAAATAATCCAACTCCAAGAAATGTCCAAAATATTTTGATTCATATTAAGCCTGAAAAGGCCCTTTCATGATTCACTAATACACCACACAAATTAAAAAAAAAAAAGTGAAACAAAATCTCCCCTTCACAGTACACACTAAACAGGTACAGCCCATTAAATTTTATTCTGTACATTTTGCACGGGATAGGCTCAGGATGAAGGGGAGAAGAAAACCTTTTCCAGCCACTTCATGGTCTTGCGTCTCAGGGAATATAGACAGCGGGTCCAAATTTCCCCCCAGCCATTTCTGACTGATTTGGACAGCCTGCAGAGTTCCCACGGGTTTTTTTTTGTGAGAGTCAACATGACCTCAGCCAAATTGGGGGAGTCATTTTTCAATATTAAATAATTCGCCATAAAAACATTCAGGTTCGGGTTCGGGTTCGATTTGGGGGCGATGTTTGTTTCATCATACCTCAGGGCTTTAATACCCCTTCTTTATAGCCTGTCTTTGTCGGGGTCGACAGCGAGCCCGTTTTTATTTTCGACCATCAAAGTCAACAGATGTCTTTATTATTTCATGCTTACATAAGTTTTTTTAAAAAGATTAATACCCGGGGTGCACTTTTGATGTTGGGAGTTAGTTTATTCCCAAATTTTGGGTGCTACCCTGGCGAAGAAATTTTTTCCTTATATTAGTATTAACTTGCTGTTTTGTACTTTGTCACAACTGTTACGGGTTTATGTTGGTTATGCGGGTTCAAAAAAACATGCTTGATCAATATCATCTAGATTATAAAAATTTTAAAAGTTTGGATCAATCCCTTTTACCTTCTAGCTTTGAGGGTGGAACCTAGACCTAATCTTCTTCTTGAAAAATCAGCAATGTCCGTATTAACTTAGTGCTTTCCTGCACCTTTTCTATTCAATTGACTGCCTTTTAGTCTTGGGACCAATCACTTTGCCATATTCAAGAATCGATCTCACCATCCCTGTAAGTCAAAAAAGGGATCTCTGCCCAAGAAATGTAAAATTTCCTTTTAAAATAATACCTATCATCTGCACGCTTTTTTTGAGGGTCGGTTGCAATATGTCGTCAAAGAGAAGTCTTCATCAAATTTTACACCCAATCTTTTCCTCTTCCAGCACGTTATTTGAACTTCTTCCCCCCAAATTTTCATACTGTAATTAATTCGGGGTTTTCTTTGCCATAGTAAACTTCATTGGATGCATTGAAGAAAAATTTTCCTGAGTTAACCCAAATTTTAAGAGCGCCAATGTCATTTTGCTTTGTTAGGTTTGGATGGTGAACTATACAATTTAGTTCAAACAAAAATCTTGCATGTGCTTTTTTAACCCGCGGAATCTTTTAAAAATAGTAAATAAAATAGGTCCCAGTAGCTGCCTTGGGGATTCCACAAATGACTTTAGCATTCAAAAACAAAAGATCCAACCTAACATTCTAACCTACCCCAAAGAAGTCTTCAACCAATCAAAACTTTTCCCCAGAAAAACCAAAAAACGATTTGATTTACAATAGTCGGCATGTGGGACCAACAAAGTTTTACAAAAGTCCGGGTACAAAACAAAATGCATCTCCACTAAAAATAATTTAGTAAAGTTTTCCATTACCTAAGAAAGTTAATACAAGATCTACTTGACAAAACCCATCTAAACATTTGGCTAAAACTCATTTTCACATATAAACAACAATAACTCTCTTACGATTGACCCATACCCTTTCAAATCACACTTTTCAACTTTCAGGTCGTAGTTTCCAGGGGCAGTCTTGTTCCCTTTTTGAAGATAGTATTACTGTTGCCGTTTTCCGTCTCGAGTAGAGTTCCTTGCTCTATAGATTGTTAAAAAAAATACTAAAGGGTCGCTAGTTCTGTGCTTTTTCTTTTTAAAAACGAAGGAATAGCACAGGTCCCCGCGCTTTATTCGGATTAGATTACAAATTTTTTTTTTAACCAGTTTCCGGGAAAATTACATCCAAGACACTTTACCATTTGTTTTACTTTTTGGGATTTCATCTGGAGTCCCTTTTTTCCTCTCGTGAAAAAAACCCAGCAAAAAAAGTGTTTAGAATCTCAGCTTAACCACATCCTTTGTCTCATATTTCCTCTTTGATTTCAAAACTATTCCTACTCTTTCCTTGTCTTTGACTGCACAATTTCCAAAAAGCTTTTTGGGTTTGTTTTGCATTCTCTTGCAACTTTTTTCTCGAATTCCTTTTACTTTTCTATTTTTCACCACACACATTTCTTACTTTTATATTGCTTGGGAATTCTGCTCTTTTTTTTCTAAAATCCGAACAGGTTGTATTTCTTTTTTAAAAATTTTCAAAGATTTTCATCCACCATTTTGTTTCAATTTTTTTTTTTTCATTTATTTTACACTTGGGAATTTTTTTCCATAGCTTCATGAATTCAAGACAGAAAAAAAGTTTTTATTGTAATTTGGGTTTAGATGGCTTTACTTTTTCACTTCAGCAAAAAAAAAAAGGGGGGAAAATTTTGATTTTTTCAAAAAAAAAGCCATCAAATTGCAAGCCACTCCGCTTGAAAACACCTGTAGTTTCGTTTGACGCTCGTGCTTGTCTTTAGAAGGGGAAAGTGCCCGTTTCATCGCTGTCGCAGCGGTGCTTCGTCACTGCGTTTCCGTTTGCGCCCCCTGTGTGGGAATCAACGGCTGAATCCCTCAACAAAATCGTCACGTTCCCTCGCCCCTGCCCTTTTGTGGGGTTTTGCTAAAAACCCCGGGAAAAAGCCTTTGGATACCCCCAATCGCGCGAGAAGAGAGGGGCCCCAAATCTCAGCCATTTAAAGGGGCCAAGTCAGAGGGACGCATGGCGCATTTCCAAACCCTGCCGTTTCTGCGAAAACTCTGCACCCGATCCACGCAGTCGCCTTCTTCGGAAAGCCGGGCTTTGACGCACGCCCCCCCCCCAAATTTTGTAATTTGGCGTCATAAAACTCTGGTGAATTTTTTTCCCTCGTCATGTCATCCTTTTTGTGTGCCAGACGCACGCGTGTGCGTTATGGGGGCTCTGCCATGGTTTTCTAAAAAAGCCCACGCAGCAATCCGATCGTCATGGGTGGGGGTTTACTGGGGGGATGACATGGACTGGCTTCCATCCATCCCCGCAGAACGCAACAGCACCTGAGCTACCAACGCACAAAAAAGCATTATCTATCTTTAAAGATGTTTTTAATTTTTCTCACCATTTTCTTTTTTTTTGAAAAAACAAAAAAATTTTAATTTTCTTATTCCAGGAATATCATTACTTCTGAAGGTGTTCTTTTGGTGTTATGTTTAAACAAAGTTTGGGTTTGGTTAGGGACAAAAAGCCTTTTTTTTAATGACCTAAAAAAACAGTTCATAACTTCAGAAAAAACCCCCTTTTGTTAACTTATGATCTAATCACTGGTGAAATTGAACAAATCCACTGTCTTTCAGTAAATAACATTGGGGGTCTTTGCCTGGACCTACGTTTTGTGGTGGTTTTTTTTATCTCGACTGAAAAACTGTATTCTTTTTTGGGGATTTTGATTTTTTTTGCAAAAATTATACAATTCAAAGGGGGGCCATAGCTCAGTTGGGAAGCGCCGGGCTCGGATCCCGGGGTTTCGGTTCGAATTTCGGTAAGGGGGGTTTTTTCCCTCGGGGTTTAAAATTGGTTTTGACTCCATTCCCCCAATATCCTTCGAAGAGACTATAAACCGAGGGTTTCCCTGTGTGAACGCACGCATAACCTGCACAACAAAATCCCATCACCAACTTTCGGAAGAGAAGGCCGTTTTTCCTTTGGTATGGATGCACGTGACACATAGCACACCTTCCCCGAAGATGGGGTAAGGCTTCCTTAATGGCGGGTAAAAAAAGGGGCATACACACAAAACCCCCCGCCTGGCAACAGGAGTGTCCCCCGGAGATCAGCCCGCGACCAAAGAAAGAAAAAAATACAAGTTCAAATTGTTTAGCTTTTATTTTATTAAAAAAGATCTTTTCTTTTAATTTTACTTGCGATAAGAAAAAAAATTAAAAAAAAAAAACCCCTCATTTTAAGGGCACTTCTGCATTTGAAGGCGCATCTATCATACTGTTTAAATCCTACCTGGGGGGACCGAACTCCCTTTTTTTTTTACATGGACCCAATTTGTTTATAAAGTTGGTTCAGTTCTCTTTTCTTTTCATGGGAAGGGGCACTTGACTGACTCCACTTGAGGAAGATGCTCAGTAAGTCTTCATGTTTTTTCAGGTCGCAAGTGGGCACCCCGGCTTTACAGGGATCCCAGATCTTGATGACTCGTCCCACACTGGTAAAAAGTTTTGGGTCCTCACCCGTGCTCATCACTGAAGCCCTCACCCAAACAGACCGTGATGTTGATCAGGAGAACGGATTTGAAAACCCTTTCCCACAAGTCACTATAATTTCGTCAAATGAAACTTGGCGCTCATCATCCCCAAGGGGGGGAAGAAAGGGGAAAATCTTAAAAAAAGCAGCCAGTTCCATCCTCCACAAAAAAAAAAAAAAAAAAAGATTTGCCAAACCCGCAAAAATTTTCTGGTATACGGGTTTTGGGGGATAACTTTTTAGTTCTATAAAATGAATAGTGAAGATTGTAAAATAACCCCAAGGGTTTTTTAAAATCTCATTCTAGAATCTTCTGACCTGGAAGGGGAAAAGTCATTGCCAACCCCTTTTTTCTGTCTATACAAAAAATACTGCCCTTAATCGCGCAGTGTCAAAAGATTTTTTAGATTTTTTGAAGAAAAGGATATGAAAATTGGGTTTTTTTTTTGTCACGGTGACTCACGAAATCATTTCATTTTTCCTCCCTGATTGAGGAAAGTGACATTTGACTAGTGTTTTTCTTCATTATGTGACGGGAAAGCCCCAATAAAATTAATTACTCTTTCAATGAGAAAAATAGACATGAAACACATTTGACCAACTAAGGAATGAGGGGGACACAAAACCACATGACTGGACACGACCCTCCCCCGAACCCTATAAATCTGTACAAACACATTTTTTTGCAAATAATGTTTTGTTGCTAGTAAAATTTCACAAATGAGGATCCACTTTTTTTCCCAAGTCTTTTTCTTCATTAAAAACGATTTCAATTCAAAAGGGAAAAAACCCCTTCTTTTTTTGCAGATCTTGAAAAACATACATTTCTTTATGTATGTTGTATGGGTTTTTAAAACAATTTTTGTTTTTTGGGCAACAAAGATGAAAGTTGCCACCTGTATCTCTTGCCAAAAACTTATTTTAATGAAAAATTCTAAATTTTTGTCACAAGTGGAAAAGGGGAAAGGGTGTCCTCTCCTCTCTCTTAAATCTTACATACAACAACTAGACGCGATTCCCTCTTTGTTCGTTGTAAGGCCACTGAATGTACTCCATCAGCACTCGGTGCGAAGTGCTTAAAATAACAATTTATGAGCGAGCAAAACCTCTGAAGTCTGCAACTACTGCCCCTTCTTTTTTTGTCATTGGTCGCATTGCCCAGAATTCCCCCCTTTAGCACATAATACAGCAGAGTAGTGACAAAAAAAAAATCCAACGAAGAAAAAATTTGGTTTGAGATTATTGAAGGGAAAGTCTATCTGTCAACAGGCACAAAAGAAAACCTGTAAGAATAGACCCCAGTGGGTGGGGCCCGGGTTGTTGGTGGGGGCCAAGCTGTTATCTGGAGGGACAAAACCCAACCACAGCAAGGTAAGCACCAGGCTTTTCATCGACATTCTTTGCACCGATAAAAATGAGGTTTTTGTGATGAAATTAAAAACAACGCACCACCAAATATCACCTAAGGTGAATCTGAGTTGTTGAAACCAAAAAAAAAGATTGGCCTCATGATTATCATGCCAGCATAATGTTTGCATTTCCTTTTTTTTTTATTTTCCAATTTTCTACCTTTTTTTAGTCTTTTTTTGGGGGGTTTTTTTTTTAAACCCTTGGGAATAATCATTACAAATTTTTTGGGAAACACGAAAGACAAATTTCTTCTGCTTTCTGGACCTGTTTCAGGGGAAACAATGCAAAGACTGACCCTGCCCCCAAACGACTTGGCACCAAACACGCGGGGTCTTGCCTGGCGCTCAAGTGAGGGACAGCCGCAGCCTGTTGGCCGTTTCGCCAAGGGCGGTGCGCTACTGGCCGAAAAATTGCCTATGAAACATCCCTGCAGAAGTCACGCAGAACTCAGGGGGAGGAATGTTTCTTTTTGGGTTTAAATTTCCCGGGGAGTGGAAAGTAAAAACTCAAACAACCCTGTTGGGTTTTGTATACTTTGAGTGAAATTTCAAATAATAAGATAACTTTTGAAACATTCTTGGGTTTGTGTCACTTTTCTGACTATTACAAGTGGGGGTTTTATGTGGTGTGTGGGTTTTTTTTTTTTTTTTTTTTTTTTTGCAGTTCAATACATTGTCTCCTGGAAGTCAATACTCCAAGTCCAAGTGCATGCGTACATTTTGTCAAAAAATAACAATGAAATTCAGCATCTCAAGCCTGCTGTCTAACACAAATCACTATTTTAAAGGTGGGGCATATTTATAATAACTTTTCATTTATTACGCCCTAAAAAAATTATCATAAACTTTCATATGCAAATAAAAAATACGTGCCAAGCAAAGTGTTTTTGACATTTCTGTGCAAAAATTCTTTCGTCTCACTCTGATGGAAGTTGTCGCGGTGATAACTTTTTTACGATGTGCCTCCTCGTAACAGAACAAATATGAAAGTAGAGGAATTTTTTTCATTTTTTGGAGTTTCTTTTCCAAAGGTGGGGTGAGGGATAACTTTCAGTGTGCATGTCGCACATGAACTTTTCTGTCCATGCTGAAACTTTGCAGGGTGTATGGGAAGTGTTGTGGGGTTTTCAGCCATACGGGGGGGGGGGTGCTGCGGGAACAACGCAAGTTCCCTTCGCTTCGAACCAGCCAGGCCAGGGGGGTTCGGGGGAGAGGGGCAAATGAAGGGGTTTGGAGGGGGGGGGGGGGGGGGGGGGGGGGACTGAGCCCACAAACACACCAAACACAACACACACACACACACACACCACAAAAACACTGCACACACACACACACACAAACACACACAAAAACACACACACACACACACACACACACACACACACACACACACACACATGCACACACACACACACAAACACACACACACACACACACAACACACACACACACATTTCACACAGCTGGGCTACTTCTGCTGCATTCAAAGTAATAATTTTCGTCACTTCCATCAAAAGCACAATTTTTTCCATTTAATTTAATGATTTTTTTTTCAACAAGAAATTTGGCCCAGAAATTTTTTAAAACTCTGATCCTTTCCCCCGAATTTTCCCTTACGCACAGCACTGAAGACCCTCAAGGAAAGTTCTCAGGGATCAGCCCGGGTGTCCCCCTTCATCTTTGTGCCCCTCCAGCCCAAAACCCCCGGCGCGTGGCCTTTATTTTGATTCTTTAATCGATTTTTTAATTTTAACAGTGTTAGCTTTTGCTTTTTTCCAAAGTTATTTTTCCCTTGTCAGGGTCAAATGTTCGGGGAAAGAACTGAAACTGCAAGCTGAAGTTTTTTTTAAGTTTTAAAAGCCTGGATCGTGAGACGTTTGGGGTACGTTTTTATTCCTATACATTTTTTGAAAAAAATTCCTGTTCCTTGTTTTTCCAATTTTAAGATTTAGAGAGTGCAGAAATCAAAAGAAGTACTGAAAAGAAATTTTTTTTTTTTCATCCATATAAATTTCTGAATTTGGGGGTGCAAAATCTGAGACATTTTCGTGTTTTTTCTCGAATTACAATTTTTAAAAATACTCTGCTGCCGTTAAAATTCTTTTCTTTTTTTTCTTGTTGAAATTCGAATTATTGAATTATGATTGCCAAAATTTAAACCTTTATCTAAACTGTTGTCATCATTTGGCATTGCGTTAATTGAATTTTGGGAATAGGGGTCTAGAGGGCCCCACTAATTTCACGTTTTGTCTGGATTAAGTTTGAACTTTTGGGGTTGACTTCAAAAACGTGACAGCCCCGATATGGCCCTTTTCTGTCGGCTGGGCTATAAGCAACATTATTTCTTGGTTTAAATTACCCCGAGTCCACGGTGACCCGTTTGTTCACTCAGGTACATGTTTGAGAATTTTTTGTAACTTTTAAAGATTTCCAATCACCATATTTCATTGTTCCTATGTTTCTTCAGTTTGGGCCCTTTTTATAGGGTTTCACCAAAACCCATTCTGAAAAAGCCATAAAAACCTGTTAACGTTACATTTTTCAAAAACAGCCCAAAACAGCACTGTTACCGTTTACTTTTTCAAAAACGCCATAATCCACTGTTACCGTTACATTATTCATAAAACAGCATAAACAACACTGTTACTTTTACATTATTCTAAAACACCACAAACAAGACTTTTACCATAATCAATTTGACTTTTTGCTGTACAATAGACGCAAAGGTCGAACTTGGCCATTGCACGTTTCCATGTTTGGAAAATCCAAAAATCGACAACTGTTTTCCCCGTGCATTCTGGGCGAAATGCTGTGTAAAGTTCTCCTCTGATGGCACCCAAGACCCTCGGGAGAAAGCTTCATTGAGTGCAAGGGGTGTGCAGACCTGTAAACCACCAGTTGACGGGTTCATTTAGTGCAGAGCTGTCAACCTGTAAGACCACTCGGGATGACGGGTTTATTGAGTGCAAGGCGTGCAAACCGTAAGCCCACCGGGAAAGACGGCTTCAGTTGATGCAGAGGCTGGCAGACCCCTTTAAAACCACTCGGTATGACGGGTTCAGTTTATGCGAGGGTGTGCAACCTTTAAAACCACCGGAACGGGTTCATTGAGGCAAGGCTGGCAGACCGTAAACCACTCGGTAGACGGCTTTATTGAGTGCGAGCTGTCAGACCTGTAAGACCACTCGGGGAGATGGGTTTATTAGTGCGAGGCTGTCAGACCTGTAAGACCACCAGTATGACCTCAGCTGAGTGCCAGGCGTGCAGACCTTAAACCCCCAACCCGGGATGACGGCTTCAGCTAGTGCACAGGCGTGCAGACCTGTATACCTACGATTTCACTGATTTGCACACTGTTTGGGGAAAAAAGGGGAATACGACAAACCAAAAAAAATACATCGAAAGCAAAATCTGGAGACCAAGGCTTGACGGTTAGCCTTGCATGAACCTTTTTTTTTTGTGCCTACAACCAAAGAGTGACAACTTTTGGGAAAATTGTGCCAACGAGCTCGCGTTGATGATGTGGGAAAAAACGGCAGGGACCCCCCCGGGCACCAAAAACCCACTCCCTTCGTTGGTAATGGGGTTTTCCTTTCCTTTTTATACAGGGGGGGTCCGCAAGAGTATCAGCCTGCGTCCAAAAAAGAAGAAGAAAAAAATTTGATTTAACCTAAATTTTAGGAAAAAATGCTCATTTTTATTGAGAAAAAACACCATGGAGCTAACCAAGCAAAACTAACTTTTTCCCGCCCCAACCGTGACACGCTGAACGGCGTTTTTCGGATTTTTACAAAAAAAAACAGACAGAACCAAACCGAATACAAAAATAAATATTTTTTTTTTGAAAAATTTAAATCAGTTCTTTTTGAAAAAAAAATTAAAAAGCCCTGTGCTCAGAAAAACTTCACTCCCACTGGTTTGAAAATTAGGGAAACAGCTATCGCAAAACTTTTCCCACAAGTGTGGATGAAAAATCAATATAACAAACTGTAAATCAACACAATGTGTAGCAAACACATAAAAAACAATGTATCCAAAAAACAATGTATCTTTCACACACACACTGTGTGCATGGTCTAAACCTCAAAAAGAGAGCTGCTGTCCATATTTAAGAAAAAATCAAAAAAATTTTATCATCATTTTGGGATTGGGAACTCACCACGTCACTCAATCCTCTCTGTCCGATTCCAATTCGGGAAACAGTTCGAAAAATTCGCAAGTTCGGAAAAAATTCCCTTCTTCATTTGATCGTTCTTTAATTATTCTTCAATTACTTCTTGAAAAAAAATGTTTTGTTCGCTACGACTCGCTGACGCTTTGGGGCGACAACATGATGAAAACGGGGACCAGAGTTACTCCACTATCCCTAATTGAGCGAAAAGTAAATCAAACGCGAGAAAACACCAAGGAGAGTAAAACCCCCTAAAAGAGGAATCCCGCTTTCCCCGAAATACCACGATTGTTTCCCTTAACCGCACAGCTGCATGCGAAAATTCGAGTAAACGTCGTCACCTGGGGGGCGACGGGTTTTTGTGCGAAGCACTCAAAAACCCCTTCGCCCCCAGGTGACGACGAGGCGGCAATAGTTAAAGTCAACAGGGCTGCTGTGACACGGCACACCTGGGTGTTGCAGTGTAAAAGGGGGGGTGGGGTGGAGCATGGGGGTAGTGCCACAAGAGGGTTGCGAGGATAAGTCAGGAAAAAAAAAATAAAGACAGAAAAAATATTCTCATGTATTACTTCTTCTGCAGGAAAACTTTCGTCATATTTTTGTTTTTAATGCCAATGTTGACGTTGCTTTAGGGAGAAGGGGAAATTTTATGAATATTTTGACAATGTCCACTCGCTTAGTGGTTTAATTTGGGGTTTAGAGCCATACATTTCCCAGCACAGGTTTCAAAATGTTTGTAAAGATCAACAAGTTCTTTTCCTTTTGGGTTTTTGTTTTCTTTCATCAAGGGGGCGTCACTGCGGCAAACTAGTCCAAAAAAAGCTACACCTTTAGGGTTTTCAGTTTTTGTAAATTATTTAAATGGGAATTGAAAGTACAAAATGGTGATGACGCGTGTGTAGGGTTTTTTTTTTCCCAATTATTTGTACAATTTCTATTCTAAATCACTTTTCATAAAAAACTTTAAATAAACCACTGAACTGAACGAAAGAAACAAACAACTCAAATTCGGTTCCTTCCCCTCGCAGAGATCGGTTCGGCAGTCAGCCACGATCGGGAAAATAAACAGACAAAGACAAATTTTTATCCATGAGAAATAGAAAGAGCTAGAAGGGAAAGTTTTGAAAAATTGTTGGAAATTTTTGGAAATGGATTTGGTAAAGAGAAACTTGAACCTGAGAAATGATAAGCTAGAACTGAAGGAAAAGTTGGAAAAATTGGTTGGGGAAATGGTCTGGTTAAACAACAGATTTGATGCCTGAGGAACAGAGTAGAGCTAGAAGGAATGTTGAGAAATATTGTTGTGGAAATGTGTCTTGGTTAAACAGTCAAATCTGATGCATGAGAAATAGAGTAGAGCTAAAAGGAATGTTGAAAAATATTGTTGTGGAAATGCGTCATGGTTTAACAGACAAATTTGATTTGATGCATGAGAAATAGAATAGAGCGAGACAGAATGTTGAGAAATATTGTTGTGGAAATGTCTTGGTTAAATAGACAGATTTGATGCATGAGAAATAGAGCAGAGCTAGATGGAATGTTGAGAAATATTGTGGAAATGTGTCTTGGTTAAACAGACAGATTTGATTTGACGCATGAGAAATAGAACAGAGCTAGAAGGAATGTTGAGAAATATTGTTAATGGAAAGTGTTGCCTTGGTGTGTTTGGTCAGCCATTACAAACTTTGGTTGCTGGAGAGGAGGAAGAAGAGGGGATTCGTCCTTTCTACGTACTGTCAGATACTCACCTGCAGAAGTGGCAGATGTCCCTCTACTCACCTGAGAAGGTACGTTTGTTTCCACAGAGAGCGAGAGGGAGTGTGCGTGTGTAGGTGTGTGAGGGTATGCTTGTGTAATTCGTGTGTGTGTATGTGAATCTGTGTGTGTGTGTGTGTGTGTGTGTGTGTGTGTGTGTGGGGTGTGTGTGTGTGTGTGAATGAGTTAGTTAGTGTGTGTGTGTGTGTGTGTGTGTTTTCAGACTCATCTGTGTTATCTACTTGAAGACAAAACTGTAATTAAAAGTAATGAAATGCAAAGCAGTAATGACAAGACAAAACATTTAAATGAAAATCAATTGCGTACAACAGGTTTGAAATTCACTGGAAGAACAGTAAACGAAAATTACAGCTGCACTTGAATATCACTTCTTGTTTACATGAAAGTAATTGTGAGACTTTAAAATAATAGTCATGACGGTAACGTGTGACTATGTGTGTGTGCAGGCACACGCTTTTATCATTTTCCTGCCTTTGACATAAAACCCTGACATTTTTAATATCAAAATGTAAAATGGTAACAGGTAAAAGTGCATTCATGACATTGAATTGTTGTAATAGTAACAATGAATTTATTACATAAAATTAATGAAACAGTCCTTTTTTAAATGGGTTTATAGTGACCAGCTTTTATTGTGTTTGTCACATGAGGGTGTTGGCAGGAATAGGGTAACTCGTCACATGAGGGTGTTGGCAGGAATAGGGTAACCCTTCTTGGGCTACATTATGCAAGGCTAATCAGTCTTCCAGATCCAGATCTTACAAAACAAGAAAATTAAAAGAAAAAAAAAAAGGTGCTAAATCAATAGGAACTGCAAAGCATAATGTGATAAAGGAAAAAAAATTATTGCACACAGCAGTTACTCTGACAGCTTGTAACAGTTGGAATGATTCATTGAGTGAGAATGTAATAGTAGACATATTCAGTCACTTATTTATGCTGCAGCCACTTACGTATTCGTTTGCTAATGCTGTTGGAACTACAAAACGACGGAGGAAAAAATACTTCGAACCCACTTGAGAGACGAGGAATTGAGTACTTCGACTCGTAGAGTCTTCAAAGCAATGTTGAAAGAACCCAGGCAGTCTGACTTCTTTTATATGCTATTGGGCTAGTTATTCCATTCAGGCTTACTAAACTTCAGCATGCCTTTTCGGGACTGAAATTAATACTCAGCTGTAATCAAAACAATTCTGTTATCCCTCCCATTGGGATCTGTAGAAGTGAACTTTTGAAGAAAACAGCAGTTCACTCAGAGCAGTTACTGTTCACATTAAGTGGAATACCTTATCCTTTTTCAGCATTCTTGGATTTGAAGGTGTAACAGGCTTTGAGAAGTACAGTTCTGTTTATAATTCATGCAATTCGGGTTTATTCTATCTGCAGCTGGTGCATCAGTCTGATGTTCATAGGGTGTTCAAGGACGCCCTGGCCAGAAGAGTTTGGGTTTGTATCTGATTTCATTGTTACCTTTTTTTTTCATCCTTCTACATTAGATAACCTTTTTGTAAACAGTGAGTGCATTTGGGTTTGTATAAAGCCCAAGAAGAGTGACTGCCAGGGGTAGTGTAGGTGAAAACACTGTGGTTTTTATTCTAGTATGCATAGAATTGTACAAAAACATTTTACTGGAGTTTTGTGAAAAGTAACGCAGATGATGTAGATTGGTGTTGCGTCTGAGGAAGCCTAGAAATGTGGTGATCACTGCTAAGTCGGCGATGACACTGGAGATTTGTACAAGGTTGTTTTATGAAGCCTATGAGGTTTGATGACTCTTTGTAGTGCTAGTAAAACGACTGCAGGTTGGTATTGGTGTACATTCTTTTGCAGATTATACTAAACCTGTTCCACTTCTAAGAGTCTTTTCAAGTCAGTAACAGGGTGTTTTTTTGGTTTGTTTGAAGCTCCGCCCACAACATAGTCGGTAAAACCACTGTAGACTGGTTCTGGTATACTTCTAGTACTTCTAGGTTGTACTGAACATGATCTTTGAGTTTCCTCCAGGGGTACAGACTGTTGTGTTTTGGGTGGGAAGCATATGATACATGAAGATTATCACTAATCGAAGTGTCAGCAAAATTAGTACAGATTGGTTACAGTATGAAATCTAGTGAAGACTCCTTATCTTTGGGTCCTCCCAAAGCCATGCTGGTTGTACAGGGTGGTCATTACTGTGTGTTTTTACGGGATCAGGAGTCGGTGAACCTTCCACTGCTGCGTGTGTGGTTGATGGACATGCAGCTTACCGGTGAGTGGACTGCCCGACCCTTTTCACAGACTGTTCTGTGACCCCAGTTAACTCTTTCACTCCTACTTTTCCATGAACCATTACTTCCTCTTGTTCCTAGATTCTTGTCATACGAGTATTCCCTTCATTCCTGATTTAGAGAAAAGAAAAAAGAAGTGTAAAGTGAGAACTGCCACGTATGCAGTAGCAAACCGTCAGAATAGAGCGGCGACCACTTTCCCACACTGTAGGGGCCGTCTGACATCCATTCCATTCATAAACACTGCCACGCGAGTGGCTCGGTCATGAGGTGTACTGATGACGCAACTCGCGCGAAGTTCAAAGCGCTTACCGCGAGAACTGTTTTCCAGGCTGCAGGAAGGAAGGGTAGGATTTCTGCAAACGAGAAAACCGGGTTGTAGGGATGAAAGAGTTAATTGAAGATTCAGTTTTGTTGTGGTGAAATTTTGCCATATTTTGCTGCAGTTTGCATTGCTTTTTTGTTTCTTTGTTTGTTTTCTGTTTTAATTTAAAAAATTAATTTGTACCTCGGTAAACATGAACTCCTTTGCTCAGGTTTCATTAATGGCAGGTTTGGAGTCAGCTCTTGCTTTCTCATGTGGTTTGGAGTCTGCTCTTGCTTTCGGATGTGTTTGGAGTCGGCTCTTGCTTTCTGATGTGGTTTGGAGTCAGCTCTTGCTTTCGGATGTGGTTTGGAGTCAGCTCTTGCTTTCGGATGTGGTTTGGAGTCTCCTCTTGCTTTCTGATGTGGTTTGGAGTCTCCTCTTGCTTTCTGATGTGGTTTGGAGTCTATGTGGTTTGGAGTCTCCTCCTGCTTTCTGATGTGGTTTGAAATCTCCTCTTGCTTTCTGATGTGGTTTGGAATCTGCTCTTGTTTTCTGATGTGTTTGGAATCTGCTCTTGCTTTCTGATGTGGTTTGGAATCCGCTCTTGCTTTCTCGTGTGCTTTGGAGTCTGCTCTTGCTTTCTCATGTCTTTGGAGTCTGCTTTTGCTTTCTCATGTGCTTTGGAATTTGAAGGTTTCATCATTAAATTTTTGTTTCAGCTTGTAATAGTAGGTCATCATATGGGAGATGGATATTTGTATATTTTGTATTGATTCATTTTGACTGGCAAACCGAAGTTGACTACTTCTTGGTCACACCCTTTTGGTGACTGGAAATGTTGACTTTTCTGTACCACTCTGTTGTGAATGCATAGCTGCCAACGCTACGAGATCGCCGTATTTGCTACACCAAGAGAATGCTTGCTACGACGCTACTACGATCATTAAATTGCTACGGCGAAACAAAAAAATTCGAAGATACTTTCGTTTTGTTTGGACAGCGCTAAGTAACGTCTCTATCGGTCTGTCGGAACTGCATTTCCGCTTTCGGTTTTACTGTACACGTAGATATTTTTTTACAATTTGCCCTCTTCCTCTGCTTCATCTCTGTATAATAACATTTATAGATATACTAAGAGTACTGTAGCTTTAATGTGGTCCGTAAAACTGGTTATAGGCCTGATTTTTTTTTAGAACGCACGCAAAATTAAGTTGCTACTGTCAAATTGGAAATGCTACTGTGAAAATTGTGAAATGCTACTGTAAGCCGCATGAGCAGGTTGGCAGCTCTGTGAATGGATAAAGAGTTCTGCCAACACCTGTGCCTTTGTGTCCCCGCTGTCGTGCCAGGTGTGAGTTCTATAATGTGACAGACACAAAACCCTATGATTGCCTGTGTGTTGTGTTGTCAGAGAAGGGGTGATGGTGCTTGGTGCTGGAGTGAACCTGGACTGCAGCCAGGAGCTGTACTATGCTTTGGTGAGTCTTAGACAGGGTTCCTACGCTCCTTGAATTCTGACAGCGAATTTCAAAGCATTGAAAACCTTTGAAAATCAATAAAATGTGGTTCTGTTGACCAAACCTCCTTGAAAACCTTTGAAAAACAAGCCATCGGCTCCAAAAATTTTAGTGTCGCAAAAAGAAATGGCAGTTTGATTTTTCTGAGTTGAGGTTAATGAAAAATGATTTTAAAGCAAATTTTTACAAACATTGTCAAGATCCTGGATTGCCATCGGCTATTTAACCAAGGGAATAATTTGAAACTTAATTTTGCAGGATTGCGACGATGTTTGTAAAATTCTTTATTTTTTTACTAGTTTTTTTTTCCTTTTTTCCTCCAACCAGTCTCTTACACACCATGCATAGTCGTATGTTCTCTTACAAATTGATATATATTTGCTGATTTTAGTGTTTTGGTGTTTGATACAAAGAGTCCGGTTTGTTAATGTTCTAATGTGTGGGCACACTCGCTCTGATAAAAGTTGAAACAAGAAATGTCAGTTTATTTTTCTGCATTCAGGTTGATGAAAAACATTATTTAAAAAGCAAATTTTTTTGTTGTTTCCTTTGTACAAAAAAATTTGTTTTTAAATAATTTTTTTCATCAACCTGAATGCAGAAAAATCAAACTGACATTTCTTGTTTCAATTTTTACGCAAGTATTGTAGCCTTGAAAAAAAAACCCCTTGAAAACTTATTGAATTTTGTTCTTGGAGTCTGTGGGAACCCTGTTAGAATATTCTTTGAATCTTAATTTTAAAAAGGAAAGTTACTGTTCCGCTGGACATACTAGACAAATGGATTACAGGATAAAATGTATGCATTTCAACCTCTTAGGTCTTCTTCATGCAAAAACAAACAGTATTTAAGACAACGAAAACAAAGACGAACGATCACTGATCTTTTCATCTTCAGCATAACATGGGTGTTGAATGATATGAGTCTGTCCATGTAAGTGTGAAGCCAGCATGCCATTCAAAAAGTTTTTTTTTTTTTTTCCAAGGGACAACATGGAAGGGTATATTTTTCAAAACACTTATGGGCATGACTGATTTAGACACGATTCCAAGGTTGGTGCCAAAATCTTCAGTAAAAGGCTGGTTAGCAATTGGCAAGGTGATTTGTGCATTTTGATTAAATGTCTTTCAAGTAATGTACCAGTCAGAAATGATGACTCATGTTTTATCTTACTGTTTTCCTCTTTTCTTTTTCTTGATTTGTGTGTTTTGGTTGAATGTCTTTCGAGCAATGTACCAGTCAGAAATGATGACTTGTATTTTGTCTGACTGTTTTTCCTTCGTTTCTTTTCTGTTTTTTCAAACAGTTACGCTACTCTCCCGGATGACCAGGACCAGTTCAGGTGGACAACATGGTAGTTCTTGACCACACCGAAAGATTTGAGGTGAGACTTTTCAGGGTTGGTTGGTTTGTTTTTCAAATGCTAATAAGAAATGCCATGAACTGAAGCTTCTGGCTTGAAATTGGCAGAAAAAAATATGCGTGATGTTGGACATTGCGAAGTGTTGTTCAAGAACGCTCACCCTGCGCACTCCCCTACCTCTGTGTCTTTTGCATAAACTTGGAAGATGAAAGCCCACCACATTCCTCCCTGCTTCCCACATACCCGCTTCTTGTTTTTATTTGTTTTGTTTTGTCTTGCTTGTTTGTGTACAAAATGTTTGCCTTGTTTTGCTTAGTTTCATGGTGTGTTTTGTCAGTGTTTGACACAAGTTGTAACATGAGTATCCAGTAAGCTGTTTTTAAAAAAAAAAAAAATTTGCAATGATATTGGGTAAATATCCATAGAAGTGTTAAGCTCTTGACATTTCACAGAATTCATTCTCATGATACTGTAACATAAAATGAAATTTGTCAGCCCATGAACTGGAAATGTACATAATGCTCTTGTTCCATGAAAAGGAGTCACTGGTGTCACATATGTCCAAACAAATGCGGTATCCCCACTTGGCCTCACTTTACGTTTAGTTTTTAAGTATGAAATAGCATCTTGAAAGCATTGATTATATTGCCGATTTAATTTTTGTATGTGAAACGGCTATCTAGAAAATACATGCAAGTGTTACCAACTTGAATACAGTTGCCACAAGCAGTATTCATGACCTTTTTTTTGTTTGGTTTTTGTTTGTTGTATGAATTGACCAATAGGAATTCACCAATAGGATCATCTCTCACCTTGGCACCACAGTCCCTGATGACTCAATTCCCAATTCTGACTTTCAGTTTGAATCATTCCAGCTCTTTGCCCTCGCTTTCCTCCCCCCCCCCCCCCCCCCCCCCCCCCCCCCCCCACCTCTCCTCCATCGCTTTCTGTCTGTACACCCCTCCCCCAATTTCCCCATCCCACCATCTTTACATTCACACCCCAAATAGAGCTTAATATATAATACACCCTAAACACCATCTCCACCACCCAGATACACATACTGGTAGACACATGCACTTGTGGACAATCCATCTGCACATATTAGGAGTCCTCCACCCACCTCTCACCCCCCTACACACACCCCTCGCTCCACAGTTTCTTTTTCCTTGCCCTCATACACAACCTCGAGCACCCCCTTCCAAGCATAAGACTCCACCTCTACCACTCTCTCTCCTTTTCTTTTTCTCTGTCTCTATTTCTGTTTGCCTTTTCCCTCAGTGTGCCTCTTTTTTTCCGTTTTCCTCCATAACACATGCACACAGACACAGACACACACACACACACACACACACACACAAACACACACACACACACACACCTACATTTACAGGTTCAGCCTGGTCAGAAATGACTATGGGGCATTTGGCCCATCCCTCCACATTTCAATGGGCCCCATGTACGGGCGACATTAAAGTGGTATTAAAATGACTTGCTTGGCTATGCGTAACTATTATTAGTAAATTAATAAATCCTTCAAAAAAGAACTCTGTTAGTGTGTGTGTGTGTGTGTGTGTGTGTGTGTGTGTGTGTGTGTGTGTGCCTATAAAGAATGAGAGGCAGATAAACAGCAGTAAGATAAACTCACCACAGGCAGACCCAGTCATGGTTCACTCCACATGTCAAAAGAAATAATCCTCAGATTCATATTGTTCTTTGCAACCAACAGCAAAACTGTCTCTGACATTCTCCTTCACTGTACAGCAGCACCAAAGTCAAAAGAGTGAATGTCTCCCCCTCCAATCATCAACTAGTCACACTTCTCTGCTGAAAGTATGTTCCTTAATGGTCCACACATAAAATTAGTCCTGTCCAACACACTGCATCACTTAGCAGGGAACAGCAGACACCAAAAGTTAGTCTTCCCCAAAAATAGCCCTGTACTTGATGTTTCTCCATCTCTGTACAGCAGCACCAAAGTCAAAAGAGTGCATGTCCCCCCCTTCAATCCTGACTCTCATCAACTGGGCACACTTCTCTGCTGAAAGTCTGTTTCTTAAGGTGTTTAGTGTAAGGTTCTGTGAACTGAAAGTTCTCTCAACAACTCAGCA
>CM031605.1:76527558-76549728 GCA_018398815.1 Conus ventricosus | reverse complement strand
ATCTATCATTCTGTTAATTTGGCTGTCTCATAACTTTTCTTACGGTATCATTATTTGTTCATTCCATTATGATTTATCTGGCTGTGTAATGAACCACGTTTTCTCACACTGTACAATGACTGAGTCAGAACATAAGAACCAATGCTGAAGTACTGACTCACCAGATGAACATAACAAACATTGAAGTAATGACCCTCGACCTATCTGTCTTCTTCAAGCTGGACAATGACAAACAAATAAACAATGGAAACAAAGAGCAAACGTCAAAGGACTGTTTATCCTTTGTTTGGAATGCTATTTCAGGCCTGCCTACCCCGATTTCCAGATTTCAGGGGCAGAATTATCAAATTTCAGGGACACAGACTGAATGTCAGGGACGCATATAGCAACACAGAAAATGACATGTTTGCTGCTGTAGTGCCATAACTAGTTATTATTCATATATGTAAGAAAACCAAGCTATCGTTTCATGCAATCAATTTGACATGCACACTTACTTGCATGCTCCAGACAGGATGAACAAGCGGTGCCACTGTCAGTCTCCATTGTGTAATAATAGAAAAGTCTTTGTGAAAATGATAAATTGTCAACGGTTTTTTTCTTCTTCACCACCGAAACTTTGCTGTCGCTTGGACGCCATCTTTGATTTTTTTGAAAGGGGGGGTTGAACTGTGTTGCGCATGCGCACAGCGCACCTCTACTATGAAGACAGTCGAAGCGAAGCGTGCCGAAGTGTTCAAATGCTGGTGCCCTCGGTGCCCCAAACTCGATCACATAACCAAGGCTTTAGGGCCGCAAGGGTGGTAGCCTACCCGAAAATCGCCGCATCAGATTGTATGGAGTTTCTATGTACAGGCGCTCGATATTTTTTTTTTTTTTTTTTTTTTAAACTTAGATTTTTTTTCCGGGACGCAAATTAAACTCGAGGGACATGCGGGATTTATTGCCTTTTTTTTTTTTTTGGCGGGACAATCCCGCGAATTCCGGGACGGTAGGCAGGCCTGCTATTTGTCCTGCCCGGAGGAGACCCAAGAAGTGGAAATCTGTGTATCTGTCTACAATTTGTGAGTTCTTTTGTTTGGCCACTCAGTAATCCTTTTGTTATTGTTTCAATTTCTGTCCGCAGTCACCCGACTCTGAAACTTCAGTGACACCAATTCACCTTTTTCTTTCCTGTGCAGCCATGTTTGGAAACAGCCTGATGCAGTGTGCTTACCTTGTGATCCCGGAGAAAATCAGGAGTTAACCTCCGAATATGAGCATGAGAGAAACCCTAGCACATATGTTGTGTAAACTCTCTGCAGTCATTAGTAATGTTTAGTCTTGTCTTACCAGGAAAGATTGCTCGCTGGCTGAACACCAGAGCTTCTTGCGCCCTTGGGGTGGACACCAGCAGCTGGTATTTCAAAAGGTCCTGAGCCCCGTCCTCCTAACAGACACAGTACACATATCGCCACATCTTGTAAATGAAATATGTTGCTGGAATGTTGCTAACAAAATATCACTATGTTGTCTAAAACCAAAACATTTTCTAACAATGGATTTTAGAAGTTGCTTTGATCTTCGCATTCAAACATGATTGGAACTGACAACTGTGACAGTTACCAAACACTAGTGGCAAATTAGAAACTAGTGAATTCCTATAAAAACTATCTTTGAGGATGCTTAGAAGATTTGAAAAAAAAAACAAAAAAAAAACCAGAACAAAACTTTTCAATGTTTCAGTCATAGACCATGTTCAGGACTTGACATAAAATGAAAGACAAATAAATACTCATAGGCAGGGTTGTACATCCTTAGCAGTATCTATAGGACAAATGTCCTGGACCACCCTGAAGTAATAGGACATTTGTCCTCTTCATAACAAAATCAATCGGACATTTTGAACGCAAGCCAGATTGAATGTATATTAAGTTTTATCATGCACACAAAAATGGTATTACAAAAGCTGACTATATTCCTAGAGTGGGAAGCCATGTTTGGTAAACATACTATTACTAGTCCACACACACACACAGTCACACACACAGAGGCAGTGTCTTTCCTAAATCACTGATCATTGCTAATGCTAGTATTCAAGTACAATATTGATTCATTTGGAGTCGTCTTTTTGGTTGAAGAGCATTCTTTTCCTTTTCTCTCCCCACTTTTCTGTCACCCTGAACACCCATTCTGATCCCCCCTTGACATCTCTTGGTCCTTCCATTTGCACCCTCATCAGCATGGCCTGGTTTCCTGCTGTCAGTCTGTTCCTTTGACTTGTCAAAATCAAATTCTGAGTGCTGAACCCTCTTTCTACATCAGCGCTGTATGGACGGGCAGGGTGATGGCAAGCTGGGCCAGTTTCTTGAGGTTGGTGAACTCCAGCTGGTGGTAGCGGGCAATGAGCTGCCAGAGTGTCAAGGTGCTGTCCCTGGGGTACATCTGCTCCTTGACCGTTTTCTTGAGATCCACCCACTCCTCTTTGTAGATCTACTGTCCCGATTTGCAGGTGACAAAAAAGTTGCCAAAGTCTTCTGACCTGCGTCTTTCTTGAGTTTCTTTTTGGGTGGCATCGTCACGTCCGATACAGTCTGATAGTGATAAATGTTGCACGCTTAGGCAGGCGTCGTGGAGCAAGGATTCCTTTCCAGTCTCCGCTTCAGCAACATGTGCCTACATGGCCTACAACACGTAACAAGTACAAGGCTTATCGCTCTTTAGCCGCTTTACGCTAAAAATAACCCTGACACAAGCTGGCTGCGAGCTCTCAGCTGTGAGCCGTGTCCCTCGCTGGCTCAGCCTCTGCGAGTCAGGGAGGCAGAGTTGCAAGCCAACGAGCTAAAAATAGACCGCCACGGCTCGCCACTAAGCTTAGTGCCAGTGGCACACGGGACTAGATCTAGTAATAGTTATAGGCCTAGTGATTCACTGGGCTTACACTAAAGTTACAGACTGGAGTTCTGTACGACGGTCGGACTCAAATAATTATGCGGGCTTGATATAAACGGCCGGTGCCATGTCCGTGAGCATCGGAAAGCTATCGGACAGTGACCTCGTTTTCGGCAAAGTAATGGGACATTTGTCCTCTTCACTGCCAGTTATATCGGACATTTTGCATGTGCAATCGGTCTATGTCCGATGTCCGACGTGGATGTGCAACCCTGCATAGGCAATGATGTATGAAAACATATAGGTAAACGGACGAATACATGTTTAAAGGTAGGTGTGTGTGTGTGTGTGTGTGTGTGTGTGTCTGTGTCCGCGTGCATGTGTTATGGAGAAAACGGAAAAAAGAGGCACACTGAGGGAAAAGGCAAACAGAAATAGAGACAGAGAAAAAGAAAAGGAGAGAGTGGTAGAGGTGGAGTCTTATGCTTGGAAAGGGGGGTGCTCGAGGTTGTGTATGAGGACAAAGGAAAAAGAAACCTGTGGGAGCGAGGGGTGTGTGTGGGGGGTGAGGTGGGTGGAGACTCCTATACAAAAAGAAAATATGTGCAGATGGATTGTCCACAAGTGCATGTGTCTACCAGTATGTGTATCTGGGTGGTGGAGATGGTGTTTAGGGTGTATATATATATTAAGCTCTATTTGGGGTGTGAATGTAAAGATGGTGGGATGGGGAAATTGGGGGAGGGGGGTACAGACAGAAAGCGATGGGAGAGGTGGGGGGGGGGGGGGGGGGGGGGGGGGGGGGGAAGGAAAGCGAGGGCAAAGAGCTGGAATGATTCAAACTGAAGTCAGAATTGGGAATTGAGTCCATCAGGGACTGTGGTGCAAGGTGAGAGATGATCCTATTGGTGAATTCCTATTGGTCAATTCATACAACAAACAAAAACCAAACAAAAAAAAAGGTCATGAATACTGCTTGTGGCAACTGTATTCAAGTTGGTAACACTAGCATGTATTTTCTAGATAGCCGTTTCACATACAAAAATTAAATCGGCAATATAATCAATGCTTTCAAGATGCTATTTCATACTTAAAACTAAACGTAAAGTGAGGCCAAGTGGGGATACCGCATTTGTTTGGACATATGTGACACCAGTGACTCCTTTTCATGGAACAAGAGCATTATGTACATTTCCAGTTCATGGCTGACAAATTTCATTTTATGTTACAGTATCATGAGAATGAATTCTGTGAAATGTCAAGAGCTTAACACTTCTATGGATATTTACCCACATATCATTGCAAATTTTTTTTTTTTAAAACAGCTTACTGGATACCTCATGTTACAACTTGTGTCAAACACTGACAAAACCACCCATGAAACTAAAGCAAAACAAGGCAAACATTTTGTACACAAACAAGCAAGACAAAACAAAACAAATAAAAACAAGAAGCGGGGTATGTGGGAAGCAGGGAGGAATGTGGTGGGCTTTCATCTTCCAAGTTTATGCAAAAGACACAGAGGTGGGGGGTGCGCAGGGTGAGCGTTCTTGAACAACACTTCGCAATGTCCAACATCACGCATATTTTTTTCTGCCAATTTCAAGCCAGAAGCTTCAGTTCATGGCCATTTCTTATTAGCATTTGAAAAACAAACCAACCAACCCTGAAAAGTCTCACCTCAAATCTTTCGGTGTGGTCAAGAACTACCATGTTGTCCACCTGAATTGGTCCCTGGTCATCCGGGATAGATAGCGTAACTGTTTGAAAAAACAGAAAAGAAACGAAGGAAAACAGTCAGACAAAATACAAGTCATCATTTCTGACTGGTACATTGCTCGAAAGACATTCAACCAAAACACACAAATCAAGAAAAAGAAAAGAGGAAAACAGTAAGATAAAACATGAGTCATCATTTCTGACTGGTACATTACTTGAAAGACATTTAATCAAAACGCACAAATCACCTTGCCAATTGCCTAACCAGCCTTTTATTGAAGATTTGGCACCAACCTTGGAACGTGTTTAAATCAGTCATGCCCATTCATAAATGTTTTGAAAAATATACCCTTCCATGCTGAGCCTTGAAAAAAAAAGAAAACTTTTTGAATGGCATGCTGGCTTCACACTTACATGGACAGACTCATATCATTCAACACCCATTTTATGCTGAAGATGAAAAGATCAGTGATCGTTCATCCTTTGTTTTCGTTGTCTTAAATACTGTTTGTTTTTGCATGAAGAAGACCTAAGAGGTTGAAATGCATCGCATTTTATCCTGTAATCCATTTGTCTAGTATGTCCAGCGGAACCAGTAACTTTCCTTTTTAAAATTAAGATTCAAAGAATATTCTAACAGGGTTCCTACAGACTCCCAAGAACAAAATTCAATAAGTTTTCAAGGGTTTTTTTTTTCAAGGCTACAATACTTGCGTAAAAATTGAAACAAGAAATGTCAGTTTGATTTTTCTGCATTCAGGTTGATGAAAAAAATTATTTAAAAACAAATTTTTTTGTACAAAGGAAACAACAAAAAAATTTGCTTTTTAAATAATGTTTTTCATCAACCTGAATGCAGAAAAATCAAACTGACATTTCTTGTTTCAACTTTTATCAGAGCGAGTGTGCCCCACACATTAGAACATTAACAAACCCGGACTCTTTGTATCAAACACCAAAACACTAAAATCAGCAAATATATATCAATTTGTAAGAGAACATACAGACTATGCATGGTGTGTAAGAGACTGGTTGGAGGAAAAAAGGAAAAAAAAACTAGTAAAAAAATAAAGAAATTTTACAACCATCGTCGCAATCCTGCAAAATTAAGTTTCAAATTATCTCCCTTGGTTAAATAGCCGATGGCAATCCAGGATCTTGACGATGTTTGTAAAAATTTGCTTTAAAATCATTTTTCATTAACCTCAACTCAGAAAAATCAAACTGCCATTTCATTTTGCGACACTACAAATTTTTGGAGCCGATGGCTTGTTCTTCAAAGGTTTTCAAGGAGGTTTGGTCAACAGAACCACATTTTATTGATTTTCAAAGGTTTTCAATGCTTTGAAATTCGCTGTCAGAATTCAAGGAGCGTAGGAACCCTGTCTAACGACTCACCCAAAGCATAGTACAGCTCCTGGCTGCAGTCCAGGTTCACTCCAGCACCAAGCACCATCCCCCCTTCTCTGCAAACCAACACACAGGAATCATAGGGTTTGTGTTGTCACATTTAGAACTCACACCTGGCAGACAGGGGGGGCCAAAAAGGCCAGGTTTTGGCAGAATCTATCCTTCCAAGAGCTCCCAACCTGTCATGCGGCTTCAGTACCTTTCCATTTTCACAGAGTTTCCAATTTGACAGTAGCAACTTAATTTTGCGTGGTTCAAAAAAAAAATCGGGCCCTATAACCGTTTTAGGACCACTTAAACTACAGTACTCTTGTAATCTATAAAGTATTTACGAGGAAGAGGAGGGGAAATTTTGGTAAAAAAATATCTACGTGCTACGAAAAAAACCGAAAGGGGAAATGCAGCCGACGCCCGATAGGACTTTCTTAGCGCTGCCCAAAAAAAAAAGAAGTATCTTCAAATTTTTTTTGTTTCGCCGAGAAATTTAATGTCGTAGTGCGTGTAGCAAGCATTTTTTTGGGTAGCAAAACTACGGCGATCCGGCAGTTGGCGCAGCTTCACAACAGAGGGGTAAAAAAAATCAACATTTCCAGTCACCAAAAGGGTGTGCCCAAAGAATAGTAAAACTTCGGTTTGCCAGAAAAAATAAAATAAAAAATTAATAAACATATCCACCCCATTGATGCCCATATTACAAGCTGAAACAAAATTTAATGATGAAACCTTCAAATTCCAAAAGAATGAAAAAGCAAAGCAGACCCCAAAAACCCTGAGAAAGAAAGGCAGACTCAAAGCACAAGAAAGCAAGGCGGATTCCAAACCAATCGAAAGCAAGGCAGTTTCCCCAAACCACTCAGAAAGCAGAGCAGATTCCAAAACTCAGAAAGCAGAGGAGATTTCAAAACCACATCAGAAAGAAGGGGACTCCAAACCACATAACTCCAAACCACACAGAAAGCAAGGGGAGACCCCAAAAACCATCAAAAAAGCAAGGGGGGACTCCAAACACATCCGAAAGCAAGGCTGACCCCAAAACCACACCCGAAAGAAAGAGCTGACCCCAACCCATCAAAAAGCAAGAGCCGACCCCAAAAACCACACCCAAAGAAGAGCAGACCCCAAACCACATGAAAAAAGCAAGAGGCCCCAAAACCCGCCTTTTAATGAAACCTGAGCAAAGGAGTTCTGTTTACCGGGGTTTACAAATTTTTTTAAAAATTAAAACGAAAACAAACAAACAAACAAAAAAGCAATGAAAACGCGCAAAATACGGGCAAAATTCACCCACAAAAAAACGAATCTTCAATTAAACTTTTTTCATCCCTAAAAAACCGGTTTTCTCGTTGCAGAAATTCCCCTTCCTTCCGCAGCCGGGAAAAAACCGTTCTGCGGTAAGCGTTTTGGAACTTCGCGAGTTGGTCATCAGTACACCTCTGACCGAGCCACTCGCGTGCGTGTTTATGAATGGAATGGTGTCAACGGCCCACGTGTGGGAAGGGGTCGCCGCCTATTCTGCCCTTTTGCTACTGCAAAATGGCATTTCACTTTACACTTCTTTTTTTCTTCTCTAAATCAGGGAAAAGGGAAACTCGTATGACAAGAAACTAGGAAAAAGGGGAGAAAGGTTCAGGAAAAAAAGTAGGAGTGAAAAAAGTTAACTGGGGTCCAGAACGTCTGTGAAAGGGTCGGGCAGCCTACCCGGTAATGCATGTCCATCAAAACCCCACACGAGCGTGGAAGGTTCCCCGACTCCCGATCTGTAAAAACACCGTAATGACCCCCTGTAAACCCGAGGCTTTTGGGAGGACCCAAAGATAAGAGTCTTTTACTAGTTTCATACTTAACCCAAACGTACAATTTGCTGAATTCGATTGTGATAATCTTCTGTATCATATGCTTCCCACCCAAAACACAACAGTCTGGTACCCCCGGAGGAAACTCAAAAATATTTCAGTCAACCAAAAACTAGAAGTATCCAGAACCCCCGTTACAGTGGTTTTACCCACATGTTGTGGGCGGAGCTTCAAACAAACCAAAAAACACCCTGTTACTGACTTTAGAAGACTTTAGGGGAACAGGTTTAGTATAAACTCAAAAGATGTACCCAATACCAACGCAGTCGTTTTTCTGCACTAAAAAGAGTCATCAAACCTCTAGGCTTCATAAAAAAACCCTTTTTAAATTCCAGTGTCATCGCCGATCTAGCATGATCCCCCCATTTCCTGGCTTCCCCCTCGCAACACCAATCAATCATCGGTTCTTTTCACAAAACCCAGTAATGTTTTTTTTACAATTATGCAAATTGAAAAAAAAACCACAGGTTTTTCCCCACACTACCATGGAGTCACTTTCTTGGGGTTTTTACAAAACCCCAAAAACTCACTGTTTACAAAAAGGTTATCTAAGTAGAAGGGTGAAAAAAAAAGGTAACAAAGAAATCAGATACAAACCCAAAAATCTTCGGCCAGGGCGTCCTTTAACACCCCATGAATCGACTGTGCACCAGCTGCAGTAAATAAACCGAATTGCATGAATTATAAAAAGAACTGTACTTCTCAAAGCCTTTAATAATAAGAAATTAAAAAGGATAAGGTTTCCACTTTTGAACAGAAAATGCTCTAGTGAATCTTTTTCTTTTAAAAGTTACTTCTCCCTTTTCCCAAGGAATAAAAAATTTGATTACACAATTATACAACCCGAAAAGGGACTATTTTAGAACCAAAATAACTAAACCCCCAAAAACATTAAAAAAAGTCAGTGTGGGTTTTTCAATTTTTGAAAATTTTGAGTCAAGTATAATTTTTTCCAAGTGGGGGTCGAAGATTTTTTTCCTCCCGTTTTGATTCCCCTTTGAAAAGAATATGTGGGGGGTGCAGCATAAAATTAAAATGACGATTGCTCATTAATTCTTTTCCCAAAAAAAGAATCATTCCAAACTTTTTAAAGCTGAAGGGGTTTTTGGGTGCAAAAAATTTTTTTTTCCCCCTTTTCATTTTTGGGGGAGCCAGTTTTCATCTTTTTTTCTTTTTTAATTTTTTTTTTTTGTCTGGATTGGAAAAACTGTTTTGCCTTGCTATTGTCCCCAAGAAGGGTTCCCCTATTCCCCCAAACCCCTTGTGACGATTTTCCCCTATTCCTGCAAACACCTCTGTGAAAAACAAAATAAAGCTGGCCTAAAAAACCCATTTAAAAAGGCGTTTCATTATTTTATGAAATAATTTTTTTCTTGTTATATTCAACAATTCAATGTCAGAATGCATTTTACCTGTTCCTTTTAATTTTAGTATTAAAAATGTCAGGGTTTATGTAAAAGGAGGAAAATATAAAAGCGTGTGCCTGCACCACACATTGTCCCCGTTTGTCATGATTTTTTTTTAAAGTCTCACAATTCTTTCAGAAAAAAGAAGTGATATTCAAGTGCAGCTGTTTTTTGTTTATGTTTTTCCCAGTAAATTTTCAAACCCGTTGTACGAAATTGATTTTCATTTAAATTTTTTGTTTGCATTTGCTTTGCTTTCATTACTTTTAATTACGTTTGTTTCAGTAGTAAACAGATGAGTCTAAAAACCCACACCCCAAACACACACAAAACAACTCATTCCCACACCACACACACAACACACACCACACACCACACACCCCCACAGTTTCCTTTCACACACCAGATTACAAAGCCCCCTCACCACCTACACACGCAACCCCCTTCGCTCTGGGAAAAAAAACGTATTTCAGGTGAGTGAGGGACTTTCCCACTTTGCAGGTGGTATTGACAGTGTAAAAAAAGGAGGGAACCCCCTTTTCTTCCCCTCTCCAGAAACCAAGTTTGTAATGGCTGACAAAACCAAGGACTTTTCTTAACATTATTTCTAATTTTCTAGCTTGTTTATTTCTCATGCGTCAAATCAAATCTGTCTGTTAACCAAGACACTTTTCCCATAACATTTTTTTCTAAACTTTCCCTTCTGCTCTTTTTATTTTCATGCGTCAAATCAAACTGTTTTTTAAACCAAACATTTCCTAACAATATTTCAATTTCCTTCTAGTCTGTTCTATTTTATGGTAAAAATAAAATCTGTCTTTTTTAACCCAAGACACTTTCCACAATTTTTAAAACATTCCTTTAGCTTGCTCTATTTCATGCATCAAATTGTTTTTTAAACCCCAGCATTTCCACAACTTTTTCTCAACTTTGTTTTGTTATTCTTTTCTCATGCATCAATCAAATTTGTTTTTTAAAACCATGACGCTTTTCCCCAAAACAATTTTTCAACTTTCCCTTTTGTCTACTCATTTTCATGCATCAGATTTGCTGTTTAACCAGCTTTTCCCAAAACAATTTTTCTCAATTCCTTCTAGCTTACTCTTTTCCTCAGGCATCAAAATCTGTCTGTTTTTAACCAAGACCATTTCCAAACTATTTCTCAAACTTTTGCTCTACTCTGTTTCAGGATCAAATCTGTCTTTTTTAACCCAAAAAACTTTCCCCGTCCGGTTTTTCACGGGCCTTCAGTTCGACCCCCCTAGGGGGGCGGAAAATTCTTTTTTGTTTTTGTCGTTTTGGTTTTCGTGTATGTCCCCTTAGGGTGGCTTGTGGGGCAGTTGCCCTTGGTGTGGTTCAGCTCAACTTGGGTTTGCTTTCTCTCTCTCTCTCTCTAATTCCACCGCCCGTGCTATTCATCCTGCAAGTTCACGGGTGGCCGGTACCTTCTCTCGAACTTTCTGTCTATCGGCCTATCGCCTGTCTTTTTACCTGTCGCACGTGCTTCGTTTCTTTTAGTTTGAAGTATGCTCACTCTGTGACGCAGCATGGCATGTTGGCCGCCATTGCTGAGGGAGGTTAGCTCTTCACTCGAGCGAAGATGTCTCTGGGGGCGCCTGCTCCAGCCCCTGGTTCTTTACCTTATCGTCGAGAGTACAGTCAGTACTTTCAATTCCTGCAGTCGGCCTGTAGGAGAGGGACATCATTTCTTCTTTTCCTCGCATCTTCGCCTCTGTCCTCTCGACTGGACAGAGGGTAGAGAGAGTCCTTTGACCCGCCTCTTGGGGGTCACCCCACGGGTAGCTGGTAAGCATCAGTTTCGTGGTCTGTTTTGTTTTGATTTGTTGTTGTTAGCCGGCTTAGTCTTCACTTTTGCGCAATTTTCTTGTGTTTTCGAAATTGTAAGAGAAATATTGTGTGAGACCTTTTCTCTGGTTAATTCCATCTTTTAACCTGGCCATTCTAAATTATTTCCAAAATTCTTTCTCCTTTTATGTATCTGGTGATGCGGTAGTCGGTGGGGAAGGGAAGAACCTGGTGATTCAGGGTTGGAACTTGCTTGGTCTCGCTCGTCCGCCCCTGTCACATTCGCCGGACTTTTATCCTTCGGCCACCGTCTGTTTGTGTGTGCAAGGAGAACGAGTTTTATGTTCACGAGCGTGCGTACGCATGATTTGTCGTTCGGATGCGTGGTTGAAGATTTGTGTTATTTTGAAATGTGTTTATAAATGTGACAGTTATGCCATTGAATTATTATTTGCAAATGTGGTGGCAGTATTAAGCGATAGTCGCTGTGTTGATTTATTTCCTAAGGAAGGAAAACGTTAAGCGTGAGTGAGAGAAGGGTGAAGATAATTCATATTTTTTTATAACCTGTTGATTTAATGCAGTCTTTTACCTGCATCGTGTGGGAAGACTTGATTCAATGGGTGACTGTGTGCGTTTAATACACTTCCCCTCGCCCATCATGCGAGTGGCTGTTAAGACTTGACAGCAATGGTCAGACGGTACTGACGGCAGGGTTCCAGTACCCTTCTTCCTTCTTCCTTCCTCCTTCCTTCTTCTTTTCCTCCTCTCCGACTCTCCTCCCAGTACGTCCTCCCCCCCTCCCGGGCTTCACCTGGAGCACGAACTGGATGGTGCCACGTGCTGGTCGAGGCCACGTTCTGGCTGAGACCACGGACGAGATGGTGCCACGCGCTGGTCGAGGCCACGCCTTGGTCGGGACCGTGGACTGCTAGGGAGCCCGCCGTCTCGACTGGCCGGCCTGGACCCCCGTCCAGGACCTCCAGTAACAGCTACGTCCCCCCCCCCCCCCCCCCCCCCCGGTGACACGCTCTTCACTGCCCGTTTGGGGAGTCGAGGGTTTCGGCTTTGGGCGACTCCCTGCGAGAACCAACCCGGCTCGGAGCACCTAGTGCGACAGGGTGCTCCTGCGGACTTGACAGGGGCAGGGATGTGGACGCACTCCGTGGTGTGAGAAAGGGTCAATACTGGAAATATTTCTTTATAATTGTGTACATGTCATATTGCTGGAATGCTGTAATTGTGATTGTGTACGTCGTATGGTGAAATATTTATTTATAATGTGCATGTTGTGGGTGTGGGGAGTGCTTGATTGCGATTGTGCATGTTGTGTGCGTTGGAGTGCTTGATCGTGATTGTGCATGTTGTGTGCGTTGGAGTGCTTGATCGTGATTGTGCATGTTGTGTGCGTTGGAGTGCTTTAATGTGATCGTGCATGGTGCGTGTGTTGGAATGTTTATTTTGCTGGTGTGAATAAATGGGTGTTTGTATCGTAATCTTTATTGTGTGGTCTCTTGCGGAGCGTGTGAGGTCAGTCACTCCCTTCACTCCCACCTAGACCGATCCTGTCAGGCAGACTCCAGGGGTCGGTCGTGACAATTGTGGGGGCTCGTCCGGGATGTGAAGGGCTCTGGCTGTCTCTCTCTCGTTTCGCAGAGTACCTGTTTAGTGTTGTCTGTTTTGTATATGTTTAGTCAGTTCGTCGTGTTTGTTCGTGGGTGGTTGGCTGGGTGACTCTAGCGTGAAGGGAGTCTTTTGGTGGCCTGAGGGAACATCCGGCGTGACTCGGAGTCGAGGTGAACGAGGGGAGTCGACCGCGTCCAGACCTCCTTCCGCCGGGTACCTCACGCAGGTACGGCCGTAAGTCTTCCCCTTCTGTTGCCGCTCAGTCTTCCATTCCTGTTTTGTATTTAGCCAATTCTTGTTTTTTTTTTCTCTCTACCGAGTTGTTGAGTACAGGGGGTTGTATGGGGACGCTAGTGTCTCTTTTTTCCTCTCTCCGGATTCCGTCTGCCAGTTTTTTTTTTGTTTTGTTTTTTTTCCGGCCACCCCCACCGCACTGTTGCTCGTGCTGTAGAGCGCGGTGTTGCCAGAGTGGGGGCAGCCGGGCATAGTTTTTGTTTTGTTTTTTTTTCCGGTGAGCCCACCGCACTGTTGCTCGTGCTGTAAGCGCGGTGTTGCCAGAGGGGGAAAGCAGCCGGAACTTGTCCGCACACACGCACACACACACATACACACATATACACATGCCCCTAAAATATTTGTTTTTTTTCTCTAGTAGAATTGTTTTTCCCCTGTATTTGGAAAACTGTAGGATATTGTTGTCATGGCGACGTCCGGCGCTGGTGGTGGCGACGCGTGCGTCGAAGAAGAAGGGTATTCAAAATGTTACTGTATCCCTACTATTAGTACCAGTACTTCGACTACGGTAACTTCTACCTATTCCAGTGCTGTAGCAGTAGTCCAGTAGTACTTTTACTACCTCTTCGCTGGGGGGTCTCCTGTTGAGACCCCGACTGGCACTTCCGCTCGAAGCGTCAGAGTATAGCAAAGCAACTGTGGCTTCTGTTGAGTCGCAGAGACCGAAACCTTTCTCCTCTCCAGGCTTCCCCTCTAAGGGGCATGCCCCAGAAGACTTTCCTTATGGGAAAGTCGAGACCCAAGGGACGGTCAGACGGGTCCTCCTCCCGTGTCGGGAGTGGTGAACCCCGCCCAGGACATCGCTTCTGTCCTTATTTTTTCTGGAGCGGCAGCGTGGGGAAGAGCGTAGTGAAGAGGCTGCTAGGCATGAAGCCCTACGTAGGGAAGAGGCAAGGCTCCGTAGGGAAGAGCTAGATAGGATGGAGGCTCTGCGCAGAGAGGAGACTGACAGACAGAAAATTCTGCATAGGAAGAGGCTATTGGGCAGAAGCTCTGCGTAGGGAAGAGCGCAGAGAGGAGGCTGCTAGACAGGAAGCACAGCGCAGAGAGGAGGCTGCTAGACAGGAAGCACAGCGTGGGGAAGAGGCTGCCCTCCGTCGGGAAGAGTTGGATCAGCGTAGAGAGGAGGCTGCCAGACAGGAGGCTCTACGCAGGGAAGAGATGGAACAATTTCTTTTGCGGCCTCCCGCTTCTGTAAACCAGGGGTTAATCACCAGGCAGGTGATAGAGTTAGAGGCCAAAGTTAAAGCTTCCAGAGTTCAGACCTAGTGAGGACATTGATATGTTCTTAGAGCATTTCGACAAGGTTGCTTGTTCATACCAATTCTGAGGAGCAAAAGGCTATGCACCTTTTTTCTGGATTATCTGGTGCTGCAAGGGAGTGTGTGCTCACTCTAAATGAAGGTGCGTCTTATGCAGACATGCAGTTGGCTCTGCGTAAGCGTTTCCACCCTTACCCCAGAGACCTACAGGAGGAAGTTTAGGTCCATGAAGAAGAATAATGATGAGACCTTCGTGCAGTTTGGTGATAGGCTGCGCAAGACGCTAGGGTACTGGCGTCAGTTAGCTAAGTTGGAGCTGGAGATCTGATCCTCATTGAACAGCTCACCAACACTGTGTCCCCCCGAGTTGAGGATCCGGATAGGCGAGACAGCACCTCAGGATTTCGCGGCTGCGATTCACACAGCTGAGGTGTTTGCTGAAGCTCGCAGGGCTTATGGGCATCGCCCAGATACGGAGAGGAAGCCCTCCACAGGATTTAGTAGCAATAAGGCGCCGACAACTGCTAGTGGGGCGAACAAGGCAGGCAGTTTCATCGGGGATTTCAGCGCCCCGACTGTGTTTTCTTTGTGGTCGTCCTGGCCACATTAGGAAAGATTGTCCTAAAGCCGCTGGTAGTCATGGGGCTAGTCCTTTCCAGCATCCTCGTGCCTCGGGAACGTGGGTTCATCCCAGCTTCTGGTGATTCAGAGTGCCCAGTGTTTTCCTCTGTTGTTGGTTCCTCCTTGGTCGACACCATCAGGGATTCGGGAGCATCAACGCTCTTTGTGGATAAGGATTTAGTTTCCCCTGAGGCCCGGCGGGCGCCAGTTACGATGTGTGCGGGTTGGAGGCTGGTTTACCTCCACCCGTCCTTCAGTACTCGTTTCTATCTCCACCCCCTACTTCTGTGGCGAAGTATGGGCCATCGCGGTGGAGCGACCTCTGTATTCCCTTATCGTAGGAATACTGTCACCTTTGCTGACGGACGCAGTCAGTCCGTGTCTACGGATCTGCCCGTAAAAGGCGTGTGTGGGAGTCACCACACGCGCCAAAGCGAGGAAGCAGGCACAGGAATTGCGTCCCGTTCTTCAGCCGATCTCTAACGAGGTTCTGGCAAGGGCCGATCCTGCTAGCATTATCCGTCTTCAGGCCAGGGGCTTGGATGTCCAACGCCTACGAGAACTTGTGGATCGTCCCGCTCAGTCGGCCCGACACCCAAGGTGAGCTTCAAGCTCCACAAGGGGATCCTCTTTAGGGGTTTTCCCCTCAGCAGATCGTGTGGCCAAACAGCTTGTTGTTCCCCAAAGCTTGGAGAGAGTCTGTTCTCCGGCAGGCCCACGATTCCCCCATGGCAGGTCATATGGGCTCCAAGCGGATCTCAGCGAGTAAGACAAGACTTCTTTTTTGGGCCCGGGGTAAACTCACAGTTAGGCAGTACTGCCGCAGTTGCGATGTCTGCCAGCGGACAACGCCTAAGGGTCGCTTGAAGCATGTCCCCCTAGGGTCAGTGCCACCCGGTTGGGGAGGCATTCAGCAAGGTTGGGGTCGACCTGGTGGGACCCATTAATCCCCCATCCGATCGCGGTCACCGCTACACTTCGGTAGTGGTAAATCTGCGAGTCGATACCCAGAGGCTGTCCCGCTTAGGACTATCGATGCCCCTACTGTTGCTGAATCTCTCAGGCAGATTTGGACGCGCACTGGCTGCCCAAGAAGAATTTCGGCCGGAAGTTTGTACTGGAGAGCGATCATCATCCTCTCCAGTGCTTGGACCGGATCCGGCCAGTCAGTCGTCGACTCATGATTAGGCAGTGGAACTGCAGAGTCATGCGTCACTTTCCGTCATATCAAGGGTTCCTGTAATACGGATGCTGACTATCTTTAAACCGAGCTCCGTAGTTAGCATATTGGAAAATCAGTCAGAGGGACACTTCCCCCTCAACCAGGGTTATATCCCCTTTTGGGTCTCTGTATCAGGTGTAGTGACAGTTGTCACTTCAGTGAGGTTGACGGTAGTGAATCACCAATGGTTCGGATTGTTACTTTCATGGTTGGAAGGTTTGCTTAATTGTTTGATTTAAAAGTAGTATTATGTATTTCCCCGTGTGATTCTATCGTGGAATGTTTTTATTGGATTCATCGTACTCTGTCGATCACAGAGAGTTGGGTTCGGTCCCATTGTTGTGAAGTTGCACATGCGACAAGGTTCAAAGGAGCACTGTATCTCAGAGAAACAGATGCTTTTGGAAGGGGGGTTTGTCACGAGTTTGTCACGAGGCCTACGACGTTCGACCCACCTAGGGTGCGGGAAATTTCTTATTTGTTTATTGTCGTTGCTGTTGTCGTGTATCCGTCCTTAGGGTGGCTTGTGGTGCAGTTGCACCTTGGTGTGGTTTTAGCTCAACTTCGGTTTGCTTTCTCTCTCTCTCTCTCTAATTCCACCGCCCGTGCTATTCATCCTGCAAGTTCACGGGTGGCCGGTACCTTTCTCTCGAACTTTCTGTCTATCCGGCCTATCGCCTGTCTTTTACCTGTCGCACGTGGCTTCGTTTCTTTTAGTTTGAAGTATGCTCACTCTGGACGCAGCATGGCATTTGGCCGCCATTGCTGAGGGAGGTTAGCTCTTCACTCGAGCGGAAAATGTCTCTGGGGCGCCTGCTCCAGTCCTGGTTCTTTACCTTATCGTCGAGAGTACAGTCAGTACTTTCAATTCCTGCAGTCGGGCCTGTAGGAGAGGGACATCATTTCTTCTGTCTCCGCATCTTCGCCTCTGTCCTCTCGACTGGACAGAGGGTAGAGAGAGTCCTTTGACCCGCCTCTTCGGGTCACCCACGGGTAGCTGTAAGCATCAGTTTCGTGGTCTGTTTGTTTTGATTTGTTGTTGTTAGCCGGCTTAGTCTTCACTTTTGCGCAATTTTCTTGTGTTTTCGAAATTGTAAGAGAAATATTGTGTGAGACCTTTTCTCTGGTTAATTCCATCTTTAACCTGGCCATTCTAAATTATTTCCAAAATTCTTTCTCCTGTTTATGTATCTGGTGATGCGTAGTCGGTGGGAAGGGAGAGAACCTGGTGATTCAGGGTTGGAACTATGCTTGGTCTCGCTCGTTCCGCCCCTGTCACATTCGCCGGGCTTTTATCCTTCGGCCACCGTCTGTTTGTGTGTGCAAGGAGAACAGTTTTATGTTCACGAGCGTGCGTACGCATGATTTGTCGTTCGGATGCGTGGTTGAAGATTTGTGTTATTTTGAAATGTGTTTATAAAATGTGACAGTTATGCCATTGAATTATTATTTGCAAATGTGGTGGCAGTTATTAAGCGATAGTCGCTGTGTTGATTTATTCCTAAGGAAGGAAAACGTTAAGCGTGAGTGAGAGAAGGGTGAAGAAAAATTCATATTTGTTTTATAACCTGTTGATTTAATGCAGTCTTTTACCTGCATCGTGTGGGAAGACTTGATTCAATGGGTGTACTGTGTGCGTTTAATACACTTCCCCTCGCCCATCATGCGAGTGGCTGTTAAGACTTGACAGCAATGGTCAGACGGTACTGACGGCAGGGTTCCAGTACCCTTCTTCCTTCTTCCTTCCTCCTTCCTTCTTCTTTTCCTCCTCTCCGACTCTCCTCCCAGCTACGTCCTCCCCCCTCCCGGGGCTTCACCTGGAGCACGAACTGGATGGGGCCACGTGCTGGTCGAGGCCACGTTCTGGCTGAGACCACGGACGAGATGGTGCCACGCGCTGGTCGAGGCCACGCCTTGGTCGGGACCGTGACTGCTAGGGGAGCCCGCCGTCTCGACTGGCCGGCCTGGACCCCCGTCCAGGACCTCCAGTAACAGCTACGTCCCCCCCCCCCCCCCCCCCCCCCCCCCCCCCCCCGGGACACGCTCTTCACTGCCCGCTTGGGAGTCGAGGTGTCGGCTTTGGGCGACTCCCTGCGAGAACCAACCCGGCTCGGAGCACCTAGTGCGACAGGGTGCTCCCTGCGGACTTGACAGGGCAGGGATGTGGACGCACTCCGTGGTGTGAGAAAGGGTCAATACGGAAATATTTCTTTATAATTGTGTACATGTCATATGTGCTGGAATGCTGTAATTGTGATTGTGTAACGTCGTATGGTGAAATATTTATTTATAATCGTGCATGTTTGTTGGGTGTGGGGGGTGCTTGATTGCGATTGTGCATGTTGTGTGCGTTGGAGTGCTTGATCGTGATTGTGCATGTTGTGTGCGTTGGGATGCTTGATCGTGATTGTGCATGTTGTGTGCGTTGGAGTGCTTTATTGTGATCGTGCATGGTGCGTGTGTTGGAATGTTTATTTTGCTGGTGTGAATAATGGGGTGTTGTATCGTAATCTTTATTGTGTGGTCTCTTGCGGAGCGTGTGAGGTCAGTCACTCCCTTCACTCCCACCTAGACCGATCCTGTCAGGCAGACCTCCAGGGGTCGGTCGTGACATCCACAACAATATTTTCTCAACATTCCTTCTAGCTCTACTCTGTTCCTCAGGCATCAAATCTGTCTGCTTAACAAGACACATTTCCAAACAATATTTCTCAACATTCCTTCAGTTCTAGCTCTACTCTATTTCTCAGGTATCAAGTCTCTCTTTAACCAAATCACATTTCCACAACACATTTCCACAACAATTTTTCTAAACGTTCCTTCTAGCTCTATTCTATTTCTCATGGATCACATTTGTCTTTGTTTATATTTCCCGATCGCTGGCACTGACTGTCAGAACCAGATCTCTGCGAGAGGAAGGAACCTGAATTTGAGTTGTTTGTTTTTTCGTTCAGTTCAGTGGTTTTATTTAAAGCTTTTCATCGCAAGATGATATTAGACATAGAAATTGATACTAATAATTGGAACAAAAAACCCTACACACGCAGCTCATCACCCATTTTAGTACTTTCAATTCCCATCTTATATAATTTACATAACTGAAATACCCTAAAGGTGTAGCGTATATGGACTAGTTTGCACGCAGTGACGCCTCCTTGATGAAACTGAACCTAAAGGAACAAGAACTTGTTGATCTTTACAAACATTTTGCAACCTGTGACTGGAAATAGCTATGGCAATCTCAACAACATATGAACCACATAAGACAGTAGTGACATTGTCAAAATCATTCATCACAATACCCTTCTCCTCATAAAGCAACGTCAACACTTGGCATTCAAACAAAAGACGATGCACAGAAACGTTTTCTCTGCAGACAGAAGTAATACCATGAGAATATTTCTTTCTGTCTTTATTTCTTTTATTCCATGACTTATCCTCCGCACCTCTTGCTGGCACTACCCCCATGCTACTCACCCCCACTCCCCCATACACTGCAACACCCAGGTGTGCCGTGTCACAGACAGACCTGTTGACTCTTAACTCATTGCCGCCTCGTCGATCACCTGGCGGGCGAAGGGTTGAGTGCTTCGCACAGACACGTCGCCCGCCAGATGATCGACGATTTACTCGAATTTCGCATGCAGCTGTGCGGTCTAAGGGAAACAATCGTGGTATCTACAGAAAGCTGAGGATCTCCTCTATTAGGTGGTACTCTCCCTTGGTGTATATCTCGCGTTTGATTCTACTTTTTCGCTCATATTATGGGATAGCTGGAGATAACTCTGGCTGCCCGTGTTCATCATGTTGTCAGCACCAAAGCGTCAGCGAGTCGTAGCGAACAGAAACATCTTATTTCAAGAAGTATTGAAAGAATAATTAAAGAACGATCAAATGAAGAACTGGAACTGTTTTCCGAACTTGTCGAACTTTTCCGAACTGTTTCCCGAACTTGCCGAATCGGACAGAGAGGATTAGAGTGACGATGGTGAGTTGCACATACCAAATGATGATGAAATTTTTGCATTTTTTCTTCAAATATGTGACAGCAGCTCTCTGTTTGAGGTTTAGACCATGCACACAGCTGTGTGTGTGAAAGATACATTGTTTTTTTATGTGATACATTGTTTTTATGTGTTTGCTACACATTGTGTTGACTACAGTTATGATCATATTGATTTTTCATCCACACTTACGTGGAGGAAAAAGTTTTTGCTGATAGCTGTTTGCCTACACTTTTCAAACCAGTGGCGAGTGAAGTGTGTACTGAGCACAGGACTGTAGTATTTTTTTTTCTAAAAGAACATGATTTGAAGTTTTCAAAAACATAATATTTATTGTTGTATTCGGTTTGCTTCTGTCTGTATATTTTTTTTGTAAAAATACCGAAACAGCACGTCTCAGCGTGTCACGGTTGTGGCAGAAAAAGTTACGTCTGCATTGAGTTAAGCTGCCAATGGTGTATTTCTCAATGAAAATGAGCATATTTTCCTGAAAATGTAGGTACACATCTAAATTTTTTCTTCTTCTCTTCTGCGTACGCAGGCTGATACTCTTGCGGACACCCCCTGTATAGAAAGGAAAGGGATTAATCCCATCTACCCAACGAAGGGAGTGGAGTTTTGTGTGTCCCGGGGGGGTCCCTGCCGTTGTTCCAACATCATCCAGACGCGAGCTCATTGGCACAATTTTGCACAAGTTGTCACTCTTTGGTTGTAGCGCACAAACACAACGGCTATACACTGCAAGTGCTACTACCGCTCAAGACCTTGGTCTCCAGATTTTGCTTTCGATGTATTTTTTCTGGTTTGTCGTATTCATCATATTTTCGCCAAACATGTGTGCAAAATACAGTGAAATCGTCCAGGTATACAGGTCTGCACAGCCTGTGCACTCAGCTGAAGCCGTCATACCGAGTGGTCTTACAGGTCTGCACAGCCTGTGCACTCAGCTGAAGCCGTCATACTGAGTGGTCTTACAGGTCTGCACAGCCTGTGCACTCAGCTGAAGCCGTCATACTGAGTGGTCTTACAGGTCTGCACAGCCTGTGCACTCAGCTGAAGCCGTCATACTGAGTGGTCTTACAGGTCTGCACAGCCTGTGCACTCAGCTGAAGCCGTCATACTGAGTGGTCTTACAGGTCTGCACAGCCTCTGCACTCAACTGAAGCCGTCATACCGAGTGGTCTTACAGGTCTGCACAGCCTGTGCACTCAACTGAAGCCGTCATACCGAGTGGTCTTACAGGTCTGCACAGCCTGTGCACTCAACTGAAGCCGTCATACCGAGTGGTCTTACAGGTCTGCACAGCCTCTGCACTCAACTGAAGCTATCATACCGAGTGGTCTTGAGGTGACCCATCAGAGGAGACACTGTTCACACAGCATTTCTGCCCAGAACTGCCACTGTGGAACAGTCTGTCGACTTCTTGGATATTCCAAACATGGAAACGTGCAATGGCCAAGCTTCGACCTTTGCGTCTGAACTTGTACAGCTAAAAGTCGAATGATGTAATGGTAACAGTCTTGATTGTGGCTGTTTTATGAATAATGTAACAGTAACAGTGTTGATTATGGCTGTTTTATGAATAATGTAACGGTAACAGTGCTGATTATGGCTGTTTTATGACTAATGTAACGGTAACAGTGCTGATTATGGCTGTTTTATGAATAATGTAACGTTAACAGTGCTGATTATGGCTGTTTCAGAATGGGTTTGGTGTAAGCCTATGAAAAGGCCAACTGAATGCAACATGGAACAATGAAATATGAGTGATTGGTAAATCAGTTAAGTTACAATAAATTCTCAAACATTGTACCTGCAGCTGAACAAACTGGGTCACCGTGGACATCGTGGTCAATTAACCAAGTAAGTAATGTTGCTTATAGTCCAGCCGACAGCAAAGGGCCATATCAGGGCTGTCACGTGTTGAAGTCAACTCACAAGTTCAACTTAATCCAGACAAAACGTGAAATTAGTGAGGGCCTCTAGACTCCAGTATTGCCAACATTCCAATTAACGCAATGCCAAAATGATGACAACAGTTTAGATCAAGGTTTGAATTATGAGCAAATCATAATT
>CM031605.1:76500058-76525058 GCA_018398815.1 Conus ventricosus | reverse complement strand
TAGTGACTTTGTGTTAGACAGCAGGCTATGAGATGCTGAATTTCATTAGTTATTTCTTGACAAAATGTACGCATGCACTTGGACTTGCGAGTATTGACTTCCAGAGAGACAATGGTATTGAACTGCAAAAAAAAACAAAAAAAAACCCACACACACACATAAAACCCCACTTGTAATAGAGTCAGAAAAGTGACACAAACCCAAGAATGATGTTCAAAAGTTATCTTATCTACTTTGAAATTTCACTCAAAGTATACAAACACACAACATGGGCATGTTTGCACGTGTTACGTTCCACTCACCTGGAAATTAACCACAAGAAAACATTCCTCTCCCTTGAGTTCTGCGCTGACTTCTGCAGTGGATGCTTCATAGGCAATGTTCGGCCAGTAGCGCACAACGCCCTCTGGCGAAACGGCCACACAGGCTGTCGGCTGTCCCTCACTTGACGCAGCCAGGACACAGACCCGCTGTGCGTTGTGTGCCAAGTCGCTTGGGGGCAGGGTCAGCTCTTTGCATTGTATTCCCTGAAAACAGGTCACAGAAAGCAAGAATGAAATTTGTCTTTCGTGTCTGTCCATAAATTTGTAATGATTATTCCACAATGGTTAAAAAAAAAACCCAGAAAAGACTAATCACAGGTAGAACAATTGGAAAATAAAATAAAAAGGAAATGCAAACATTATGCTAGTGCCATGATAATCATGAGGCCAATCCTTTTTCTTTGGTCTTCAACTAAACTCAGATTCACCTTAGGTGATATTTGGTGCGTGCGACTGTTTTTAATCTCATCATCACAATAACCTCATTTTTATCAGGTGCAAAGAATGTCGATGCAAGCCCTGTGATGCTTACCCTTGCTGTGGTTGGTTTGTACCTCCAGATAAACAGCTTGCGCCCACCAACAAGCCAGGCCCACCCACTGGGGTCTATTCTTACAGTGATTTCTGTTGTGCCTGTTGACAGATTAGACATTCACTTCAATAATACATCAAACCAAACTTGTTTCTTCGTCTGGATTCTTTTTTTGTCACATACTCTGCTAGCATATTATGTGCTAAAAGGAGGAATCATCATGGGCAATGCGACCAATGACAAACAAGAAGTGCAAGTAGTTGCAGACTTCAGAGGCATTTGGCATCAGCATCATCAATTGTTACTTAAGCACTCTCAGCACCGAGTGCTGACTGGAGTACATTCAGTGGCACTTACAACGAACAAAGAATGGAATCGTAGTCATCAGTTGTTGTATGTAATGATGTAAGAGAGAGAGAGGACAGCCTTCCCTGTTCCCACTTGTGACACAATTTAGAATTTTTCAATTAAAGTTTTTGGCAAGAGAATACAGGTGGCAACTTTCATCATTGTTGTCCAAAACACAAAATATGTTTTAAAAACCCATACAACATACATCAAGAAACTGTATGATTTTCACAGATCTGCAAAAAAAGAAGGGTGTTCTTTCCTTTGAATTAGAAATACGTTTTTAATGAAGAATAAGACTTAGGAAAAAATAAAGTGGCATCCTCATTCTGTGAAATGTTTACTAGCAAACAAAACATTCATTTGCATAAAACTGTGTTTGCTACAGATTTATATGAATTCAGGGATGGTCGTGTCCAGCTCATGTAGGTTTTGTGTCTCCTCATTCCCATAGTTGGTCAAATGTGATTCATGATCTAGATTTTCTCATTGAAAGAGTAATTAACTTTATTGTGGGCTTTCACCGTCACATAAATGCAAGCAAACACTAGATCAAATGTCACTTTCCTCAATCAGGGAGGAGAACTGAAATGATTTCGCTGAGTGCACCAGAATGACAAAAAAAAAACCCCAACTTTCAATATACCTTTTCTTCAAAAATCTATAAATCATTTTGCACACATGCGCGACTTACAGGCAGTATTCTTTGTATAGACAGAACAAAGGTATGGCAATGACTCTTCCCTTCCAGGTCCAGAAGATTCTAGAATGAGACTTAGAAAACCTATGGGTTATTTTCACCAATCTTCACTATATCATGTTCTATAGAACTGAAAGTTATCCACCACTAAACTAGTAGTACACAGACAATTTTGCTGGTTGGCAACATCTTTTCTTTTTCTTTTCTTTTTTGTGGAGGATGGAACCTGGCTGCGTTTTGAAGATGTTCCTTTCTCTCACACCCATTGGATGATGAGCAGCCAAGTTTCATGTCTGACAGCATTTATATGTGACTTGTGAGGCAATGGTTTCAAAATCCGCTTCTCCTTGATCAACACTCACGGTCTGCTAGGGTGAGGGCTTCAGTGATGAGCACGGGTAGAGGCACCCCAAAACTGTCTACCATGTGTCGGGACGAGTCATCAATGATCTGGGATACCTGTAAAGACCGGCTGCCCACTTGCGACCTGAAAAAAACATGAAGACTTACTGAGCACTCTTCCTCCAAGTGGAGCTCAGTCAATGTGCTTCATATCCATGCAAAGCAAAGAGAACATGAACACAACTTTATAAACAAATTGGGTCACATGTAAACAAGAAAGGGAGTTCAGGTCGTCCAAGGTCAGTGAGTAACAGTATCGATAGATGTGACATTCAAATGCAGAAGTGAACCTTCAAACTGAGAGTTTTTTATTTTTTCAATTTTTTTTCTTATCAGCAAGTACAATTAGAAGAAAAAGTATCGTTTTAATGAAATAAAAGCTAAACAAATATTGAACTTGTATTTTCTTTCTTTCTTTCTGCGTATGCAGGCTGATACTCCTGCGGACACTCCCTGTATAGCCAGGCAGTGGAGTTTTGTGTGTATGACCCTTTTTTATCCCGCCATTAAGGCAGCCATACTCCATCTTCGGGGAAGGTGCATGCTATGTGTCACGTGTCATCCATACCAACGGCCAAACTGGCCTTCTCTTCCGAAAGTTGGTGATGGGATTTTACGTGTGTGCAAGATGTTATGCGTGCGTTCACACACGGAACCTCGGTTTATAGTCTCATTCGAAGGACTATATGGGGAATGGAGTCAGAACCAATGTTAACTCCGAGGGAAAAACCCCCTATACCGAAATTCGAACCCACAACCCCAGGATCACGAGTCCGGCGCTCTACCAACTGAGCTATCCGGCCCCCCTTGAACTTGTATAATTTTTGACAAAAATAATCAAAACTCACCAAAAGAATACAGATTTTCAGTCGAGATAACAAAAACACACACACACACAACGTAGAGTCCAGAGCAACAGACACCCACAATGTTATTCATACTGAAAGACAGCTGGATTCTGTTCAAATATTCACCAGTGATATAGATCATAAGTTAACAAAAGGGGCTGTTACATGAAGTTATGAACATGTATTTTTAGGTCATTGAAAAAAAACAGGCATTTGTACCTAACCTAACCAAAACTTTGTAAAACAATAACACACAAAAGACACACCATTCAGAAGTAACTGATATTCCATGGAATAAGAAATTTAAACATATTTCTGTATTTTCAGAAAAAAGCAATGGTGAGTAAAATAAAAACATCTTTTAGATAGATATGACTTTATTGTGCTGTTGCGTCAGGTGCTGTTGGCTGTTCTGCATGGATGGATAGGAAGCCAGTCCATGTCATCACCACCAAGATCAACCCCCACACCATGACAGATCGTGATTGCATGCTGTGGGCAGTTTAGAAAACCATGGCTGTCCAGAACTACAGTCAGAACATGGCTGGGGTGGACAATAGTGACCAGCTGATCTATATTCCATGAGACCGCAAGACCATGAAGTGGCTGAAAAGGCTTTTCTTCTACCTCTTCATCCTGAGCCTCATCCTGTGACAAACTAGTACAGAATGATATGAATGGGCTAGTACATGTTAGTGTGTACATGTGCGATGGTGTAGATTTTTAGTTTCTACTTTTCTTTTTTTTTAATTTGTGCTGGTGTATTAGTGAATCATGAAGTGCCTTACAGGCTATAATATGAATCAAAAATCATATTTGGACATTTCTTGGAAGTTGGATTATTTTGTGAGCGAACAAACTGTTTCAAAGACATTGTGCTTTCCTGGATATATATATTCTAGACATCTGTGTGTGTCAATTCGGATGAGAAAAAAAAAGAAAATTTGTACCTGGCACTAGAATAGAAGATGAAAGACGAAAACTGTAGGAGCTTTGATATTTTCACCCCAACGAACTCAATTATATGTTTCTAACCAATTCTGGAGGTTTTATGTCCTTACTCTAAATAGCATTTTTTTAAAAGGTTAAGCGATTCTAAGTTCCTTTTTCTTAATAACCCATACAAATGGCCAGTTCCGTGGGAAAGTTAAGGGGAAAAAACTGCCAGTATCGGGTGAGTTAATAAGGCTGATTTGTGACAGGAACTCTCTTCCACTTTACAAGACAGTTTCATCAGTTTCTGTGGACAGCTTCAAATCCCAGATTTAATTCCCTCTCCTATCACCCCACCCCCACCCTCTCCAACCTTCCCCTCCACACACCCTCCCCTTCACATACCATGTCCTCTTCATGTCCTCCTAATCTCTTCACCCCTATTTACCCCCATCACAGACGAACAGTGCTGATCATCCAAGCAGCTTCTATTTCCATTTAACCTCTAGCCTGCCCCATCACAAAAAATCCCGTGAAGGTTCTGTGTACAAAAAGATCTGCCCTGTCATGGAAAATTACGTCTGCGTCATACTAGGAATTTTCTTAGCATTATCTTTGGATCAGGATTTGCCAATTCACCCCAATAAGAAAGTTTGATGTGTCTGCTGTAAATACTTATGAGTACTAAAAGAATCCAATGAGACGGGCAAGTGGTCAGTCTGGGCTGTAATACTACCTGCAGATTTTCACACAAGTTCAACATAATAATAATGAATACTTATATAGCGCCTATTCTCGGCTAGAGGCCAAGCTCTAAGCGCTTTACAATCAACACTCGTTTACACAACGGGCTGCCTACCTGGGTAGTGCCGACTGAAGAGCTGCCAGCTGGCGCTTCATTCAGTCGTTTCCCGTGTCATCCAGTCAGTATCGTTCAATATCGATCACTCATTTTCCTTACTTCCTTCATTCTTTCCAGTTCTCACGCAGAGTGCATGCTATGTGTGACGTGTCATCCATACTAACAGCCAAACTGGCCTACTCTTCCGAAAGTTGGTGGTGGGATTTTATGTGTGTGCAAGATGTTATGCGTGCGTTCACACACGGAACCTCAGTTTATAGTCTCATTCGAAGGACTGTATGGGAAATGGAGTCAGAACCAATGTTAACTCCGAGGGAAAAATCCCCTGTACCGAAACGCCCCGGCGGAGGTTCAAACCTGCAACCCCAGGATCACCAAGATTACGAGTCCGGCGCTCTACCAACTGAGCTATTTCGGCTCATGGCTGAAGAAGAATCACAACCTGGCCCCAGTGGTATCAAAAGAAAGTGTGTAGCAAAAGATTACAGTGATTTGGTTACCACTGATGTTGAACAAGTCCTTCAACTGATTGAAGACGAATTCTGTGTGTATGGTGATGTCAGTGAGTCAGAAGATTTGCTGGATGAGGATAAGGTCACGAATCAGCTGTTCTGAGGAGTGGGGGTGATGTTGAAGTCGATATTGCCAGAATAGTACGAGATGATGTGAGCAGAGAGGAGAGAGCAGAGCTGGAGGCAGAGTTCGGCGACATGACTAACCCTGATTTTGAAGTGGGTGAAGATCAGTCAAGCGATCACAGCTCAGAAGAGGGGTGTGATACTGTGAGTGTAGAAGCAGCGTTGTCTGCTACATGCTTACACAACCAGTCACCCTGCTCGTGGCCGAGCTAGCATGCATCAAGCCAGAAGGCCAGGCGTTGGAATGAGTATAGGTATGACTCACTGTCATTGTCTTGTGTGAGTGTGTTAATGACTGGGTTTTGAACACATGGCATTTACCAGAAAACAGAAGAAGACTTTACTGAGCAGGCATGGTGTGGGCATGGCACTGTGTATGAGTGTGTGTGTTTCACTGTGTGTGTATGCACAGTGAAACACACACACTCACACACACATATAGTGTGTGTGTGTGTGTGTGTGTGTGTGTGTGTGTGTGTGTGTGTGTGTGTGTGTGTGACATAGAGCGAGACAGAGAGAGAGAGAGAGAGTTTTACGTCAACAGGTGTCACAGAGGGCAGGGGACCAGGGGTAAGGTTGGGGAACTGCTGCACAGAGGGAGAGGTGGACCAACCCCTTGTGCCACCTGACAACACCCAGCCAGACATCCCTGAGTTCACTGGTGAACCTGTTCTGAAGATTCTACCGGAGGGGGACAGACCAGTAGACTACTAGTACTACTGGCTTTTCATCAATAATGAAATGCGGGACAAACTAACTGCTGAGACAAACCTGAGCTACGCAGATGAGGTGGTAGCTGTCTCTCGTCCACATAAGAGGTTTGCTCGCATCAAGGACTGGAAATCTACAGACTGTCTTGAAATGTCCATATTTTTAGGGTGTTGCTGTTGACATGCAAAAGGGGCATCAGGAAGGAAACTACCTCTGTGTGTGGGCAGTATCCTTCAACCCCATCTTTGTGTGTGCTGCCTTGCTTCCAGGTGCACTACACCAAGAAAACATTTAGATTTACTCAGACTGCTGACCTCAACATACAATTCTGTATGTTTAATCATCTCTGTGTGTGTGTGTGTGGTGTGTGTGTGTGTGTGTGTGTGTGTGTGTGTGTGTGTGTGACTGTGTGTGGTGTGTGGGGGGGGGGGGGGGGGGGGGGGGGGGCTGTGCTTTTATCATTTTTTTTTCTTTTGGAAAAAAGAACAGTGACAAAGATATTTCATTCTGAAACCCAGATGATCTGTGTTGAACTGTGGACAAAAAAAGGTGACTGAATTTTTTTTTTTATGTGCATAAGGTAAGGGAATGCAATTTTCCTTATAATTTTGTTTTCCTCCAATAATTCATTGTTTTGTTATACACTGATATGATAGTATTATAATATTAAGTAGCATTATAATATCAAATATAGAAATTGAGTGAAAAGCTAATACACCCATTTCATTATTAGACATAAACTTTTAGCAGTGTTCTTGGATGTGTGTGCAATTGTTACCAAAAGGTTGAGCATTCAATTTCCTTTCAGGAAAGTATAGGTTTTATGCACTTTTGTTTAGTAGCTTTTGAGCTAGATTTTTTGTTAATTATCACTTCCACGTGCGCGCACACACACACACACACATGCACGTACACATACATGTGACACAAGTGCGCGCACATGCATGCACGCACACACACACACACACACACACACACACCACACACAGAAGCACACGCACACACACACATGGGCCCGTGCCCACATATCCATTATATAGACACATGTGTACATTCACAACACACAGACATAAAAAAAGGGAAATTAAATAGAAAAGACACAACCAACGTTAGGTAGGTACTCAACGTCTGACCAGCGCATTGGGCTAATGCGTCGGTCAGACATTTGCTAAGTTGTAGCCACTAGACCCTCTTCTTCAATTCTCTTATATAACTCTTAGTTGTTAATTCATTTATCCATCAGCATAACATCATGCGCAGTGTGGTCTGAAAAGTTAGCGGATGTGGTGTAGCGTATACGATAGATGGACTAGCCCGCACACCCTGGGGTTTCTAAGAGTAAGATGTAATTTGAAATTTTTTTTATCAGCTTGCCTAGTATAAAGGCTAAAGCCTATAAAACATTTGTTAGGCCTCTGCTGGAATATTCGGCATCCGTTTGGGACCCCTATGAGAAACAGCACAAGGTGAAGTTAGAAAAAATCCAGAGTAGGGCAGCCCGCTTTGTGCTTAACCGAGCTACGAATGTACTGCCAGCGTTACCAACATGCTGCAGACTCAAGGTTGGATGTCCCTTGAGAACAGAAGGAAAAAGCAAGGCTCTCCATGTTCTATAAAATCAAGAACAACTTAGCTGCCCGAGGATGAAACAGCAGCTCCATCCTCCCAAGAAGAGAGAGCATCGAAGTCATGATCAGCAGTTTAATCAATTAGCTGCAGACACCGACTACCAGTTGATGTCGTTCCTCCAAGAACAATTGTGGACCGAACTCCCTCCCCAGGATACTGTTGATGCCAAAACCCTGACACATTTGTGTCACAGGTCAACAGGCATCTTCTGTAGATTTCTACGTATTTATAAAGCTGTCTTGTTGTGTGAATGGATGAGTGGTAGGATGTTGCGGACCTGACCTGCTTACTGCAGCCTGGGGCCACCTAGTCCATAGTAATGGATGAAAAGCGACCGTGGTAGCCTGTTGGCAGCTCCGCACTTAGCTTTTACCTTTTTTTGTTGTTGCGTTTTTCGTGCTGGCTAGTGAGTAGGCAAGATAGCCAGGGATGGGGATGTCACTTTGTGGTATGAATGTTTGTAATTTCATGTTAATGAAATAGGAATTAGAATATGGGTGCTTTTTTGTTTGTTTGTTTGTTTGTTTTCCCCAGCAGATCCCCCGTTTTACAGTCTCATAATTATAATCAGCCTGTTGATTGTGAAGACTCTCAGTGATGTAGATTTCCATCGGTCTCCGGTCATTGACCGATAAAAATGTAAAATGACCGATCGGCTCGACCTCCATCCGGTCAAATGTCCGATCCTAATACAAGTGAAGCGGTCGCATGTCCTATCGCTTTCGCGAGGTCGCGGACAAGTCCACAGCCGTTTTATTGTGCGGAGGCGTGCGAGACTGAGTAGCGTTGAAAGGCAGAGCCAAGCGCATCGCGTGTTCGGGAAAATTTGCACAGCTCTGAGGCTGACTGAAGCGCGATGAAGGCTGACTGAAGCGCGACTGAAGCGCGATGCGATAGGCGAGAGGAGCACAGACTTAGAATTCAGCAAGAGCGAGTAACTCTTGTTGAATTTCCAGCCTGCGCGCGGTTTGTTTTCCTTCACATCCGACAGTGGTAAAAACGTGTGCATCACGCCATCAGTCTTCACACAGCTTTATCCAAGGGACAGCACTGCTTCTTTGTGGAAACTGATCAGTCAGTTTCACAAGGCAGATTTCCCCAATCTGATGAAGCTGGCACAGATATGCCTTGTTCTACCTGTGCACACTGCTGATGTGGAAAGAGGCTTCAGCTCACAGAATTTGGTGTGCACTGCAAGGCGGAACAGGCTGTCAGTGAAGATGCAAGACATGATCCTGAAGACAAAGCTCGAAGGCCATAAGGAAAGGGAAGAGTCATATCTGCGCACCATTGTCAGCAAGTGGGCAAGCAAGAAAAAGAGACAGTTGTTTCGCAACAATGATGCTGAATGAGTAATTTCTGTTGTCGTTTGCAGCTCGCAACAATGAACATTAACATTTAGTCATGAACATTTCCATTTATTTTACAACTTTCACTAAGCTTTGCCCTGATTCTAGTCATCAACATAATTGTGTTGATTTTATTTGTTTTTGTATTTTTTAATACTTTTCTCCAGTTCTAGTCAGCGGGCCTTGAGTTAATAAAATACATTTATCACAATGAATCCTGTTCTGAGTCTGGTGTCCTATTATTTTGGTTACTTCAGGACACTGTGTCCTATTGACATTTAATCTCTAGGACACAGTGTCCTATAGGGTGATTAAAAAATCTACATCACTGGACTCTACGGAAGAAGCACGCAGTGATGCCTCCTTGATGAAACTGAAACTATCTCCGCGCCCCAAAATGCCTAGTCTTTCAAAGCAGAAAAATGGTCAGGCAGCAAAGGGGTTAAATTAACAGTCGTAGAATTTTTTGTAGTTTTGTACCTCCTATCCCTTCCTCGGCGAGGAGTGGTAAATCCTCGTTTTCCGGGTGTTCCTCTTCTTGTTGGAGTAAATGGCGAGTTCTGTGACCGTGTTGCTGGTCCACGAGGGCTAAACATCGACGCCATCGTTTAATTTCTCGTTAAATCAATGGTCTGCTTTCACTTGACAGATGTAAGCACTAATATCTGACAGTTGAGTACAACACTGAGACCTCAACTTCAAAGACCGTTGTGTCAAGAAGAAATCATATCATCTTTTGACAGTACTCGCTCCATACACGTTTTCCCGGCACCGAGTTTGAAACAGGAAGTATGAATAACCTATCTTTGTTTTAAGCTTAAGATTTGACTAAAGAGTACTTCCGTTTCGAGCACCATTAATCTTCGTGTTGAGTTTGACTTTGTTGACGAGGCTCCCACAGCAGGAATATGGGTATGTTTGAATGCTAACAATGGCCAGACAAGGCACAGCAGCCCTTCTTCCAAGGTTTAAATGGTAAAAGTGCAGTTTGACGCTCCAGAAAATTGGTTGTCAAAAATGTTTGGCGGTATAAAGAGTGAATGTTAACTAGTATAGCAGTAGCAACCACGTGAAGTTCAAACACAACGGTACTGTACATCTTTGAACTGCCACGGGGGGCTAAGCAGCAGTACCGGCGTTTGATGGAAATTAGAGCCAGTATCTTGAGTTGGAGGAAGAAACGAAAAACTTGTGGGTGTTTCCAACCTCCCAAGGACCATTCGGGATTGGAACGACCTGTCAGAGATGATGATGGATGGCACCCCAGGCGCCTTTGGGTCAGGGGTTCCACACAACTAAACCTGAAATCTTAGTTAGATAGTATAAGTAGGATTAGGTCGACACCCCATCCCACTCCTTCCTTAGCACTTTTGTGATTTAATTTATTTTTGGGCCGGGTTCACTCTCAGAGAGAATTTGGATCAGCTAGTCTGGAGCCTGTCTCCGGATGAAGAGTGAAAAGTAGTAGCCTGCTGATAAAACCCACATAGAGTAGGTATCTCTCGTGTCATTTAAATGCATTAGTTGCCCTTGTTTTTCTCACTATCTTAGGTCTCTATCTTTCTATCCTGGCCTTTCTAACTCAGCACAACCTCCATAGTACGGCATAATAATCAGCTTGTTGATTGGGGCTGTCAATTGGATGATGATGATGAACCTGCAGTCGCATTCATCATTCATGACATTCGAAGGCGTAGATCAAAACTATGAGATAGAATCATGTAGGGACAGCACAAATCCCGCAAAGTTCTGGAATTGGAGATTATTACAATCTTCGTTCAGAAAGGCCAAGACCTGAAGATCCAACATGTGCTATTCCTGCTGTTACCCGTCCAGAATAATTTTGCTTCAACCAAAGTGTTAGAATAATCAACTTGATGATTGTGGACACTCTACGGATGATGATGAAGTAGGCTATAATTTAAAATGGATGCACAAGTCCAGATATTGAAATATTTCCATCAGGTAAAATTTTGAGTGAAATTTGAAATTTATCTACTTTAAAGCACCTTTGAAATGAAAGAGTGAATTGAAAATATGCAATGGAGATTTGTTGTTGAATTCTAACACAGTAAAATGCACCCTGCAAAACCAAGTTTACCTTCTTAATTCTGTTTCCTTTTTATTTTCTATGGCCAAAATGCGTTGCACTTGTAAGAAACTCAGTAAAGTTTCTTTGTTTGTCGCATACCTTTTCTCACTGTCTTACATTGCCTTTTTCAACTTCACAACGACACGAGACATGATATTTGATTTTTTTTTTTTTTGCATTTTATGGTTAGGGTTTTAACCCTTCAGTCATAAATATTAGCACCTTGATAAAAAAAAATCAAGTCACGCAAATTCAGTTTATGGTTCCAGTCATTGGGGTGGCGATCTGAAAACGAGGAGCAAGTGGAATGAATACCTGCAGACAGACAGTGTCATTGTCAGTACTTTCTCTACCAGGCTTAGCAGAATGCACTGCACTTGTACCAGGGTCTTAGACCCTACACTCTACACAAAGTCTAGCATGCACAGCACAGCATACACTCACCTGCTGAGTAAACCTAACTGCTAAGTGCTAGCCCAACCACAATGAATTCATCTGTGCAAGAGAGAGGAGAGCAGCTCCATTAATTATGCATCTATGTAGGATGAATCATGCAAGATTTGTATATTCCATTCTCATTTCTTCATCCTCATCCCCCTCCTCCCTCCCTCCCTCCAAGTCTTAATCACCCTCCTCTTATAAGAAATGGGGGGAAACATGGCTTACACTAGTTACAAAACATAGTCAAAGATGCACATCGCAACATCACTCACAGTCACACAGACACATAACCCCATTAGTACAGTGTCATGAAGTGGCTGAAACTAGGCAACCTGTGTTCTCCATTCTGAGGTTATCTGATTCAGATGGTCACTTAGCATGGTAGAAATCAATGTTGTAAACAGTCATATAAAATTGTAGTACATGTAGTTTGGGGTCAGTCTCCAGAGCTGTGCCCGACTTACCCGTACCCCTTACTTAATTAGTATTTGTTTTAAAATCTCAGAAATGTTAGTTATTAAATTTGAGTTACACACACATCAATTACACATTGAATATGCAGCACAAACAGTTTACAGACCTAGCGCTGCAGTAAAAATGTGTTTGATGCTAAAACCTGATTTTGATAAGAAAATGGCCACTTTGAGTGTGACATCGTTTTTGCCTGTCACAAATAGTCATAAAATGTGTGCAAAAGAAACATGCAAATGATTAAGAAAGTGGTTTATATCATCACCTTTTTTTATTGTTTAAAAAAAATTTTTTTTTTTTTACTATGTTTGACATTAAAATGTCAGTCGACTTGGCTTCTATTAGATATTAGCGGGGGAAAAAAATCACTGTCCAACGTAACTTTTGTTACCGGTGATAACTCGTGCTTTATGGACGATGACTGTACCAAATGCAGATGAATACAGCACTAGTTTTATGGGTCCAGATCGAGGAAGAATCCGATGTATGTGATAGTTATGAACTAAAAAATAATTTAAACTGGTCGGACTTGAGAATCGGATTTGAATAAATTGATCGAACATCGTTTCTGGAATTCTATGTTATGTTGGACCATACAAATCAATCGTGTGTGTGGGGAAAAAATCAAAAGATTTGGAACACGAATGTCGCACGGAAGCATCTATTTGATCTATACACGTATTTCGGCCATGTGTCCATTGTGAATCAAACAGGCGGCCGGTTTGAAGCTATGTTTACTGAAAATCCCGAAGTTACGCTGGACTACGTTGTCGCAGAGGTGCACTTGCGGTGAGGTTTTTTTCCTCCTACATCTGTTTTTGAGTTTTTTTTCCTCCTACATCTGTTTTTCATATGCATTGAATTATTTAAACCATCTCATTGAAATTAAGCTTAATATTAGTTAGATTTTGGGTGTCGTTTTTGCTTGTTTGGGGTTGTAGTGTCCCATGATTGCGGTTGGATGGTATCCACCACAATTTTTCTGTTCATCAGAAACTTGGTTTCAATGGCACAGAAACCATGATAAAGAGCAAAGCATTAAGAAAACATGTCTCACACTAGTTGATTCAGATTGTAGAAGTCAGGAACTATGAACGTATTCATTGAAATAAAATTTAAAAAAATCAAAAACATGCCATTCAACAGTTTTAACGTCACAGAAGACGAACTGGGCAAGCGTTTCAGTCCATCGCTGAGCACGTGATGGTTTCTGATTACGTCGGTCTCTGCATATGATTGGCTTAATTGAATCAAAGCTGATCTCTCATTTTGCAACTGATTCTACTTGAGAATATTTGATAATATTTTCGTTGCGATTCATGATCGTAATCAGCGACTCTTTGTCTTAGTTTGGAAATTATCCTAGGCCGTCTGTCTTTTGTAACTAGAAACGAAAACAAAGCACTGTCATCGGAGATCAGTTTCTTGTTATGTTGGATCAAGCTCAGGAATGATTTGGATAATATAATGGAAAATAGTTAAATTATGTGATTTATCAGACAAAGCAAGAAGATATTGCTGTTTTGATACTCTTTAAAGTGTCTTTTGACATGGTACATTTCCATTTATTGCTTTTCAGAAAATGCTCAGGTCTAAGATAACAAGAAATCCCACGTTCTCAATACTGTTGGTTACTTGTTATGTTAGATCAAATAAAGGATTAGAAAGTTTGGCAAATGAAAAATAAATGTGAATTATTGTTTTTATAACAGATTATGCATTTTGATTTTTTTTTATCATTTTTTATTGAGTTTGCATTTGCCCTTGTGTATCTTTTAGAAATTGACATGTCCAGTTGTAACAAGTAACTACGCCTATATTGAGATACTTTTATATAATTTATGTTGAAATCTGGTAGAGATCAACTTGTGTATTGATAGTAATTAAGTATAAATCACAATGATTTATTGGCTTAAAAGGTTAGCTATTCTTCCTTTGCATGCAATATTTGTTCACTGAAAATGACATTTATTAAGTCCAGTGTAAAAAAAAAAAAGATCACTTTCCACAGAAGAGAAAGCCACGTTATGTGAACATTTTTCACAAAAAGTATACAAATTCAAGTGCAAACTGTGTGATTTGATTAGTTTTAAAAATGAGTTAAAACAAGTTTGTGCTTTTTCATCATGTTTAAATGCTTTTTGTCATTCATGTTCACGTCTTCTGTTATTACGTCTATGCACATGTGAAAAAGTATGGATTTATACCCACCATCATACCTGTTCGCTAATGGCAGTAAATCTTTTTTTTTTCTTCATGAAGGCGTCTTCTTTTATTCTTTTTCTTTTTTAAATCCAAGAAGCAGGCGTGCCGCTGTGCAGAGACTGAAATTCTCCCCCTCCCTCATCCCAGAAGCAGGTGGTTCTGTCATTCTGATAATGTGGAATTAGAACTTTATTAACAATATATGACTTCAACAACTTCTAAATGAAGCAATTCCAATTGTTTTCCAGGACTACTCCACCTATGGCAAGTCGTCAGAGCTGTAGACTACAGATAAAACTGGACTCTTCCCATTTGGATCCCATAGGCTGCTGAAGTGCCTGAACCGCCACCCCTGAAAAAGAAGATGACAAATTCCGAAAGATGCCGAGAGTATAAACAATGATTAAAACAGGATGAGGATAAATCAAAAGCTACTTAGAAAGTGCAAAGAGAATACAAAATTCAGTACAGGGCTAACTTAGATGATGATATGGAGGCCAGCATCACAGGCCAGAGAGAACAAGCAAAACTACGAATGCGTGAAATGCGGAGCGGAAAAAAGGCCGAAAAGGGTCTTGCAACAAGACAGAGAACTGAGCAGATAAAAGGCTGTTTGGGGAGGGAAAAAATACCAAAAAAAAAAGGCCAGAAAACCCTCAGAAGGGGGCTGCAAAAAATGGGAAACCCCAGATGATGTTGCGGGAGAAAAAAGTGAAGCGGGTCTTTCCCTTTCCCAAAAATTATACCACGAGCGGGTTCCCAATTTTAAAGGGCCCTTTGGACTTGTAAATTTTAATAAAAAATATTTAGATTGGACCAAATGCTTTCCCCGGTCAGAAAACTTATTGTATAATCTGCAAAGCGGGTTTTTGGCTTTTTTTTTTTTATTTTTTTTTTAAACATGTTTGTGTAAAATTTTAGGGGTCGAAACAAACCATTTTGTGACATCGAAAAAAAACTTATCCCCACAAATAACAAAAAATTTTTTCTAGCCAGCAGGGGTAACACGATATAAGATATGTTTAAAAAAAAAAAACTTAGTGCAATTTGCTGTAGAAAAGGTGTCAAGCGTCATCCCAAACCCTTTTATTTAGGAGAAAACGAAAGAAAATATGAACGAGTCCAAGGCCCTATTTGCATGGGGTCCTACTCCTGCCGGAAAACCCATGGGTGGAGTTGGGTTTTTTATGCAAATGTATTTTTTCTCTAAAAACCAAAAAGGTTTTGGGGAGTTTAAACCCTTTTGCAGTCAAAATTCCTTGTTTGTGTTTGACATTTATCTGATAAAAAACACAAAAGTATCCTTTAGGATCGATGAACCCTGGGGTCCATGTTTTTGGGAAAGTGTACGAGATCTGCCCAAAAACTTGCATCAGGACTAATTTAATGCAGGGAAAACCCGTTTTAAAGGGGGGAAAAATGTGATTGTGGATGGTTGAAAAGATTTTGTGTTCCAGCTTTTTTGACCCTTTTTAAAAGAGGACGGCGATGAATGCGAAAAATTTGTGGGGTGTTGGAGATTCCACTTTAAAGATCTGAGGGTAAGTTTCTTTATTTTGCATGTGTTTACATTAGTTTTAATTAGTGGGTATTTTTTTGCATGTCTTAATTGACCCAGTTTGTGTAGATTTGTCGCAAATATTGCTGCTGGCACCCAGCTGAATGTGCCTAAAAACATGCGAGGATGGAACACTTTCAAACACAGCATCACACTTTTGTTATTTTTACCATTTATGTTCGATTTTATTCATGTTAACTGTAGAATAATGTGTTATGCTCTTACATAGTAATGTCTCAGAAAAAGTCTTCCAGTGTTTGCCCTTATGTTGCTTTGATTCATATATTTGAAGAAAATCAGCGAATGGGCGCTGTGCATATTTAAGAACCTTTTTGGACGTTGTAGAAAAGTCATGATTGCGTGATGATCAGTGTGATAATTGAAAATCAAAAATACTCTAAATGATATGTTTGTATTAAGCGTCTAGCAGTGTTTCTGTCAAAAATTATGTAAAAATGATTTTATTTGAAAAATTTTTTTCCCAAAAAATGTGAAATTTTTTCCCTATATCTTACGGGCAGTACCCCTAATTTGAGACGCCTTGTAATTGGGCCCGTCCCCCTTTTACAATGAGATTGTCGCATAAGTTCTTGTTTAAAAGACTTAGATGTTTAATAATGTTTCTTTTAGCTTTCCCAATTTTCTGTTTAGGGTGTTTAAAAACAGGGAAATTAAAATGACGTTCAATGGTGAACCCAATCAGTTTTTTAAAAAAAAGAATTCTATTAAAAAAAATGGCATAATAGATTTGAAATACATATAGTTTTTTATTAACCCTTATTTCTGCAAATCAGAAAGGTTTAATTAAAAAAAAAGGGGATCTAGTCAACCCAACCCCTCAGCTGGAAACATAAAATAAAAAAATTTTGATAACTATATTGTTTAATTTAAACGACGGGTTTTTGTTTTTTCCGACATTTTGTATTGAAAAGGGTTCAAAACAGCTTTTTCCCTTTTGGGGCCCATGTACACCATCACTTTTCATTTGTAGACTTCAAAATTCTCTTTTTGGTAAAAATTGTAAAAATTTTCAAACTTTAAGGGGGAATTTTTTTGGTTTTAACAGAAGTGACCAGAAACTAAATAGGAAAATTTTTTTTTTGAAAGTGCGGGCAATCATTTTTGGTGACTGTATAAGGAAAATTTAAACCAATTTCCTCAAGAAAACTATCTTTTTATATTTTTTATGAAAAGTAAAAATACATTTTTTGGGTCAGTATTGATAACTTAAAACATCCCCAAAAAGGGCCAAACCCTTAAAAAAAGGGTTTTTTTTTTCCCCTTTTCCCTCCTCGGGTGTCGCGTCAGAAGCACAGACCCTGGAAGACAAAACGATCTACTACCCAAAGGGTCGTGGGGTTTTTTAGTAGAATTTTGAAAACTGCTGAAAATGGAAAAATAAAGCATTGTTGGAAACTGTAAAATTTCTGTGGTGTTTTTTCTTGAAGTAATTTCTTGGATGAGGTGGGGTCCTTGTTACATGTGGGATGGTGTCCATGTTACAAAATGAGAAACCCAAAATTTAGTAAAATGTAATAATTTAAACACAATTGTAGTTGGAATCCCTTGATTTTTTAAAATTTCAGTTAAAAGGGACTGATTTACATTTCAAAAAGTATTTACAGCTCTTTTCATCCTTCTGAAAACAAATAAATTAATAACAGTTTCCCCGTCATCTCCGAACTTTCCCAAAATGAAGTACACAGTTTAAAAAATGCATAAAAAAAGGAAATTTTGAAAACCCAAATTTTAGTACAAAGGGTTTTATCCCAAAGCGTTTTTTTAAAAACTAAAAAAAACTAAAAAAAATGCAAAAAACTTTTTTAATTAATAATTACATTAAAAGATGTCCTTGATACAATGTTTGGTTTCTTTATCATTAAAATTTTAAAAAAACCAGAGTTTGGACTGCTTTAACTTTAAATTTTTGGGGAAAAGTATAAAAAGGAATCCTCTTACAGAGTGCTTTTTTCATCAGAAAAATCATCTTCATTTTTGACTTATATGTCACAGAAAGGGTTTTTCCCCGAGAAAAACCCCTTTTTCATGGGGCAAATTTTTCCCCTATCCAATTTCAAAAATTTTTTTTGAATTTGAAAATTTTTTGTTTGAATGGAAGGGGAGGCTTCTTTTTTTTTAAAATGGGAGCATGTGGGTTTCCCCCATAATTTTTTATTGGGGACAACTCCTTTTTGACCAAAAACCCCTTTTTACATGAAAAGTAACCAACCTTTGGGGTAAAACAAAAATTTGGTTAAATTTTTTTTAAAGGAATTTTTTAAAAGAAAAAAATTTTGAATCATTTTTTGTGTTTCCCCATAACCTATATAATAAAATAATATATAAATTAAAATTTTTTTTAAAAAAAGATTTTCGTTTTTTGTTTTTATTTTTTGGGAAAAAAACGGTTTACATGATGGGGCCCCCTGGGGGAACCCATTTAACTTTTGAGGCCCCGGGGAAAACGGTTTTTGGGCAAAATTTCCCCAAAGGAAGGGAACTAACCCCGGGCCCCCGGGGGAAGGGGTTAAAAATCTTTTTGGGGGAAAAACACCCTGCCCTCAGTGTGATGTAAGTTATTTTTATTGCACAGCCAGGAGTGAAGGTCTAGTGACCCATTTTTTCCCTGAGTTTTCCCCCCGGTGAGGGGGTTTTTTTATGCCATCTTTGCTCCATACAGCCCGCCCACCCCCCCCCCTTTCCCACGTTCTTTCCTTCCCGGTTTTTTCCATTCCCTGCCCAAGAGAAACCTTTAACATCAGCCGGAAAAAGGGGGGTTTTTTTTTTTGGGGGGTTTTTGTTGTTTCTTTTTTTTTTTTTTTTTTTTTTGGGGGGGGGGGGGGGGGGGGGTTTTTTTTCTTTTCCCCCCCCGCAAAAAAAATAATTAAAAAGGGGGGGGGAAAGGGGGGGGGGGGGGGGGGGGGGGGGGGGGGGGACGGTTTTGAAATTAAAGTCATTGAATCTAAAGAAACCCTCTCTTGATCCTGAGATTTTGAAAAACTATCGTCCTGTTTCCAACTTATCCTTTCTGTCGAAGATAATTGAAAAGATTGCTCTTCTCCAACTTCATGAACATCTTGAGCGTAACAATCTTCTCTATCCTTTGCAATCTGCCTATCGGGCTGGCCATAGCACAGAAACCGCTCTCCTCAAAATTGTCAACGACCTTTTCTCTGCTCTTGACGATGGTAAAGTCTCTCTGCTGTCCTTGTTAGACCTGTCTGCCGCTTTTGACACTATAGATCACAGTACCCTTCTGTCTAGGCTTGAGCATACATTTGGCATCTCTGGCACAGCTCTTTCCTGGTTTAGATCCTATCTTTGTGGTCGTACTCAGACTGTCTCTGTGAATGGTTTCTCTTCTCAGTCAGCTGACTTGGAGTATGGAGTCCCCCAGGGCTCAGTCTTGGGCCCCATTCTCTTCGTTCTTTATACACAGCCTATCTCTGACATTGTCACTCATCATGGCATCTCCCACCACTGTTTCTCTGACGACAACCAAATCTACACCTCTGACGATATTTCTCAGATCCCTTCTATCATTGAACGAACTCAGGCATGTTTTTCTGATATCAAAGCTTGGATGACTGACAACAAACTTCAACTGAACAACGACAAGACCGAACTGATTTTCATAGCATCTAAAAGATTATTGTCTACAAACTGCCTTCCCTCATCTGTCCAACTAGATAATTCAGTCATTCGGACTTCTTCAACTGTCCGTAATCTTGGGATCACACTGGACCAAACTCTATCCTTTCAAAGTCAAATTTCCTCTGTCTGTCGTGCTTGCTATCTGGAACTTCGCCGTATTTCTTCTGTTCGTCATCTTCTCTCGGATGATGCCACCAAAACTCTCATTTCTGCTTTTGTTCTTTCTCGCTTGGATTACTGTAATTCTCTTCTTGCTGGTTGCCCACAGAATCTTCTTGGCAAATTGCAGAAAATTCAAAACAGTGCTGCCCGACTAGTATTGAAACGCTCCAAATTTTCTCACTCGGCTCCCTTGCTTGATTTTCTCCACTGGCTCCCAGTAGGCAAAAGAATTGAATACAAGCTTTCTTTGCTTTGCTACAAATCTCTCAATGGTCTAGCCCCATCCTATATTGCTGATCTTCTGAATACCTACAAACCTCTTAGACAGCTACGTTCTTCCTCTGACACTTCTCTTCTCCAAATTCCTCGCTTCCGCACTAGGACCCTCGGTGAACGTTCGTTCTCTTTCCAGGCCCCCTGTTGTTGGAATAACCTCCCTTTGTCTCTCCGCTCTGCGACTTCCCTCTCTTCCTTCAAGTCTTCTCTTAAGACTACCCTCTTCCAGTCATGACCCTTCCCCTCTTTCTGTCGAATGCAGATGTACCCTACACCTGGCGTATGTGTGTGTGTGTGTGTGTGTGTGTGCTCAGCTTAAGCATGTAGAAATATTGTGTGTGTGTGTTTGGAAGATTGCCTTTTGTGTTTATCATATTGGTTGCTTCTCTTGATTTATTTACTCTTTATTGTAAGCGCTTAGGGCTTTTAAAGATTAGGCGCAAGAAATGCACATTATTATTATTATTAAATCTTTGTGGCTTTGTTGGAAGTATTCTTTTGGATGATTTATCTTATTTTTGCGCCATAGGCGCAAGCAAATTGTTGTCTTTATCTTTTTGTGAAACTTCAAAGACCTGCGTGTGTTTGTGTAGTAATGGGCGTTTCTCCACTGCCCTGCAGTGCATGAGTCGAACTTTGGTAGCAAGGGCTTAGATTTGGTTACAAGCTGAGCTAGTTGGATGGCTGCTGGGGGGAAACCAAAAAACCCTTTAGTCTCCCCTGCTTGTACAATGTTAATCTAGATATATAAAAATGATTTGCTTTCTTTTTTCACACCCCTCTCCCCACTCACCTACCCGAGTCTTTACTTTTAACACTTTACCCTGACTCATAGTAAACAACTTTTTTCTTTTTTTTTCTTCCCCAAATACAATCATGTCTTCTTGATGCTTTTTTTTATATCATGTTGTAGGGCAAGCAGACAAAGTGACGGTAGACACAGAGGTAGATGGATTTTATGATATTTCATTCAATGATTGATGATATAGTTCTTATTGTTCCAGACCATCTTGTTGCAAACCAAGCAAGGTACCAGGTATTGCGTTGCCTGCTCGGAGCTGGATTCGGATGCAGACAAGGATAATCCAGGTGTGCTGTTGTTTTAATATGTTTTTTTTTTCTTTGTTTGTTTTTGTTGGGTTTTTTTCATTAACTTAGATCAAGTAAGACCACTGGCTGAAAAAGAGAGAGAATGAAATTAAACTTTGAAAAATAAGTAATACTAAATCAACAGTACTAATTGTATTGATAGCAAGTAGGATTGAGCACACCCACATACAAACGTCTCTCTCTCTCTCTCTCTCTCTCTCTCTCTCTCTCTCTCTCTCTTTCTCTCTGTCTGTCTCTCTGTCATACACATGTTCACTGAAATGTACTCTATGTAATGCATCAATGGGCAGTAAAAACAATTTGCCTATCTGGTGTTCTTTCATTGAAGTTTACAAATGAATACTTTTGTCTGTTCATGTGTGTGTAGGTGTGCTTTTAACTTTGCTGTTTCTCCAGGGTAATACACTGCCCAGAGACAAAATACATGATTACATCCCCTTTTAAATATTCAAACTATTCCAGCAAAAACTTACAAATTTGGGTACAAAAAGAGTACTATATTTTTTCAATCCAATGTTGTTTTTTTCTCACTAAAAAATAGAGACAATGTGTTTAAACCACACCTTCCGTTTTGGTTTTTACATACTCTTCCCATGAAAATCTGAGATGGGGGGCTCTCTTTTAGCTTTTTACGTGGCTTTGCTTTTTGTCACACCCCCTGGGGGTTGATATTGCGGGGTCCCCCAAAGTTTCCAATTTTAAAAGAGGGGAAGCCCTCTAAAAATGGGTAGGTTGTGAAAAAAACCGCACTTTAGCAAGCTGGTTGTAAAAAAAGCACCGTTCGATGAATTTTTAAAAACCTTTTCCCTATGCATTGGGGGTTCTAAAATGACCTACAACTCACATGTTCACTTGATAACTGGATACTTGTTTAAAGGGTTTGGTCTCCCCCAAAATTTTTTGACTTTTTTCAACAAGCCAGGGGCCCTATATCTGTCCCAAAAAATTGTTTGTTGTTGTTGGTAAAAAAAGGGGAATAAAGGGAAAAAAAAAACTCCCTTATGTCGTGGGTCTGAGAAACCCCACATTTTCAAAAAAAAACCCTGAGTGCTCAAACGTCGTGGGTCGGGCCCAACACTCACATTCTCCCGACAAATAGTAAAAAAAAAACAAAAAGGGCCCAGAAATGTGGGGGCCCCCTGAGCGACCCACGACGCAAGGGGGAAAGGGGTTTTTTTCCCCTTGCAGAAGGACATAAAGGGGTCCGTGGAGCCCCCACCATGTATGGCAAAGGTTTTTTAACCCCATGATGTATGGCCCCCAAAAAAATTTTAGGTCCTTGGGGGAAAAGGTTAAATTCATGTGTAACCCCTTCACCAGTGGTAAAAGATACCCAACAAAAAAGCCTTGTATGTTTCTGTGTGGGGGAAAGGCAAAATTTTGGTTCAGTTATGTCACCTGTCTTTTTCCCTTTTTGGGTTTTTGTGCGTCTTTTTCCCCTTTGTTGGTCTGTGCGTGAACAAGTCACAGCCAAGCGGGCCAGTTTTAAACCCCAAGTCCAACTGCATATCTAGGTTTTGTAAGGGTTTTCACTCTTTTTTTTCATGCAGCATGTCCCCCATGTCCCTTTTTTAGTGGGGGCACTCCCCTGTGTGGTAGCACACAAACCAAGCAGCAGCCCCTTTGCCCCGGCCAGAGAGCGGGGGGTGCGGGGGTCTCAAGAGACCCGGGGAAAAGCAGGAGGCCCAGAGACGCTGAAACCCCGGGAAAAGCCCTTTTCCCCGGTCAGCCGCCTCCGCGCACCTGGGCGCAGACCGGCACCACCCGCTCTGCCCCCCAGGGCCCCCGCGAAACCTCGTGTGCTCAGGGGCCCAAAGTTCAGTCAACGACAACCACCGGGAAATGCCTCCACTTTTGGACCCCCAATATCGGGTGCCTGCAACAAGTCCGCAGCCTCCTGTGCTCAAGTGCCGACAGGGGGAACGTGACTGCAAACGCCAAAAACAAGTTGGGGGTGCCGGGGGGAGCGAAAAGGTAAAGTGAAGGATTTGCTGGACAAGATGGGGCTGGGGGCCCCGCAAAATGAGAAGCACCGGAACGTGGGGTACAGATTTTGCCGTTTCGAGCTCTCAAAGGGGGGTTCCAAGGCGTCAGTAGTGTCAAGGCTGCTTTTTGGGTTTTACGGAAAAGGCAGCCAGCGTCCTCTTTTAAGAAAGTGTCTTGTCTTCCTGGGCCCCACTGCTCAGTACATGTGGGGCAATCCTAGGGGTGTGCTGGAAATTTGAATTGGGCCAAAAATTTTTCGGGTACAGATTTTTCCCTGTTGGTGTGCTCTGAATTTAGAGAATCGGTTTAAAATTTTCAGATATGGTCTTAGTTTTTGGCCAATTGGTGGGGTTGTACAGAACTGCATGATTCATAATTTACTTTACACACTTGATTCGGAGAAACATGGCTTCGATTTCCCCACCACATTAAATGGAAAAGTTTCCCTTTGGGGGTTTTGTGCCGTTTTAGACTGTGAGAAATATTGAAACAGCCTTTTATTTTTCTTAATTGTTAAAAAAATAAGTGAAAAGAACAGGAAAGGGATTTTACATGTAAATACAGTTTTAGCTTGAATAGGTAAAAATAGATGCAACATGATTATCACCATCGAGAACATGTTTTTGTTGACACCCAGTGTAACAAACACCCACACAACACACCACACACACACACACACAACACAAATAAACACGCACAGCACACCACACCACAACACACCACACACCATGATGACACAAAAATAGAAGGAGGGGGGGTACTTTGAGAACAGTAAAATCTTAAAGCAAAAATTTAAATTTCATTCAGTTTTGTAGTACAAATTTCCTTAAAAGTCGAAGAATGATTTTTAATCAAAATGACAACTGGGGGTTCAACCGTCTTTTCACACATCATATCAAGATTAAATTTCGCCAGTTTGTTTACTGTTAACATCGACATTGTTGCCCCTTTTGTAGGTAGCGGCAAGCCCCTTCAGCAGTGAGGGAAAAAGGGTTTTTGGGTGAAAAAGGTTTTTAAAGGGTATGGGGTATTTTTGTTTTTTATTTTTTTGGGGGTTTTTGATTTTGAAAATTAAACCTTTATTTATCTAAACTTTTTATTCTATAAAATTTTATTTTTTTTTTCGAAGAAGAAAACTAAAGAAAAAAAAATTAAAAAAACCCCCAAAGGGAAAAATCGCTTCGCCTAGCGAATTGCCCACGTCCGCCGAACCCAATTGGTACGGTTGGAAAATCCGACTCGCTTTTCAATGCTGGACAGAGTGGTTTAAAAATAGTTTCTAAAAAGATCGAAGATTCCTCTTTAAAACAGTACAATTTTCCCCAAAAAAAATTTAAGTCCGTAATTAATTGAGAAAACGAGTTGAAAATTGGGTAAAATTTCAATTATTTTATTCCAAAAATATAAAAAAAAAAATATATCTTTAGGGTGCCTGGAAAAAGAGATTCAAGTCCAACACGCGGATGCAAATGAGCCTTCCTTTCCCCGCCACCAATTTGCAAAGCGGGAAAAGCAGTGGGGGAACGTCGCGAGGCACCAAAAAATACAATCGGAATGGCGACCTACATGGCAAGTGGTGGCCCACACATCGTTTCAAAAGAAGGGACGTCCGTGTCCAGGATCCATGGGAAGTTTATTTGTGATTAGGCAGATCGATTATTTTTAAACACATCTTTCAAAAAAGATCGGTTTTGAAAGACCCAAATTTTGGTTTGTTTTGAAATTTGAAGTGATCAAGTGAAAATGTTTGGGAAAAAAAGTTTTGTCTTT
>CM031605.1:76483565-76499058 GCA_018398815.1 Conus ventricosus | reverse complement strand
ACCAATATATGACTTCAACAACTTCTAAATGAAGCAATTCCAATGTTTTCCAGGACTACTCCACCTATGGCAAGTCGTCAGAGCTGTAGACTACAGATAAAACTGGACTCTTCCCATTTGGATCCCAAGGCTGCTGAAGTGCCTGAACCGCCACCCCTGAAAAAGATGACAAATTCCGAAAGATGCCGAGAGTTATAAACAATGATTAAAACAGGATGAGGATAAATACAAAAGCTACTTAGAAAGTGCAAGAGAATACAAAATTCAGTACAGGGCTAACTTAGATGATGATATGGAGGCCAGGACAGAGAGAACAAGCAAAACTACGAATGCGTGAAATGCGGAAGCGCAAAAAGGCAGAAAAGGGTCTTGCAACAAGACGAGAACTGAGCAGATGAGAGCTGCTTGGAGGGATGAATACCAAAGAAAGAAGGCCAAGAAAACTCCTCAGAAGCGGGCTGCAATAAATGCGAAACGCAGATGATGTTCGGTGAGAAAAAAGTTGAAGCGGGTCATTCTTTCGAAATGTATACCACGAGCGGGTTGCCAATTCAAGGCCTAGTACTTGTGAATTTAAGTAAACAATATTTAGATTGGACCAAATGCATTCCGGTCAGCATCTTTATTGTATAATCTGCAGAAGCAATGTTGGCTTTTTTTTTTTTTACTTTTTTTTAAAATCATGTTTGTGTCAAATTTGAGGGGTCATAAGCAGCCATTTTGTGACATCGAAAAAAACTTATCTCACAAATAACATAATATTAATCTAGCCAGCAGGGAGTAACACGATATAAGATATGTTAATGAATAAGAACTTAGTGCAATTTGTTGTAGAAAAGGTGTCGAGCGCTCATCACCATTTTATTTAGGAGAAAACGACGAAAATATGAACGAGTCTCAAGCATATCGCATGGTGTCCTACTCCATGCACGTGAAACCGATGGGTGGAGTGGTTTATATGCAAATGTATTTATCTGCTAAACCAAAACGGTTTAGAGAGTTAACCCTTTTGCAGCCAATATTCGCTTGTTTGTGTATTGACATTTATCTGATAATTACACAAAAACGTATCCTTTATGGATCGATGACATGGTGTCCATGTTTGGCAATGTGTACGAGATCTGCAAATACTTGCATCGGTGACTAATTTAATGCAGAAACCAGTTTAAGGAGGGAAACTGTGATTGTGGATGGTTGAATGCGTACTGTGTTCCAGCTTGTGACCCCATTCTAATGAGGACGGCGCATGAATGCGAAAAAGTTTGTGTGGGTGTTCGGATGATTCCACTTTAAAGATCTGAGGGTAAGTTTCTTTATTTTGCATGTGTTTACATTAGTTTTAATTAGTGGGTATTGTTTTGCATGTCTTAATTGACCCAGTTTGTGTAGATTTGTCGCAAATATTGCTGCTGGCACCCAGCTGAATGTGCCTGAAACATGCGAGGATGGAACACTTTCTAAACACAGCATCACACTTTTGTTATTTTTTACCATTTATGTTCGATTTATTCATGTTAACTGTAGAATAAGTGTTATAGCTCTTACATAGTAATGTCTCAGAAAAAGTCTTCCAGTGTTTGCCCTTATGTTGCTTTGATTCATATATTTGAAGAAAATCAGCGAATGGGCGCTGTGCATATTTAAGACACCTTTTTGGACGTTGTAGAAAAGTCATGATTGCGTGATGATCAGTGTGATAATTGAAAATCAAAAATACTCTAAATGATATGTTTGTATTAAGCGTCTAGCAGTGTTTCTGTCAAAAATTATGTAAATATGATTTTATTCTGCATGATTGTTCAGAAATAATGTGAAAGTGTTTCTATATCTTACAGTACAGTACACATAATTTGAGACGCCTTGTAAGTTGGCGTCTCCGTTACATATGAGATTGTCGTCATAAGTTCATTGTTTCAAAGACTTAGATGATATGAATGATCTTTTTAGCATTCAATTTTCTGTTATGTGCTTAACACACGGTATGAAAATGACGTTCAATGGTGAATCAGATCAGATTTTTAAAAAAAGAATTCTAGTTGAAAAAATGGCATAATATGATTTGAAATACATATAGTTTTTATTAATCTTATTTTCTGCAAATCAGTAATGTTTAATTAAATAAAAATGGGATCTTGTCAATCAAGCCTCAGCTGTGTACATGAATATAATATTGATAACTATATTGATAATTACATGACAGTGTTGATTTTCCGACATGTTTGTATTGTAAAGGTATCTTACAGCTTTTTTACATTTGGTCATGTAGGCACTCATCACTTTTCATTTGTAGACTTCACATTCTCTTCTTAGTATAAATGTAATAATTCAAACTTTAATGGGAATTTGTTGGTTGTAACAGAAGTGACCATGATAACTATATAGGCAAATTTTTTTGTAGTGCAGCAATCAGTTGTGACTGTATAAGGTAAATTACCAACTTCTCAAGAGAACTATCATTTATATATTTTATGAAAAGATGAAATACATGTTTTGTCAGTATTGATAACATTAACATCTCCAAAAGCAAATCTGACAATTGGCCTTTTTTTCCCCTTTCTCCTCAGGTGTCGTGTCAGAAGCACAGATCCTGGAAGACGAACGATCTACTATCCAAGTCGTTAGGGTTTAGTAGATTCTGAAAACTGCTGGAAACATGGAGAAAATAAAGCATTGTTGGAAACTGTATTGCTGTGGTGTTTTTTCTTGAAGTATTGCTTGGATGAGTGATGGTGTCCTTGTTACATGTGGGATGGTGTCCATGTTACACATGAGACCATAGTTTAGTAACTGTAATATTCAAACACAATAGTAGTTGGAATCCCTTGATTTTAAACCTTGCAGTAAAAGCTACTGATCACATACAAACAGTATTTACATGCTCTGTCATCTGTCTGAAAACAAATAAATTATAAACAGTTCCCAGTCATCTCCGAAGTCCAACATGAAGTACACAGTAACAATGCATAAAAATGGAAATATGACACCAATTTCAGTACATTGGTTGTATCAATGCGTTTTAAAGCTCAAAATACTAAAAATAATGCAAAATCTTTGATTAATTAATAATTACATTAAATGATGTCCTTGATACAGTGCTGCGTTACTTTATCATTAATTTAACAAAAACCAGAGTTTGGACTGCTTTAATCTTTATTATTGTGATAAAGTATACAGGATATCTCTCTTACAGAGTGCTTTTTTCATCAGAAAAATCATCTTCATTTTTGACTTGATATGTCACAGAAATGGTATATGTTTCCAGAGAATAAACCAGTTAAGTTTCATGGAGCAATATCGCTAGCTGTCGCAGTGATCGCTAGATTGACAAGATCTCATTCACTTCTCCATAGCAGATGTTGAAATCTATTGTGTGTGACTGGAGGGTAGGTCTTCTTGCATTCACCACATGTTGGGCAGCTTGTGGTCTCCTGCCATGGATTTGATTCATGTGTTGATCATCTCTTGTTGCTGATGCAAGCACCTTATGTAACATGTATTACAGTAGGATTTGCTTCAATCACTTGAGTGATAGATTCAGACAATCAGACATTTGAATTATGAATTTATTGTATGTGAATGGAAAGGTAGGCATCTACAATTCCTTGACATGCATGCATGTGTTCCTTATAAACTATATAAGTCACAACTACACTATTGACCAGTAACCCTCTGACACGGACAGTAACGCACTGTGCTAAACAAAAGATTTGCGTTCCCAAATTTAGTCTTGATGGATTATTGAGTACAAGAAAAAAGTTGAGTACTGTTGTTGTGTCTGCATAACTGGTGTGGTTTTTTTTTTATACGTTTTATTTTACTTTTGATTTTTGTTTTTCCGTTTTTGTTTAGAAACTGGTTATGATGACTGGGAGCCCCCTCAGAGGCAACGATGAAGCTGCTGCAGGCACGTCGAGAGCGCTCGGACAGATTTCAAGTTGATGGGAGACTACTTGCTGAAGGGGTACAAAATGCTGGGGATCACCTGCCCTCAGTGTGATGTAAGTCATTTGATTGCACAGCCAGGAGTGAAGGTGCTAGGTGACCCATTTTCATGAGTTTTCCCAGCGGTGAGGTGTTTTTTCATGCCATCTCGGCTCCATACAGCCGCGCCCACGCCCCCATTCCCACGTTCCTTTCCTTCACCGGTTTTCCAATCTCCTCTGCCAAGAGAAACCATGTGAACCATCAGCCGGTACAGTAGAGAGGGCACTATGCCCTAGTTTATCATTGGGTGTGCTGTTGTGTCTGCTTCCTTTGTGGTTTGTTTGGGTTTTTTTTTTTTGGGGGGGGGGGGGGGGGGGGGGGATTTTTCTTAGCTTTGTCAGCCCAGCACCCGCAAAAACAGTATAACTTCAACAGAAGGAGGAGAAGCAAGATATCTGCACTATGGGGGAGGGGGGGGGGGGACGGTTTTGAAATTAAAAGTCATTGAATCTTTGTGGCTTTGTTGGAAGTATTCTTTTGGATGATTTATCTTATTTTTGCGCCATAGGCGCAAGCAAATTGTTGTCTTTATCTTTTTGTATTAACAGTGAAACTTCAAAGACCTGCGTGTGTTTGTGTAGTAATGCGCGTTCTCCACTGCCCTGCAGTGCATGAGTCGAACTTTGGTAGCAAGGGCTTAGATTTGGTTACAAGCTGAGCTAGTCTGGATGGCTGCTGGGGGGAAACCAAAAAAAGCCTTTAGTCTCCCTGCTTGTACAATGTTAATCTAGATATTACAGGGATGAAAACAGTTTTTAAAAATAAAGAGGAGATTGGCGGGGATTGGGGGTTCACCATGGGCCCCAGTGGGGTACATGGGCAACAGCCGGCGGGGGTCAGGGGGCACCGCCCCTGAAGCTGAAGCATATTTTGTATTAAATAAGGCATAAAATCTTTAGAAATCACTTTCTTGCTTCTAAACAACACATTCTATAGAACAGCTTTCAACACCATGAAGACTGAGACTGATGTGGAAAGAAACTATGTCAATTGAGACAAACATTTAGTATGATGAATCCTCAGAACTCTAGCTAAAGAAAATTTGACAAACAGTGCTTTCAGGACATAAAGAATAAGGCCTGTAGATAAGTAAATCAGAGTGGGAAATCAAACTAAGCAAATCAGATGTATGAAAACGACTGCTGGACTTCAATAAACACAATATGAAAAATGATTACTTTGAAGTCCTTTAAAAAAAACTGAAGCTTTTGGGCCTTTAGACCCTTCGTCAGGAAACACTAAACACAAAAAAGAACATAAAAGAACAAATGACATAAAAACAAACTGATGTCACAACAGTAACACCCCCCCCCCCAACTTCCCTCTTACAACTAATCATATCCCCCCCCCCCCCTTCCTCTTGACAAGTGTGTGTGTGTGGGGGGGGATTGTGTGTGTGGTGGGGGGGGGGGGGGGGGGGTGTTTGAGTGTGTGTGAGGTGGGGATGGGGTGGGGGGGGAGGGGGCAAGTGTGTGGGGTATGTGTGTTGTGGGTATGTGTGTTGTGGGGTGAGGGTGGGGGTTGGGGGGAAGGAGGAGGAGTAGAGGAAGTATATAGGTAGGGGGGGGAGTGGGCTGGTGGAAAAGGATTTCAGAGGGGGGCTGTTAGCAGACACCTAACAAATGTAGCAAACGTTTGCATTATACCAGGGGAAAGTGTTACACAAAAACTGTTTTTGACACATCAGTTTATTTTGATGTCATTTGTTCTTTTTTTATTCTTTTCGTCACTTGACGTTTTTCCTTGTTTGAAGACTCTACGAGTGGAAGTACTTAGAGTAGGAGTCAAACTATCTTTGGAAAATTTTAACGTAGATTGTTGCATACCCAATGATCTGAAAACATGCTGTAATGGTGTGGGAAACCCCACACATTTTCTGTTGGTGATGGGGCGCTCGATGTGATCTCTGATTGCCACAAGCCGGACTCCCAAAAGTAGACACGTTTTTGGCAAGGCTCGCAAAACACTTCAAATTCGCCGTCTTTGTCATGTTTTCTTATTACATCCGCGACTCTGCGGTCCACACGCCCTTCTTCTGCCACTCGGTCTTCTAGTGGTTCACATACTTTTTTTTTTTTTTTTCGTTTTTTTTTGCACTCAATGGCGGAAAACTTCACTGTGAATCGACGCCATGATGAGAAATGACCTGGAAGGAAGCAGAATGAGAACTACGCCTTTTGGGAGAACATTACACAGAGAAGAAATCGCTGTGCAGACAAGTTGAGATCGTTTTGAGCATCATCTTCGAATAATTTTTCGGCAGAGCTTTTTCTTTCGGCGGAGATCGAAAAAATAACAGCGGGACGGCAGAAACGGCGGAGGAGTTTTCATCCCTGATATAAAAATGATTTGCTTTCTTTTTGCCACACCCTTCCCCACTTCCTACCCCGGTCTTTACTTTTAACACTTTACCCTGACTCATAGTAAACTTCTTTTTTCTTTTTTTTTTTTCCCAAAATACAATCATCTCTTCTTGTGCTTTTTTTACATCATGTTGTAGGGCAAGCAGACAAGTGACGGTCAGACACAGAGGTAGATGGATTTTATGATATTTCATTCAATGATTGACTGATATAGTTTTATTGTTCCAGCCATCTTGTTGCAAACCAAGCAAGGTACCAGGTATTGCGTTGCCTGCTCGGAGCTGGATTCGGATGCAGACAAGGATAATCCAGGTGTGCTGTTGTTTTAATATGTTTTTTCTTCTTTGTTTGTTTTTTTTGGTTTTTTTTCATTAAATTAGATCAAGTAAGACCACTGGCTTGAAAAAGAGAGAGAATGAAATTAAACTTTGAAAAATTAAATAATACTAAATCAAAATGTACTAATTGTATTTGATAGCAAGTAGGATTGAGCACACCCACATACAACGCACACTCTCTCTCTCTCTCTCTCTCTCTCTCTCTCTCTCTCTCTCTCTCTCTCTCTCTCTCTGTCATTTCACATGTTCGCTGAAATTTACTCTATGTAATGCTTTAATGGGCAGTAAAAACAATTTGCCTATCTGGTGTTCTTTCATTGAAGTTTACAAATGAATCTTTTGTCTGTTCATGTGGTGTGTAGGTGTGCTTTTAACTTTGCTGTTTCTCCAGGGTTTAAAACACTGCCTAGAGCAAAATACATGATTAATCCTTTAAATATTCAAAAAATTCCAGCAAAAAAATTTATTAAAATTTTTGGGACAAAAAGAGGTATCTATTTTTCAATCCAATGTTGTTTTTTTCTCACTGAAAAATAGAGACAATGTGTTTGAACCACACACTTCGATGAGGATTTTACATGACTCATACATGATAATCTGAGATGCGGGTCTCTCATAGCATTTTACAGTGGCTTTGCTGTGTCACACCCTCAGGTGAGTATGCGAGTCCTCAAAGATCCATTATTTAAAAGATGGAAGTCCCTCTGAAATGGGTAGGTTGTGAGAAAACCGCACTGTAGCCAGCTGGTTGTCAAAAGCACCGTTACGATGAAGATTTAACCTTTCCTATGCATTGTGGGTCTGAAATGACCTACACTCATCATTTTCACTCGATAACTGGATACATGTTTAAGGCTGTCCCCACCAAATTTTATGACTTTGTCAACAAGCCAGGGGCCCTGTATCTGTACCAAAAATTGTTTGTTGTTGTTGGTAACAAAGGAATAAATGAAAACAAAACGTCCCAGTATGTCGTGGGTCTGAGCAGACCCACACTTTCAAAGAAGGAAAACCCGAGTGCTCTACGTCGTGGGTCTGGCCAGACACTCACATTCTACAGACAATTAGTAAACAAAAACAAAAAACGGCCTGTATGTGTGGCCTGAGCAGACCACGACGCAATGGCAAGGGTTTATTCTTGCAGGGACATCAAGGGTCCGTGGAGACCCACATGTATGGCAAAGGTTTATTAACCATGATGTATGGCGCACAAAATTTGAGGTCACTTGCGGGAAAGGTTAAATCTCATGTGTCATCCGTTCACCAGTGAGTCAAAAAGATACCTCAACAAACAAGCTTGTATAGTTTCATGTGTGTGTATAGGCACATTTCTGCTTCAGTTATGTCAGCCTGTCGTTTTCTTGTTGGTCTGTGCGTTGTTTTCTTGTTGGTCTGTGCGTGAACTAGTCACAGACCAAGCAGCAGCTTTAACCCAGTCCAGACATTCATATCTAGGTTATGTGAATGTTTGCACTCATTTTTTGCATGCAGCATGTCCGCATGTCACTTTCTAGTGGGTCACTCCTCTGTGTGTGAGCAGTCACAAACCAAGCAGCTGCCTTAGCCCAGGCCAGAGAGCGGGAGGTGCGGGAGTCGTCAAGAGACCCGGAAATGCAGGAGTCGTCCAGAGACGCTGAAACGCGGGAAATGCCTTCTCCAGGTCAGCCGCCTCACGCGCACCTGCCGCACGACCGGCACCACCCGCTCTGACCCGCAGGCCCCAGCGAACCTCGTGTGCTCAGCCAACGTTCAGTCTAACGACAACCACACGGAAGTGTCCTCCACATTCGTGACCCCCAATATCGCTGCTCTGCAAACAAGTCAGCAGCCTCCTGTGCTCATGTGCCGACAGGGGATGAACGTGACTGCAAACGCCACAACAAGTGGTGGTGCCGGGGAGAGCGAGAGGTATGTGAAGGATTTGCTGGACAAGATGGACTGGGCCACAGCAGAACTGAGAAGCACGCGGAGCGTGGAGTACAGCATTCAGCTGTGCGAGTCATCAAAGGGTGTGCCAAGGCTGTCGGTAGTGTCAAGGCTGCTTTTGGATTCACGGAACGGACAGCCAGCGTCCCGCTAGTAAGATGTGTCTTGTCTTCCTGACACACTGCATCAGTACATGTGAGCAATCCTAGGGCTGTGCTGGAAATTGTGAAATTGTCCTGAAATATTCTGATACAGATCTTCATGTTGGTGTGCTCTGAATTTAGAGAATCTGGATTGAAATTTTCAGATATGATGTGCTTAGTTTGGACACATTGGCTGTGGTCTGTACAGAAGCTGATCATGATTCATGAAGTTTACTTCTACACATTCTGATGTCTGGAGAAACATGTGCTTCGATTTCACCACATTAAATGGAAAGTTTCCCATTGTGGGTTTTGTGACACAGTTGTTTTTGACTGTGAGCAATATTGAAACAGCCTTTTATTTTTCTTAATGTGTTAAAAAAATAAGTGAAATGAACAGGAATATGATTTTACATGTAAATGACAGAGTTTTCAGCTTGAATAGGTAAAAATAGATGCAACATGATTATCACACAGTCTGAGAACATGAGTTTTGTTGTACATCCACATGCATGTACACACACACCACACACACACACACACACACACACACACACACACACACACATACACAAATACACACACGCACACGCACACACACACCACACACTGATGACACAAGAGATAGAATGGAGGGAGCTGGGTATCTTTGAGAAGCAGTAGAAATCGTTAAAGCACAAATTAAAATCATTCAGATTTGTAGTACAAATTTCCTTGAAAGTCGTAAGAATGTCATGTGAATCAAAATGACAACTGGGGGTTCAACCGTTCATATTCACACATCTATATCAAGATATCAATTCGCCAGTCTGGCATACATGTATGAACATCGACATTGTTGCCCATGTAAGCAACCTATTTCTCTCCCCTGCAAAACAAACCCCAACCGTTCTTTTGTATTCTGTGATTGTTTTGTTGACTGCAGTGATTTATTATGTATGAAAAGTGTTTGCATGGCTGAAACTTTATTTTAAAAAAAAAAAAGAGAATGTTGCATGACTGAAATTTTGTTTAAAAAAAAAGAAAGAAAAAAATGTCGCATGACTCAGACTGAAACTTTGATAAAGATGTGTGTGTATTTGTGTGTGTGTGTGTGTATGTGTGTCACTCTGTGTGTCTGTGTGTGTGTGTGTGTGTGTGTGTTTTCTTTTAAATGATAAACAAATGAAACTTGGTAAAATTGGCAACAGATCCTGTGAGAGTGTGGACAGGTTTCGTTCATTTACATGTTGCCTCTTTCTCATTGAAGCGCATGAAAGCTGGACACCTCAACACCAACATGAAAATAAGTTTTAAACTTAAAGTGTAAAGGATGCAGGGAGGTCAAAACATGGCAAATAAACATGCAACAGACACTGATGTCAGCAAACTCAGTTTGTTGGTCTTCTTCAAGCAGGACAAAAACAAAATAAACAAACTTTCAAACAGAAACAAACAAAAAAAGTGGGAGGAAAAGAGTGCTCGGTGACTATGAAAATGATTCAGTAGTGATGGTGTTGGGAAGAGGGGAAGAGGAGAGTGAAGATGATAGGATGATGTTGAAACATGATCTCAACTCTTCTCTTCCGTGTAGCAAAATGATGTGACTGCAGGCAGAAAGCTAAACAAACTTTGTCAAACGAATCTTGTGATTTGTTTGTCTACTTTTTAGCCTTATAAATAATTTCAAAAATTTCTTCTCTTCCTGTTCCCCATGCCCCTCTTCCCAACTCCATCCCTCTTAATTCATTTTCATAGTGACAAAGGACATGCTCACTTGCATTCCTTTTACATCCACTATATCTGTTTCTGATTTCTACTCCTGTCTGAAGATGACCAGTAGGTCAAGGCTTTCACTTGAGGGCTTGTTTTGTTCATTTGGCAGCTGACTACTTCAATATTTATTTTCACAAAATCAAAATGAACGTTCACAAATGACAGCTTTTATTAACAAATAAAGAGAGGTATTTTACTGCTTCACTCTACTTGCTATTCAAGATTAAGGTTACTTTCGGAAAGAAAAAAAATCTGCTAACTTGCCAGCATTTGTTTTTCTGTGCGACTAAATTTACTCAATATGTGATGACAAGAAGCTCTTTGAAGTTAGGTATAGACTGTTTCAAAATCATTCCTAATGATAACCATACAAAAGGAATGATTTACATTCTTAAGTTGACTCTGAGAGGCACAATAAAGACTATTTTCCCATTCTTCCCAGAAAAGAACAGCAACAAGAAAAGAAAAAAGGCTTCATTGAATTTGGTACAATTGTTGCCCATACATAACATCACTCGGACATTTTTCTTTTTAGTAGACATGCAGTTCTATTTCATTTTTTGGTGGGACAAAATACAAAAACTTAAAGACAGCTTTTTTGTTGTTCTGAAGCAAGAACTGAGTCTTTTCTGCTGCGGAATTTTGTAAATACTTGTCAGTTTTAAAGGAATAAACATGCCATCTTTTTTTTTTCTTTTACTCGGCTGGTGATGCGTTTTTGATTTGTTTGCTGTTCACGTCAGTATTCTGTCACCAAGTGGCTTTGGGTACTGATACACAAATGTAAACATGATCAGTGTTGTGTAATGCAAGCATTTCCTTTGTAGTGCTTCATCAAAATGTGCTACCTGCAGAAATGACGGCAAAGTGTGTGTCTTTAACAGATCGGGACTATAGGTACACTGACTCATCATAGTGACCACTGAGACGCAAAACGCATTGCTCAAAACAGTACATTGTTCACAGAATCATGGACACCATCGTTCACAGAATCATGGACACCCACAAGAGTTCAGCTGAGAAATGGTCATCATCATCAAAACGTGCTGGAGGGCTTACAACAGAAAAAAAACTGCCGTCACTGAAAACAATGCTGCATTCAACCCTTGAATTACATGCACTCACCACACTACCATTGCTACTATTGTATAAAACTTCCCTCAGAGTGAAAATGATCAAATTGTAAAACTGTGATACTCGTATATAAGTGCACACAGATCTGGAGGAGAAAGTCTGTTTTTCGTTTTCGTTTCGTCTGAAAGGAGATGTTGCACATGGAACTTGAACTTTACTGTACCATGGTGATCAAATATCATCACTAGTTGCGTTGGGACAATGTGTATTTTTTACTTACAATACTGCTAACAGACTTTAAACAGTCAGAATGGACAAGGACTGGCGACCAGTGTTAACACTACATTCCAAAATTGCCAAAAATAGCAGGTTTGAAAAAAAATGTCCAACTAACAAACACCAGTAACAAGCCTCGTGGAGGGATATGTTATGCCAAACCGTCCCATCACGTTTTCCACAGTTTTCTTCAGATTGCTCAGTCCCCCAATTCACAAACTAACCAACTGCAGAATGTTGCCTGTAGAAGACCCTGGTAAATCTTATCACAAAGACTCGTCTCCTTCTCTCTGGTGCAATAGAGGACAAAATCAGCATACAGAGAATTTTCTGCTTTTGATCGAGTCTATCTCCATTGCAATGAGGGTAGTTTTGTGTCCATATCTACTCATTTAGCATAACGTTTCCTTTATTTTTTCTAAGCAAACGCACACACACACACACACACACACACAACACAACCAAACAAACGGGGGAAAAAAGTCCCACATTCACCAGAGCACATATCTTTATGAATATTGATTAGCATTCAGGTAATAGAAATTACGTCAGGAGAGAAGCTGAGTCTCAACATGATAATCGCACAACTGAAACGTTCTCATAATGAAGATAAACTACACTCCTGAAGAGTTTACTAACTTTTGTTTATTTTTTGCCACATGTATTTCTGTAGGTTTTTTTTTCGGTTCTTGACACAAACGCCAGGTAACAATTTACAACACTTAGTTCATGTGAATTCTACTGCAACGAAAGAAAAGTACTTTGAATTAAAGGAAAGACGACAAGTTGTAATGCAGGAATGTGTGCTGTGTACTTCCTCATATGGACTGCAAGTGGCACTCGGGACACCAGGCTGCTCCTTTCGTTGTTTACAGCCTACTCGACCACAAGGGCCCGTATCAGGGTTTTCTCTTGTCAATGTCAATAGGTGGCACGGGGGGGGGGGGGGGGGGGGGGGGGGGGGGGGGGGGGGGGGGACCCACCATTAAACCAGCCCTCCCCCGGGGGGGGGGGGGGGGGGGGGGGACCCACATTAAACCAGCCCTCCCCTCCCGCCACCGAAAAAAAAAGCGAAAAAGAGTTATTAACAATCCTTAGATCAGATGAGGAAAAAAATCTATTTCTCCCGGGATCTGAAAAAAAATAATTATAGTGGAACATCTCTGAACGGTTTTCATATAGATCTAGTTGCAAAGCGAGACGACTGCAGGCGGAAATCTAAACAAATCTTAAATAAATGTTAGCGAACCACCCAGAGACGTGGACAAACGAGTCACGAGACAAAACACAACGCGTTTCGACCTCTTAGGTCTTCGTCTGGTGAATAAATAAACGAATAGCGAGAGGTACATAGATGGAATACAGGGTCCCCTCAATCAACAAGAACACGTTGAATAGTGAGAGGTTTTCATATAGTCGGCTGTAACGTGCTTATGTCTTACAGTCATTTGGGTCTCAACAGTCAACAAGAACTCGTTGAATAGTGAGAGGTACATTATATGGAGTATAGGATCCCTCAATCAACAAGAACACGTTGAATAGTGAGAGGTACATTTTATGGAGTATCGGAGATAAGATAAGATAATGTTGCTTATAGCCCAGCCGACCGCAAAGGGCCACATCAGGGCTGGGGAGTATAGGATCCCCTCAATCAACAAGAACATGTTGAATAGTGAGAGGTACATTATATGGAATACAGGGTCCCTCAATCAACAAGAACATGTTGAATGGTGAGAGGTACATAGATGGAATACAGGGTCCCTCAATCAACAAGAACATGTTGAATAGTGAGAGGTACATTATATGGAATACAGGGTCCCCTCAATCAACAAGAACACGTTGAACAGTGAGAGGTACATTATATGGAATACAGGGTCCCCTCAATCAACAAGAACACGTTGAATAGTGAGAGGTACATAGATGGAATACAGGGTCCCCTCACAATCAACAAAAACACGTTGAATGGTGAGAGGTACATAGATGGAATACAGGGTCCCCTCAATCAACAAGAACATGTTGAATAGTGAGAGGTACATTATATGGAATACAGGGTCCCCTCAATCAGCATGAACACGTTGAATAGTGAGAGGTACATAGATGGAATACAGGGTCCCCTCAATCAACAAGAACACGTTGAATAGTGAGAGGTACATAGATGGAATACAGGGTCCCCTCAATAAGAACATGTTGAATAGTGAGAGGTACATTATATGGAATACAGGGTCCCCTCAATCAACAAGAACACGTTGAATAGTGAGAGGTACATAGATGGAATACAAGGTCCCCTCAATCAACAAGAACATGTTGAATAGTGAGAGGTACATAGATGGAATACAGGGTCCCCTCAATCAAACAAGAACATGTTGAATAGTGAGAGGTACATTATATGGAATACAGGGTCCCTTCAATCAACAAGAACACGTTGAATAGTGAAAGGTACATAGATGAAATACAGGATCCCCTCAATCAACATGAACATGTTGAATAGTGAGAGGTACATTATATGGAATACAGGGTCCCCTCAATCAACAAGAACATGTTGAATAGTGAGAGGTACATAGATGGAATACAGGGTCCCCTCAATCAACAAGAACACGTTGAATAGTGATAGGTACATTGAATGGAATACAGGGTCCCTCAATCAACAAGAACATGTTGAATAGTGAGAGGTACATTAAATGGAATACACCATAGAACTTCACCATTTGAAAAGATGCGAGTGGATGTAACCTGAGCAGCCTGTGTGTAATTGGCACATCACTAGCTGTTTCTTCTTTACTGCCGCTGGGGCAGACTGTTGGGAGTGTATAGCCTCTATGGCTGGGACAGATTTGAGTCGGCTATCCATCTGTCTGTGTGTTCCAGCCCTCTTGCCAAAGGTCTTTTATTTTCTTTCTTTCTTTCTTTCTTTTTTTTTTTTTTGCTGTCCCAACCTCTGCGCCCCCTCAGAGACAGTGCACCCACGCAGCTCATTCGACACCCCGTCCACAGCCCCGGCACCGGCAATCCACAGGGAGCAGTCGATGTCAAGTCGTCAAGAGGCAACCACCGGAGATGACACTGCACTGCTGCCGAGTCACTTCGGTGGTGTTCAGCAGCGCCTGTTCTGATCTAAAATACGCAGGACACCACCTACTAAGCCCCCCCCTACTGACGACAATAATTGCTTAGTCGCGGAGCCGGCGTGAGTGAGCTCTCCCCCGGGGGCGCCACCACGTCCGTCCAACGACAGCCCCCATGGACTCGCCGATACCAGTGACCCCGACGGAACCAAACCCAAGGCCACAGACGTGGAGAGGACATCGAAATTGAGGTCACCATGAGAGCAGGGCATGAAGGGCCACAGATTTGAGACATTTTTTTTTAATGCTGATCGATGAGGATGATTAAGATGATGCTACGGATTTCCATTTCGGTCTGAGACTACATGACAGGGCTGTACTCTACGCTTCCTCTCATAATATATCCCGGCGTCAACCAGGCCCGAGAGATACTGGCACCTGCAGTGTTGGTCAGGAAATTTGAGCAACACTCTCAGAAACGCATCCATTAAGTGGATGAAACTCGACTGTGTGGTCCCAGTCTTCCCAACTGAGTCCGCAGCAAACTCAACTCTGGGTAGGAGCCTGTCGGG
>CM031605.1:76463565-76478565 GCA_018398815.1 Conus ventricosus | reverse complement strand
TGCTCCCAAAAGTTCAGAGAGAGGCCAATACTTTTTAAGATATTCCATAAAGAGCGAAAACATTAGGGCTGTTATGGCCTTAGAAAAGGGCCAAACGGTAAAATAACACACGGGCATCATCCTGACCCAAATTAACATACCTACAAATGTTCAAAAGATCGCCCAGTAGTTTCGTCTGGACGGTGGAACCGGAGGGACGGCGGACAAAAACGCACACAGACAGCATTTCTTCTTTTCCCATTGTAAAGTACCCCTGTTCTATAAAACTGGAGTACAAAAAAAAAAACAAAAACAAAAAAAAAGGTACTTGATTTTGACTACGCGGGCTAGCAGATACACCACTTGATTTAATATCAATCTTTCACTGTGACATTCGCTTGCACTGAACAGCGTGCAATCAAAACATAAGGGAGAGAACCGCCCCGTTGCCAACTTAATAAAACCCAACCGCCCTTCAGGCTATAAAAGTACCATCTTGTGGGATTTCCAGGGATTGAGTTAACCCAAAGTCTCCTTTTTGGTTTCACACCTCCAAGGGAAGAAAGTCACAGGTTCCAATAGCTTTTTTTTTAAAACTACAACCTTCAATTCATAGAGTTAACAGCTCTTTGTTTGTTGCACCTTTTCAATTTAGGGGGACCCAGTATCTCTTTGTTTTACAACTCGAAAAATTTATAGCAGCCAGAGCTCTTCGATTTTACATCGCTTCATATCAAGGCAACCAACACCTTGCTTTGTTTTTTTGGGGCAATTAATTTACAACAGCTTTTTTTTCTTCTTCTCTTCAATTCAAGATAACCAAAGCTCTTTGGTTTACCCTTAAAGGGGCTCGTCAGTACGTAGCCTCACATAAAGGCCTTGACGCTCCATCACATGTATTTAGTGAATGAATCTTTTCCCCCAGCCACAACAAAAAGGAAGAATATTTTTTGGGGCTTACTATGAGCGGCGCCCCAAATAATTTTAGAATGACTCATTAAAGAAACAAATGTGGAAATGGGGCTTGGTGAAAAGTGACCACTGAAGATAGTTTAATAAGGGCTGGTAAGGGCTGGCAGGTTTTTTGAACACTAGTATGCACTCACTAGGAGAGGGGGGAAAAAAATCAGTTTTACCCCCAGCAGAGGGCCAAAACTCGAACCTGTCGGACGCGGTCCTATTTTCTGCCATCATTACCGGGTGAGCCAAGTATTGGGGGAAAGCTACGGGGGAAAACTTAAAGAAAAGAGAAAGAAAAAATTTCAAAATTAAATTTGGGGAAGCGGGTTATTAAAAACGAACCTTATTCGTGTTTCAGCCCTTCGCCCTTCCCTTTCACCCCGGAGGGGTTAAAGATGCCAGGTTGGGAAACACACCGGTAGTTCAGCCCCACAATTAAAGACTCCGGGGAGAGGATTGGAAACTCGTCATCCCCGTGCGGGAAATGGGGGAGAGGGTTTGGGAACTCATCACCCTCCGTGACAGAAGTCGGGGGGAAAAGAGTCAAAAAACATATCTCCATGGGGGGAAAATAAAGGGGGCGATACATGTCTGAGAGAGACGGGAAATCATGACAATGGAGCTTATATCGATGCAGGTATACATCATGATTTCAGAGTTATTTATTCCCCCGGGTCTGGATTTTGGCTAATGAATGTGAAGGCCATGATTTTAATGAATTTTTTATCTCTCAGGAAAAAGATACATGATAAACTGTTTATAAATTGTTTGATGTGATTTAGAAAAGGTTTTTTTCCCGAAGGAGGGGGGGAGAAGAAAAAAACATTGGGTAGTGCGCCTTTGGTTGTTTAGAAAGTTTGCTGTGGTAGGAGTAAATGCTGTCATGAAACGCGTGTGCAAAAGGGACAGGGTGACAGTGGTGACCCCGACTACTGCCGTTTTTTTTTCCCCCCCTGGGAAAAAAAAAAAGTTTTTGATTTGTACCCCAAAGGGTTTGGGGGAAGGAAAAAAAAAGAAAGATTTTTTTTTGTACCCCGGGGGCCTAAAAAAAAAAAAAGATTTTGATTTTTCCCCCAAAGGGGTTTGGGGAAAAAAAAAAGAAAAAGAAGTTCGTCAAATTATTTATTAAGTATAATTTCGCATTTTTTTTCTTTTGTTGTGTGTGGGGGAATTTTTTTTTCATGCGGTGAGGACTTCTCCTTAATTCTGACTCTCATTTTGCTAGGGTTTTTTTGTTTGTCACCCTATTTTGTCCTTTTCCCCGATCGTGACCCCACCGCTTCCGCTACTTGAGGGGTTAGTTCAAGAGTAGGAGCAGCCGTGATCGCCCTTTTTAGGTTTTTTTTTTTTGTTTTTTTTTCTTTCTCGTCCTAATTTCTTTTTAAAATAGTCCCCTTTTTTCCCAGAGTTTGAACCGACCTTGTCTCCTTCACAGGACAGGGGTTGAAAAGTGCGGGGAAAACTCCTCCTAATAAATTTTTTTCAGTTTTTTTTTGGTTTTGGGTTTTCTTCTTGCTTTGGGGAATGTGTTTTATTTTTTATTTTTAATCATTTGATTTTTACTGTAGTGTATATTGGCTTGATTTTTTTTTTCCGTCTCCATTTTTTCACGGGGACAGTGACCACTGGGGTGCTTCTGAGGCTTCTTTTCTTTTTTTGTTTTCTTCTTACTTTTCCGATCCTGTTTTCCCTTCATTTCCTTTTCACCCCTCTTCAAAACTCTTAAACTTCTCCTCAAAAAGCCCTATCTATTTTCTTTCAACATTTTTCATCTTTTGGAGGATTTCCGCTAGTTTGTGTTTTTCTCCTCTTTTTAATTGTTTGTTCTTTTGTTTGTAAAATTTAATTCATTTTTTTGTATAAGGCATACATCTTTTTGAAATTCATTTAAAAGGGAAGTAAGAAAGACTGACAACAAGAACATTTAAAACTAAAATTTATAAAAAATTTTTTTCAGAAAATTTTTTGTGTTTTTTTCCTTTTTAGGAAAAAAAAATTTACATTGAACTAAATTTTTTTTTTAAATTACAAATTATCCCTGTTTTCGAAAACAAAATACTTCTAAAAAAATACTTTCCCTTGGTTTCATATCTACCTTGTTTTTAGAAGGTGTTTTCTTTTAAAACCCGGAAAAATTGAATTCTTTATTTGTATATATTATCTACTTTTTGGAAACATATACACATCATAATCATTTATTTTTATTCACACTTAGAAATTGTTTTGTGTTTAATCTGTTGACGGTACTTATGAATTTGATAAATAAGCGGAACGTTTGGGTTTTTTGATGGAGAAAACTACTATGTCAACAATGCATAGATAGGGCAACAGGCTAAAGAGAGAGAAAAAATAAAAGGAAACTAGAAAGTAAGAAGGAACTAGAGTTTGAAGAAAAAGACTACAAGGAACGAAGTTGAAGAAAAAAGTTTACAGGGGGAACTAAGCTGAAGAAAAAAGACTACAGGGGGAAGCGAAGAAAAAGAACGTCAATTTTAAGTTGGGGCAGTTAGAACAGAGACTGATGTGAAATTAAAAAAAAAACGGGCACGAGAGAACCCCACCAGCCCCAAACCAGTTTTTCCGCAAGCGCGCCTAAACCCCAAAAACGGCATATATTCCAAAGTTCCCCCGCCTTTGGGGAAAAAAATGGATACATCGATAGTTTTTTTTTCCGCTTTGAAAGTCACGCAACGTCTTGTGTTGGCCAAAGGAAAAGGGGGACATTGTATATTGCGTCGTTGTTTAAGGGTACGTTTTGGGGCACTGTACCCACACTCGCGGCGAAAAAAATTTTAACTTGGTCATTTGAAAGAAAAACCAAGAAATTTCAATGTTCTGCCGACTTTTTTCGCGAACTTTTTCCGTTCTGTGCCCCTGAAAAAGGGGAAATCATTTTCGCGTTTCTAATTCATATGTCATTTTTTAGATCGATGGATCGTTTTATCAAAAACAAAAAAATTTTTTAAATCACTGCGAACTCCTTTTTAGAGAACAACTTTTCCCAGAGCGTGAGCAAAGACGGCCACTTCCTTAAAAAAAGGGCAATTTGAAAGCGTTGGGGAAATTTCAGTGGCTGATCATTTTGATCGCTCACCCAGAAAGGGCGGGCTAGAAAGGAAATTTTCCATCTTTGAGTCTCATGCGTCATTACTATCCCATCGGGAGGGGGAAGTTAAGGAAAGGAAAACCCGGGGGCTTTTCCCCTGGGTCCTCAGGAATACCTATCCTAGAACGGACAGGATTTTTCCCGCGTTCGATGATTTTCGTCAGTACCATACTCACCCCCGGGAAAAACCCGTTCCCCTCAAAAACGTTCCGGGGTCGGAAACGACCCCCGCGAAACCCTTTTTTGGGCCTTTCATGGACAGAACAAACCACAAGATCGTCAGCTGCCGATCAGACAAGCGATTTTTTTTTGTGATTGCAATTCCTTTAAAAAAAATTGCCCTTCAAACCAAATGATTCAAATCCGCATTATCTCCACTGTTTGGAAGAAGGCCTTGTTTTGGCACACAAAAACTGTTGAGGGGACGGTGTTAAAAACGGAGCCATCAATGATTAGGCTTTGGTTTTGCGAGACCTGGGGGCACCACCGCTGGTGTAAAAAATCTTTCGGCTTAAAAACCCATACTAAAACACTGCCAAAAGTGGGGTCGTTTGAGGCAAGATTGAAACGTTTCCCGGCAAAATTTCGGTCGATACACCGACTCTCCTTTCTCACCGCCTGGGTTATCGATAACCCATCTGCGACTTGATCTTGGCATTTGCCAGTGCCTACAGTCGGGTGGTGCGGAGGTCGTTCATTCCTTGTCTTGTGATACAGATCAACATCATAAGCAGGAAAGGCACAAACCCGCAAAAGTCTAAAAAACTGGATAAACTCCAATTACCCCAGATGATCTAAAGAAAGCAGGGAAAAGACAGACGCTAAGACAAACTTTCTGCTGCAAACAACTGCATGACATACCAACGGACAAACCAACGTCATAGGGGGACTCTGACTTTCCTACAGGGTGTACCGACGGGAAAAAAACAATTTGCTTTCCAAAAAAGGCCACTTAGAGAGACAGTAACACACGGCCATATGCTTGTTCGCTGGCCCACGTGGAAAAAAAGAACATTAAAGAGAGTTCTTGTTTCTTTTTTTGGCCGGGTTTTTCAAAGGAATTACAGAAATACTGCCGCCATGGACATCGCCAAAAGACACCAAAAGGGTCACGCCCATGTGCACCTTTGCCAAAAATCCCTCTCTTTTCCGTCCCATTGGGAAGGTGGCTTTTGATCTTTTTTGGGGCCTTTTTATACGGCTTTTTTCCGGATACGCAAAACTTAACTTTGGTGGATACGCACAAGGTACCAAACGATTCCACTGAAGAAAATTGATACGGTCTGTCGTAAAGCCTTACTTGCTTTTTTTTCCAAGGGGAAATTCTCTCGTTGTGGAACGAAATTCATTTCCGACTCATGAGAAAAATTTACGACTGTTGTCAATCTTTCCATTTAAAACCACCCTATCATCCCCAATCGAATGGCAGGGTTTTAAAACGTTCAAGGGAACTTAAAAGCCCATTTGAAAAAGGTTGCAAGGCAGGAAACCCCCCTGAATGGGGGCGTTTATACCGGTTTGCTTTTCGCTACAGGAAATGCCGAACGAAACGCTGGATTCCCCACCATTTGACTTCTTTTTGGACACTCCCCCAAGGGTCCTTTGAATTTACGATGACCAATGGCGAAAAAAAACGGACACCCCGACATAAAACTTTTACCAATACGTTTAGAACTCATAATCGTTTTTAAGGATCAGTAGCTTGCTCAACAGTCAGCTGAAAAAGAAAAAACAGATGTTACAAAGGGCTTTGCAGACAGAAAAGCAAAGCACTTCCTTCAGTTAGGGATAAATCCTTTTACTACTCATGATAACATAACAACTTCGTGTTTTGGGAAGGGGCCTTTTCAGGTGGGCGAAAAACTTTCTCAGTTAATTTAAAAACAAAAATGGGAAACACGAGAAGGGATTCCTGAAAATGTTGAAAATATGTCACAGTTTTTCACGAGGCCTAGACGTTGAACCCATCTAGGGGGCGGGAATTTTTCACGGTTTTTTTCGTTGCTGTTTTCCGTGTATCCTCCCCTTTTGTGGCTTGGGTGCGGTTGCACCTTGGGTTTGGGGTTGTTCGCTCACTTCGGGTTTTTCTTTCCTCCCTCTCCTAATTTCCCCTGCCGTGCTATCATCCTGCGGGGTTTACGGTGGGTGGTACCTTTTTTTCCCAACTTGCTGTCTACCCTCTTCGCCTTCTTTTACCTGTCGCACGGCTTCATTTCTTTTTTTTGAAGTATGCTCACTTTGGACTAGGTGGGATGTGGCCCCATTGCTGAGGGAGGTTAGCTCTCACTCGAGGGGAAGATTCTCGGGAGCGCCTGCTCCACTGGGTTCTTCAAACCCCATCGAAAGTACAGTCTGTACTTCAATTTCCCGCAGCGGCCTGTAGGAGAGGGACATCACTTCTTCTTTTTCCCCCACCTGTGCCCTTCCTCTCGACTGACAGAGGGCAAGAGAGTCGTTTGCCCCCCTTTGGGGTCCCCACGGGAGCTGGAAACATCATTTTTGGGGTTTGGGTTTGTTTTTTGGTTTTTTGTTTTACCGGCTTTTTCTTCCTTCTGGCCATTTTCTTTTGTTTTCGAAATTGTAAAGAAATATGTGTGAACCCTTTCTCTGGTTTAATTTAATCTTTAACCTGGGCCCTTTTTAAATTTTTTCCCAAAAATTTTTTCTCCCGTTTTTGCATTGGAGCGGGAGTCGGGGGGGATGGGAGAAACCGGTGTTCAGGGTTGGGACTTTCTTTTGGGCTCGCTTGTCCCCCCTGTCACTTCGCCGGACTCTAAAACCTTCGGCCACCGCGTTTGTGGTGCAAGGAGAAAGATTTTTTATGTTCGCGACGTGCGACCAATTTGCGTTCGGGGTGCGGGGGTTGGGATTTGGTTTTTTGAATGGTTTATAAAATGTACAATTATGCCTTGAATTATTATTTGCAAAGTGGGGGGCAGGTAAAAGCATGGTCGGGTTGGGTTTTTTTCCCCAAAAAAGGCAAAAGTTAAATTATGAAAGGGTGAAAATAATTCATATTTTTTTATAACCTGTTTGGGTTTTAAAGCAGTCTTTTTCCCGATCGTGTGAAAGACCCTAAGGGAAAATTTTTGATTCATGGGGTTTTCTTGTGAGCGTTATAGACTTCCCCTCGCCCACATGCAGTGGCTTTAAGATTTTACAGCAGGGGCAGACTGTACGACGGGGGTTCCCGACCCTTCTTTCCCTTTCCTCCCTTCTTCTCTCCTCCCAGCTACTTTCCCTCCCCCCTCCCGGGGGGGTTCACCTGGATACGGGCTGATGGTCTTACTGCGGGGTTAGCCCCGCTCTGGCTGAGACCAAGGACGGGGGGGTGCCACTGCTGGTGAGGCCCCCTCTGGGTGAACCACGGGCTGGGTGGGCCACGCCTGGGCGAGGCCCCGCCCGGTCGGGACCGCGGACGGAAGGGGCCCGCCGTCTTGACTGGCCGGCCCTACCCCCCCTCCAGGCCTCCAGTAAAAGCGCCCGTTTTCCTTTCCCCCCCCCCCCCCCCCCCCCCCCGGGACGCGCTCTTACTGCCCGCTTGTGAGTCGAGGGCGTCGGCTTTGGGCTCCCGCGAGAACCGACCCCCGGGTCGAGCACCTAGTGCGACAGGGTCCCCATAACTTTACGGGGCAGGGGGTGGACGCACTCCATGGTGTTAGAAGGGATCGTGCTGGAAAGGTTTCTTTATAATTGTATTGCATAAAATCGAAAATGCGTAAAATTTTGATTGTGTACGTCGATGGGAAATGTTTTTTTAAATCTGCAGTTGTGTGGTTGGAGTGCTTTATTGTGAATTTTGCATGTGGTGGCGTTGGAATGCTTGATTATGATTGTGCATGTTGTGTGTTTTTGGATGCTTATTTAGACTGTGTGTTTGGGTGAATAAATGGGTTTTGATCGTAAATTTCTCGGGGGCTCTTGCGGGCGGGCGAGTCCCCCATTTTCCCTCACCCCATCTAGACCGATCCTGTCAGGGGAGACCCCAGGGGGCGGTCGGACAAAGTATGTTGAACGACAAATTTTTGCGATCATCATCATTAATGGAATGTCCTATGTCAGAAACTGATTTTAACATGACAGATATTATCAGTGATGATTTTGTACCCAAAAACGACGAACAGATCAAAGGTTTTGGAAAACAGCAAATGTAGGGGGGTTAACATCTACCATGCAATGATTTTTTCCCCTTTTTACCTTCTGTCAAAGGTGAAACCTATGATGATGTGGTTTGTCGAATGATTTGTCTTTAATCAAAAGAACAGCTCAAGAAATTTGAAAGACTTTCAGGATTTTTTTGACAATACCCCCGGACAGTGACGTATTTAACCCATATATTATTTAAAACGAAATACCGTGCGAACCAACATACCCCCTCCCATTTGCAAAAAAAAAAGGTTTTCGAAAAGAAATCAAAGTAATGCGGGGTTTAAAGGTCATAGAACCCTTTTACACTCTGACACTCACCATTGTACGTGACAAACTGATGGCTCGTGCCCTGATCGTTTTGGGAAAAAAATAAGATCACGTTTCGACTGGGCCCTCCCAAAATTGAAGAACTTTGTCAGCTCTCAGAAGGAAATTTTTTTTGTGAAAGTAGACTTGACTAAAAGGGTACTGGGAGATTTCCAAAAGGCTGAAGTGACAAGGAAAAAGACAGCATTTCAAACACCTTTTGGGGCTTTCCAATGGACGAAAAGCCCTTCGGTTTTCAAAATGCCCCAGCTTCTTTGCAGAAGATGCAGCCCCGAAAACCCCTGAATGTGGGGCAGCAGGGTTTTTTTTACACATTTTTTTGGGTGCAAAGCAGATGACCTCCTTTTTTAACTTACAGCTGTTTTTTCCAGACTCGGAAATTTTGGTTTTACTGCAACCACCAAAATTCGTGCCGTTTTCAAAATCTCGGTTTTTTGGGGCACACAATTTTAGTGGAAAAATGATGCCAGAAGGAAAGAATGGAAAAGTTTTTTTCTTTTCTTAAACCCACACAAAAAAAACAGATCGGGCACCACGATTTTTGTCTACATGACATATGTACCCCCCCGTTGCTCCCTGACCCCCTTTGACTGAACTGACGAAAGGGACGAAAACAAAAGTATTGGTGGTCGTAGTGCCAGAACTTTGGAGGGGGTTTTAAACACCCTCAACCATTTCCTTTCTTTTGTTACCCTCCCTCTCAGAAGACTTTTTTTTGAGAACCGTGCCAGTTCCAAAGGAAGGGAGCGGTATGTTTTCAGGAAAAAAATGCTTTGTTTCATCCCGGCAATACGCCAGTAAGAAATCCAAAACCGGGGAAATACTCCACAATTTAAGAGAGTGCTTTGGGATTGTATGGGGATGTAAATTCGCCAGGTTTTTGAGGAAAAAGTTTTGTTTCAGAATGACACAGGCCACTACGTTCTTGCAATCGCAAAAACAAAAACAGCAGATTTTTTAAGGTGGCTTTTTGGGATTAAGGAATCCATTTACATTGAACCAGTGCCTGAACACAAAATGTCATTGGGAATTTATGTCACGTGATAATATTTATGGACAAATTTAACTGTCTTCAAGGGGAAAAACTATTCCTTTTTTTTCTTTTTTTATATTGTGGGGTGCTGACATTTGACAGGCATTGAGCAATGACTATTTAAATCCATGGTATTTATGCTTAATTTGCTTTTTGAAGGGCTATATTTTTACAACAAACAATTTGGTTAGTAATACATATTTAAATTTTTTGCTTTTTCTTTTGTAAACAAAAAAAAATATCAGTACATTTTTGCTAAACTTCTTTTGAAGATAAAATAAATTTTAAGTGTCATGAGCAAATAAATCTTTAGAAATGTTAACACATGTTTTTTATTGTCGGGGAGACAAACCATTTTTTTCATAAGTTTAATTGTCAAAAATGGAAATATTTTTACTTTCAATGGACTATAACATTACATTTGGGGGAAAAAATATGTTTTTAAACTTTTTTATTTTTGTTTTCATTCTATTGAGAAACATTTTCACTTAAAATTCTCATTTTCATGAGGGGTTTTTAAACATTGAGTGGGCAAAGATCAAGGGAAAAAATGTCTTCTTCGTAATATAAAAACACAATTTTTGCTTTGAATTGTTTAAAAAAACCCAATTTTTTTTACCCTTAATTTTTTAAAAGATTTTGTGAGATATGGGGGATCAATTATGAATGTCTTTTTTTTTTTGAAAGACTGAAAGTTTTAAATATCTATTTTTGGTGGGTTTAAGATGATTCAAACGTTATTATTAATTTGGGGAAAAATGTGTGATGGTTACACATTTTTTAGATTCATGGGTGAAGATTTGTTTTAAGTGAATTGTATATCCTTTAAAAAAAAACATTCTGGAGAAAAATTTTTTTACCCCAAGGGGGGGTCATGTACGTACCCCACACAAGGCATTTACCCCATCACAGTAGTTTAGTGATATAATCATTTTCCCCATGCCACAACTAAAAAGGAAGAATATTTAGTGCTTTACTAGTGTTTCGGGCGTCCCCCAAAATAAAATTGTGAGAAGACCATTAAAGAAACAAAGTGGTCATTGGGGGAAAGTGACCCCTTGGAGATAGTTTAATAAGGGGTGGTAATCTGGTCATTTTTTGAACACTGAGTTGCCCACTAGGCGAGGGGAAAAATCATTTTTTCCCAGCAGATGGGCCCAGAGACTCGAACCTGCAGGACCTGGGCCTCACTGCTACCATCATTTTCCAGTAGCCCTAAATAGTTGGGGGAAAACACAGGGGAAAAATTTAAAAAAAAGAGAAAGAAAGAATTCATAAATTTAAAAATTGGAAGCAGGTTTACTACACGAACCATAAATTTTGTTTCAGCCTTTACCCTTTTGCCCTTCACCTTTCACCCCGTGAGGTGGGTTAAAAAATGGCCATGTTGGGAAAACAACCGGGATTCAAACCCCAGCAATTAAAGACTCCAGGGAGAGGGGGGAATCGTCATCTCTCCATGACAGAGAAGTCGAGGAGGGAGTCGGAAAACAATCTCCAGGACGGGGGAAATCAAGGGCAACGAGCAGAGAGAGAAGGGAAACATGACAGTATGGATCTTAATCAGCAGGGATGACACAATGATTTTAGGGGTTATTTTTTCTCCTGGTCGGATTTTTTGGGCTAATGTAATGTAAGGGGCCCTGCTTGAAGAATTATTTATCTCTCGTGTAAAAGAGATACATGTATAAAATCTGTTTATAAATTGTTTGATGGATTTAGTAAAAGGTTTTCCCGAAGAGAGGGGGGGGGAAAAAAAAAAGATTCGGAGTGCCCTTTTGGGTGATTTGGGAAAAATTGCTGTGCGTATGGGGTAAATGCTGTCAGAATGCGCGGGCAAAAATGACAGTGTGACAGTCTCTTTGTTTTTACAACTCATCAATTTTTAAAACAGCAGTAGCTCTCGATTTTTCATCTCTTTAAAAAAGGGAAAAGCCACAGCCCCTTGCTTTTCTATTTTCAATTTAGACCTACCATAGCACTTTGTTGTTGGTTTTCTCTTTATTTCAGAAATAACCAGAAGCCTTTGCTTTTCTACCTCAAAAACAGAGAGCTCTTTGCCATCTCATGGGGCCCAATAAGCCGCAAGAAGTAAAGCAATTAATTACGGCAAATTCAGAAAAGGGCCTATTCTTTTTTTTATACTCATCAATTCATAAACCCTCAGTGGGCCCTTCGTTTTTCACATCACTCCGAATCAAGAACAACCAAACGTTTGCTTCACTATCCTCAAAGCGCCATACCAAAAGCACTTATTTGAACTTTTCCATCAGAATAACCAAGCCTTTGCTTTCTACCTTTAAATTTAGGGAGCCAACAGCTCTTTTTATCACCTCATACCCTATAAGCCGCAGAAGTGAAAGCAATTAATTAAAGGCAGTTCTGTCTAGGGTTCGGGGATTTTGCTCAATAGCCCCCTCAGGAACTAGTGTGCTGCCTAGAATGCGATTACGTTTTCAAACGTATAACTGTTTTTAGTCTGATTTCTTCTGACCCCCACCAAGCCAGGAGCGGGGAAAGGGAAAAATTATGAAAAACTCTATTTTCGGATTTCTGTTTCGGGAAAAACCGATGAACCTTCCAAATTTAAAATCCCCGTCCTTTCCCGTCTCGGTGTGCTTCCCCCCAAAAAATGGTTCCCCCTTTTTTTATGGCTCACCTAATTTCAAAAACCCCCCGACATGACACTCAAGCCCAAATTTTGTTTTCGCATTTCGTTGTTTTGGGACGCCCTCCCTTCCAAACCCCCCTCCCATCCCCTCCCTTTTTTTCCCCCCACCCAGAAGGATGGGGGGGGCGCATCGGGAAAGGGGCAAGGGGGAGAAGAAGGCGGTGGTTTTTAGGTTCCCTGGGATTTTCAATCAGGTTTCATTTTTTTCTAAAAGGGCCCCAAGGGGCCTTCAAGGCCGTACGGATCTGTTAGAAAGTTCTCTTGGGACGGGGGAGTGATATTTTTTGTTTTTCTTCCATGCGTTTTTGAAAAGCACAAAAAATAAATCCAAAGCAAGGGAAAATTTTATAATTCGTTTCGTTGTTATCAAGGTATTTTGATGTTTTCCACGTTCACTGTAATGCTGTTGTTTTGATTTTGGGATTGTGTTTCTTTCAAACGTAATCATAGTCCTTCAGCTGCGAGCACTGTTCAATATACAAACAGGCAAAAACTTTTACGGCAGCCTGGTGGGAGAAAACGACAACAGACAGAGTGTGGAGAAAAAGATTCCTCACACTAAATGTAATAATCACCCCACTCATAGACAGAGCCTATTTGTGGCTAGCATCAATGTTTATTTCATATCTTAGTTACCCTTACTTACGCTCACCTCGCTTCATGATCTTGTTGCTTGGCAGACGTAGGGCTGCGTATAATAGCACTAGTGCAGAGACAGTGACACTTCCTTGAAACTGAAGCTGTACCTAAACTTATGGAGTTTCATACTTAGCATATGAACAGACATGAGTACTGTGATGGCTTCCCCACCCCCTCCCCATTTTGAAGCACTATGGTTATTTCTCACATTCTGTTTCAATATGTACAACAATCTGTTATGATCACTGTAACCAACTGTACACCTCTAGATTTATCTACGCGTTCAAACAGCGTGGATTAAAGGCACTGCAGGCAAACAATGTCACCATCATTATGAGCATGACGTAGGAAGATTCGGGGATCGGAGGGATGATGGTAGTGGTGGAGAAATAAGCATTAAACTGTAAATATTGAATTCTGCTCTGACCGCGTAACGGATCCACGTCTGCCTGAGACGACTTGCGTCTTCTTGTATGGTCATCAGTAGGAAAGGTGCGGTGCCTTACTCCATCCATGGCATCGAACTGGGCTTAGCATGACGATCGACTGGGATGAAATGGTGCTAGGGAGTTCCATTGTGGTCGGAGACTGCATGACAGGGCGGTTCTACTCTTCTTTTCATTTCCATACCAGCGCAAACCAGGCCAGAGTGATACAGACACCTGCACAGTTGGTCACGGAAATTGAGCAACACTCACAAGACTAAAGGCGCTTGTGTGGTCCCGGTCTTCCCAATTGACCCCATTGTAATATCAGCTCCGGGTAGGAGCCAACTGGGGCAGAAAAATCTCACAAATAATTGGCTCTGACGGGAATCGAAACCGGCGAACCCCTAGGCAGGTGTCCGTAACGCTCACTATTCACCACTGCAGCTGTTTTAGAAAACAGTGTGGATCAGTTGCCGTCTTTGTCCTGAATGGTGCTGCCCGTGCTTTGACCAGGTCGTTCACAATCTTCACAATCTGTCTACGTTTCCTCTAATGGTCTCACACTGTTGTTCGATCCCCCTTTCCTTCCCTTTCTTCATTCCTCACTGATTCTCTTCTTTATAGCACTAATCTCTCCCACCCCCCTCCCCGGCCTCTTGAGCGGTTCCAAGATGTTGCTTGTTATGATTGTTTCGAACAATAAAAAAACACACACAAAAAACCAGGGTTATGCGAAAGCCATGCTGTGGAAAAAATTGTACATGCCCACCCGCTGCTTCTGACAGGGGGTTATTGTCTGTCCCGTGCAGCATGCTAACAAAATTACGTGGATGTGACACGAATGATAACGACTACAACTGTAAAAAATAACAAAAACAATCATATGAATGAGAAGAAAGATGTAAAAAATGCACGATATACAGGGGATCTGTGATTTTCGTCCTAATCCAAAATCTGCCACGCAGTCCACTGCTTAAGGTCTTGTGGTGAGAGAGTGTGAGAGTGAGAGAGTGGAGGGGGACTGGGACCGTACCATGCAAGAATTGGATCAACTCTCAGGATCCTGTCCCTGAACATTTCCATTATCGGCGGCGCCATCAACCAACCCAGCTCCACACACACACACACACACACACGCACACACACACACTCACACACACACGCACGCAGACACACACACGCACAAACACATACATATGGACACACACATGCACTAGATTTCTCTCTCTCTCTCTCTCACTCACACACACCACTCACACACACCACTCGCACACACACACACACACACACATGCGCGCGCGTGCACCCCACACACACACACACACACACACACACGTGTGTGTGTGTTGTGTGGTGTGTGGTGTGTGTGGTGTGTGTAAAGGTCATGGCCCCTCATGGAGTGGGTACAACACCAACAAAAAAAGTTAGGGACACACACACTTCATTCCAGGGTTCGAATGGAGCACAGCGGTGCAATGAGTAACGTGCGCAGCCCAAATTCTACCGAATTTAGAGCAGTGTAATGTAAATATTTCATGAAGTCGCAGTGTGTGAAACGAGACTGTCTTCATACCATTTGCAAAGGACACTCTGTACTCTGTCTGTACTTCCTGCGCCTGCTGGAGTCCGCTCTGCTCTCTGACCACGCTCATGTTGGTAGGCATCCCTTAATGACACATTTTGGATACATCTGGTTCAGCGACAAACA
>CM031605.1:76448876-76462565 GCA_018398815.1 Conus ventricosus | reverse complement strand
AATTTGCCTATCTGGTGTTCTTTCATTGAAGTTTACAAATGAATACTTTTGTCTGTTCATGTGTGTGTAGTGTGCTTTTAACTTTGCTGTTTCTCCAGGTAATACATGCCCAGAGACAAAATACATGATTACATCCCTTTAACTATTCAAACTATTCCAGCAAAACTTACAAATTTGGGTACAAAAAGAGTATCTATTTTTTCAATCCAATGTTGTTTTTTTCTCACTGAAAAATAGAGACAATGTGTTTGAACCACACACTTCCGATGAGGATTTTACATGACTCATACATGATAATCTGAGATGCGGGTCTCTCATAGCATTTTACAGTGGCTTTGCTGTGTCACACCCTCAGGTGAGTATGCGAGTCCTCAAAGATCCATTATTTAAAAGATGGAAGTCCCTCTGAAATGGGTAGGTTGTGAGAAAACCGCACTGTAGCAAGCTGGTTGTCAAAAGCACCGTTCGATGAAGATTTAACCTTTCCTATGCATTGTGGGTCTGAAATGACCTACACTCATCATGTTCACTTGATAACTGGATACATGTTTAAGGCTGTCTCCACCAAATTTTATGACTTTGTCAACAAGCCATGGCCCTATATCTGTACCAAAAATTGTTTGTTGTTGTTGGTAAACAAAGGAATAAATGAAAACAAAACGTCCCAGTATGTCGTAGGTCTGAGCAGACCCACACTTTCAAGAAGAAAACCTGAGTGCTCTACGTCGTGGGTCTGGCCAGACACTCACATTCTACAGACAAATAGTAAACAAAAACAGAAACGGCCCAGTATGTGTGGGCCTGAGCAGACCCACGACGCAATGGCAAGGGTTTATTCTTGCAGAGGACATCAAGGGTCCGTGGAGACCCACCATGTATGGCAAAGGTTTATTAACCATGATGTATGGCGCACAAAATTTTAGGTCACTTGCGGGAAAGGTTAAATCTCATGTGTCATCCGTTCACCAGTGAGTCAAAAGATACCTCAACAAACAAGCTTGTATAGTTTCATGTGTGTGTATAGGCACATTTCTGGTTCAGTTATGTCAGCCTGTCGTTTTCTTGTTGGTCTGTGCGTCGTTTTCTTGTTGGTCTGTGCGTGAACAAGTCACAGACCAAGCAGCAGCTTTAACCCAGTCCAGACATGCATATCTAGGTTATGTGAATGTTTGCACTCATTTTTTGCATGCAGCATGTCCGCATGTCACTTTCTAGTGGGTCACTCCTCTGTGTGTGAGCAGTCACAAACCAAGCAGCAGCCTTAGCCCAGGCCAGAGAGCGGGAGGTGCGGGAGTCGTCAAGAGACCCGGAAATGCAGGAGTCGTCCAGAGACGCTGAAACGCGGGAAATGCCCTTCTCCAGGTCAGCCGCCTCACGCGCACCTGCCGCACGACCGGCACCACCCGCTCTGACCCCGCAGGCCCCAGCGAACCTCGTGTGCTCAGCCAACGTTCAGTCTAACGACAACCACACGGAAGTGTCCTCCACATTCGTGACCCCAATATCGCTGCTCTGCAACAAGTCCAGCAGCCTCCTGTGCTCATGTGCCGACAGGGGATGAACGTGACTGCAAACGCCACAACAAGTGGTGGTGCCGGGGAGAGCGAGAGGTATGTGAAGGATTTGCTGGACAAGATGGACTGGGCCACAGCAGAACTGAGAAGCACGCGGAGCGTGGAGTACAGCATTCAGCTGTGCGAGCTCATCAAAGGGTGTGCCAAGGCTGTCAGTAGTGTCAAGGCTGCTTTGGATTCACGGAACGGACAGCCAGCGTCCTGCTAGTAAGATGTGTCTTGTCTTCCTGACACACTGCATCAGTACATGTGAGCAATCCTAGGGCTGTGCTGGAAATTGTGAAATTGTCCTGAAAATATTCTGATACAGATCTTCATGTTGGTGTGCTCTGAATTTAGAGAATCTGGATTGAAATTTTCAGATATGATGTGCTTAGTTTTGTGACACATTGGCTGTGGTCTGTACAGAAGCTGATCATGATTCATGAAGTTTACTTCTACACATTCTGATGTCTGGAGAAACATGTGCTTCGATTTCACCACATTAAATGGAAAGTTTCCCATTGTGGGTTTTGTGACACAGTTGTTATGACTGTGAGCAATATTGAAACAGCCTTTTATTTTTCTTAATGTGTTAAAAAAATAAGTGAAATGAACAGGAATATGATTTTACATGTAAATGACAGTTTTCAGCTTGAATAGGTAAAAATAGATGCAACATGATTATCACACAGTCTGAGAACATGATTTTTGTTGTACATCCACATGCATGTACACACACACACACACACACACACCACACACCACAACCCCACACATACACAAATACACACACGCACACGCACACGCACACACACACACACACACACACACACTGATGACACAAGAGATAGAATGGAGGGAGCTGGGTATCTTTGAGAAGCAGTAGAAATCGTAAAGCACAAATTAAAATCATTCAGATTTGTAGTACAAATTTCCTTGAAAGTCGTAAAGAATGTCATGTGAATCAAAATGACAACTGGGGGTTCAACCGTTCATATTCACACATCTATATCAAGATATCAATTCGCCAGTCTGGCATACATGTATGAACATCGACATTGTTGCCCATGTAAGTAGGTAGCGGCACGCCCCTGTCAGCAGTGAGGGGAAAGGTTGATTTTAGGTGAAAATAGGCCAACTTCAATCAGGCAGTACTGGTGTAATACTGTATCTATAACGATGCTTTTTGATTCTGAATAAACCTTTATTTATCTACTTTTATTCTCATGTATTTTCATTTTTGTCATGAATGCGTGAGAGAGAGAAAATCTAAATGAAAAATACCCCCTGGAAAGAAAAGTCAGCTTCGCCGTCAGCGAAATTGCCGACGTCCGCCGAACCCGAAGTTGGTACGTGTTGGAAAATCTCGACTCGCTTTACATATGCTGGACAGAGTGGTCTAAAAATAGTTTCATAATAAAGATCGAAGATTCCTCTTTAAAACAGTACAAGTTTCAAAATAATTTAAGTCCAGTATTAATTTGAGAAAACGAGTTGAAAATTGGGTAAATTTCAATCTACTTTATGTCCAAGAAATACTGAATAAAGATATATCATCTTAGGGTGCGCTGGAAAGAGGATTTCAAGTCCAACACAGCGGTATGCAAATGAGCTCTATCCGTGCCATAGCCACCAATCGCAAGCCGGGAAAAAGCGAGTGTGCGGAACGTCGCGAGGCACAACAATACAATCGGAATGGCGACCTACATGGCAAGTGCGTCGGACCGACACATCGTTTCAAATGAATGGGACGTCCGTGTCCAGGATCTCTATGGTAAGTTTTATTTGTGATTATGGCAGATCGATTATTTAAGCACATCTTTCAAAGAAATGATCGGTTGAGAATGACCAGATTATGGTTAGTTTTGAATTAGAAGTGATCAAGTGAAAGTGTTAGGAAAAACATGTTCTGTACTCTTGTCGTCTTCCTGTCGAAGTTGATTTAATTTTATCGGAAGGCTCATTTTACCTAAACATTAACTAAATATAATTTCAAGATTGCACATTGTCGAATCGTATGTTTAATTTTTTATATAATAAAAGTTTGGGGCATATTTTATTAAATTATTTGACAGTATCGATTACCGGAAGTGGAATGACTTTGGTCACAAGTAACAAAACGATCTGGTCGATCTTGCGTGGCCGTGTTCGTGCGTTTTTCTTCGAAGTGAATGCGCATAGTGATCGTTTATTTTTTTTGTTTTCATGCAATGATCTGTTGATTTCTGTCATTGTATGTGTATTTTGTAATAGTATTGAAGAAGGGGCAGTAGTACTTGTTGGATTTTTCTCGCGTGTATGAGCCCACCACATCATTCCGTTTATTATCTCTCTCTCCCTCCCCCCTTATACAACACAGTCACGAAAAGAACATACATTTTATGAAAAAGACTGCATTTAAAAAAACATGATCGATTGTGTGTGTGAGTGAATGAGTGTTTTAGTTTGCTTTTCTTGTTGCTATTGTTAAGGTACTTCAGCACTTTGAGCTTTCTAGTATAAATATAAATGTATGGTGAGAAAAGTACTAAAGAAATGTTCCTTGTTAAAATATGCTCACTTAGATTATTTTCCAGTAAATCTCATTCACTTCATTGTAAAAAGGTTATATTGCAAATGTCTGTGATGTCTTGAAAACACACTCACAATCACATGATATAGGTGTGTGTGCGCGCGCGCACACACACACACACACACACACACACACACACACAACACACACACCACACACACACACATTGAAGCTCACAAACACCTCTTCCTCTTTCCTGTCTTTTTCCCCCCACACTGACACAGGTGCACGCATCTGAGAAGCATGCAAAAAACAATGGAAGTCAAATGCTTAAAATTTTCCTTTCTTTCCTTGAAGATGACCAGTTTCATCGCATGAAGCAGTACCTCACAGCAGAAGGAAGGGGGAGAAAAGTAGGCCTGACCAAGCAGTCAGTTGCCACCAACAAGCTGCTGCTTCAACTGGACTGTTTGAGACGGACCTGTGAGAAGAGCTGGGATGAGATTTCCGCCTTTGTTGACAAAGTGTGTGATAAAAACATTTTTGCACACACTACACTGAAAACAGAGGTCAACCATGCAATCAGAGGTGTTTCAACGTTATCCTGTGATGGGGGATCTTCAGAGATTTTTAGAGACGGATGTCAGGTTCGAACTGGAAAGTAGAAATATTGGTCACTTCTTGCAGAAAAAAGGAATCAAGCGACACATCTCCTTTCACCAGATACCTTTGACCAGTCCCAGCTGTGTGAGGTGTCAGTGACAAATGGGTTGCTGATTGATCTGCTGATCTTCCAGAAAGAAGAAGGCCTGTCTCTACAAAAAGAGTGGTTCCACATGATAGGGTTAAACATTGCAGGGCTCTCTGACAAACAGCTCAACACAAAATTGGCCAAAACCAGGAAACCCTATGACAGTCTGTTGAAAGTGCTTCCAGACCCAGCAGTCAGCAGAAATTGAAAGACTTTCTTTTGCAGCCTCCAGAGCATTTTGTATTAAAAAAGAGTCTGGAACAAAACTTATCCCACTAGAACCCTCTGCCTCTGCAGTACATTTGTCAGATCCTCAGGTCACATATGAAGAAAAGACGGATAATGGGAATGCGGCTATTAAATTAGCAACACATGGGAGACAGTTAGCTGCTCTTCGCCGGCAACTGGAAGAAACACAGGCAGCACTCAAAACATCAAAATCAGAAGTTGACACTCTGAAAAAACGTTTTGCATGAAGAAAACCAACGTTTGATGGCACTAGAAACGGAAATGGCTAAAATGATTGCTGATAAAATCATCAGATCAAGAACAACTTCTGTTAAGAGACAAGTTACAGAGAGCGAACAACAAAAAATTTCAACAATACAACAGTCGAATTATTACAAAAGGCTAAAAAGGAAAGAAAATGATATGAAAAAAACAGAGCACATAATTAAAACAACATCAAAGTGGAGGTTGTCAAAGAAAGATAAATGGTCTTAGACAAAAACTGAAGAGCAGCCAAACTACTGCATCAAATTTGAAAACAAAGATAATTACTCTGAAGGAAAAAATGGAAGCAACACTATTGGACCAACAACATGCTGGTGAAGTTCTGCAAGATCCTGAAGAACTGCGCCTCAAAGATGAAAACGGGCACTTCAAACCGGAGGCAAAGATAGCAGTTATGGAGCTTGTGGGAGAGTCTGAAGTTCCTGCTCACAGGTGTGGTGCTGTCATCAGAACTGCTGCACGGCTGTGTGGTGCCAGGATTCCAGAAGGTGATTTGCCCTCACAAAGGTCAGCTTTACGCTTTGCTGACCAAGGGCATGTGGTCAGCAAGTCTCATGTGGCAGAGGTCCTCAGAAGTCACGAGCACTGGGACTTGCACATTGATGGAACCAGCAGGAGTGGGAAGAGCTACATCAGTCAGCAAGCTACCACTGCCAGTGGCTCCTTCTCCATGGGCTTTCTTCCTGTGACAACAGAGGACACCTCCACCCTTGTGGACATTGCCATACAGATGCTGGAAGAGCTGTCTGATCTCCATCCAGAAGGGGCAGCCCGGTCTGTCATGATGCTGGACAAGCCAAGGAGAAGATGGTAGAAATTCATGTGGGCCCAGGCAGCCAGAAGAGCTCATTGCTGTCTACTTTGAAGATGACTTCTTCATAGGGGCAGTGCACAACATTCTGAGAGAGGATCAAGCGGAGGTGAACTTCATGACCAAGGCGACTGTGGGTAGAGGTGCCAATGCCCGCCATGTGTACCGATGGCCACACTCACTTGATGTGTATCCAATCAACTCCTCAGTGGTGTTTGCCTCCAACCTCACCCTGGCCCCATCTTCTTCATCTGGGAGGTCTTCTGTTGTGGACTGGCCAAATGATCTACGCCAGAGATACGACGCATTCAAACGTTTCCTGTTTGAAAATCGTCTGTGATTAGCTTCTTTCAAGAAATGTCTGTTGTAAGTGACCTAAGGTGTTATTTGAAAGGTAGGACTTGTGAAGAATGTTCTTTTCAGTGAGTTCAGCTATCAGTGAACCTGTTGACATCATTTTCAAAAATAATGATTTTGGGTTTGAGATCTTTACACTAGTATTGTTAGTAGATTATTAAGACAATCTAAATAAGCAAAAAGTTTGTCTGTGAAGACTTTCAGTAGTTTAAGTTATGCATACCACCATTTTAGATATCTGGTTAAAATTTGAGAGGGATATGACAAGTGGTTTGGAAAACATTGCAATTTTCCTGTTGACGTCTGTGGATTTTAGGTCCCCTAAGCATCATTTAAAATGGATTATGCAGGTATTTTTTTGCTTGATTTCTGTCATTTAACACTTACAAGACAAAAGATACCATTTAGAATACAACCACCAAGTTTGAAGTGAAAATCTGTATTAGTTCAGGAATTATGTCCATTTTTTTCTAATTTTGTCGATCTACGGACTATTTGCCACTGTACATTTTGGGCCTTTCTAAGCATATTTACACCTCATTAGATGGAACGTTTACAGACCCATTGAGCTGAAAAAAATTAGGCTAAGTCTATGCAAAATGGTAACTCAAAAAATCTAAAGAAATCACTATTTGAGGTCATTTTCTAAATCTGTAGGTCCCCAAACATGGCACCTCGTGCCGATTTGACGTTTCCGGAATTGCATGAAGTGCCATTTTTGACCACAAGCAAAGAGGCAATTTGTTTTGGACAGCCCTGTAAATTTGTGTGCTAAGAGTATATGGTACACACACTCCAAATGCATAATATCTTATATCTCACATGCATGGTGTTCTTGCTGGGAGGCTTCAAAGATGCCATGTCACACTATTACATGCGAACGTTCGGCAAATGCAATATTAAAATGTCGATATCTCTTAAACTAATAAAGATAGAGCAGTAATTTTTTTTTTACTTTGTTTTGCTTTAAAAGTTCTATCTAAAAATCTTAAACAGAAATATGCAATTTGCAATTCAAATTTTGGCTGCCGCTACCTAATGTAAGCAACCTATTTCTCTCCCCTGCAAAACAAACCCAACTGTTCTTTTGTATTCTGTGATTGTTTTGTTGACTGCAGTGATTTATTATGTATGAAAAGTGTTGCATGGCTGAAACTTTATTTAAAAAAAGAAAAAGAAATGTTGCATGACTCAGACTGAAACTTTGATAAAGATGTGTGTGTATTTGTGTGTGTGTGTGTATGTGTGTCACTCTGTGTGTCTGTGTGTGTGTGTGTGTGTGTGTGTGTGTTTTCTTTTAAATGATAAACAAATGAAACTTGGTAAAATTGGCAACAGATCCTGTGAGAGTGTGGACAGGTTTCGTTCATTACATGTTGCCTCTTTCTCATTGAAAGCGCATGAAGCTGGACACCTCAACACCAACATGAAAATAAGTTTTAACTTAAAGTGTAAAGGATGCAGGGAGGTCAAAACATGCCAAATAAACATGCAACAGACACTGATGTCAGCAAACTCAGTTTGTTGGTCTTCTTCAGCAGGACAAAAACAAAATAAAACAAACTTTCAAACAGAAACCAAAAAAAAGTGGGAGGAAACAAGTCCTCGGTGACTATGAAAATGATTCAGTAGTGATGGTGTTGGGAATGAGGGGAAGAAGAGAGTGAAAGATGATAGGATGATGTTAAAACATAATCTCAACTCTTCTCTTCCATGTAGCAAAATGATGTGACTGCAGGCAGAAAGCTAAACACAACTTTGTCAAACGAATCTTGTGATTTGTTTGTCTACTTTTTAGCCTTATAAAATTTCAAAAATTTCTTCTTTTCCTGTTCCCCATGCCCCTCTTCCCAACTCCATCCCTCTTAAATTCATTTTCATAGTGACAAAGGACATGCTCACTTGCATTCCTTTTACATCCACTATATCTGTTTCTGATTTCTACTCCTGTCTGAAGATGACCAGTAGGTCAAGGCTTTCACTTGAGGCTGTTTTGTTCATTTGGCAGCTGACTACTTCAATATTTATTTTCACAAAATCAAAATGAAACGTTCACAAATGACAGCTTTTATTAACAAATAAAGAGAGAGGTATTTTACTGCTTCACTCTACTATTCAAGATTAAGGTTACTTTCGGAAAGAAAAAAAATCTGCAAACTTGCCAGCATTTGTTTTTCTGTGTGACTAAATTTACTCAATATGTGATGACAAGAAGCTCTTTGAAGTTAGGTATAGACTGTTTCAAAATCATTCCTAACGATAACCATACAAAAGGAATGATTTACATTCTTAAGTTGACTCTGAGAGGCACAATAAAGACTATTTTCCCATTCTTCCCAGAAAAGAACAGCAACAAGAAAAGAAAAAAGGCTTCATTTGAATTTGGTACAATTGTTGCCCATACATAACATCACTCAGACATTTTTCTTTTTAGTAGACATGCAGTTCTATTTCATTTTTTGGTGGGACAAAATACAAGAAAACTTAAAGAAGCTTTTTTGTTGTTGTTCTGAAGCAACAACTGAAGTCTTTTCTGCTACGAAATTTTGTAAATACTTGTCAGTTTTAAAGGAATAACATGCCATCTTTTTTTTTCTTTTACTCGGCTGGTGATGCGTTTTTGATTTGTTTGCTGTTCACGTCAGTATTCTGTCACCAAGTGGCTTTGGGTACTGATACACAAATGTAAACATGATCAGTGTTGTGTAATGCAAGCATTTCCTTTGTAGTGCTTCCATCAAAATGTGCTACCTGCAGAAATGACGGCAAAGTGTGTGTCTCTAACAGATCGGGACTATAGGTACACTGACCCATCATAGTGACCACTGAGACGCAAAACGCATTGCTCAAAACAGTACATTGTTCACAGAATCATGGACACCATCCGTTCACAGAATCATGGACACCCACAAGAGTTCAGCTGAGAAATGGTCATCATCATCAAAACGTGCTGGAGGGCTTACAACAGAAAAAAAACTGCCGTCACTGAAAACAATGCTGCATTCAACCCTTGAATTACATGCACTCACCACACTACCATTGCTACTATTGTATAAAACTTCCCTCAGAGTGAAAATGATCAAATTGTAAAACTGTGATACTCGTATATAAGTGCACACAGATCTGGAGGAACAGTCCGTTTTTTCGTTTTCGTTTCGTCTGAAAGGAGATGTTGGACATGGAATTTAAACTTTACTGTACCATGGTGATCAAATACCATCACCAGTTGCGTTGGACAATGTGTATTTTTTACTTACAATACTGCTAACAGACTTTAAACAGTCAGAATGGACAAGGACTGGCGACCAGTGTTAACACTACATTCCAAAATTGCCAAAAATAGCAGGTTTGAAAAAAAAAAATGTCCAACTAACAAACACCAGAACAAGCCTCATGGAGGGATATGTTATCCCAAACCGTCCCATCACGTTTTCCACAGTTTCTTCAGACTGCTCAGTCCCCCCAATTCACAAACTAAACCAACTGCAGAATGTTGCCTGTAGAAGACCCTCTGGTAAATCTTATCACAAAGACTCGTCTCCTTCTCTCTGGTGCAATAGAGGACAAAATCAGCATACAGAGAATTTTCTGCTTTTGATCGAGTCTATCTCCATTGCAATGAGGGTAGTTTTGTGTCCATATCTACTCATTTAGCATAACGTTTCCTTTATTTTTTCTAAGCAAACGCACACACACACCACCCACCCACACACACACACACACACACACAACCAAACAAACGGGGGGAAAAAATGTCCCACATTCACCAGAGCACATCTTAATGAATATTGATTAGCATTCAGGTAATAGAAATTACGTCAGGAGAGAAGCTGAGCCCTTAACATGATAATCGCACAACTAAAAACGTTCTCATAATGAAGAAAAAACTACACTCCTGAAGTGTTTACTAACTTTTGTTTATTTTTTGCCACATGTATTTCTGTAGGTTTTTTTTTTTTTTTTCGGTTCTTGACACAAACGCCAGGTAACAAATTACAACACTTAGTTCATGTGAATTCTACTGCAACGAAAGAAAAGTACTTTGAATTAAAGGAAAGACGACAAGTTGTAATGCAGGAATGTGTGCTGTGTACTTCCTCAGATGGACTGCAAGTGGCACTCGGGACACCAGGCTGCTCCTTTCGTTGTTTACAGCCTACTCGACCACAAGGGCCCGTATCAGGGTTTTCATCTTGTCAATGTCAATAGTTGGCACGGGGGGGGGGGGGGGGGGGGGGGGGGGGGGACAAAACCCACCATAAACCCAGCCCTCCCCCTCCCGCCACCGAAAAAAAGCGAAAAGAGTGATTAACAATCCTTAGATCAGATGAGGAAAAAAATCTATTTCTCCCGGGATCTGAAAAAAATTAATTTAGTGGAACATCTCTGAACGGTTTTCATATAGTTGGCTGTAAACGTGCTTTTGTCTGACAGTCATTTGGGTCTCAACATCAACAAGAACTCGTTGAATAGTGAGAGGTACGTTTTATGGAGTATAGGATCCCCTCGATCAACAAGAACACGTTTAATAGTGAGGTACATTATATGGAGTTAGGATTCCTCGATCAACAAGAACACGTTGATTAGTGAGAGGTACATTATATGGAGTATAGGATCCCCTCAAACAACAAGAACACGTTGAATAGTGAGAGGTACATTATTATGGAGTATAGGATCCCCTCAATCAACAAGAACACGTTGAATAGTGAGAGGTACATTATATGGAGTATAGGATCCCCTCAATCAACAAGAACACGTTTTAATAGTGAGACGTACATTTTATGGAGTATAGGATCCCCTCAATCAACAAGAACACGTTGAATAGTGAGACGTACATTTTATGGAGTATAGGATCCCCTCCGATCAACAAGAACACGTTGATTAGTGAGAGGTACAATATATGGAGTGTCGGAGATAAGATAATGTTGCTTATAGCCAGCCGACCGCAAAGGGCCACATCAGGGCTGGGAGTATAGGATCCCCTCAATCAACAAGAACACGTTGAATAGTGAGAGGTACATAGATGGAAAAACAGGGTCCCTCCCAAACAACAAGAACACGTTGAATAGTGAGAGGTACATAGATGGAATACAGGGTCCCCTCAATCAACAAGAACACGTTGAATAGTGAGAGGTACATAGATGGAATACAGGGTCCCCTCAATCAACAAGAACATGTTGAATGGTGAGAGGTACATTATATGGAATACAGGGTCCCCTCAATCAACAAGAACACGTTGAATAGTGAGAGGTACATTATATGGAATACAGGGTCCCCTCAATCAACAAGAACATGTTGAATAGTGAGAGGTACATAGATGGAATACAGGGTCCCCCCAATCAACAAGAACACGTTGAATAGTTGAGAGGTACATATATGGAATACAGGGTCCCCTCAATCAACAAGAACACGTTGAATAGTGAGAGGGACATTATATGGAATACAGGGTCCCTCAATCAACAAGAACACGTTGAATAGTGAGAGGTACATTATATGGAATACAGGGTCCCCTCAATCAACAAGAACACGTTGAATAGTGAGAGTACATAGATGGAATACAGGGTCCCCTCAATCAACAAGAACACGTTGAATAGTGAGAGGTACATTATATGGAATACAGGGTCCCCTCAATCAACAAGAACACGTTGAATAGTGATGGGTACATAGATGGAATACAGGGTCCCCTCAATCAACAAGAACACGTTGAACAGTGAGAGGTACATAGTGGAATACAGGTCCCCTCATCAACAAGAACACGTTGAATGGTGAGAGGTACATAGATGGGAATACAGGGTCCCCTCAATCAACAAGAACACGTTGAATAGTGAGAGGTACATTGAATGGAATACACCATAGAACTTCACCATTTGAAAAGATGCGAGTGGATGTAACCCGAGCAGCCTGTGTGTAATTGGCACATCACTGTTCTTCTTTACTGCCGCTGGGGCAGACGACTGTTGGTAGTGTATAGCCTCTATGGCAGGGACAGATTTGAAAGACTCAGCTATCCATCCGTCTGTGTGTTCCAGCCCTCTGCCAAAGGTCTTTTTTTTCTTTTTTTTTTTCTTTTTTTGCTGTCCCAACCTCTGCGCTACCCTCAGAGACAGTGCACCCACGCAGCTCATTCCGACACCCCCGTCCACAGCACAGCCCGGTCGGACCGCCGCAGCCCCGGACGGCAATCCACAGGGAGCGGTCGATGTCAAGTCGTCAAGAGGCAACCCACCAGAGGTGACGCTGCACTGCTGCCGAGTCACTTCGGTGGTGTTCAGTGGCTCCCGTTCTGATCTAACATACGCAGGACACCACCTACTAAGCCCTCTACTGACGACAATAATTGCTTAGTCGCGGAGCCGGCGTGAGTGAGCTCTCCCTCCGGAGGGCGCCACCACGTCCGTCCAACGACAGCCCCATGGACTCGCCGTACCGGTGACCCCGACGGAACCAAACCAAGGCCACAGACGCGGAGAGGACATCGAAATTGAGGTCACCATGAGAGCAGGGCATGAAGGGCCACAGAATTTGAGACATCTTTTTTTAATGCTGATCGATGAAATGAGGATGATTAAGATGCTGTACGGATTTCCATTTCGGTCTGAGACTACATGACAGGGCTGTACTCTACACTTCCTCTCATAATATATCCCGGCGTCAACCAGGCCAAGAGATGCAGGACCTGCAGTGTTGGTCAGGAATTTGAGCAACTCTCTCAGAAACGCATCCATTAAGTGGGTGAAACTCGACTGTGTGGTCCCAGTCTTCTCAACTGAGTCCGCAGCAAACTCAACTCTGGGTAGGAGCCTGTCGGGCAGAAAACCCACATGACTCCGATGGGATTCGGACCCACGACCTCCCAGCCGGGAGTCCGCGACGCTAACTACTTCGCCACGGCGGCTGGTCTTGCCAAAGATCTTAGACATAAGTCTGAGTTATGTGTTTCAATCTGTGTGAGGGACCCGCTGCAGGACTCAGAAAGTAAATGCCCACTCTCCCTCTCTCATGTATTAAACCTTTACAGAGCGTGCAGGCAGGTCTGACTTTACAATACGAGCCCTAAATGAGCTGCCTACCTGGGTTCGTTCACGTTTATGAATAAAGATGTTGCTTGCATTCGCAAAATGTGGTTTGACGTAATTTCCCCGCTCGGGGGGGGGAAATCAATGAAATGTGGTGTTGAGGGTGGAAATTC
>CM031605.1:76392599-76447876 GCA_018398815.1 Conus ventricosus | reverse complement strand
ATTTGTTTTAATTGGGTATTTTAAAAGTTTTGGATTTTTGGAAGCTTTTGTTCATGTACATTAAGAGATTGTAATACTAATGCTTGGTAGATATCTGAGAGATGTTGAATCAGAATGTGTGTGTGTGTGTGTGTGTGTGTGTGTGTGTGTGTGTGTGTGTGTGTGTGTGTGTCCCGTGTGTGTGTGTGTGTGTGTGTGTGTGGTGTGTGCGTGCGTGCGTGCGTGCGTGCGTGCATGTGGGTGCGTGTGTGGCGTGCGTGCGTGACAGCGAGAGAGGGTAGCAGTTCCCCAGCGAGACAGAGAGAGAGATGAGAGTGCTTGGTAATCTTTCATTTATTCCCAAGGTAACAGATAAGGAAAAAGACGCCTTTTCCATCCAGTGCAACTGGGCACACTACACCCCCAAGGCATCAATATCCAACAATAACCAAAAAACATACCCACCACTTCCACATCAGTTGGCAATATCCCCTACCAACACACACACATACACATACATACACCCACCACATCCCCTTCACTCACTTCATACAGTAGTTACAGCCACCCTCCATCTACTTTAATCTTAATTTTGTTTTATCCTTCCCCTTAAACCCCCCCCCCCCCTCCCACTTTTTTTTCTTCTTTTTTTTTTTCTTCTTCTTTTTTTTTTTCCACCCTCCTTCATCTTTCACTTTCCACCACACACCCATGTCCTATACCAATCAACTACCTACCTCTGATCTACCCGTACTCCTCCTCCCCCCCACCACCTACTCCCCCCCCCCTGCTCTTTCCCTTCACCCCCGCATCACCTGCATCCCAACCCATGTACATGATTACCACCGGTCCACACTGTAACAACAACCCACTATATATTCCACAAAATCGCACACCCACCCACACCACACTAACTTGCAACACACACACACCACACACACACACACACACACATTTTCCCCCCCTTCCCCACTGACCACTTCTTTTCATTTACCCACACACCTTCTCAACTACCCACGCATAACTACCACTACCTCTTTCATCACCCAACGAAATCATTTATTTTTATTCACCAACCCCTTTTTTTTTCTTTCTTTTTTTCCTTTTTTTTTTCTCAGTTCCCCCCCCCCCCCCCCTTCCCCCCCCCCCCCCCCCCCCCCCCCCCCCCCCCCCCCCCCCCCCCCCCCCCCCATTATTATCAATCCACCATTACCACAACCATCACAAAGATATTACACCATCCAATAAACTAGACACACAACCCCATCATATCACCACACACACCTCCCCTTCGCAACCCCCCACCCCCCCCCTTTTTCCTCTCCCATAATCCCATGGCATTTCTCCGCTTACCGGCTATTCTCCCCTCCCTCCACATGGACAACAACGGATGAGTCATTTTTCGTTCTTTTTTCGTTCTTTGTTTGTTAAATGTGATTTATTATTTTTTCGCTGAAGAAGACCCAAGTGGTTGAAATGCATCGTGTCTTGTCATGTGCTTTGTTTGTCAATGTCATTGGCGGTAAGAAACAAACTCTATTTTTTAATTTTACTTCGTTCGCCGCCATCAGTCACTCCATTTTGAAATAATACCTACAAATGTTCAGAAAGATCGGCCCAGTAGTTTCGTCTGGAGCGAGTGGATTACATTTTGACCACGGACGGACGGACGGACAGACACGCACACAGACAGCATTTCTTTGTTCCCATTGTAAAGTACTCCTGTTCTATAAGAAATGGGAGTACACACACACAAAAAAAGGTACGTGTGATTATATGAGCAGTACGCTGGCTAGCAAGTATACACCGCTTGATTATAATATCAATCTTTCACATGTTGACATTCGCTTGCACTGGAACAGCGTGCAATCAGCAACAGTAAGGGAGAGAACCGACCGTTGCCAAGCTTAATAAACACCCAAGCCGTCATTCAGGCTATCAAAGTACATCTGTGTGGAGTTCCAGGGATTTGTAGTTAGACCCTAAAGTCTCCATTTGGTTCACACTCTCCAAGGAAGAGATAGTCACAGGTTCCAATAGCTTTTTTGTTTTACTTACAACTCTTCAATTCATAGAGTTAACAGCTCTTTGTTTGTTGCACGACTCTTCAATTTAGCGGGAGCCAGTATCTCTTTGTTTTACAACTCGTCAATTTATAGACAGTCAGTAGCTCTTCGAGTTTACATCGCTTCATATCAAGGACAACCAACAGCTCTTTGCTTTGCTTTTCGTCAATTTAGACTTAGCTAACAGCATTTTTTCTTCTTCTCTTCAATTCAGAGATAACCAGAAGCTCTTTGGTTTACAACTCATCAATTTATAGACAGTCAGTAGCTCTTCGATTTTGCATCTCTTTAAATCAAGAACAGCCAACAGCCCATTGCTTTGCTATTCTTCAATTTAGACCTAGCCAGTAGCACTTTGTTGTTGGTTTTCTCTTCATTTCAGAAATAACCAGAAGCTCTTTGCTTTACTACTCTCAAAATCAGAGAGCTCTTTGCACCATCTCATGACCCTAATAAGCCGCAAGAAGGTAAAGCAATTAATTACGGCAATTCAGAGAGAGCCAGTATCTCTTTGTTTTATGACTCATCAATTCATAACCAGTCAGTGGCCATTCGTTTTTCACATCTCTCCAAATCAAGGACAGCCAGAAGCTCTTTGCTTCACTATTCCTCAAAGCGCGCATAGCCAATAGCACTTTATTTTGCAACTTTTCCATTCAGAGATAACCAGAAGCTCTTTGCTTTACTACTCTTAAATTCAGGGAGACGCCAACAGCTCTTTGTATCACCTCATGACCCTGATAAGCCGCAAGAAGTGAAAGCAATTAATTACGGCAGTTCTGTCTAGGCTTCTGGCATTGTGCGTCAATAGCCCCCTCAGGGATACTAGTGTGCATCCCTATGAATGCTGATTATCTGTTTTCATAACTGGTAGTAACTGTTTGAGTGCTGATTACTTCTGACCACCACCTAGAGCCAGGGAGCGGGAATAGGAATAATTATGAAGACTATTTTTCGGAGTTTCTGTTTTCGGGAAAAAACACGATGAACCTTCCAATTAAGATCCCTGTCCTTTCCTGTCTCGGTGTGTGCTTCCCCAAAAAGTGGTTCCCTTTGTTTTATGGCTCACCTAATTCTCAAACCGCCATCGATCATGACACATCAGAGGCCAGACTCTTCCGTTGCAGCATTTCGTTTGTTTTGCAACGCTTCCTCCCTTCCACCCTCTTCTCCATCCTCACTCCTCTTTCCTCCCACCCAGAGATGTGATGGGGAGGCGCATCGGAAGGTGGCAAGGTGGAGAAGAAGGCGGTGGTTGTAGATTTCCCTGGGGATTTTCAGATCAGGTTTCATTTCGTTCTAAATGGCTCCAAGGAGCCTTCAAGGCCGCTACGTGATCTGTTAGACGTTCTCTTGTGGACGGAGAGTGATATTTTCTGTTTTTCTTCCATGCAGTTTTTGAAAAGCACAAAAGATAAATCCAATGCATAGGAAAGTTGATAAATCGTTTCGTTGTGTATCAAGGTATTTTGATGTTTTCCACGTTCACTGTAATGCTGTTGTTTGATTTTGGATTGCGTTTCTTTCAAACGTAATCATAGTCCTTCAGCTGCGAGCACCTGTTCAATATACAAACAGGCAAAAACATTTACGACAGCCTGGCGGGGAGAAAACGACAGACAGACAGAGTGTGGGAGAAAAAGATTCCTCACACTAAATGTAATAATCACCCACTCATAGACAGAGCCTATTTGTGGCTAGCATCAATGTTTATTTCATATCTTAGTTACACCTTACTTACGCTCACTTCGCTTCATGATCTTGTTGCTTGGCAGACGTAGGGCTGCGTATAATAGCACTAGTGCAGAGACAGTGACACTTCCTTGAAACTGAAGCTGTACCTAAACTTATGGAGTTCATACTTAGCATATGAAAAGACATGAGTACTGTGATGGCTTCCCACCCCTCCCCATTTTGAAGCACTATGGTTATTTCTCACATTCTGTTTCAATATGTACAACAATCTGTTATGATCACTGTAACCAACTGTACACCTCTAGATTTATCTACGCGTTCAAACAGCGTGGATTAAAGCCACTGCAGGCAAACAATGTCACCATCATTATGAGCATGACTTAGGGAAGATTCGGGGATCGGAGGGACGATGGTAGTGGTGGAGAAATAAGCATTAAACTGTAAATATTGAATTCTGCTCTGACCGCGTAATGGATCCTTAAACGTCTTCCTTCTGAACGAAACTTGTTTACGTCTGCCTAGAGACGACTTGCGTCTTCTTGGTACGGTTCATCAGTAGGAATAGGTGCGGGTGCCTTACTCCATCCATGGCATCGAACTGGGGCTTTAGCATGACGATCGACTGGGATGAGAATGGTGCTAGGGAGCTCCATTCTTGTCGGAGACTGCATGACAGGGCTGTGTTCTACTCTTCTTTTCATTTCCATACCAGCGCAAACCAGGCCCGAGTGATACAGACACCTGCACAGTTGGCCAGGAAATTTGAGCAACACTCACAGAGACTCATCCATTAAGTGGATGAAAGGCGATTGTGTGGTCCGGTCTTCCCAATTGACCCCCTTGTAATCTCAGCTCCGGGTAGGAGCCAACTGGGGCAGAACAATCTCACAAATAATTGGCTCTGACGGGAATCAAACCCGGCGAACCCTAGGCAGGTGTCCGTAACGCTCACTATTTCACCACTCCAGCTGTTTTAGAAACAGTGTGGATCAGTTGCCGTCTTTGTCCTGAATGGTGCTGCCCGTGCTTTGAGCAGGTCGTTCACAATCTTCACAATCTGTCTACGTTTCCTCTAATGGTCTCACACTGTTGTTCGATCCCCTTTCCTTCGCTTTCTTCATTTCCTCACCGATTCTCTTCTTTATTTGCACTATATTTCCCCCACCCCCTCCCCCGGCCTCTTGAGCGGTTCCAAGATGTTGCTTGTTATGAATTGTTTCGAACAATAAAAAAAACACACAAAAACCCAGGGTTATGCGAAAGCCATGCTGTGGAAAAAATTGTACATGCCCACCCGCTGCTTCTGACAGGGGTTTATTTGTCTGTCCGTGCAGCATGCTAACAAAATTACGTGGATGTGACACGAATGATAACGACTACAACTGTAAAAAGTAACAAAAACAATCATATGAATGAGAAGAATGATGTAAAAAAAAATGCACGATATACAGGGGATCTGTGATTTTCGTCCTAATCCAAAATCTGCCACGCAGTCCACTGCTTAGGTCTTGTGGTGAGAGAGTGTGAGAGTGAGAGAGTGGAGGGGATGGACTGTACCATGCAAGAATTGGATCAACTCTCAGGATCCTGTCCCTGAACATTTCCATTTATCGGCGGCGCCATCAACCAACCAGCTCCAACACACACACACACACGCACGCAGACACACACACACAAACACATACACGCACACACACACATACTGACACACACACTAGATCTCTCTCTCTCTCTCTCTCACACACAGACACACACACTCACACACACACATTCACACACACACATGCGGCGCGTGCACACACACACACACACACGTGTGTGTGTGTGTGTGTGTGTGTGTGTGTTGTGGTGTGTGTGTGTGTGTGTAAAGGTCATGGCCCCTCATGGAGTGGGGTACAACAACAAAAAGTTAAGGGACACACACACTTCATTCCAGGTGTTCGAATGGAGCACAGCGTGTACAATGAGTTAAACGTGCGCAGCCCAAATTCTACCGATTTCTCTAGAGCAGTGTACTTGTAAATATTTCATGAAGTCGCAGTGTGTGAAACGAGACTGTTTCATACATTTTGCAAAGGGACACGTCTGTAATACTGTCTGTCTGCCTGCCTGTCTTGGAGTTCCGCTTCTTGCTCTCGTGACACACGCTCGATGTTGGTAGACGCATCCCTTTAATGGACACATTTTGGATAACATCTGGCTGTTCAGCGACAGAGACATATTCAGTCATTGCTTGCTGGTGGCAATTATCTCTTTGAGATAAACTGTATAAAGATGTTTATTTGTCGATGGTTTATGGAACTTCAATCGATCAACAGGAAATATTTTTTTAAGAAAAGCACAAGATCTGTAGCTTCAAGAGATGCTGCATCAATTATCGATGAGGTTGTCCATCCAGTGAACATTTGTTGTTTTTTTTGGGACCATTTTCTGCACATGATTCTGCCTTTAGTTGGTTCTGTTCCTTTCAAAAGAGTTGCGACCATAACCGCTTCAATTTCAAACTTTGAAGAGTGGTAATGTTTTCCGACTTAAAAATGGGAATACCTGGATACATGAGAATGGTATGATCTCTACGGATGATATAAACGCCATTGATTATTGAAGGTTTGTAATGAACAGTGTCTGAATGGACAGATTTCGCGAAGCCCTAGATATGAGTAGGCTGTGTGGTCATACAAGGTCTTGTGAAAGTTGTCATATATCCATCACCTTCAAAGCATGCGCAGTGTGGTCTCAAAACTTAGCAGATGTGGTGTAGGGTATATGGACTAGTCCGCACGCAGTGACGCCTCCTGATGAAACTGAAACTGTTATAAATAGTGTTTTCATTTAGCTGACCAGTGCAAAGCACCATGGTGCAAATGAATACAAAAAGAAGTGAAGTAGTATCAAAGCAGAGGCAGTCAGGATATTAATACAAATATGTCTATCGGAGGACGTGTGGAGAGAGAGAGAGAAGAGAGAGAGAGAGAGAGAGAGAGAGAGAGAGAGAGAGAGAGACAGACAGAAGACAGAAGAGGAACAGACAAACATTTTGTCACAACAGTAGTTCAAATGAACTGACTCAGATCAAGAACTTCACAACAGATCAGAGGACAATGCTTTTAATGTTGCAGCCTTTACACTGAACATTTAAACAATGCTTTTAATGTTGCAGCCTTTACACTGAACATTTAAAATTAATCTCACACTTGTATTACTTCCTTTTTCTTTGCGAACATGATCACACTTAAATGAATTGTTTCTAACTGAAAAAAAAGCAGCATAACTTGAAACAACATGCTCAGGTTTTACAGAAATTGTCATGGAAATGGACAGTCTTTCTACTACCACTGTCACGGACAAAAATGAAACAACCCACTCGTGGAGTCGCCACCAATTGGTTCGGACATAAGGCTCCAACTCAAACATTCTGGCGCCACAATAGGCCGCCCATGGATCGAATCCAGCCAATTAAGCATAGGTAGAGGCTCCACAAAGACGGTCCTGTCCGTCAAGACGTACTAAGCAGCCCATTGACCGACGCCTCATGTCTGCCCGACCGATCTCAGTGCCTGGGCCAGACTCATCAAGCCAATTTAAGTGACCAGTGCCCCAACGACTTAAGCCCCAACGGCGCCAGGTTTAAGTAGAAAAGGGTGGAAGGTAGTGCGTGTGGGGGGTGAAATCTAGCTAATCAAGTAAATGACCAATTGACCCACCACAGAGAGTAAGTCTTGAAGGCGTGACTGTCATGAATTCAAGATCCAATGGAATTAAGGAATAACTTCGGGTATCAGGCGTAAAAATACTGACCAAAGGAGTACTGGCCCTTGACAACGGAGTGAGGCATAACGTAATGCGTGAGTGAGAGGGAGAAAGGGGGGGGAGAACGAAGAAAACCAAGAACAGAGAGAGAAGGAAGAAGTTCGGGGAGTAGGCTCTCGCCTACAGGAAGCAGGAATGGAACGAACAGAGAGGACAGAAGAGAGAGAGGATCTGGGTGTAGTCTCTGCAGGAGAAAGGCAGAGAGATGAGATGAGTGAAGTTTAAGCATTAGCACCAGATAGTCTTCACATAACGAACAGAGAGAGACAGAGGAAGAGGCTCTTTGTAAGCTCTGACGAGAGAGAACTGAGAGATGAGGGGAGAAACGAACAGAGATGGAGAAGAGAGGTTCTGGGTGAGCTCTGCAGAGAAAGGCAGAGAGATGAGAGGAGTGAAGTTTGAGCATTAAGCAACCAGATATAGTCCGCAAGGGGAGGACTAAAGAGAGATGTGGAAAAGAAAGTTAGTAACTAATAAGAGAAAAAGAAAGAAAGAAAAGGAAAAAGAAAATCAACCATGTCCATTTAATAGAGCAGACTAGGAGAGAAGAAGAGAGTGCAATGCTAATGCAGGAAGAAAGAAAGGAGAAACAGATCGATTGTTTGATATCACTGTTCTCTCTGAACCGGGGTTCGAACCTCATACTTGCCAGCGCCACTTTCATCGGCAATCCCACCTGACCAACGCGCAGCAGTCCAGCCTGAACCGTCGCCAGCATGCCTGATTGAACCGGTGCAAGCAGACCAACACGCCAGTGCCAGCAGTTTGTGTCGTGATGTGAGAAGAGACAGTGAGAAAAAAAAAAGGGAAAAGAAAAAAGACCAGAGATTCGTGAATAGTTAAGATCACACCTGCCGGTAAAGTAGAAATCAATTTATACCCGGGTTAGTTAATGATGTTTTAAGACAATGATTTAGGTGAAGTTCAGGAAGAGAGAGATTTTTATATTGTTTGAATCCATATGCATTGAATGTTTCGTTCTATAAACATGTGTAAGTAAAAGTTATAACTTTACTAGTGATTTGAATGGTGACGAATGCATGATATATGAATGAGACCGTAAGCAAAGCTGATGATTGTGTTTGGGCTGTGCGCTAGTCCTTCCTTCCACGGACATCACCCCGAGGTTGACAATTTATTGGCGAGCCTGCCAGATTTGGTCTGTGGCCCAAAAGTGTTGTATTATAATTTTCAGCTACTCAGAGAGGAAGCTGGGTGGGATTCAAGAATTGTAATCCAAAGACAAGGTGTTGTCCTTACTGTATGTTCCCAAGATAGTTTAAACACAAGGCTTGCATTGCTTCCAAGATAGTTAATATACTAGGCTTGCATTTCATCCCCAAGAACTTTATTTCGTACAGACTCCTATAATTCGCTCTCCTAGTTGGGTCAGGCGCTGGGCGTCTAATAAAAACTAATTACGTTGTCCCAAGCTAAAATTATCATACATAGATTGTGCAATTACGTCCCACGAGTCGGAAACCACCAGTTGGCTGTCGTAATAAAATCTTGTTCAAAAAAAAAAAGAGATATAATGGCGGAAGAAAAGAACACCCCTATAGAACAACTTGTGAGCGACGCCGTGATTTAGTCTACACAGGAGATGGAGTTTCTAGCAGTCGTTGAAACCAACAAAAGATGGAAAGATAATGACGCCGCAGGTAAAGACGCCGAGACGCATTGGAAATAGCCATAGCATGAAAAGGCCTAAAGAAGAGCAGGAATAGAAAAATTAAGGATTCAGGCTAATGATAAATCAGCTAGGGAGAAACAGAAAGAATGAAGCTGGAAACAGAAAGGATTAAAGCTAGGGAAACGCAGGAAACAGAAAGACTAAAGTTCAACTAGAGGTTGAAGAAGTGAGAATACAAAAGGGAGACCACCGAGATGTAGTTCCCCTTTCCAGTGACTCTGTGCGCAGTTACTCTCCCCGACCCAAGTTTGCCAAAATTCTCTGAAGTGAACCGATTCGATGATGCATACATCAGTCGTTTCGAAACGTTTGCGACCAGTCAGGGTTTGGCCTTCAGAGAGTGGGCATCATTTTTCGCAGCCGTTACTGACGGGTTAAGGCATTACGATTTTCAACTGCCGTTACCGGCAAACAACATCTGATTCTGTCGCTGTGAAGGAACGTAGAATGAAGGATTTGACCTCACAGAGGAGGGGTTCAGAAGAAATTCCGTTCAGCAAAATTTACAAACATGAGAGACGTACACTCAGTTGGATGCACGTCAGATCACTATTTTAGAAGTGGTTAGAGTTGAGTGGTACGAAAAGGAAGTTTCGCTGAATTGAAAGAGCTAGTTATGAAGGATAAAAAAGAACATATTTGTCAGGTTGCGGCCTGAGTTAACCATACATTTGAAAGAGAGAGCAGCCAGAGACAGCGGGTAGTTGTTGAAGTTCGCAAGGTGAATAGAGAGGCCCGTTTGGGCACGAAGGTGCGGAAGAAAACAGGTGCTAGGCACAGGTAGAAGAGTGCAAGAGGAGACCAGGAGTTTTGCTGCAAAGTCTGCAAACCAGTGGTGGCGGCAGAAGGAAGGGCAGAGGGACATTAGTTTTTCATTATGTCCAAGAGGGTAAAATGAGGCGAGGGATTGACGCATAGGTTCCAGAAGGCAGCAGCCGTTGCAAGAGTGATAAGGGTGTCAAGGGAAACGACCTGCTGTGGAACCAAAAGGATTCAGTCTGAAGAGGTGGAGTGCACCTATGGCTAGCACTGGACAGCATCAGGGTCAGGGAATGGAGGGCACTAGCTGAGTGGTTCGATACCAGTGAAGAGGGTGGATTGGCCAGCAGAGGTGAAAAGGTTACGAGACACTGGTGCTCAGTGGGTGGCGTGGTATTTACGAACAACGCTGGTCGAGAAAGGGGATTTACAGAGCAATCCCAGACTGTACTCAAATCGATGGCACTGTTAGGGAGTTCCCATTGCTAAGAAAGAATAATCTACCCCTTACTTTCTCAGGCGAGTTGTCTGCGTTGTGATGGAGAAACCCCTTTCATGATATGATCATAGGAATATTCCAGGGGCAGAGGGATTCCAGGGATCCTGAGTTGTTGACTGGCTACAGGGGCAGCAGTTCAAACACGGGCAAGAAGTAGGGAAAAGGGTGATAACCTGTTAGTCTTTCCAGCACGGAAGTCAGGCATAGATGTGTCGCCTGATGAGTTAATGGCAATAGTCGCAGGAACAAGACCCTTCGCTGCGTGAAGTCTTGGGAGTAGCATAGGTGTAGAGAAACAGGAGGTTAGAGGATGTTAGACAAGAAATTCTTGTTAAATGGCTGGCTATTTGTACCGAGTGTTCACCAAGGGGAAACAGGAAAGGTGACACTCAGTTAGAGGTACGCAGCAGGTTATCGTGACACTGCATTCATGGGTCACGAGTCGCTCATAGGCGGTATCTCGCACCAGCAAAACAGCTGACCGAATCTTAGATGACATTTCATTGCCATGAGCAATGGCAGACACACTCGTTTCAGCTGTCAAGAGTACGGTGTCAAAGGTCAGCCACAAAGGGGTGAAGAGGAAGGCGCCTCTTAAACATCCCCCTTTAATTGACACACCGTTCAGGATGTTGCTTAACGATGCTGATTGGCCCAACTCGTCCCAGTTCCAAAGTGGGCACAGTAGAGACATGTAAGGTTGGCAAGGGGGAAGGGGGGGGGGGTTTGCAGGAGGCTAGGGTCGGTCAGAAGAAGCATATGACAGGAAGGTGACGAAGCAATCCCTCAAGGCGGGAATCAAGTCCCTGGTACTGCTTCCCCACGTCACAACAAGCTCAGATGCATTGGAAAGGACCATTCACCATCACTGAAAGGTCGGTCGGGATTATACCGAATTGATGTGAATGGGACAGCCAAAAACTTTTTCCATGCAAATTACCTCCGCAAATAAATTCAGCTTGTGAGACCCCTCACACATAGGCCAGCAGCAATCATTGATGAGGTAAAGAGACCCAGCAGAAGAAGGGGCGATTTTGTTGACTAATTTTCCAGAAGAGTCATACAGGGATGTGTCACAGTATGAAAGGTTTAGACAGTAGGAGTTCTAGGTTTTGTTGTCGGAGGCGCACCACAAAGCAGCCGGAAAGAGGAAAGGTGTAAGAAGATTATGAAATTTCAGAAGACAAAGACCAAAACTGAAGCAGGAGTCTGCTAGGTTTTTATTGGGTTTCTATAGGGAGTTTGTTCCAAATTTCGCAGCAATCCACGAGTCCTCACTCAGTGATTTGGTCAAGGCAAGGGAAACCGTCATGTCGAGGGTCATACGCTGCAGAGCAAGCACTGCAGACGTATAGCAGGAAAGATCAAGGTATCCCGTCCCATCTTGAAGCTACCTAGATATGTCCCCAACCATTTTTGTTGCGGACAGGATGCATCAGGCGTGGAATAGTGCAGTATTAGTTGCATGGACATGAGCGGTCGAGTTCTCCTGTGGAGGTACTCTATCAGGAAGTTGACAAAGTGTGAAGAATGTAAGCAACGGTGGAGAAGGAGTGTTTAGCTGTCGTCTGGGCCGTGCAGAAGAATTTCCACAAATACTATGGTATGGGAAAGTTCGTGATAGAGACAGATCACCAACCACTCAAAACCTGCAGGCGGCGCAGTTGAAAAACAGTCAGAGTGCTGCGTTGGGCAATGGCACACTGCATCCCTACAGGTATCGATTTGCAGTACAACCCAGTGTCGACAGAATGTCGGACTGACTATTTAAGTCGATTTAGTCTACAAGCTGACAACTCAGAGAATTCAGAATATCCGGGTGTCATATATGTTGATATATGTTAGTTTGATTAACATATGTGTGGATTGGATATGGGTTCATTTCCAGTTTGTCTATGGTTCAAAATTTTTTTGTGTGCGACTTGTTCATATTTACTTTGTGAGACTTTTCAAGTGATGACGTTATGCTTGGAGCATACAGACGCTTGTGTAGAGATGCCTTATTTGCAATAAGTTGAGGATGGAGATTCCTCATTGAAGTGTCATGGATCGGATCATATTATATTGAGCTTTTCAAAGAAATTGTGAAGAGAGATATGGCAAATCCGCAGGTAGGGGAATCGCATAATTGCGCACAGAGTCGTTATAAAATGAATTGAAATAACGCAAGAGCGCACGTCAATGATACTCAATGAGTGGGTTATTCACTAATGATGTATTTATAATTTATAACCGTTGGTTGTAAAGTATTTTTGGGGTTTAGGGAACGTGTAGCTTGTGTCCAAGCAATTCGGTTGTTGTTTTTTTTTTTGTACCGTTGTTTGAGACAATGCGGAGCATGGTCTTTTGCAAGGGGAAATTGTCACGGACAAAAATGAAACAACCCAACTCGTGGAGTCGCCAGCCAATTGGTTCGGACATAAGCCCACCCTCAAACATTCTGGGCTCCACTAGGCGGCCCCATGGTTCGGATCCAGCCAATTAAAGCATAGGGGAGAGGCTTCCACAAAGACGGTCTGTCCGGCAAGACGTACTAAGCAGCTTTGACCGAACGCCTCGATGTCAGCTCGTACCGATCTCAGTGCCTGGGCCAACTCTTCTAGCCAATTTAGAGTGACCAGTGCCCCGACTTAAGGCCAACGGCGCCAGTTAAGAGAAAGGGGGAATGTAGTGCGTGTGGGGGTGAAATCTACTAATCAATTAAATGACCAATTGACCACCACAGAGAGTAAGGCGGTAGGCGTGACTGTCATGATTTGAATATCAATGGAATTAGAGGAGATAACTTCGGTAACAGGCGGTAAAAAATACTGACCAATGGTACTGGCCCTTGGACACGTAGTGAGGGCATAAAGTAAGTCGAGAGTGAGAGAGAGGGGAGAACGAAGAAAACGAAAGAGACAGAGAGAGAGAGGAGAAGTTCGGGGAGTAGCTCTCGCCTACAGAAGGCAGGAGAAGGGAACGAACAGAGAGACAGAGAGAAGAGAGAGGTCAGGGTGTAGTCTCTGCAGGAGAAAGGCAGAGAGATAAGGAGTGAAGTTTAAAGCATTAGCACCGATAGTCTGCACAGAACAACAAGAGAGACAGAGGAAGAGGCACTGTTATGTAAGCTCTGACGAGAGAGAAGCAAGAGGATGAGGCGAGAACGAACAGAGAGGTAGAGAGAGGTCCTGGGGTGTAGTCTCAGCAGAGAAAGGCAGAGAGATGAGAGGATTGAAGTTTGAGCATTAGCACCATATATAGACTGCAAAAGGAGGACTAAAGAGAGATGTGGAAAGAGAGAGTTGCTAACTAAATGAAGAGAAAAATAAAGAAAGAAAAGAAAGAAAACAACCATGACCTTTTAAAAGAGCAACTAGTAGAGGAGAGAGAGAGAGTGCATGCGTAATGCAGGAAGAAAGAAAGGAAACAGATCTATGTTGATAGTCCACTGTTCTATCTGAACCGGGTTCGACTCATACTTGGCCCAGCGCCACTTTCAACGGCAGTCCAACTGAACAACGCCAGCAGTCAAGCTGAACCGCGCCAGCATCCAGCTGACCGTTCAAGCAGACCATCACCAGTGCCTAGCAGTTGTGTCGTGTTTTGTGAAAGTGACAGTGAGAAAAAAAAAGGGAAGAAAAAGACAGTGATTCGTGAATAGTTTAAGATCACCTGGACCAGGTAAAGTAGAAATCATATTTAGACCCGGTAAGTTAATGATGGTTTTAGACAAATGATTTTTGTGAGAGTTCAGAGAGAGAGAGAAAGTTTTTATTTTGGATTTGATTCCATATGCATGATGGTTCTGTTCTAATGAACATGTGTAGTAAAGTATAGACTTAACTAGTGGTTTTGCTGTGACGAATGGCATGATAAAAGAAAGAGAACGTAAGCAAGCTGTGAGTTGTGTATGTGCTGTGCGCTAGTCCTTCCTCCACTGACATCACCGCGAGTTTTGACACCAACTACTAGGGAGGAAGACATTAAAATTGATTGAATTGAAAAATGGAGAGACAGATCCTCAAAATCACATATCATAGATCTACGCGAAAATATCAAAATGCAACTGCATACACATTGGTGCCAAGGTAAATAACTAACATGCAACGATTACTATGATTGAATATACGGTATAACAGTCGTTCCTCACAACTAATTCATTCAATGGTTTTCAAAATGAGTGACAGACAGCGGCCCCGAACAAGCAAAATGGGTAGAATAGCCGCTAGCGAAATGACAAGGTGGAATATGGGAGAGGAAAAGGAGGGGTGGGGGGGGGGGTTGTGCGGGTGGGGTGATGGGGGAGGGGTGTGTGTGATACGATAGGGTTGTGTTCTAGTTTTAGTGGGTGTGTGTATATCTTTGTGACTGTGTTGGTTAATGGTGGATTGATAATCATGGTAAGGGGTGGGGGAGGGAAACTGGGGGGGGTGGGGGGGAGGTAAAAGGTTTAGTGACTAAAATATACGATTTACGCCCAGAAATCATTTATTTTTATTCACCTAAACTTTCTCTTCTTTTTTTCCCCAGCCCCACCCCCCCCCCCCCCCCCCCCCCCCATTATATCATTACCACCATTACCACAACAACCGTCACAAAGATAACCACCACCCCACTAAACTTAAGACACACAACCAATCCGTATCACACACATCCCCCCCCCTCCCCCACGCAACCCCCCCCCCCTTCTTTCATATTCCTCTCCCATAATCCCCCTTGTCATTCCGCCTAGCGGCCATTCTAACCCACCCCCCCCACATGGGCAAACAACAGATGATCATTTTTCCGTACTTTGTATTGTACTGTCCTAAATGTTAAACGTGATTTATTTTTCGCTGAAGAAACCCAATAGCTGAAAAATGCATTGTGACTTGTCATGTGTCTTTGTTTGTCATGTCATAGGCGTAACTAACTAACTCACCTTCTAATTTTTATTCATCGGTGTTAACCCCCCCCCCCCCCCTCCCTCACCACTCCCCCTCCTTCACGCTCTCACCCATTCCGAGTACTCCTCCGGCTCTGCCAAGGTACTCTATTAAATAACCTGTAGCTGTTACATTTTTCCTGAGCTGTTTGTTGTTTGCAGTTATTACAGGCAGGGAAGTAAGAGTTAGATAACAGATGTTGATAACATGAACAAGACGGGCAGTCGAGGAGGAGAGCGAAGTCCTTTATTATCACAGTCAGCGGTTCCTGAACTCCTTAATCCTGATCCATTCACTTATTCGAACCAAAAATGGATGGGATAGTTTGGGGGGGGGGGGGGGGGGGGGGGGGGGGGGGGTAGTGTTCCATCTTTCCATCAAATTTCTTTGAAAATGGCTCTTAAGTTTTTTTTCATTATTGTTATTATTTTTTTTCTCAATGTTGCTGAACAGAGACCAGATTCGCGCTTAGATCAAGATCGGCACCAAACGTTAAGTGAGTTTGGAACATTATTAAATCCTCTTTCCACCTAGTTACGTTAAAATCGGTTCAGAAGTTGCAAAAGAACAACAACGACGACAACAACAGCAACAACAACAGGGCTGGTGAAAAGATAAGCTCTCAGGCGGATTTTCAAAAGATCTGGATAATCCTTGACGGTAGATCTGCTTGAAAAGCAACATGCAATCAAAGTGGAGTGGAGGTCAAGGCGATCAAACACTGTAAGCAGGAACCTGCCAGGACACTGTCTCCGTTTACTGTAACTGTAAGCTACACGTGTCAGAGCGAGGGTGAGAGAACAGCTACGTGTTATGGTGATAGCACAGAAACAAAGCCAAAGAAAGCAAGCAAAGTATCCATTCGTTGACGTCAGCCCTCTGACAAAGAACCAAAGAGACTTCAATCAGTGATTGAAATCAAAGTCTCTTTGATTGAACTTCAAGGAGACATCAGCTTCATAGCCAGTCTGAAACAGAAATGGATTCATATTGTTGTTTTTTGTACTCCCAGTTCTTATAGAACAGGGAGTACTTTAGAATGGGAACGAAGAAATGCTGTGTGTGTGTGTGTGTGTGTGTTTGTGTGTGTGTGTGTGTCCGTGGTCAAAATGTGTTCCACTCGCTCCAGACAAAACTACTGGGCCGATCTTTCTGAAAATTTGTAGGTATGTTCATTATGGGCCACGGATGATGCCCGATGTTTTAGTTTACCGCTATAGCCGTTACTAACGGCGTAACGGCTGTAACGGTTTTTCTTCTTTACGGAATATCTTCGAAAGTATTTGGCCGATCTTTGTAAAAATGAGCAGTTACGTTCATTAGGGGTCACGAGATGATGCCCGATGTTTTAGTTTACCTCGTTATAGCCGTTACTAACGGCTGTAACGGTCTGTAACGGTTTTTCTTCTTTATGGAATATCTCAGAAAGTACTTGGCCGATCTTTCTGAAAATTTGTAGGTATGTTCATTATGGGTTACGAATAATGCCCGATGTTTTACTTTACCGTTATAACCGTTACTAACGGCTGTAACGGTTTTTTCTTCTTTATGGAATATCTCAGAAAGTACTTGGCCAATTTATAAGCGGTTTGGATGGTCTTGTGATAAATCGGAGCCTCTGTCCATATGTAAGTGATGTAATGCTGAAAATGGATTAAACAACGTTTAAAAAACCGTTATTCTGCCGTTATTTCTTATATATAGGTGGATTTTAATGAAATTTGGTATATAGAAAGGTTTATCACACACAATGGCACTTCCATGTAGTGTTTCAAAATTTGACGTTAAAAACCGTTATTCCTGACATATTGTTGATTTGGATGAAATTTGATATGTACACAGGCTTTAGCCCAGTGAGGACTAAAAATACCGGTTTCAAAGTGTATATCGGTTATATAACCGTTAAAGTATTTGAGGTTATTTTTCATATATTGGTGGGTTTTAATGAAAGTTTGTATATAGAAAGGTTATCACACACAAATGGCACTTTCATGTAGTGTTTCAAAATTTGACCGTTAAAAAACCGTTACTCTTGACTATATTGTCCGATTTGGATAAAATTTGGTATGTACACAGGCTTTAGCCCAGTGAAGACTAAAATACAGGTTTCAAAAGTGTATATCGGTTATATAACCGTTAAAACGTTATTTTGCCGTTATTTTTATATATTGGTGGGTTTTAATGAAATTTTGTTATAGAAGGTTATCACACACAAATGGCACTTCCATGTAGTGTTTCAAAATCTGGCCGTTAAAAACCGTTATTCTTGACATATTGTCCGATTTGAATTAAATTTGGTATGTACACAGGCTTTAGCCCAGTGAGGACTAAAATACTAGTTTCAAAAGTGTACATCGGTTAAATAACCGTTTAAAACCGTTATTTTGCCTTTATTTATTATCTCACAAAGCACTTGGCTGATTTATAAGCGGTTTGGAAAACTGGGAGTACGTTTATATGCTTCGCATCTTGTTCTTCCTTTTTGTACTCCCAGTTCTTAAAGAACAGGGAGTACTTTAGAATGGGAATGAAGAAATGCTCTGTGTGTGTGTGTTGTGTGTGTGTGTGTGTGTGTGTGTGTGTGTGTGTGTGTCCGTGGTCAAAATGTGTTCACTCGCTCCAGACAAAACTACTGGGTCGATCTTTCTGAAAATTTGTAGGTATGTTCATTATGGGTCACGAATAATGTCCGATGTTTTAGTTTACCGTTATAACCGTTACTAACGGCTGTAACGGCCTGTAACGGTTTTTCTTCTTTATGGGATATCTCAGAAAGTACTTTGCCGACCTTTATGAAAAATTAGCAGGTATGTTCATTATGGGTCACGGATGATGCCTGATGTTTTAGTTTACCGTAGTAGCCGTTACTAACGGTTGTAACGGCTTTAACGGTTTTTCTTCTTTATGGAATATCTCAGAAAGTACTTGGCCAATTTATAAGCGGTTTGGATGATCTTGTGACAAATCGGATCCTCTGTCCATATGTAAGTGATGTAATGCTGAAAAGGGATTAAACAACCGTAAAAAACCGTTATTCTGCCGTTATTTCTTACATATAGGTTGATTTTTAATGAAATTTGGTATATAGAAAGGTTATCACACACAAATGGCACTTCTATATAGTGTTTCAAAAATGACCGTTAAAAACCGTTATTCTTGACATATTGTCCAATTTGGATGAAATTTGATGGGAGCGAGCCGGTGTTCCCCGGGTTCTATGTTCCGCAGTAGCGCTGTTCCCGTGTCTCTGTTCCCCAGTGTCGATGTTCCCCGACCGAAAAAGCGTGCGCTGTTCCCGTACCGGTGTTCCCCAGGTTCTCTGTTCCCCAGTAGCACTGTTCCCCAAACCGATTTCAATGCACGTTAGCGCCAGTACAGGCCCTACTGTACAAGGAGAGGTTGCGCGGGGCACATCCTAAGGTAAACAAAATAATAGGGAAAAAAATGCACATGCCCAGCCCCAGCCCCTCCCCACCGAGAGAGAGAGAGAGAGGAGAGAGAGAGAGAGAGCGAGAGTGAGAGAGAGGGAAAGAGAGTTGCACGTGCCCCACGCGTGTCAACTCAGGTTGTTCCCATTTCAACTGCGACATTGGAAGTGTCATCGCGCTTCTGTCGTCTGCGAAGCGTGTCACTTGGCGTGGCCCCAGGGCGCATTGCCGGCACCGTTCCAACGGAAGGGGGGTGAGGGCGGTGGGTGAAGGGGGGGGGGGGGGGGGGGGGGCAATTTCGCTGTGAGTTGCTTGGTCAAATCAGTAAGAAAAACGGAATATTTCGATCGTGTATGATTCTAGAACGGAAAGCATGAATTTGTGACGCCAGAAAAGGGTTTTGACAGTGATGTGCTTCTTTTTACGCTTTGAACTCCTATCCCTTTATATCACACTTTGCGTGAGCTACACCTTTTCTTTCGCAACGGGCCATTTTACTTTTAGACTGTCTACACAGACCTGATGGGGTCATGCAAGTGCTGACCTGCTGGTTCCAGCGCTGTCCAGTCGGCATGAAACCCCTCTTCTACGGCCCTCCCGCTCCACCCCCAATACCCGACCCTCCCACCCCGCCCGCCTATAGCAATGAAAACAACAGTAACAACGTTTAAGTCTGCAAAACCCACCAACAGCAAAAACTTGGGGAACAGCGGGCCTGGGGAACACCGGGACCGGGGGATTTGCAGGAATGGGGAACAGCGGGATCGCCACAGAGTGGGGAACAACGAAACTGGGGAACTTAGGGACTGAATTTCGATTTTTTCTTGAGGGGAACACCGGGATTGGGGAATATAGAGACTGGGGAATATAGAGACTGGGGAACAAAGAACCTGGGGAACAGCGGCATGACCCCAATTTGATATGTACACAGGCTTTAGCCCAGTGAGGACTAAATACGGTTTCAAAAGTGCATATCGGTTATACCGATAAACCGTTATTTTTCATATATTGGTGGGTTTTAATGAAATTTTGTATATAGAAAGGTTATCACACACAAATGGCACTTCCATGTAGTGTTTCAAAATTTGACCGTTTAAAAACCGTTATTCTTGACATATTGTTCGATTTGGACGAACTTTGGTATGTACACAGGCTTTAGCCCCGTGAGGACTAAAGTACGGTTTCAAAAGTGTATATCGGTTATATAACCGATAAACCGTTATTCTGCCGTTATTTTTTATATATTGGTGGATTTTAATGCAATTTTGTATATAGAAAGGTCATCACACACAAATGGCACTTCCATGCAGTGTTTCAAAATCTGACCGTTAAAAACCGTTATTCTTGACATATTGTCCGATTTGGATGAAATTTGGTATGTACACAGGCTTTAGCCCAGGACTGAAATGGGCCCACTGAAATACCAGTTTCAAAAGTGTAAATTGGTTAAATAACCGTTAAAACCGTTATTTTGCCTTTATTTCTTATCTCACAAAGCACTTGGCTGATTTATAAGCGGTTTGGAAAACTGGGAGTACGTTTATATGCTTCGCATTTTGTTTAGTTCTGCAAGGTAATCAGAACATGGCTTCCATCATCATTAATTATGCGGTAATGTTGTAATCAGAAAGTGGTAGTGAGTAACCGTAGTCTCTCTGTCACTCTCACTCAGATTTTCGACCATGTTAAATTAATTGTAGATGACAGAAATGGCACCGTCACATACAAAACAGTGAGAGATTTTAAATGAATAGAAATTTTAGTAGCAACATGACTTCAAACCTTACTTGATAACAAATTTGAATCCCAATTTTAGACAGGCAATGACAGATTTAGGTTAGGTATATCAGCATTAAAAGTGCATAATTACAGATATAGAGACTGTAATTCTACCCGCTGAGTTTATCCATTGTGTGAAAAAAAGATTCCCGAAAATAAACTGCATTCGTTTTGTTCTGTTCGACGCTAAGTGAACTTAAAGACAAATTTCCTCCAGCCAAATATCACCGACAGACAGATCTATTTAAACTGTATGAATCTACAAGACATCATGACGTACGGAATTTGTTACTGTTTTTGCACAAAGCGCAAAGATTTTAGAAGTCGTGACCTCATAACGCAGTGCTTTTGTACATTCATTCTTCTTTCCGTTTTTGTACTCCCAGTTCTTTAGAACAGGGAGTACTTTAGAATGGGAACGAAGAAATGCTGTCTGTGTGTGTGTCTGTGTGTGTGTGTGCGTCCCTGGTCAAAATGTGTTCCACTCGCTCCAGACAAAACTACTGGGCCGATCTTTCTGAAAAATTGTAGGTATGTTCACTATGGGTCAAGGATGATGCCCGATGTTTTAGTTTACCGTTACAGCTGTTATTAACGGCTGTAACGGCCTGTAACGGTTTTTCTTCTCCATGGAATATCTCAGAAAGTACTTGGCTGATCTTTGTGAAAATTAGCAGGTATGTTCATTATGGATCACGGATGATGCCCGATGTTTTAGTTTACCCGCTACAGCCGTTACTAACGGCTGTAACAGCCTGTAACGGATGTTCTTCTTTATGGAATATCTCAAAACGTACTTGGCCGATCTTTCTGAAAATTTGTAGGTATGTTCATTATGGGTCACGGATGATGCCCAATGTTTTAGTTAACCGTTACTAACGGCTGTAACGGCCTGTAACGCTTTTTCTTCTATATGGAATATCTCAAAGTACTTGGTCGATCTTTGTGAAAATTAGCAGGTATGTTCATTATGGGGCATGAATGATGCCTGATGTTTTAGTTTACCCGTTATAGCCGTTACTAACGGCTGTAACAGCCTGTAACGGTTTTCTTCTTTATAGAATATCTAAAAAAAACTTGGCCGATCTTTCTGAAAATTTGTAGGTATGTTCATTATGGGTCACGGATGATGCCCGATGTTTTAGTGTACCATATATACCGTTACTAACGGCTGTAACGGCCTGTAACGCTTTTTCTTCTTCATGGAATATCTTAGAAAGTACTTGGCTGATCTTTGTTAACATTAGCAGGTATGTTCATTATGGGTCACGAATAATGCCCGATGCTTTAGTTTACCGTTATAGCCGTTACTAACGGCTGTAACGGCCTGTAACGGTTGTTTTTCTTTATGGAATATCTCAGCAAGTACTTGGCTGATCTTTGTGAAAATTAGCAGGTATGTTCATTATGGATCACGGATGATGCCCGATGTTTTAGTTTACCCGCTACAGCCGTTACTAACGGCTGTAATGGATGTTCTTCTTTATGGATGATCTCAAACGTACTTGGCCGATCTTTCTGAAAATTTGTAGGTATGTTCATTATGGGTCACGGATGATGCCCAATGTTTTAGTTAACCGTTACTAACGGCTGTAACGGCCTGTAACGCTTTTTCTTCTATATGGAATATCTCAGAAAGTACTTGGTCGATCTTTGTGAAAATTAGCAGGCATGTTCATTATGGGGCATGAATGATGCCTGATGTTTTAGTTTACCCGTTATAGCCGTTACTAACGGCTGTAACAGCCTGTAACGGTTTTCTTCTTTATAGAATATCTATAAAAAAAACTTGGCCGATCTTTCTGAAAATTTGTAGGTATGTTCATTATTGGTCACAGATGATGCCCGATGTTTTAGTGTACCATATATACCGTTACTAACGGCTGTAACGGCCTGTAACGCTTTTTCTTCTTCATGGAATATCTTAGAAAGTACTTGGCTGATCTTTGTTAACATTAGCAGGTATGTTCATTATGGGTCACGAATAATGCCCGATGCTTTAGTTTACCGTTATAGCCGTTACTAACGGCTGTAACGGCCTGTAACGGTTGTTTTTCTTTATGGAATATCTCAGCAAATACTTGGCTGATCTTTGTGAACATTAGCAAGTGTGTTCACTATGGGTTACGGATGATGCCCGATGTTTTAGTTTACCGTTATACCGTTACTAACGGCTGTAACGGCCTGTAACAATTTTACTTCTTTATAGAATATCTCAGAATGTACTCGGCCGATCTTTGTGAAAATTAGCATGTATGTTCATTATGGGTCACGGATGATGCCCAATGTTTTAGTTTACTGTTATAGCCGTTACTAACGGCTGTAACGGTTTTTCTTCTTTATAGTATATCTCAAAAAGTACTCGGCGATCTTTCTGAAAATTTGTAGGTATGTTCATTATGGGTCACGAATAATGCCCGATGTTTTAGATTACCATATATACCGTTACTAACAACAGTGTGAGACCATCAGAGGAAACGTAGACAGATTGTGAACGACCTGGTCAAAGCACGGGCAACAACATTCAGGACAAAGACGGCAACTGATCCACACCGTTTCTAAAACAGCCGCAGTGGTGAAATGGTGAGTGTCACGACACCGGCTGGGGGAAGGAGGAGGGGGGGGGGGGGGGGGGTCGTCGGTTCGATTCTCATCAGAGCCAATTGCTTATGAGATTTTTCTATCCTGACTAGTTCCTGCCCGGAGCCGAGATTGCTATGGGCTCAACTGGGAAGACTGGGACCACCTAGTCGCCTTTTATCCACCTAATGCATGAGTCTCTGTGAGTGTTGCTCAAATTTCCTGACCATCGCTGCAGGTTTCTGTATCACTCGGGCCTGGTTAGTGCCGGTATAAATGATGTAAAGAAGCGCAGGACACAGCCCTGTCATGCAGTCTCAGACCAGAATGGAGTTCCACTGCATCATTCACATCATCTTCTTCCTAATCGATCGCCATCGTAAGAAGTTGTCTCTCATTCTGCGGCCCTTCTTGTCCTGCTTTCGTAGTTACCTCAGTTTGGATTCCTCCCACATCTCTGCCTTGGTAAGGTTCTACCGGTGTCTACGGCATCAGCAAATTCATGGAAACTGTCGTTGGACGGGACATGGTGGCACCCTCTGGAAGGAGAGCTCACTCACTCTGCTCTGCGACCAAACAATTATTGTCGTTGGTAGGTAGTTTAGTAGGTTTAGTAGGAGGGGGGGGGGGGGGGGGGGGGGAACCACCCTGCTCTGAGCTCAACAAGAAACCGAGTGCAGGAGATCCAAAGGTGCCTACAAACAAAGGAACCATCAAATGAGGACTTTCCGATACTATATACTCAGTGAAGAAGTCATTGCTGCAGTAAAATTGTTGAAATTTTGCAAGGCTGCAGACATCGAAACCATCCCTGCAAAACTTTGGAAACATAGCAGAGATGCAGTAGTTGATATCCTAAATGCCATCGAAAACAACAGCTGGCACACTGGACAATGGCCCAAGCCATGGGCTCAATATATTGTTGCCCTTCCCAGCAAAGGAAATCTACATCGCCAGACCTACCTCGCTATCAGCTTCTTTAGCTACGTCGGCAAAATCATATTTAGAATCATTTTGAACAGACTAGAGCCACAGGCAGACAGCATTATCGCTGTAAGGCAGGCCAGATTCTTCCAAAACAGACGTACTATCGAACAGAGTTTTAACCTATATTCCCTTTGCGAAAAATATCTCCTGCACCAGCGAGATAGCGAGTGTTCTTCGTCGTCAGTACTGTATCCACATGCAAGACGAGGTAATTATGTAAATGTTCTACATTCGAACCGTTTTTGCTGTTTGCAATAAAGCCTCAAGTCCTCAGCCTGAAACTTGCATAATTAAGTCAGTGCCATATATTTGTAATGACATAAAGGAACCTTTCTGAACGAGAATTTGTCTTTACCTCTATATCTGAAATCCAATTCTGTTTAAAAGAATAAGTAAGCCTGTGTTTAAATTCTACAATGAACTATTGCCCGTTGTCAACTTCCTGAGTCATCCACACCGTTCCAAAACCGTGTTCTGATAGAACGTTAATAACTTTATAAGCTCAGTTTTCTTCCCCTTTTTCTCTTGGTAAAGGCATCCTTTCAGAAGCTTGCTTGTTCAAACGTGACTATAATATTTTGTTTTTTAGATATTCACCCATTATTTCATACATTTTGCGAATGGTCTTCTATATAAAGGGAATCTGCCCATCTTTCCGTATATAAAAAACAGTGCTAGACGAATGAATTGGCACTTAAAGGGGAAACATTTCATACCAAATGTATGCACCTTTTCCATCAGTGAATTCTCATTTAAACCCCAAGTGTCAGCTGCTTCGATTAGTAAAGGTTATGTCTGAGCATCAAGCACTTTCTAAATACATTGCAGTCAGTACTTTTTAGTTTTTTTTAAAGGATTTTACACTTTCAATGCACCTTTTAAGCCCTTTCAAAAAAAATTCTTCCCATACAAAATGGAATGTTAATTTTGTTGAAAAATCATTCCTTAATACTTATATGAATTAACTACTTAAACATCCGCATTGTCCAATTTGATTGTTAAATATAAGCTATCTGCTTCTTCCTTCAAAGCATTTAACTGGTTATGCAAAACCTACTACTGTTCCAAATAAAAGAATAATACTGACAGCAAACAATTTTTTAAAAAAACTTCGCTGCTCCAGGTATCATCATGGTAAGCACGTCTTCCTCTACAAGATAATTCTACTTCCGGTACTTTTAATGAAAAGACAAAACTCAGAAGGCACTCTTTAATTACTCCTGTTGGAAAACGAAGTCATCGGAATGCTCGTCTTTCAACCGCACACACGGACGCGCCGAGTTGTAAACACCTCTAATGGCCATGTACAATTTATCGTTAACACCGCTTTCACGAAGTACATTCTGCAGTGCACTGCGATTTACAGTCAAAGGCCTTCCTGAAGTCCACAAATGTAACATAGCTCTTAATATTACGGGGTAAGTGTATTTTGTAGAACTGAATGTAGTGTAAATTTATGGTATGCGGTGCTGTAGGTTTTCTCTATCACCTACTTGTCCCTATTTTTTCTTCACTTTCAGCCCATTTAATCAACCTTATGTTTAGTATGTGTATGCAGTCTCTACCTAAGGTGCTAATTAGTACGATTTCATGATAGTTGTCGGGATCGTCCACATTAATTTTTTTTGGTATTAATTGGTTAGAATTATATTTTTTTCCAGTTTGATGGGCAGATGCTATTTTTTAGTACGATTCTGTTGGGGTCCTGCATTTTCCCTAATGTTAGATGCTGAATACCAGCAACGACGTCTCCACTGGATATAGGATAATAAAATAATCGCTCATTTTTTTTCATCTTCTACCAGGTTGGCCTCTTCTACTGTAACATTGCTTTCAAGATTATGGAAAATAACCCAAAATAGATTATACCGTGGTTGCACCGAGATTTCGTTCGCAACAACACTCTCTTTCATGTACAGATCTTATCAGTGACCAAAATGCCTCAAAATGATTACCTAGATCATTCAGTATCTTTCACCCGCTTTCTTCAAATTCCATTTCCTTTATTTTCTTTACCTTAACATACTCTTTTCGAGATCAAGTGTATTCTTTTTTCTTTTTGTGTGTTGTCTTTCACTATTTAAATGTCTGAATGACCTTTTCACTTCATGTTTCTTTCGTTGCACTCATTATCAAAACCAGTCATGACATTTTCTGTAATTTCTATCAACAACTCGAACCAAACAAGCCGAAACTCTGCAGAAAGCACTGACAAATCTGTTTAGATTCTCATTCACATTGATATGTGATACTTGACATGGTTTCTGCGTGCCGTTTTAAAATTCATCATGTTCAAGTTCATTATTTTGTGAATATACTAGCCTGTTCAACTGCTCATACTTTCTTTTTTTGTGTCATTGTTGTCGTGAAGGTCTATTCTCTGAACTGCGGCGATTATTTCTCCATAAGACCTCAGCTGGTATATGTCATGAATAAAACGCAATCACTAACATGCAAATCCAAATTTGAAAACAAATTACTTTGAACAAGAAAAGAATCAGTTATTCTACTTCCATTTCGAAAGCAAACGTGTATTCATCCTCATTATTCCCATCACAAAACCACTTAAAACACTTATTCTACTTCCATTTCGAAAGCAAACGTGTATTCATCCTCATTATTCCATCACAAAACCATTTAAAACACTAAGATCAAATATGAAGCAGAAGTCCAGCAATGTTTTTCCACAGGTAAATCTTTAGAACAACGTGTGCAGCTATCGTTACAACATGAACATACTGCTCAAATAGTCTGTCATAATTTTATTTTCAACTTGCTCGCTACCTGTTCTGGCATTAACATCTTCCATGACCATGAAACAAAGCTCATTCATTCCTTTTTAAAAATAGTGTAAGAAAGTTTTGTGGAGACAGACAGACAGGAAGCGAGAGTGAGCAGAACAGAGAGAGCTTGAAGAGAACGTGGCCTAGGGGAGAGATAATCTCTGACGAAGGGAAAGCCGTCGAAGAGGGAATTGAAACAAGTCGAAAATCCAGAGACGGAGGAAGAAGACCAGAAGAGGACTTTCATATCGAGGAAGAGTCCCTGGAAGGCAGCGAGGCAGACCAGTGCTGAAGCTTGTGACAGACGACTCGAAGGCGTCACCATCGCCTGCTGGTTGTTTACGACACAACGAGGCACTTTGTAGTGATCTGACCGTGTAACAGAGACACCCTGGCGAGGTTTGAGGCCTATTTACAGTAGTTAGCCCAGGATCAGATGGTTTTTGATCTGTTGTATTTCCGTTCACTGTTTTCTTTTTTGTATATGTGTGTATATGATGGGATAGCAGAAATGACACTTCTTGTTCCAGTCGCGTCAATAGAGAAGCTCCCGGTGACACCTAATATGTTTGTGGTTGAATGAGTACGCACATGAGTGTATGAGTGCAGAGATACCCTTGGTGTGTTGGGTCTAACTTTGACATCGGTAAATTCACTAAAGCAATGCCATCACAATGTCTCCCAACTTGAACAATAAAGCATTTTGTGCAGAGAAGCTCCTCCTGACAGTTCTTAATTATTTCCGTTTTTAGCATACCTAGTAGGCTAGTGTGTCACGTGTCTGTTAATGCTAATATAGAATGCCTACACACCATTTATAAGGGTTTCTCTTAAATGAATAAACAATGCAAGTTTCGAATTTAAATCTCTATTTGTGAAAATTACATGCGCGCGCGCGCGCGTGCGTGTGTGTGTGCGTGCGTGCGTGTGTGTGGGTGGAGAGAGGAGAGAGAGAGAGAGAGAGGAGAGTGAGAGAGAGAGAGAGAGAGAGATCCGAGTGTGTGGACGTGTGCTTGTGCGCGCATGTATGTGTGCAGGCATGTGCTGTGTGAACGTGTGTGTGTGTGTGTGTGTGTGTGTGTGTGTGTGTGTGTGTGTTTGCGCCGCGCGCCGCACATGCGTGTGCGTGTGAGTACGCGCGATTTTGTGTTTGTGCATGGGTATGTCCGACTACATAAATAAAGTTCAAAGAAAAAATGGATTTCTTCATTTTGGTAACGTGCGAGTTACTTGTGGGGGTGCGTGCCTGTGTAACTGTGTGTGTGTGTGTGTGCGTGTATTTGTGCGTGCGTGCGTGCGCGTGTGTGTGTGTGTGTGTGTGTGCGCGCCCGCGTGTGCTCTGCGTGAATGTGTCCACGCGCATTGAGTGAGACTGCATCTTGAATTTATTATCATTTGTTTTTTATTGTTACTATTTCCATCATCTCATAATTCTTCTTTTCCTCGGCTTCACTTCCGGCGTTCTTATCATTCCTGCCGATGTTGCTGTTGTGGCTGTAATCATGGTGGTGGATAATTGTTTTCACCATCATTATTTTCAATGTTGCTGTAACAGTTGCTACCTCTGCTCTTTCATTACTCACCACGCACGAGCCGAAGTGACAATAGCAACTGCTGCCGCACTCCAGACTGCTTTGGCAAAAAGCAGGACATGACGAAAACTGTACCTGGGAAAGAGGGACGTAAAAAACAATCGCCGTGGACGATTTTGTTGAAGTCTTGGTGGTGGGTAGTGATGCTGTGCTGTGCTGCTGCTGCTGCTATGTGACTGCTACTCAATAACGGTCATGACACTGCGTATTTTTTTCATGACTTCATGAATTAGCTCGGTCGTCAATGAATCGTGTGTCAGATTGTTGATCAGCTAGTCAATAAGTCAGTTACAAATTAGTTGTTAAATGCCTTGGTGATTAGTCAGTTATTTAATCAGGACAGCCAAAGGATGATTTCGTTATATTCACACTGGTATTCTCGACTGTATGTTAAAATCACATTATGAGACATTTTTGTTTCCATCCGCATTTGTTTCCTTCTCTACTACTTATTCCTGTACACTACTTAGTTATTTAGGATGTCTTAAATGATAACGAACAAGAAGAGTAACTCGTGCTCCCGTGACGAAAACCAATACACATCAAAGCTCCAAACGAATGCTGCTTACAGCGCCAAACTAATATTGTGTATTAATTGTCAAGCTGAAATGTTAACATACAACACACAGAAGAAACAAGGAGACATCCCTATAAAGGATGTTCCGAGCTTGTCCATAAACCCTGTACCTGATACACATACTAGTAACAAATGGAGAAATGAACAAACACAAACAAACATTTATTCAAGACTGTATGGGTTTTGATCTTGTAGATACTCACATAGAACACGCAGACGAAAAGAAACAGGTAATCTCGGTCTGACTGATATGAAAGAACATCTTGAATGAGTCAAGGAACAGCGAACAGTAAATAAAGAACGCGACACGTGAAAGGAAATTTTGCACAAGCGCATTTCTATTCGAACAATCAAGCACACAAATAATCCAACCAAAACGATCAAATCAAATAAAACTTGAAAGAATTAATCTTCCTAGTAAGGAGGTCCAAAACTGTCCAGGCATAAGTATGAGCGGAATATATAATGGTTCTCGTGTACTACGGCTTTTGTACGATGTATACTACAGTCAGCAGGCAGAATGCTGCATGAGAATAGAAGGGCAGTACATACCAAAGTTGTCATCTTCTCTGATGCTTTATCAGTACTGCAGGCTGTTAAAAATCCTCGAAACAAGAAACTCAACTCCGTTGTCTCTACCCTGGCCATTCTGCAGCAGTCCACTGAGAATACTGTCATCCAGTGGATACCCTCACATTGCAATATTATTATGGTAATGAGGAAGCTGACCAACTGGCAGAGGAAGGAGGACAGCAGCCCCAACTGGAGCAGGAAGTCTCTTTGAAGAAATCAAAAGTATTATCAAGGAAGGAAAAAAAGAAGATGGCTTGAACAGCACCCACACTTCAACAAGAGGGATGCACACTACCTGCTGCCCAGATCAGACCAAGTGCACATTGTGAGACTGTGGACAGGGCACTCCAGACTGAGACATCACATGTTCACAAAATTCCACATTGGCGAGTCTTCAAGTAACCTATGCGGTACAGCCCCTATGACGTGGAACACTTCCTGCAGGACTGTCCCACACTTGAAAAGCTAAGAGCAGAGACCTGGCCTGCCAACACACCGATGAGGGAAAAGCTTTATGGATCACTGGAGGGCGTCCGCTGTACAGCAGACATCGTCAATTTCCTCTGGGGTTCCTGCCTGAGTGAACGAAGAAGAAGTACGATGGATTGCCCACAGTGTAATTATAAGTTCCTTGCATTTTGCCGTTTGCATGTTAAATTCATAAAGGATGCGTTAAAGATTCTGTATACTTTACTTCTTCATTCGAAGTGTATGGTTGACATTACTTATTGGCTATTTGTACTGTGACTTTTGCAATGCATGCTTTATTCATGGATGGTAAATAAGGATTCTTTGCACCATGGAAGATCCATGGATGCTAATGTCAACCATCCCTCACACGAACCACCAACACCACTACCACCCCCTCACCGCCCGATCGTGCCTTTGTGCTCTCCCCTCTCTCTCTCTCTGTCGTCTGTCTGTCTGTCTGTCTGTCTGTCTGTCTTTTCTGTCTGTCTGTCTGTCTGTCTCTCTCTCTCTCTCCACAACAACACACACACACACACACACACACAACAGCGAGAGAGAGAGAAGAGAGAGGAGAAGGGAGAAGGAGGAGAGGAGAGAGAGAGAGAGAGAGAGAGAAAAGAGAGAAGAGAGAGAGAGGGAGAGAGAGAGAAATTTCCCTACTTTAAACTATAGGGTGTTTTTCCCATCTGCCAGTGTTTCTCACCATGCAGAGAAATTTTGCGGTTGATTGCACCCTCCATCTCCACAAAACCCTATTTTTTTCCAAGACAACGAGGCTCCATTTTGAATGAAAACTAGCCGTCACGGCGCAGTGAGTAACGTTGCGGACTTCCGACTATGATGGGGGCGTCGGTTCGATTCCATCAGCGCCATCTATTTGTGGGATTTTCCCTGCTTCCATTCCATTAGCTCCTGCCCAGAGGTGAGTTTGCTATTGGCACAATTCGAACGACTGGGGCCGCACTGTCGACTTTTCATCACTTACTGGGTGTAAGTCTGAGAGTGTAGCCTCACATTTCCTAAACCAGCACTGCAGGTGTCTGAATCTTTCGGGCCTGATTGAGTATGAAGTAAGCGTTGAGCTGAGCCGGTCATGCAGTCTCAGAGGGGGACAGCGTGTCGCCAAGGCGCAGAGCCACCATAGTTTATTCTCTTTATCCGGGTCTATGTACGGTTTCGCTTACCTGTAAACTGGATGTTAGTATCGAATTGTTCTATGGATTCACTCCCTTGTTCCCGCGCATTTCTTTTAGATATTTTGTGCCAGTTGTACACGAGCCCTTTGGGTTAAGTCTATCTTAAATACTGGCACCCAGACTACCATTTAATGTCTAGTGGAAAGGGGCAGACAAAAGCCATGTGGTCAAAGATTCATGTAAGAACCCAGGAGCTCCATAGCATCCTTTTCATCCTCCTCATCTCACGATCAGCATGACCATATTTTAAATTCCCGTGACCCTTCTTGCCCTGCTCTCACAGCGTATCATCATCCATTTCCTCTCCATATGTATGCCCTTGGTGGGTCAATGGCGAGGTCCCCAGTACTGGCAAGTTCGTGGGGGACAGTCATGGACAGACCTCGGGTGGTGCCCTCTGGAGAGGACGCCCACTCCCCTGGTTCTGTGACTGCAGTTATTGTTCGTCAGTTGGGATGTTTATTAGGTAAGTGCCCAACGTACGGTGGATCAGAACAGGCACCACTGAACACTACCGAGGTGGCATGGCCGTGGTGCGGAGTCTTCTTGGTGTGTCGCCTCCTGAAAGACGTGACCCTTTACTGCCTCCTGTGGACTGCCGGTGTGGGGCTGCAGTGAGACAAGTCAGGTGTGGATGTGGATGGGAAGTTGGAATAAGTGGCGTGGGAGGGAGGGGGGGAGGGCGGGGGCGCGGTGGGAGGGGGGCACTGCCATGAAGTGGTACGGAGCGATGGCCTGCTCTGTATGCTACAGGTGTTTCACACACATAACCTCTGCAAAGACACGAGAACCGTAAAAGAAATGAGAAAACTGAGAGTGAAGTCAACGCACATCGCTTGACTGATGGAAAAAAAAAAAACACTCCCCATCGTGACCAAGAGCCGCAAGCTGCCTTGGTCGGGCATCTGTCTCACCCCATCACATCACAGCACACACGAAAGGGTGGCAGTCCAAGAGGTGACAGAAGGAAGTCCTGGGGGACAACAGAAAGAACTGGACGGGTTAAACAACACCTTCATCCTGCTCAGCATTAGTATAGACAGAAGACAGTTATGGTAGTTACTCACCTCTTGGACAGCAGACCTGAGCGGCTGCTGCAACCCTTGTTATTTGTATGGGTGGACGTCTGGAAGAAGCAGTAAGAGGACTTAAAATCAATGCGATTCATTTTCAGTAATGAGCGTCAAGTGTGACTAGATACTGTGTTTACAGCTACCACTTCGACAAAGATGACCGTTTGAGACAAGGCGGGGTTCAGATCTCTAAATGTATTATGCATTGAGTAGAGCCAGAAGAGAGGGGTGAATGAAACAAAAAACAACAAACAAAACCATAAACACACACACCGCGCACGCGAGAGAGAGAGAGAGAGAGGAGAGAGGAGAGAGAGAGAGAGAGAGAGTAAACAAACGAAAAAAGAGGGCAGGAAGAAGACTTGAAAATGGTGTTTAGAGGATCAGGTGGGGAACAGCTGATCAAAAAAATCTCTTTAAAAATAGGCGGGGTCCAAAGGGGGCCCCCTAGGCCCCGGTGGGGTCCAGGGGCAACGCCCCGGTGGGGGGGGGGGGGGGGGGGGTACAGGGGGGCGAAGCCCCCGGCCGAAATTGATTTTGAGCACTTTTGAAGACCCTTTCGTGGGTTCTGGTGATAGGCAATATACCCTGGGCATGCAAAGAAACCAAACTAAAACAATTTACATGCAGCATGTAAAGAAATTAAAAATAAAAAAAAAACTTACTTTATTTTATTTTGTTGATGTGCTGTGGCCTAGTGCCCTTGGCTTCATAAGTTCAATAGTTCAGTCTTTACAAATTGAGTCCCGTAATGTTCAGGTATGTTCTGCAATCGATCCTTCATCAAACGACTCGCCACGATTTACGATGCGTGATACACACGAATTTTGACTCGTGAAAGATGCAGAAAATGACTGCGAATATTGCGTTGCAGACTGATGCGCCCCTCGGCAATGGTTCCTAAATCTTGCGGAAATTATACCCTCACAATCGCGGGCCGGAATGCCTTATACTAAAACCTGGATTGGAAATACTGGATCGGAACGGTATGGACTCGGGAGTGATCAAGTCCTTCGCGATTTTTTTTTTTTCTCAGCAGATTTTTTTTTCCTCGGACGATCTTTTTTTCCTCGGAAGTCATTTTAAACAATCTCGGAAATCCTCGATCCGAGGAGAGTTCCCCAGCCTGAGGATACAATCAACAATTTTTTGGGACGTTTTTTTTCTTGTCAGGTAGATCTCATTCTCTTTTGAAGCAAGTTAAGCAAAAAACAATGAACAGAGGAAACGTGTTTATCTGATACCATGCTGCGCTCTCATCCTCTGACACTATACAGCTGTGCACATTTTGGTGTCTATACGAGATCAACGTTAAGTGGGCTGTTCAGAATCTGTCGTAATGTTGTATTCTGTCATTCATCATCGCAACAGATTTCTCTCTGTGTGAAATTCAAACTGTTTTCTCTGCCAGGGGACAGCGTGTCGTCAGAGTGCAGAGTCAGCCATAGTTTGTTCTCTTTATCCTGTCCATGCTGTGTTGGGTTTTTGCGTACCTGTCAAACTGGATGTTAGTATCGAATTTTTCTACGGATTAACTCCCTTGTTCCCGCGCATTTCTTTTAGGTACGTTGTGCCAGTTGTACATGCGACCTTGGTTTAGTCTCATCTTAAATACTGGCATCCAGACTACCACTTAATGTCTAGTGGAAAGGGGCAGACAAAAGCCATGTGGTCGAACATTCGTAGCCAGAACCAAGGATTCTCTCGCTTCTCGGAGTGCGTTATACACCTTTCATACAGAACACATTGTACATCTAGCTTTAAAGTATGTCTCTGTAGACGATAGTTAAGGCAAGAGAGCGTAAGTGACGCTACTAGATCGCGAGAAAGCTGGAACAAATCAGCTTCAACATACGCACACAACGCGTTTCGACAAGTTGGCCTTCTTCGGGCAGGTAAAAAAAACGAAACGAACTCAAGGGAACCAGAAAAAAGCAAACGGTGACTTTTGATGTCAATGGGAAGAGCGCTCTTGAATGGATTAAGATTATGAATGGAACTGAAGAAAAGTGGAAAGGGGAGGAAGGAGTTCGTTTGCATTAATAGATGAACAAACAAACAAACAACAACAATAAGAAGAATGAAAATGATAATAATAATACTAACAATAATAATAGTAATAACAATAATAATATGACGATGATGCTGATAATAATAATAATAATAATGATAATAATAAAGGAAAAATGAGGAAAAAAAAGTGAAATGTACTCCCCCCCACCCCCCCCCATAAAAAAAAAGAGAGAAAAAGTGAAGAAAGAAATTATGAAAGAAAACAGGAACGAAACAACAGCAACAATAATAATGATATTTATGATAATATAATGATAACAGTAATATTAAAAATAATAATAATTGTTTGTGTGAGAAGGAATCTTAAATGAGTAAATTAATAATTTGTAATAAATTACGTGAAAATGAACAACCATGTGAAATGAAATAAAAATAATCAGCAAGTAAACAGTAAAAAAAAAAAAAAGCAAATGCTAGGTAAAGATGGGATAAAATGAACGAAAACAAGTACATATGTGAAGAGTTAGATGATTATTCAAGTACATAGAACGATTATTAAAAGGGACAGGGGCTAATCAGTAAGTAAACAAATAAAAAAGTACACAAGCAAAAAAAAAAAATAAAATAAATAAAAATAAACAACAATGATGACAATCAAAAAAAAAACAACAACACATAACAAAAATAATAATAATAATGATAACAAAAATAATAATAATGATGATGATAATATAATAATAATAATAAAAATAATAATAACAATAATAATTGTGGTAATAATAGTAACATAATAATAATAATAATAATATTATTGATGATGATGATACCAATAATGATGATAATAAAGATAATAATAATAATAACAGCAACAACAACACAACAACAACAATAGCAGCAACATAAAAGTCACAACAATTACAGCAAAGAGAACAACAACGATGATGACGACGACACCAACAATAAAGGAAATAATCATTATGATGATGATATTAATGAAAGTAGTGATGATGATGATGATGATGATAGTAATAATATTAGTTATTATTATGATAATGCTAATAAGAATTATGATAATAATAATAACAATAATATTAAGGATGATGATAATGATGATGATGATGATAATAATGATGATAATAATAATATTCATGATGATAATAAAAAAATAATAATAACAACAATAATAATAACGATGATGCTGATGCTGATGCTGATAATAATAATAATAATAATAATAATAATAATAATAATAATAATAACAACAATGATACATCAATAACAACAAAACAACAAATACAACAACAACAATAAATATAATAACAACAACAGCAGCAGCAATACTACTACTACTACTAATCATGATGATGATAGTAATAACGATAATAATGATAATGATAATAATCATAATAATAATCATAACAACAACAACAATAATAATTTCAAGAGACATAATAGATAAAGTGAATAATGACAAGTGGTGTGCTATCATGGTAGCGAGTGTGTGCACGAAGGAACCGGTAGGACAGACAAGTATGCATTCCCCACCATCAACACATACTACATCCGACTATTTACTCTATTGATTAATGTTATTTATTCTTTCTCTTGTTTTCTTTTTCTAATTCAGTTATTCTTTATTGTCAGTAATACCTGTAACTTATTTACTTCACTATTTCATTTGTAATTTTCATTCGTTATGTATTCATTTCCTAATTCAATCATTTCTTTTTATTTTCGTGAAGTTATACTCTATTTATTTGCTCACCACACACACACACACACACCCCACACACACACACACACACACTAATATGTGATATGTGTGTGTGTGTGTGTGTGTGTGTGTGTGTGTGTGTGTGTGTGTGTGTGTGTGTGTGTGCGTTTCTTCTTATCATTTTTTTTTATTTCGTTTAATTTGATCTGCCCTATTTCTACTGTTCAGCATCTACCGATAAAATAGTTTTATTTCATGCGATCATTTGTTTATATTACATTATTTATTATCACTTACTTACATAATCATTATGTCTTTATCATTTTTTTTTCTATTTTCATTTATCATTATTTTTTTTTCTTAAGCCGATATATTGTTCAGTTCATCTTCAACTGTTATATGTTATCAGTCGTGTTTTGCTTTTTCCCCCTTATTATTTTATCATTTCTTGTCAAACATTTTTTTTTATATATTGTTTTTAAGATTATTATTACTATTTTTGTCGTTGTTTTGTTGTTGTTCTTGTTATTGCTGGTCTTGTTGTTGTTTTCATGGTTGTTGTTCTTTTCATTAACATTATTATCATCATAATCATGATCATCATCATCATTATTACTATGATTACTATTATCATCATCATCATCATCATCATCATCATCATTATTTATCATTATTGTCAAAATAACAATTACTATTTATCTTGAAAATTTTCCCCTTCCCTTTCTTTACTTTTCCTCTTCACTTCCATTTGGCAACAGAGGTCGACCCAAGAGCACATTTCCCACTTCATATGAAAAAATGGGTCAATGTCGGCTTGTTCTCGTTTTCCTTGATTTCGTTTTACTGCCTGAAGAAGCTCTACTCTACGAGTCGAAACGTGTTGTGTCCGGTTTGAGACTGGCTTCTTCCATTCGTGAGCTGGTCAAGCAATGTTATTTGGCTCCGGTATTGTAAATTTGATATAGATCACACACACCACACACACACACACACACACACACACACCACACACACACACACGCGCGCGCGCACGCACGCACGCACGCACGCACGGAGTGGGGCGGATAGGGATACGGAATGGAGGGAACAATGCGTACTGCCGATACACGTGACAAAAATAATAAAAACATCTAATAACCAAAATCTTCAACATATTAAGTGAAAATATATCGGTACGCATGGGCGAGATTAATGTAAGCATTTTATGTACGACGTTCTTGATGGCATCATATCTTTCCAAAAATGGCATACATTGGTCATGGATAACTATAATATAACTATAAAATACAAATTTGTTAACTAATGCTCCATGGTACTGTTTAAGCAGACTGGGTCTTCTGGTTCCTTGTGGTAAATAATTTTGATAAGTACAAATTAAGCAAGTTTAATACACATTTTTGAGTCAGAAAGAAGCAAAGCAAGTTTGAAACCGTTAGGGTGGTTATAATATCTAGGGGGGATGTACATTTCACGAAGGCTTTTATATTGTGGACATACTAATATAGAATGCAATTCTGATTCAACAACATTCGGACAAAATGGACAGTCAAGTTTATATTGGAATTTTGACTATTTAGATTTATGGGCATTGAGCTGGGAGTCTTAGTCTAGTTAAATACTTTCTCAATGCAGGGTTCTTAATAGCGCATAAATAATGGGGTAGATCTTCTAAAGCTCTGAAAGTTGAATACAACTGCAAATGTTCTTTAGTACGAATGGTGGAATCAAGTTCTTGAACATGACAATCGATCAGTCTCTGCCTAAAGGTGGATATAAACAGTTTACAGTTTTCTACACCTTGGTTCTCCCAAACAATTCCAAAACCATACCAATACAATGTATACATTATATTAGATACCCAGTTCCTCTTACCATTACAGTGGTGTAAGTATAACATTTCGTAACTTTTCTTAGGAATACGGTCACTTTCCACGGTCGCTTTCCATCTGAATGACTTTAAGCCAATATTTAATACATTTTGTGTATGTTTCGATGTAAAGAGGATATCCATTTGATTCGCAATATATTAGTGCACTCGGGGTTTTAATGCTAATATTCAGAAAACGTTTGATTGCCAGCAAATGGACCCTTTCGATAACTGTATGGTCAGCACTTAAGCCCCATACTTCTGAACCATACGTCAAGATAGGCTGGATTTGGATGTCAAAAATTTTGAAAAATACTTTTGGTGAATTTTCCCCCAATGACCAAAGAAATCTAAGAATTCCAAACATACATTTTTTTTTTGCCTTTAAGGCCCTCTCTTCTAGAGAATAAGAGAACGTTAAACTGGATGAAAAAATTATACCTAAATACTTATACTGGTTGGCAACTTCTATTTGTACCCCACCAAAGAACCACTTTTCTCTAGAAGCTATGTGGCCTCCATTTCTAAAAATCACTATTTTCGACTTTTCATGGTTAACAGTAAGTTGTAATCTGTGAGCAGTATTACATAAAATATCAAGCTGACGTTGAAGACCTATAATCGTGCTGGAAATAACAACAACATCATCAGCGAATAACATAAGTAGAATTTGAATTATATCAGGGGTCAGGTTTATTCCGTGTTTTCCAGATTGAAGGATATCATTGGCTAATTCGTTAATGAAAAGAGCAAATAAAATTGGGCTGCAACTATCTCCTTGTTTACGTCCGTTGGGGCACATGAACACATCTGTCACTTCATTATTAACTCGAACCCTAGCTTTAACAACTTCGTATATACTTCTGATAGAATTGTACATTTTCCCTTGAATTCTATATTTACGTTGTATTAACCAAAGATAGTTTCTATTTACAAGGTCAAAAGCCTTCTTAAAGTCAATGAATGCTGCATAGAGTTTATGTTTAGAAGAAAGCTGTTTTTGTATCAATGCTAGTAATGTGAATATATGATCAACTGTACTATTTTTTTTCTAAAGCCTGCTTGGAATTCACTGAGTAAATTATTATCTTCCACCCATTTATTCAGTCGTTTATTCAAAATAAATGTATATAGTTTGCCGTTAATGTTCAATAAAGAAATACCTCGATAATTGTTTGGGGAATTGGGATCACCTTCTTTTTTTAGGATGGGATGTATGATAGACTGAGGCCAGCTTAGGGAAATGCTCCTAAATTGAAAAGTTTATTGAAAAACTTCGTCAGAAAAAACAACTAAAGGACAAGAATGCTTGTAAAATTCCCCAATAAAGCCGTCTGGGCCAGCTGCTTTACCATTTCTCAAGGCTTTAATGGCTTCTTTAACTTCTAGTTCCGTTATTTCAGCATCTAAAGAAGAGCAATCTATGTCTTCATTGTTAGATAATTATCTACAAAAGTGTCGCCTTGATCATTGTTTTCAGTAGAATCGTTTTCCCCATAGTCACCATTAAAGACCCACTGAAAATGGTTATACCAGTCCTCAGAGGAAACAGAGCAATCTTGATGTTTGTTGTTAACCCTCTTTTCGATGGTACCCCAGAACAGTTTGGGATCATGCGCATTGTTTTCAAGTGTTTCTAATGTTTATCATGTTCATATTCTTTTCTTTTAAGAAGTTTTTTTTATTCCCTTAATTTATCAGTGTATTTAGTTCTGAGTTCTTCAGCTTGATCTGGGTTTGTGCACCTTTGATGGTTTCTCAAAGACTGTCTTACATGCAACCTGTTTTCTCTTCATTCTTTATCAAACCACGTGCTCTTTTTTGAGGGATCAATTATAATCTTCTTCTTCATGCATTCTCCAGCTAACGCAAAGCCCTCATATAACTTTGTAAGAACTCTCTCTATATCAACATCAAAAGGTCTATTGCTTTGCTAAAAATACTTTGTATTTCTTTTGATCTTCGTTTTTCATAGTATTCAATTCATTTCTCTTGATCCCACACATACTTTTCAATAACTCGTTTCTTATAGTTCTTATTATTATCATGTTTAACAATTTGGACATTTAAGGTCAGTTTTATTGGCATGTGTTTTGATTCTATTCTAGATAAAACTTGCAGCTTTAAAGTTTGTTTAATAACAGATTTAGACATAAAAAATAATAACGCTTGAGCCATTGTATGTTATATATGTGAATGCACCCTGCTGATCACCTTGGACCAAACAATCTAAAATTATTAAGGAAAACTGCTCACAGAGTTTAATTATGTATCGACCAAAATTATTGATAACTCTGTCTTTTGAATTTCTTGTGTATTGTAATTCTACATCAGTATCGTTATCTTCGAACATGGTAATATCAGGAATAGAAAACGTATTGGCGTTAGCATTACCAGTTCTTGAATTTAAATCACCCATAATAATAAGGTAACTCACCGTACCGTTCACACATATCAAGAATGCAAATTCTCTAATAAATAAACACTATTGTAAACCTCAGTTTCTTTGCAGTAAATGCTCTGCGATGGTGGGATGTATATGCCAATAATCAAACAATCAGTTTCTAATCCCGTTAAGGTTTTTGCAACTCTTAAAGACTATACAATTGTCGCTTTCTACTGAAATATATTGTACATATTTTGCATGTAACTTTTTACCAACATTGTAACACCACCTGACAGGCGAGCTGTTAAACTATCAGATACTTTTATACCAGGTGATAGCTACACATCAAAAGAGGGAAAAAGATGAGCTGGAAAATGTATAGAAAATGTTTCAGTAAAGAAAATAATGTCATAATTTTGCAGAAATGTTCTAACATCCGGATGGTAAATTGTTTTCAGCCCTTCAATATTATATGTTAGAAATGTTATAGTGTGGACGTATTTTGTTGCAATGCTGTGGGTATATGAATCACGTACAGGGTCCAAAATACGAGCAGGGCCAAGTCCCTAGGTTTTCTGGAGTTGTTGACCAGTGTCAGTTCTAGAAGAGCCCACTCTCACACGAGGGAAACATTCAGTGACATGGGACTGTCTGGATTTTGCCCTGCTCCATGTTCGCATACCACTGGCTGAGGAGATTTCAGACACAATGGAGCAGTTCTGTTGGTCAGGTTTCATGGGTTCCTGTTGGAAGTCATTCTCGCCACTTCCTTCATGCTGTCGGCATTCTGGGGGACTGGCCTTCCACTTCATCTATAGTATGGGGCTTCAGTCAGCTGCTTGGGTCGAGTCTGACTGCTGTTGATCTGGGAGTCATCAGGGGGCGACAGCAGTGGGGAGAAATGGCTATACCGGCCACTGGCTCCTCCCGACCTTCCATTCAATGGTAACTGGGTGTGCTACTGCAGGCTCCCTCCAGAGTGATGTGGGCTTGGTCTTCATTGAACAAGTCACTTATTCTCGCTTTGCTGGTGTTTTCGCTAAATTTGCTGTTCGCTTTAGGAGGTGGAAATTCTGGAGTTTGTCTGTCCCTACTACAATCAGCAGATGGTTCGGAAATCTGTGGCAAGTTTTCATTGTGTTGTAGGGGACACAGTCTAACACCGAGTCTGTCAACCACTTTTCGATATTTTGGTTGATGTTGGGATTTAGGACTTTCTGTTTGTGTCAGAGCTTGAGTTTGCTTCACTAGTATTTCACTTTGCTGCATTGAAACTTCTTGCTGCATTAGTGTTTCTCTTTGCTGTGTTGGAGATTTCCTTTGCTGCACTGGTATTTTTCTTTGCTGTAGTGGGGATTGTCCTTGCAGCACTGCAGCTTCTTGTAGAGTTGTGTTGTAGGGGACACAATCTAGCACCAAGTCTGTCAACTCTTGTTGAGTTGAAGGTTCATTTTGCCGCATTGAGATTTCTCTTTGTTTCTCTGAAGCTTCAAGTTGTTGCATTGTAGCCTCTTCTTTCTGCGAAAGGATTTGGTTTTGTTGCTATGAGGCGTGTTTGTACTGGATGAAAGCTTTTCTTTGCTGTGTTAGAGTCCCATTTTGCTGCACAAAGGTTGTTTCTTCCGACATCGGCGTTTTAATAGCTTCGTTTTGTTGTGCTGGGGTTTCGGAACTCGATACTAATGGGTTTCTTTGTCCAAATATAAGAGACTTGTTCTGCAACTCATCATCTCTAAAAGTAGACTGAGATGTAATGTGATCTTGCTGCTCATGATTTCTCCTTCTGCTAGAAGTCTCCTGCCTGAGCTTTGAAGACTGTGCATCACGTCTCTGAAGGGAGGGAAAAGCTCCCATGTCTGCTGTCCAAGACATGGGACAGACAGACAGACAGACAGATAGACAGACAAACAGAGAGAGAGAGAGAGAGAGAGAGAGAGAGAGAGAGAGAGAGAGAGAGAGAGAGAGAAGAGATCCGACTGTGTGGATGTGACTTTGTGCGTGCGTGTACGTGTGTGTGTGTGTGTGTGTGTGTGTGTGTGTGTGTGTGTGTGTGTTGTGTGTGTGTGTGTGTGTGCACATGCCCGTGCGAGACCTACCAACAAAGTTGTCAAAGGCCAACAGTAGCACCAGCATCAGAACAGCTGAACGCCTCAGTGACAGAGTCATTGTAACGGCTGAAAGCGTTTCCTTTCTGTAATGAAATTAATGCGAGCAGTGAACGGAATAGTCAAACTATATATATATATACACAGACGTGTTTTTCATCCGCTACCAGGCTTGCACAGTATGCTAATGATACTGCAATATGAATTTATGCATTTTTCAGCAAAAGAACAAGGCTACATTACATAAACAATGTACAGAAAACTTCTCCAGAGAGCACTTGATAAATGATGATTATTTACAATTGAATGACTTTGAATTTTCTGTGGAAAAAAAATGCCACAAGATTTGATGATCTTTATCTAAAATTAAAAGTCATATAAACTTCAACAGGATATACCTTTTAAAATCTGAAAAAAAAAAATCAATGTTCTACTTACTTGAAATTTAAATAGAAAACGCCATATCCCAATTGTGTTCACAGCAATTAACAGTTTGAATTCACTTGAAATTTAAGCCACTTTCCTCAGGGATAGGAACTTAAGCAAATCTATGGCATTTAGCGATCGATCTTGTAGTGTTGTGGTTACCTGTGGTCAAGAAGTATTAAAAAAACAACAAAGTATGAATTATTGACAGAAAAGCTGTGAAACTAGCCCTCGGGCACTTTTAAGAAGACCACAAAAGCGTAAGAGCTTTCCACTTGATGAAGTAAGAAAATCATTCTGCTAAACGTACATTGAGAGGTACAACCATGGAAGACTTTGAGGACTGTAATATCAGTTCTGACATTGACTGTCCGAAAACATGCACATAAGTTTTAGTTACAAAGTCTTTCCACATAGGTATCGCATTAAAAAAAAAATCAAGCATTAATACGCACGGTGTGACGTCTTGTGCACCTATATCCCCTGTCCCATCCACAAATTCATGAATCACCATGAGGTGTGTCCTCATATACTAGCTACATCAGTCAGAGCTTATAACGAAGAGAAGTTTAGCAACCATTTGAAAGTCTACACTGACCATTCCGTTCAGGACAATCAAATAGCAGGATCTGATGTGAACGTGATTCTGATTTTGAAACAGAAATGACATATTACTTTCTACCACATCTTCATAGACTTCAAGAAGGCGTTTGACAAGGTCTAATATGAGGCATTGAGGGCACCATAAAGACGTTTGATATTGGAAAGAATCTTATCAACACCAGCCAGCAACCGTACTCCAAAGTGACCAGTGCAGTGCTCATACAGATTGCTAGTGGATAATAGTTTCATACTTCAGCTGGAGTTTGTCAGGGTTGCCTTCTGTTTCCCTCACTTGTCATATTCTTGATACGCATCATGACTGACGCACTTGACGATCAGCACAGTCGTAATAATGTACAAAAAATACATCATACTGGTAATGTATGGTAGACTAAAGATTGCGAAGAAGCTGCAGCACTGAAGAAAATCAAATATAAAAAACATTTAAGACGAAAGTGAATAAAATCACATAGAAATGAAAAGAGCAAAGGCACACTCTAACAGAATTATGGCAAAAGCAAAACATATATTGGTCAGCGTTCTGAGCAAGAGAAGTTTCTTGTCATAAAGACCTTCAAAAGATATGGAAAAAACATCAAGTTATGAAAAAAGGAACAAATCTTCCAGGACACCCCATTAATATAGGGAATAAGTTGTTCCCTACTTCACTTAAAAAAGCAGAAGCGTTTGCTGAAATGTTTTCAAAGACAATGCACCTAAAAAGTCTTCCACAAGAAAGCAAACACCATCAGGAAAAGCAAGCAAAAACAAAGCTTTATGAAAAACCAGTTTCAAATAATGATTATTACACGAATGCACCCTTAACCACACAAGAGATAAAGGATTCCATTTCTGCAACAGGTAACAAAACGTCATCAGTTGGATAAGATGCTATTTCAAATGAAATGCTAAAGCATTTTCCAGAACACTTTATCTGCATTTCATTAAAATTATTCCACAAGATTTGGATGGATGGTAATATGCCAGCCATTTGGAAACAACCATTAATTAATCCGATTGTAAAACATGGTCTTACATTGCTAAACTTATGGAAAAAAATGTGACAAATACGCTTCCTTATTTTTGCGATAATGCAATACCTAGCAGTCAAGCAGGCTGTAGGAAAAGAAGATCAACAACTCATTATGTTGTCTTTTTAACAACACAAATGAATTATCAATTTGTGAGACGAAAGAGTGTATCAGCCACGTTTTTTTTTTTAATATTAAAAAGGCCTTTGATAATGTATGGCATGCAAGACTTGTTACATGAATTAAAGACGATTGGGATATCTGAGTAAAACGCAATAAAATCAACATACTTAATGAAAATAAAGTCGAGTACTGTTAGTTTGGCTTTGTCAACCATCACAGTAACCTTGTCAGATGATACAAGGGTGTTTATTTCATCTCCGTTTTTAGTAATTGCAATACCGGGCTTAAGAGGGGCATCCAAGTTTTCAGCCTTTATTTGTATACCTCTAATTAACGTATGTTCTGGCAAACTAGGATCGCCCTCCCTCAGAGTAATAAATAAGCGAAAAATCATCGTCATTTGCCTAGGTAGTGACAGTAGCGTGGGGGTAAATTCTAAGCCGACGGTGTCATCCCCCAGTTCAGCTAAGGACTTCTTTCTCTGTAGCATATATTCAGAACCCTGCCTAGTTATTTCAATCTGTTTTTTCTGTTGTGTTCCTGGAACTAGGCTAACAAGAATGGGTACTGCATTTAAGGCTTTTCTAAAATTGTTTTTCTTATCAAAGTATACATTAGGGCTTCGTAGTTCAAACTTAAATTCCAAGCAATTTCAGGAAGCAACGCCCAAGCATTCTCTCTTTTATGAAGTTTGTATTCATGTTTGCCAAAATCGTTTGCCCTTAAATTTCTTATCTCTTCTAGGGTAGGATATTGCTGTCGTTTTTTGTCTTCAATTTCTGTTCGTTTGTAAACCCTGTCATCTGTGTACTCAAATCCATAAACATTTCCTGGCACTCCTATTAAATCAAACTCAGTTGTGTCTGCTAGGTCTTTTTAGCTCTACTGCAGTGCATTTAGGAGCTAGCTGCGTTTTTGATTCTGGCCCTCGAGACAATTTTATAATATAAAAATTATAATAAACAAATTGTTATAAGCAATCAATAATAAACAATCTACAATAAACAAACGTATTGAACTGGGGGGTCAGTCCGTAAGCATAGCTTAGCGTGCTTAGATTTTTCTAACTGCTCTTTTATTTTTTTAGCTCATCTTTGTCCCTTATTATATAATTTTCACTTAAACATTCTTCAAAACTACCTTTGTCCTTAGTGTAAAATAATACAACCGATTTTAACTGCGATCGAAAGTCTTTTAAGACAGCATTATATTTTTGAGTTAAGAGCCACACAGAAACTAAGGTGTGGCGGCCGCTAAAGGCCAGCTTTGACAGATCTTTTCTTTTTTTAACAATGTCTTGTTCAGCTGAACAGTCATCAATAATAAACAGGGTTTCAGTTCCCTCAAATAGTCTATAGTAATGTTCTAAACAGTCGCTCAGTTTGTCGCTAGGATCAACTAAAAATATATTATCGTCTGTCCAAATAAACTTCCTTTCTTTGTAAGACTTGTTGTGCTTAATGGTTGTGCAGAATATAACAATGTACTCGTAATGAAACCTGTATATTGTTTGTAACAAATCAAGTACGAAGACAGTTTTCCCCACACCCAGTAATCCCGCAGATAAGAGAACAGTGTGGATTTTTAGGCAGAAACTTCAAACTATCCATCTGTTTTTATTAGAATATTTCTTCTGTATTTTAATAAGCCACATCTTTTAGCCTGTTTTCTTCAATGTTTAACTGAGCATCACAAACCATAAAAACATGCATTTTATTGGAGCGTTTCCGTCTGCTTTCTTGTGAATATTATTTTTATACCATCTTGCCCTACCCTTTCTCCACTTCCAAACAATCTGTTGTCAAATGTGGATCTAAAATCCAGCCACAGCCCATATTTGGTTATTAAGTAGTCTTCGAGTCTTACATCATAAAGGCGAAGTTTTTTACATACACAATCAACTGCAGGATCTCTTTGCCTACCTCCAGCGAATAACTTTCTTATTTCATCAAAGTGTTGGTGAGGTAAAAGTCCACGACCTGAATACAACTGATCAGGCTTGCCATTTATTGCACAGTCAACCTTCTCAATTTTTGGATAATAAAACGCTTCTGATTCTCTATGAAAAGGAGTTGTTCCTTCAGTAAACAAGAACAAAATTCCTTTTAAAGACTTCAGAGACTGATTTAGATGTATGTTCCAGAAAGTGTCTCGCTTGTTTCTATTTTCTGTAGTGGAGTGTATAACCCTTTCATAATAAATAACCATTTTACTTTTATACCGGGTTAAGATTGTTCTGGCCAGTTCAGGGTTAGTAACATCAAACTCAAGAGAGATGTCACTAACTGTGTATTTAGCTTCAGGGTCTTCAGACAGAACGACAGAATCGCTAGGATTAAATGTCAGTTCATAAGTTTTTCTTTTAGTGCACCTTGGTAATATGGCATATGCGTCTTTATCAGTTCAAAATCTATAGGGATGCAGAATCTGTTGCCAAATGCTTCTGCTACTGCCTCATCTTTAACATCATCCTTTGCATCCTCCGCTTTAAGCCTGTGCTTGAGACAGTTTGGGCCTTGTATTCCCTGATAAACTTTCTCTTTCCTTTCTTTTTTAGGCAGCCATAGATCAGAATAGAGGGCAAAAATGTCTGCCTCGCTTAGTACAAAGACTTCTCTGCCCTCCAGTTTGATTGCCATATGTTTAACGATGGCCCTGCCCAAATTAGCAACAACAGTAGCATTAGGATCTGTCGATGTAATATCTATTTTGAATGATAGTTTAGCAGTGCCTGGCATTATAACATCGCCAGCGCCAAGATCAGGGAACTTTACTATTAAAGTTTGTCCAGGCTGAACTGTTGATGGAGTATTTACACTAATTACAGTCTGCCTTATACCTTTTACGCCATACGGTTCCTTCTCTCTTCTAGATGGGTCGAGGTCACAACCGTATGAGTTAAAGATAAGATAAGATAAGATAAGATAATGTTGCTTATAGCCCAGCCGACCGCAAAGGGCCACATCAGGGCTGTCACCACGTTAAAATCAACTCACCAGTCATTAAAAAAAAAAAAATAAAAAAAAAAAAATAAAAATCCTTTCACACATCTCTGTAAATGACATCGTCCAGAAACGTACCAGAAACTTCGTTAAAAATTTTTCATTCGTAAAATCTTAAATCAGATGAAAAATGTTAATCTCTCTCAAAAACTCGAGGATCACATCAGGCGGGACATCCCTGAACAGGATCTTCATGGACTCCGCTGTAAAATGTTTGTGTCTCACATCGTGCAAGTCCCAACACTCTAAAAGAACATGTTTCATTGTGAGTGGCGCATGACATGGAATGCACCACGGAGCTTCTTCACTCTTTAAAAGGTAGGAATGGGTAAAATACGAATGGCCGGTGTGCAGCCGGCACAGAACCGTTTCCTCTTTACGACCACCCGACGTAGATGGGAGGAAGTCCTTAAGGTTGGACAGATCTGAAAGAGTTTGTTATTCGTCTGTGTGTTCCATCCTCCTGCCAGAGGTCTCTCACATAATCGTTAATTTTGGGTTTCACATCTGAGCAGGGGATATAAGTGTTGGACAGTTTCTCTCTTGTGGCGTTCTTGGCTAAACCGATCAACCATTTCGTTCCCGCCGATGCCAACATGACCAGGAACCCAAGCAAGAGTAATGTTGTAACCGTCCGCCTTCAACTTACTAAAAAGTTCAAAAAAAGTAAAAGTTCTGGATGCTGAAGGTTGCGGCCAGCTATGGCCTCCAAAGCTGACAGCGAATCCGACAGAACCAGAAAGTCCCTCTTTGAAGAATGTGAGATTATCTTCAAAGCCAAAACCAGAGCAGAAAGTTCAGCAGAATAGACAGAAGCATCTGAATGAATATGTTCCAACAGTATCTGAGAAGGAGCCCCAGGGCAATAGGCTGCACAGGCCACTCCATCTTCAGACTTGGAACCGTCAGTGAAAACTTTTTGACAGGATGGAAATTTCAAACAGAGCTCAGCATACAATGCCTTGTACGCCAGAGAGCTGGTAGACTCTTTGCGAAAAGCTGCAAGATCAAAACGAATCTCTGGTGTGAAAAAGGTCCACGGTGGTTGATCCGAAAACTTGGAAAAATCAGATACTACACCTAGGTCTAGACCTGCATTCCGCACGTGAGGCTGCATAGAAGACCAAATCGGCGGAATACATTTAGGGTTGTTTTCAAACTTACTTTGGAACGGAGGGTCAAAGACACAGTCATAGGCAGGGTTTTCTGGATCCGAGAACAGTCTGATATAATAATTCAAGGATAGTTTCAGCCTGCGGTTGGACAGTGAAGGTTCACCCGCCTCTGCGTACAGGCTGTAGACAGGGGTGGTGCGGAACGCTCCAAGACAGAGACGAAGCCCTTGATGGTGGATAGGGTCCAAGAGTTTGAGGTAAGAAGATCGTGCGGAGCCGTACACAGCACAACCGTAGTCCAGTTTGGAACGGACCAAGGCTCTGTAGAGGTGCAGCAAAGTTTTCTTGTCAGCGCCCCAGTCGGTGTGCGCTACGACCCGCAGAATATTCAGTGCTTTCTGGCAAGCAGTTTTGAGGTTTTTGATGTGGCTGAGAAAGTTAAGTTTCTGGTCAAAAATAACTCCCAGAAATTTGGCCTCTTTAACAGCTGGAATGGGAGATTTCCCAACTTGAAGTTCAGGATCTGGAAAAAACTGACGGAAATTATGGAAGTGAATACACTGCGTTTTTGTTGGAGAAAAGGTGAAACCGTTTTCATCCGCCCACCGATGGATTTTATCCACGCAAAGCTGGAGCCTGCGCTGGACACTCGGTACAGGCTTCCAGTCGCGTAGACAGCGAAATCATCCACAAACAATGAGCAGTCTGAACCCTGCTGAACTGATTTCACAATGTTATTAATCTTGATGCTAAAGAGGGCAGGAGACAGTATGCTCCCCTGTGGAACACCCAACTCCTGCTCGTGGACATCAGAGAGAGTGGTGCCAATCCGGACCTGAAACTGTCGTTCTGCCAAAAAATTTTGTATGAAAAGCGGAAGATGACCTCGAAAACCCAGATCGTGGAGATCATGAAGTATCCCCGACTTCCAGGTGGTATCGTAGGCCTTCTCCAAGTCAAAGAAAATTGCCACTGCATGCTGTTTGTTCAGAAAGGCGTTCCGAAGTGTAGATTCCAGACGAATCAAATGGTCAACAGTAGTCCGATGTTTGCGGAAACCACACTGTTCTTTCGCAAAAGGCCATCGGTTTCGAGTTTCCACATGAGCCTAGCATTGACCATTTTCTCCATAATTTACAGACACAGCTGGTCAAAGCTATGGGGCGGTAGTTTGATGGATTAGAAAGATCTTTTCCAGGTTTGGGGATGGGAATAATGAGGGCTTTTCGCCAAGAAGGCAGAAAGAAACCAGTAGTCCACACATGGTTGTATACATGTAGCAGGATGTTCAGACCTATTTGCGGAAGATGTTTCAACAGTTGATAATGGATTTCATCTATACCTGGAGAGGAATCGTTGCAGGACAGTAAGGCAGATTTCAGTTCATTTAAAGTGAAAGGAAGATTGTAGTCTTCCATGTTGTCTGACGAAAAGTTGCAGGGTGATTTTTCTTTAAGGGTTTTATTTTTGACAAAAATGGCTGATTTGTTAGAAGAGGAGGAATTCTTTTCTATGGTTGAAGCCAGCAGATTAGCAACTGCTTTTTTCTCTGTTATTAAAGAGTCAGCAAACTTGAGATGGTTCACAGTGGGACAGGTGTTCTTCCCTTTGATTTTCTTAATGATGTTCCACACTTTTTTCTTGGAGGTTTTCGATGTCAGCCTGGAGCAGAAACTTCTCCAGGACCGACGTTTACTGATTTTAAAAGTGTGTCTCGATTTGGCACGGAGTTTCTGATGGGCTCGAGCGTTGGGACCCGAAGGTCGTTGGTACACCTGACGCTGAGCCCGTTTTCGAACTTTGGAAATTTGTTGGCAGTCTGAATCAAACCAGGGTGTTTTGGGCATTTGAAGTTTATCGGAAGACACTGGGAATACAAGCTTTAGCACACTTGATCACAGTGTTAGTCAGTGATTCTGCTGGGTCCGGACTCTGAAGAAAATCAGTGTCCTGGAATTCCTTAGAAATAGTGGCTGCAAATAGGTCCCAGTTTGCTTTCTTATAATTTAGACGTTGAGAGACAGAGACGTGTTCAGTTATTACCGTATGAGTTCATTTTTCATAAAACAAAAAAGAATATAAATAAAAAATATGTCTGACAATTTTGACGCGATTGATCCTGTTGATGAAGAAGAAATCTGCTTGGCCCTTCATTTGAAGAAGATGAAACAGAATTAGCTCCTTCATTGCGCGAAGAACTTGAAAGAGCAGAAGCAGGTTCTTCAATCCCTTCATTAGAAGAAGCAACACACCCCCTTCAGTTAGCGCATCTCGTGCAGAACTATTAACAAATAGAATTAACTCATTCTACATAAGCTAGGACTAGAGCCGCCAGAAGGCCATAGTCCTTTTGATTAAGCAACCATCTGCATATAAGAACTAGCAGGTAGATTTTGTAAGAGTTACTACAAAGCCAGACCCAACTAAGTTTTTAAAACTAAACACAATTAGACAGAGGATTCCTGTTGCCGACCAAAGGCGATTAAACATTTTAAATTTAAGGCCTGAGGCTGTTAGTCTTTTACAGAACTTGGGCAAGAGTTGCCAACACGATCTGAAATAGAAATGACCTCTTTTCAAGATTTAGGACCAAGAATAAATGATGCAGCAACAGAAATTGAGACGAGTTTTAATGAGGAAACAGTCAGAAAAACATTAGAAACAATTGACGATTCTTCATTGCCTATGCGTGACCTCCTAGCTCTTAATGAACGCCTAAAGTCAATAAGAGGCGAACTAGAAAACAATTTAGCAAAACTTGGCGAGCTAGATAGAGAGAGATAGAAGAAGAAAAAAATAAGCTGGCTGATGCAGATGATAACAATTTAGGGCAAGAAGAAAAGGCTAGAATACAGCAGAAAATACAGGATTTAATGATAGAAAGGGCGGCCAGGTTAGAAGCGCTGTCTACTAACAGAGCGCAGCTAGCAGCGCAAACAAGCAGAATCAAGAAACTATAAACAGAATACTTTATGAAAATACTACGCTAGCCGAAAGAATAAGGACTCTGTTCAGAGAACAAGGGATTACAATAGTTAGTATATTAACAGCTGTTGGGTTTGCTATCTCTACACTCGTTTATGCTTTAACAGGTAGTGCGCCAACAGGGTCAGTAGCGCCTCCGACACCCCAGCCTGGTAAAAGTTGGATTAGAAAACAATTGCATCATCTAGCAAACTTATTAAAGAAGTTAGCTGCTAAAGCGCTTGATGCTCTGCCTGGCATAATTGGCAGTGTTGTTAGTTGGGTTTTGTCTACTATAGGCAAAGTTGCTGGGTTTTATGGCTAACCATCTGTGGACGTTAGGAGTGCTAGCTGCTGGATTAATTTTTAGTGAAATAAAGTATGGCTAATCCAGTAAAAGTTAAAAATACAACAAGGCTGTCTTTTCGCAAGTATGACCGTCAGTGCGAGGCAGATCAACAGGTGGCGTGCTTTCTGGTTGTGGGCTGCTTTCTGGCTGTGGGACGCTTATAACTGGATCGCTTTCTTCAGGGCTAGGTACTTTTTTTAAAATGGATGGTGCAGGCCTTGTGTTTAAACCTTGATTGTGCCCTAAGTTTTGGTCGTCTCCAGCTATGAGGATTTCATTGTTATAATTCTGTATCATGCCAATCTGTAGTCTAAGGTCAAGGTAGCATGTATAATCCATGGCCTACAACAAAGTCAACCTTTGACCTAGCATGTACAAGAACGTCTTGATACCTTTGTATGCTGGAAGGCAAGTCAACAGCAGAGTTAATAGCATCTTCTAAATTGGCTAGAAATTGTTTTCTGGCATCAAAGCCTGTAGATTGATCTACTATGCTAGACTTAGTCTGTGCTTGTGCTCCTAATAGACACCAAACGTATGTCCGTATGGAGTCATTGAGTCTTTGCACTCCTGGCATTGTTAGGCCTTCACTTTCATCTAAGATTAGATAAATGTTGTCCAGGCATTAGGGTGTTTTTGTTCAATTGACCCTAATCGAACTTGTTTGTTTGGTTGAAAAAGAGTGTGGCCAGGCCAGTAGTCATAAGTATATTCCCTACGTTCGCCCCACAAATACAATGTGCCTAACCCATGATTGCGGTCTAACTTTTGTCTAAAGTTAGTTGAGGGTTTAATGTTAAATTCGTTGCAGATTCTTTCATATGCATTAGTGTCCATTGGGCTGAGAAATGGATTAAACGTGTTGTCGTTAGGGAGGGCACTTGTAGTTCAGTTAGTATTCGTCTGTACTGGTAATAAACATGAAAGTTATATACTGACCTTACTAAAAGATTGGGGTGGTTTAAATGGTTTGCATATGAAACACCGCAGCCAGTAGTTGCGCAGTAAATGGCAAAATTTAACTGATTCTGGAAAAAAGCCATAGGGCGGGATGACCATGCTGATGGCACTCTATCATTCTTTATTGGCGGATTTAAATATTTAGTTCGTGGGTTTACAAGCCTGACTTGGAAGCCATGTGATCCATCTACTGCAATGGTTAAATTGCTGAAGTCCAAAGATTTGGGGTTATAAAACCTCCTACATCGTAAGTAGCACTTTCGTTATATTTAAAAGGCTCCATTTTTAAATTAGTTTTTTTAAATAGTTATAAAAAAGATGTACATCTATATAACCAAGCAAAACGAGCGTGTGTTCTTAACGCACCCAATTGTCAATTGGCGCGGGAGTTGTAGGATTGCCCTTAAAGAAATTGGCTTTAAAGTTATGTGGGTTAACATATCTGAAAAAGCTCAGAATAACTGGATCAATATTAGTAACGAGGTGGGCAATCAAATAACTCATGTGCAAATACCTGATGGTTACTACAACTTTTGCTTTTTAAAAGAAGTACTTAGCGAATTTGGCATATTGTTAAAAATTAACGAAGCAAACCTCAGAATTACTATACATTTCCCACTAGAAGAAAGAAGAGAGTACACTTCCCCTAAAGGCCTGGCTAAAATCTTAGGCTTTCACAGTAGTGACAGAGCTTATAGATTTAGTACAAGAGAAGATGTTTATCAATTTGACGGTAATAAACCTTCTGATTTTCTCGTGAACCCAATGTTGTATGTTCATTTACAACAGTTAAAAACAGATGCTAATTTGTTTGATGGCTATCCATCTACAGTTCTAAAGGTTTTGCCATCAACTAGGGCGGGGTTTTGCGATTATCGATTAATCTCAGTTGGAAAAAACAGTGAATTTAAAGAATTAATTAATGGGCCTATAAATTCATTAGATGTAAAAAAAAACTAACCAAAATGGAGAGCCGTTGTTTGTTCTGATTTATTAATGGTGCTTGAAGTAGAAGAGCGTACTGTAAACCCTTAATTTTTACGTCCCTGGAGAGAATGTAAATAACGGGTTCACGATCACCTATCTTATTTTGCACTTAAGCCCCCCATTTTAAAATAATGATTACGTCAATTTTTGCAGTTTTTGCATGTTAATTTTGTTTGTAAAAAGGTGTTAATTTTGGCCAAAAGTGACATGAGAAGGACGTGATTTGTTTGTGAAAAGGGGGTTTTCGTGCAAAATAAGATAGGTGAGCTTGAACCCGTATATTTACATTCTCTGCAGACCATGTGTATACGTTTACAGTGATTGGTTTGTTTGTTCTTCAAACTGAAATATACTTTCTATACTTACTGGGAAGGTTATGTTATCAAAGTTCAGCTCTTGCTTATATTGCTCATACTTGGCAACTCTGTCCCGCATGTTTATTAACAGGATGTAAATGTGCTAAAACACACCACATGAAGCACTTATTGTCAAAATTATGTATGTTTAAGACTGCTCATTTTAAAACTAACTCTCTTGGAAGAGAAATGTAAGAATTGCCAACTATAGGATAGAACTTTGTTTGTCTTAATCTAATTTGAAGGACTGTTCCTTCAGACCAGCCAGAGCCGCTAAGGGCAGCCTCCTCAGAAGCATTTTTAAACTGTGTAAGCATGTAATCAGCCCAGTCAGAATTAAAGTCGTGATAGCTGATTACTTCTTTCTGCCTAGTTGAAACCCAAACTTGCATGTTACTATCATCAGGTTTTACATAATCAATCAGAACGGCCAACAACACTTTTACTGGCGGCTCCATCTGAAGAGACTCTGGGATTTTAGAGATAGCATGTGTCACACTTTCATGAACATTTGTGGGTTAATAATGTCCATTTCTAATTCGCTAAACATATTGCTTAATTGTTCATCGCTGGCAAATATTTCCTCCAACGTATATAGTTTTTCTAACCTTGGATTTACTTGTGGGGTTAATTTTTAACCCACAATATTTACGTAAATTAAAAAAATAAATGTAAATAAAAGTAAGTAAAACACGCTTTTATTCTTCACCCAAGCGCTGCAACACTTCAAGACACGTTAACCTTACAAGAACACCTGCTAATATTTTAGCTTTTCTGAATCACTACAGTCATTTCATCACTTTGATTGCTTCGTTAAATAGTTCACTAT
>CM031605.1:76373348-76388964 GCA_018398815.1 Conus ventricosus | reverse complement strand
AACCCAAAGTTTTTTTTTCCTAAAATGTTTCCAGCATGCATTTTCTAGATGACTGTATCCTCATGGATAGACAATGGGATACTGATAACCTCCGACCCGCTAGTATTTTTCGCTCCCGTTTTGCTGCTCTGTCTACTCTCTCATTAAACTGAATCCCACAATGAGAAGGAACCCAACAGAAACTAATTCTTGTACCCCTAATAATCAAGAAATGTATTAGGTGATGAATATCTGTAATCAGATCTTGTCTTACTATAGGGTTTGTTTTACTTAGGGCGAATAAAACTGATTTTGAATCGACGCAAAAGAGGACTTGGAATATTGGATTTGAAAAGTCAAGTAGAAAATACAAAGCCATTAGAATGGCAGTTAGTTCTGCTGTAAAAATTGATCTGTTTTTTCCAAGATAATAAGATTTTTCAATTTTCAATGAAGGAATTGTAAATGCTGCACCTGCTTCTTTGGTATCCAAAAGAGACCCATCTGTATAAATTTTAAGATGAAAGGGATACGAATTTTCAATATACTCTTTTACTATTTGGCCTGTCAGGTTTTCATTGTCACTTTTTTCATCGACGTATGGCTAATATCAAATGATGCTCTTTGAAGTTCCATGGCGGGCTGGGAGATGCGGGAAGTTTTTTTAGGTCGATTTATATCGCCGAGGTTAACTTTTGATTCACTGAACAGATCTGAAGTGAAAGTTCCAATAGTTGTGAGTGAAGAAATTGATTTTGCCCTTTTTGGGAAGCTAATGTCAGATCTCAAACTGACTTCATTCTCAACGTTGCTGTCACGTGTTGAAATTCGTAAGACATATTTTGCGACAGCTAGCCGTCAATGTTCATCTAATGGTAATACTCCTACTTCGCTATATGTTCCCAAAGATGATGCATGATACGGCACACCAAGAGCCAGTTTGAAAGCTTTGCAATCCAAACTTAACCTTATTAGCATTCCTGAATACAACATAGAACGACGCGACAGTGATCAACCCCAACATACTGGCTCACCGTGACTACTGATCATCTCGATGTCAAACACGCACACAGACACACACAGACACACACAACACACACACACACACACACACACACACACACACACACACACACACACACACACACAAGGACAGACATCAGCAGACACACACACACACACACACACACACACACACACACACACACAGAGCACACACACCACACACACACACACACACACACACACACACACACACACACACACACACACACAGAGGAACTGACATCAGACACACACACACACACACACACACACACACACACACACACACACACACACACACACATACACATACACAGCACACACACACAGAGGGACAGACATCAGCAGACACACACACACACACACACACACACACACACACACACACACACACACACACTAACACAACACACACACTAACACACACACACACACACACACACACACACACACACACACACACACACACACACACACACACACACACACACACAAAGTTATGCAAGATTTAAGCACTTTTTGAACTTAAATTCCTGAATGCATTTTAACTCTCTTCAGTCAGTTCGTGATCGACACTATTTGACTCAGTTGGTACAAATTCAATGAAACCTTTCATCAGTATTTACAAAACCACCCTTAACACAGATCTGAAATCGCCGAGCCTCACAGAACTGGACTATATATTATTCAAGCTGGAGTTCTTCTACCGGGAATATGTTTGCTATCAATAAAGAAATCTTCATGCAAAAAAAAATGTATATGGATTAGCTCCGCATGCTATTCAATCCAAATTCACCATGATTTCTAGAAATTTAACAAACTACAGGTTCCCATGCCGAAAATTGACCTATTTAAAAGAAGCCTTTGTTATTCATGTCCTCTCTCTGGAATTCGCATCTTTCAGAGTTAAATTGTCATCAAAGCTCAGAATGTTGATGACGAAATGTGTTAACGTACTTTGCACACTCAAACTACTTATGAAGATGTGCAGCATAATTGACATAATCAATGCCTATCCACATATAAGTCATTGCTATATCATTCCCAACATACAATTTTTACTTGCGTTTGCAAAATGGTTTGTTGCTGTCTATAACCGTTACTCTTTCAAAATCAAGTACTACTGTTATTGATACGCTTTGTCAGTGCATGCATATGTCAATATGTGAAAGTTTTAAATGTAGGCCTACTCCTGCAGTGAACGTAATTGCGCCAGAATAAACTTAGGTAATCATAATGGAATTTTTCTTCAGGGATGGATAGGATGGATAGTTGTGCTACTTTTTGTCTCTGTTTTTTTTTCCCTCTCATTTTGCTTCTCTAAAATTCCCCTTCTTTTCAATCGCCACCCCCCTCCCGTTTTTTACTTGTTCTATCATTTTCTTCTTTGTCACGGATAACAACGCGCTGGTCAGACCCTGTGTACCTACCTAACATTGGTTGTGTTGTGTTTGGGTGTGTGTGCAGGGGCCCGTGTGTGTGTGTGCAAGGAATGTGTGTGTATGATGTTGTATGGGTGTGTATATGTGTATGTAGTGTGTGTGTTGTGTGTGTGTGTGTGTGTGTGTGTGTGTGTGTGTCGTTGCACGCGCGCCCGCGTGCATGATGCCGCGCGCGCGCGCGTGTGTGTGTGTGTGTGTTGTGTGTGCGTGGTGTTTGCGTGCGTGCTTGCGCTGCAAACGCGTGGTGCGTGCATGCGTCGTGTGTGCGTGTGAGTGTGTGTGTGTGTGTGTGTGTGTGTGTGTGTGTGTGTGTGTGTGTGCGTGCGTGCGTGCGTGCGTGCGTTGCGTGCGTGAGTGCTGTGCGTCCTGCGTCGTTGTGTGTGTATGAGCTGTGATTTACTGAAATAGCTTTAAAATACACGCTCCACGAACGCTCACACACCACACATCACATACACAACTTCACACACACGTGCGCGCGTGGCACGCACGCACAAGCACGCACGCACGCACGCAACACACATCACACAACACACAACACCACACACACAACCGCACACCACTCACAACACACAACACACACACATCACCGTTAGCACAAGCATGCACGCACAACCACGCGCACGCAGCAACGCACGCAGCACGCACGCACGCGCGCCGCGCGCGCTAGCGTATTGTCAAATCATTCTTTTCCGTGTTACACTTCACACACACGCTCATTCACTTCCTCCCCGGTTCCTTCCCCCTCCTCTCCCGCCTCATATTCATGTTCAGTATCAAACCCTGATACAGTGGATTTTACCCACGAAAAATGATCTCCTTTCCTCCCTTTCCCACCTGGTTCAAGGTGATATTCAGGCCAGCAAACTCAGATGTGCGTCTCCACATTCCCCACATTCCATTTCTCCTCCCAGTCTTCTTGTCTTTCTCTCACTCTCTCTCTACTCTCTATCTCACTCTCTCTCTCTCTCTTCTCTCTCTCTCTCTCTCTCTTCAAATGTTTGCATACAAGAGTAAAGTTTGCTTATTCAAAGATAAGTAAGCACATAGACGGTATGAAACAGAGTAAGGGAACAAGGCGTGCGGATATTGACAAAAACAAACATCGGCACAGAGAGAGAGACCGAGGCCAGAGAGAGAGAGAGAGAGAGAGAGAGAGAGTGATAGAGGAGAGAGAGAGGACGAGAAGAGAGAGAGAGACAGAGACAGAGACAGACAAAGAGTGAGAGAGAGAGAGAGAGAGAGATGAGGGGACGTGAAGGAGGAGAGATGAGGGGAAAAGAGAGAGAGAGGGGGAGGCGAGGGGGAGGGAGGGAGAGGGGAGAGGAGGAGAGTGAGAGAGAGAGGGAGGGAGGAATAGGGAGAGAGAGAGATGAGGGGGCGAGAGGAGAGAGAGAGAGAGAGGGAGAGAGAGAGAAGAGATGAGGAGAGAGATCGGAGAGAGAGAGTGAAAGACAGGAAAGACGACAGGAAGAAGGAGACAAGACCTACAAATACCGAACAGGAAGACAGATACTGATAATTTTCAAACCAGGGCAACAGATAAGCAAGAAGATGGCTTCCCCCCCCCCCTCCCCCCCGATTTGTCCCTGTCCTATTCAGGGACAGAGAATATCCCAAGAACAGTGATGATCCATCAGCATTGAAGAAAGAACAAAAAATTAACACAAATGTCTGTCACACACACACACACAACACACAACACACACACACACACACACCACTCAACACACACTCACTACACAACATACACTCACACACATATCACCTAACACACACACACACCGCGCGCGCGCGCGCGCGCACACACACACACACACCACAACCAAACATACACATTCTCTATCCCTACTCATTCCTCCCTCACTCTTTCTTTTTTTCTTCTCTTTCTCAGTCTCTATGTCTCTCGATCTCTGTTCTCTGTCTGTATGTCTCTCGTCTTGTCTCTCTCCCTTGTCTCTCTCTGAATATTCACATGGAAAAGGAGGAAACCACACCACACAACAAACACACACTTGCACAAACACACCACAACACTTGCTCACACTCCACCACTTGCACGCGCAAACACACACACTTGCACGCGCACACACACACCAAACACCACACACACACACACACACCACACACCACACACGTGCACGCAACACACACAATTGCACGCCACCAACACACACACTTGTACACACACCCACCAAACACACGCCAAAACACACTTGCTCAACAACACACTTGCCCACACACACAAACACACACCACACACACACACACACACACACACACACACACACACACACACACTTGCACGCACACACACACTTGCACACACACACACAAACACCACACACACACACACTTGCACACACACACTTGCACACACAAACACACGCACACACACACACACACACTTGTACACACACACACACAAACACACACAAACACACACTTGCACACACATACACACACAATACACACACTCACACACACACACACACACGCACACACACACACACACACACACACACACACACAACACACGCACACACACACACACCACACACACACACACACACACACACACAGCACTTCCACACACACACACACACACACACACACACACACACACACACCACACACACTTGCACACACACACACACACACACACACACACACACACACACACACACACACACACACACACACACACACACACACACACAACGTGTGATATTGTACCCAGGGCCTGGTGGGGATACAGGAACAGTTCCAGGGCTGATGCCAACAGGTAAGGCAACTTACCTGGTCACAGGACGGGCCAAGCTCGTACTTTGGATTGCCCTCGGCAATGTGATTCTATGATTATGATTATGATTATAATTGTGATTATGATTGTGATGATGATGATGATTATCGTCATCGTTCTTATTACTATTATTACTATCATTATTATCATAATTTCTTTCATCATCATCATCATCACCGTCATCGCCATGCATGATGATGATAATGATGATGATGATGATGATGATGATGATTATTATCATCATCATTCTTATTACTATTATTACTATAATTATTATCATAATTTCTTTCATCATCATCATTATCATCATCATTTCTATAATAATAATGATGATGATGATGATGATGAAGATGATGAAGATGATGATGATGATGATGATGATGATGATGATGATGAATGCTTACATAGCGCCAATCCTCGGCTAGAGACCTAGCTCTAAGTGATTTACAATCCACACTCGTTTACACAACGGGCTGCCTACCTGGGTAGTGCCGACTGAAGAGCTGCCAGCTGACACTTCATTCAGTCGTTTCCCGTGTCATCCAGTCAATATCGTTCACACACTTTCCTTACTTCTTTCATTCTTTCCATTTCTCACGCAGGGCGCATGCTATGTGTAGCGTATCATCCATACCAACGGCCAAACTGTTTTTTTTCTTCCGAAAGTTGGTGATGGGATTTTACGTGTGCGCAAGATGTTATGCGTGCGTTCACACACGGTACCTCGGTTTATAGTCTCATTCGAAAGACTGTATGGGAAATGGAGTACAGAATCAATGTTAACTCCGAGGGAAAAAATCCCCCCCCCCCCCCCCTCCCCCCTGTACCGAAACGGCCCGACGGAGATTCGAACCCGCCAACCCCATGATCACCGAGATTACGAGTCTGGCGCTCTTTTTTTTTCCCCTGCAAGTACTGCAATCATCTGTGTCACACTTGTTGGCACTTCCACTCACCCGGCACTTTAGTCTATGAAGTATTAATATTACAGGTTGTTAACCTTAAAGTTCCTCTTCCTGAACATAATCATGTCATCGGCACAAGGCAGCCCAATACTTCTGCTGCATACATGATTAACTAAAAACTCTGCTTTAGATTCAGACCTTCACTGGCTCTGCCGTCGTCCAGGTTCAAAGTTCAAAACCACAATAATAATGAATTGTATGGCTGTCACGTCTCTGGACCTTCAAAGATTCCTATCACTCACTGTGACCTCATAGAACCCCAAAAAGGAGTTATTTCCCTTGTTTTACGACTTGCCTATAAATGCCATTGTCGCAAACTGCACACGAAATCCAATAAGAGGTCGCCGAGTTCTTCCCCTTTTTTTCCCTCCTGCATTGATCTTGTGATGGTCATCAGCACTGCCAGTGGGGATGGAACAGGGGAAGGAATCAGGGGCTCAGGAAAAAAAAAAAATTGGATGTTTGCTACCCGTGAGGATTTTGCGTATGCAAAATAATTGTTTCATTCTGAAAGGACACCACAAGTCAGTCAAAAGCAGAGACATTGGCCTAGAACTGCACGTTTGACATAAACAGATGCATATCATTTCTGTTGTGGATAGCAAACATAAAAAAGTAATATACAACACATAATACATATATGAATGAACAAATAGATGAATAAAATAAACGAAACAAATAGATAAAGAAAGAATGCATAGAAGATAAATAGCTAAATGAGTAAGCAGAAAATAGTACATTAAGACGAATAATAATAACTAAATGAATAAATAGGGTTTCAAATTTGAATGTGTGTATGTGTGTGTGTGTGTGTGTGTGTGTGTGTGTGTGTGTGTGTGTGTGTGTGTGTGTGTGTGTGTTGTGTTGTGTGAGTGAGTGAGGAGAGAGAGAGAGAGAGAGGAGAGAGAGAGAGGAGAGAGAGAGGAGAGAGAGATGAGAGAGAGATGAGAGAGGAATTTCATTTTAAGAATGTGATGGATTAAGCATAAACACATTTTCACATACAGCCCTCTGTATGTCTTTCTATCTGGTCTCTTCAAATCAAACTATATACAACCGCAAAAGAAAAGAAAAATGCAACAACGAGTATACGAGTACATCTGAACAAAGGAACCCATCGACAAAAATGAAGTGGAGAGAGAGAGAGGGAGAGAGAGAGAGAGAGAGAGAGAGAGGAGAGAGAGAAGGAGAGAGAGAGACGAGAGGAGAGAGAGAGAGAGGAGAGAGAGAGGAGAGCTGATGAAAAAGTGACAGATCGATCTGTTCGGTACGATCGGAGGTTTATCAGGAACAGTAATCCTCTTGGCATTATCTGATGACGTCGACTGCAGTAACCTCCCCTGCTATCAGGCACCAGAGCACATCATGGAGTATCAAGCATGCGTTAATTTTGAAAGAAAAATGTGATAAAATCGAAAGACAGAAAGAAAACACTAGAAAGCCAAAAACAAAAGAAGAAGAAGAAAAGAGGCTAAGGGACGCGTGAGCCCCCCTCCTCTCTCTCTCTCTCTCTCTCTCTCTCTCTCTCTCTCTCTCTCTCTCTCTCTCTCTGTTCTCTCTCTCTGTGCGCGTGTGTGTGTGTGTGTGTGTGTGTGTGTGTGTGTGTGTGTGTGTGTGTGTGTTGAGAGAGAGAGAGAGAGAGAGAGAGAGAGAGAGAGAGAGAGAGAGAGTGGAGAGAGGAGAGAGAGAGAGAGGAGAGAGAGAGGAGGGGAGAGAGAGGGAGGAGACGAGAGAGAGAGTATGTGTGTCGTGTGTGCGCACGCGAGTGCGGGTGTGGTTGCGTGCGTGCGCGCGTGTGTCCGTGCGTGAAGATGCATATGTACGTGCGTGTTTTTAAGTGTGAATGGTTGTTGTGTAGTACTCAGAGGAGTAAAAAAAAAAAAATAAAGAAGTAATTTTCTTTGTTTGTTTGCTCGTTCGTTTCATTTGAGCATTTTTTCTTTATCTTTTTTTCTTCTTTCTTCTTTATACCTCGATCCAAAGGACGAAGAAGGATGAGATTCCACGATGTCCGTTTCATGATCAGAGTCAGGTGGTAAACGTTGTTGTCTCTGCCGGAATAGCTCAGGGAGCCGGAATAGCTCAGTTGGTAGAGCGCCGGACTCGTAATCTTGGTGATTCTGGGGTTGCGGGTTCGAACCTCCGCCGGGGCGTTTTCGGTACAGGGGGATTTTTCCCTCGGAGTTAACATTGGTTCTGACTCCATTTCCATACAGTCCTTCGCATGAGACTATAAACCGAGGTTCCGTGTGTGAACGCACGCATAACATCTTGCACACACGTAAAATCCCATCACCAACTTTCGGAAGAGTAGGCCAGTTTGGCCGTTGGTATGGATGACACGTTACACATAGCATGCACCCTGCGTAAGAAATGGAAAGAATGAAGGCAGTAAGGAAAATGAGTGATCGATATTGAACGATACTGACTGGATGACACGGGAAACGACTGAATGAAGCGCCGGCTGGCAGCTCTTCAGTCGGTACTACCCTGGTAGGCAGCCCGTTGTGTAAACGAGTGTGGATTGTAAAGCGCTTAGAGCTTGGTCTCTAGCCGAGAATGGGTGCTATATAAGTATTCATTGTTATGTTATGTTATGTTTCATGATCAGAGTCAGGTGGTAAACGTCATTGTCTCACCGATTCTCTGTTGCAGGGTGGGCATGCACTGATCACTAGATGATTTCAGGTGGAGAAAATTGTAGTAGTATAGTAGAATTGTTGTGTTGTTGTTTGGTGTTGTTGTTTTGTTGTTGTTGTTGTTGTTGTTGCTGCTGCTGCTGCTGCTGCTGCTGCGTGTGTGTGTGTGTGTGTGTGTGTGTGTGTGCCAGCGTGCGCACGCTCTGTGTGTGTGTGTGTGTGTGTGTGTGTGTGTGTGTGTGTGTGTGTGTGTGTGTGTGTGCGCGCGCGCCGTGCGTGTGTTTGTGCGTGTGTTTGTGCGTGTGGTGTGTGCGTGTGCGCGTGTGCATGCGTGCGTGCTTGCGTGCGTGCGTGCGCGCGCGCGGCGCGTGTGCTTGCGTGCGTGTGTGTGTGTGTGTGTGGTTAAGTTTAGCATTGAAAATGTCCAAGCGATTTGCAGCATTAGGGTAATCAAACTTGGCAACCTTGTGTAAACATCTCACCGAATTGTAATGGCTGTAAGTCTACGATCAACATTTTCAGTAATACAATCGATATTACAGCATTGTCATTTTCATACAAATGGTGATCACTTAGAATAATTAAAATCATTGTTGTGTATACTGATAACAGACACGTTGAATTACATTGTATGAAACTACTGCAACAACAACAACAACAAAAAACAAGAACAAAAAAACATAACCAGCAACAAAGCTTCGAAACAAATACGCTATCAAGCGAAGAAAATAGGCTAAACGACAAAGCGTAACAAAGACCGCAAGCCAGCCAACAGAAGCTAGAAACAAAGAGGGTAGTGAGAAAGTCTATCAGCCAAATGGAAGCCAGCGAAAAAGAATGTTAATGAGAATGTTCCTCAGTACATGGAAGCTTCCAACAACAACAAAAATACTTAAGAATGTCCATCATCGAATGGTGGCTAGCCACAAAGCCTAAGTGTCCATCATCGAATGGGGCTAGCCACAAAGCCTAAGTGTCCATCATCGAATGGTGGCTAGCCACAAAGCCTAAGTGTCCATCATCGAATGGTGGCTAGCCACAAAGCCTAAGTGTCCATCATCGAATGGTGGCTAGCCACAAAGCCTAAGTGTCCATCATCGAATGGTGGCTAGCCACAAAGCCTAAGTGTCCATCATCGAATGGTGGCTAGCCACAAAGCCTAAGTGTCCATCATCGAATGGTGGCTAGCCACAAAGCCTAAGTGTCCATCATCGAATGGTGGCTAGCCACAAAGCCTAAGTGTCCATCATCGAATGGTGGCTAGCCACAAAGCCTAAGTGAGAAAGCCATCCACCCAAAAGAAACTAGCCACAGCGCATGCAGCCATAGCGAGTGGGACACGGCAGGGAAGAGAACTTACCAATGAAACAGACCAGTACCGAAGCCTCGACGAGAAACGTGTGAGAAAGCAACAGCGAGTAATGGTCGGAAGCGAACAGAAGCTAGCAAGCAGCGTTCGGGCGAATGCCAGCCAACAAACAGAAACCAGCAACAAGTGTTAGATCTGATTGCAAAGTGAGGCGACCGCAGGCGAACATCGAAGCACATTTGAAATGTAACTAACAGCTATTAACTTTCTCACACGTTTCTCGTAGAGGCTCTTCCTTACTGGTCCGTTTCCTTGGTCACCTCTCTTAACAGGCGTGCATACTCGCAAAGGCTGTGCGCTATTTCATGCTTGTTTGTGTGGAAGTGTTTTTCTCTCTGTTTTGAATAAAGATGAGGAAAATTTTTTGAAGAAGTAGTAGATCAGCAACATAGCTGGACAATAAAACGCCCATCAAACGCGGATTCAACGCCCATTTTGCGCTGAAGTGAATGAAGATGAGTGATTGCTCGTTCATTTTCGTTGTTCCGAGTAAACACTCAGGACAACGAAAATGAACGAGCAATCACTCATCTTCAATCTTGAATCTTGCCTTTAGAAGACATGGGAGGTCGAAACGCGTAGTGTTTTGTCTTGTGGTTCGTGTGTTTGTTAATCCAGAGTTTTCATATGCATATGGACATTATAGAACCGTAAAATAATTAAAGCGGAACTGTGTCTGGTGGGATTATCTGCAGTTCTTCTTTTACAAAAGATCTTTGAGGAGCTGGTTGTTTTGTCGTGTCAGTTTCTCGTAAATAATACACGGGCGGATTCATTTTTACAATTCTTTTTATTTCATACGGGTCAACACTCCAAACGGGATCTGTTGCCCTGATGCGAGTGTCCCCTTCTGCTTCCCTGGTAAATAAAGGTACCTTACTTTTAAACCAAATGGTAATAGTTTGCTGGTTGTACTGGAGTCTTCAGCAACATTTATTGTTTTTCTTTTGATTGCTTGTACTGGTTTTAGCCCTTTAAATTCTTCATTATTCATTGCGCGCAAAACTGAGGGCAGTCTTCTAACCCATTCTGTGTTGCGAGAATTGTCAATCAGCTCTCTGTGATACTGGTAGGAGAAAAGTCTTTCGGCTAACTGTTTGTTAAAGTTTTCAACTAAAGCCTGTGATCTGTGAACTCCTGGAATGCCTCTTTTAATGGTAACTCTATGTTTTAACAATAATTGATTCACTTGGCCTTTAAATTCTTTTCCATCATCGACTTGAATCATGCGAGGATAAGTTAAAGGACCTCGTTGGTATATCAGTTGTTTGGCGACAGCAACAGCAGAAGCACTCTTTTGTGTTAATGGTTCCGCATCTTTGTATCTTGAAGCTATGTCAATGACTGTAAGTGCGTACTTAAAATTTCTTTTTCGTCTAATCGTATCAGAGGGTAAATATAGAAGGTCCATTTGATGGGTGTCGTTTGGAGTTGTATTGACAAAGTGTGGTCTCTGTATTGTCTAGGCGCAGGTAAATAAATTTGCCAAATCGTTGTTTAGATAACCATTTTTTGCTGTTTGTTCACTGACTCCCGCTGCTTGGCTTTGCTTTTTTATTGCGGTGATTCCCTTCCAATATCCTTTTTGGTGAATAATAGATTTTGTTATTTTTTATTCAGCCAATATTATGCGCAAAAAAAATAGACAACAGTCATCCCAACGACAATAAACGCGATTTCTTGCGTCTTTTGTTTTTCTGAGGTGATAAAAGTTGCTGAATTTTGGTGGGGCAATGTCTGGATTGGTTTGCCCGTTACTAGATAATATTTCTTTTATTGCTTGATCAACATCTTTTAAATGTGTAAGCTGCATGCCCCTGTTTTTTCAGTGTGTTATTAATTTAAAATCTAAATGCTCAATTCTAGCTTTTATAGGCGTCTTGTGGCAGCAGCTAGTTGCTCCACGCTTTGTTATGTCTTTTTCTCTCGCGTCTTTCCGTAGTTTATAAACGCGTAATTACTTCCGTAAAAGAAAGCGCATTCCCCACAGCGCCGCCTTTTCATCATTACGAGTGAAGCCATTTTTTATAAATTTTATTTTTTTACATATTTATTTTCTCTGGAATTATTCCTTGCTTAACTAGAAATTCTTTCGTAGCAAATGAAGCTGTAAAATAGCAATCATTTTTGCTGAATCCTCAAAGTCTAGTTTGCAAGATCTGCAGGTTTTAATTTTTAACAGGCTTTACCAAGCATTGTGTATCCTACACTTAGGCCTCCAATAACGGCAAGAATGGTATAAAAGGTTGGCAATAGTTTTTTTGGTGCTCATTTTTAAAAAATAAAATAATTATAATTAATATAAAAAAACATGAACAGCGATGATCTACTACAGCTACAGAGCGGCCAACACTGTCTTGAACTTACAAATGAAGAAGTTGTGATCAAGCTATTATGCCCAAAAAGGAAGGTTGTTATTCTTTGGCAGCATGTGGAAAAAAAAAAAACAGTTCCTCGGAAAATGAATTTAGCATTGAACAGATTTCAACAGAGTCGCCACAAGACATTAAAAGTTATAACAGGTAGAAGCGCAGCTGGGTCTAGAATGGTTTTAAAAAATGTAGGACAAACGGTTCTTAGTTTGTACACTAAATAGTCAGAGATTTGCTCCCCTTGATTTGAACAAGATCTTACGTTGTTTTAAAGCAAGATCAGTTTTAACAAAGTCATTTAGAGTCTCTAAGCTGTGATTTATTTTTACAGTTTTTGGGAAAATTGTTATCGCCCTTAATCAGAGGATTAATTTACTTTTAATAATATAGATTTTATTTCCCTTCAAAATGAACGAGCGAATCGGAAAACTGAACAGAAAACATGAATCAAGTCGGAAAGTTTACAGTAAAAAAATATCTGGACGCATTGCAGCAGGAAAAAAAAATTGCAGAGTGGAACAAACCCAAAAAAAATTCAGTTACAATCACAGAATGAAAACATACACGCCCAAAGCCCAACAGTTTGATCCAATGCGCTCCGAACAAGAGCAAGTTAATTTTTTGGGCAACCAAAGTCTTCATGGATATTTTAACTTAAAAATGTTGCCATTTTGGCGCCATTGCTGCTGCTGGGGGCGGTTATTACGGTTATAAAGTATATAAACAATGGCGACCCCAAAAAAAAGAAGTTTTAAAAAAACTTTAACCATAATACAGAAAAAAAAAACGCACGCAAAACCGCCAAAAACAAAAATATTTTGATCCATTATAATGCAATAATATTTTAAGAACTTAAATTTTTTTGATAAAAATAGTTAGGCGGTTATTATTTGTTTAAAATGATGAAGTCAATAAAAAAAGAATGGAGCTATTAAAGACATTTCCATAGACCAGAATTGTAATCAAGCGGTTGCTTAGGATGTAAGAATTATTAAGATCTTACTGACCAAACTCCCCAGGGGTTAAGCAAAAATCCTCAGCGATGAGCTTTTTTTTGGGGGTGTGTGACTATATTAGACATCTGCTGTTTAAGATTAAAAAATTTGTTTTTTTGAAATTTAAATAACTTAAAAAAGAATTGGTTTTTACTTAAAGGACAACTTAATTACAAATTTTGGGGAACTTAAATTTGAACTTAGAAGTTATTGTCAAGAACTTATTAAAAAAATTTAAATTTAAAAATTAATCAAGAACTTATTAAAAAAATTGAGGGGACTTAATTAAAAAATTAATTAAAGAAACTTTATCAAGAACTTTGAGCCGTTCAAAGTGGGTAATGGATTTTTCTCCCCAAGGCAAGTCCGGGGGGAACGGACAGGCAGCAGTACACACGTGTTTCCCCCCGACCATAAACGGGACATAAAAAATTCCCCACTTTCCATGAAACGGCCCAAAGGAAAAAAGGTGTGTGTGCCTCTTTGCTGCTATTCAAATCTCTCTCTTTTGTCTTCTGTCGCCCTTCTGAAGTGTGTGTGTGTGTGTGTGCGCGCTTGTACAAGGGAGTGTATGTAGGGTCCGTGTGTGTTTATGTTTTTGTTCTTTTCAGTTTTACGCGTTTCTGTTCGGAGTGGTATTGGACTCTCTCTCTTTCTCTCTGCATGTGTCGGGTTTGCTGGGTGTGTGTGTGTGTGTGTGTGTTGTGGTGTGTTTTGTGTGTAGTCTTGAGGATGTTAGAACGAGTTCTCAATCATACTTTCAGTGGCCTATTGTGAACTTGGCTGCGTCTCATTCTATGTGGGCACTGTGTTTTGCCGCGCTAGGTGACAGTATGTGCCCCGCAGCTGGGCGACAGTGTGTGCCTGCAGAACACACGCAGCATTCGCGCCGCACACAACGGCCACCTGTCTAGAGGCCGCGCAGCTTTATCGATTGCATCACGAAAGTAGTAATGGAGTGGTCTCCCTGTACATGTGGATTGCACCACCACCAAAAGTAAGCTTAATATAAGAATTCAACTGCTCGCTATTGGTGGTCGGTTGGCCCCCGCAGGCGTCACACTTTCGGAGTTTGGAGTTGCTGAGTTCAAGGCTGGGCTTCCCTCGCAAGTTGGTCACATGGTTTCGAGTTTCGAGTGAGACCAGAGTCGTGGGGGTCAAGTTCACCCCATCCAGAGTCGCGGGGGCCAAGTTCACCCCATCCAGACCATTCAGACCAGAAGCCAGCCATTCCAGACCAGAGGCCAGCCACCACCACCCAAAAACCCCAGGGCAAACATACTCCTGGGGTTTCCCCCCCGAAGGCATGGTCGACACAAAGTGACGCCTGCAAATAAAAATTAAATCAACAGTCGGCCATGCTCAGGGAGGGGGGGTTTTTGCTATTTTTTATGTTTAAAAAATTGTATTGCTTCGCCTAGTTCCTTTTTAACAAATACTCTAACATGCAGTTAAAGTAAAACTTTTATCCATTGTTAAAATAACACAACCAAGCACAGTAGATCCATTGTCTACACAGTATGTATGTTTGTAGATAATCGTTATTTTTTGGTTATTGAAGTCTTACTTGTCAGAGAACAGGAAAAGGCGGATTCTAGGTCACTTTCGCCCGAAAAACTGGTTGAGGGCGAAAGTGAGTTAGAATCAGCCTTTTCCTGTTCTCTCCATGTCCTGCACTTGAAACATTCAAGCTTTGTCGAGGTGTGTTGTTGCCCTGTCTTGCGGAGCTTCTATCTTGCCATACAGTTATCTTCCGTTTGTAAAGGAAAGGACAAAAGAATATTAAACGGGTATGAACTCTTCCGTTTGTAAAGAAAAGGACAAAAATATATAGATAAACGGGTATGAACTCTTCCGTTTGTAAAGAAAAGGACCAACAAAAATATAGATAAACTGTATGAACTCTTCGTTTGTAAAGGAAGGACAAAAAAAAGATAACGGGTATGAACATGTGGGGTTGTATTTCTTGGCTGCTTTTTTTTCTTGCCTGCTTTTACAGCTCATCAAA
>CM031605.1:76363990-76372348 GCA_018398815.1 Conus ventricosus | reverse complement strand
CGAGAACTTCACCCAACCCCAGGATCCGAGTTACGAGTCTGGCGCTTTTTTTTCCCCTGCAAATACTGCATCATCTGTGTCACACTTGTTGGCACTTCCACTCACCCGGCACTTTAGTCTATGAAGTATTAATATTACAGGTTGTTAACCTAAGTTCCTCTTCCTGAACATAATCATGTCATCGGCACAAGGCAGCCCAAATACTTCTGCTGCATACATGATTAACTAAAAACTCTGCTTTAGATTCAGACCTTCACTGGCTCTGCCGTCGTCCAGGTTCAAAGTTCAAAACCACAATAATAATGAATTGTATGGCTGTCACGTCTTGGACCTTCAAAGATTCCTATCACTCACTGTGACCTCATAGAACCCAAAAAGGAGTTATTTCCCCTTGTTTTACGACTTGCCTATAAATGCCATTGTCGCAAACTGCACACGAAATCCAATAAGAGGTCGCCGAGTTCTTCCCCTTTTTTTTCCTCCTGCATTCATCTTGTGATGGTCATCAGCACTGCCAGGGGGGGTGGAACAGGGGAAGGAATCAGGGGCTCAGGAAGAAAAAAAAAAGGGGGGGGGGGGGGGGAGTATTGGATGTTTGCTACCCGTGAGGATTTGCGTATGCAAAATAATTGTTTCATTCTGAAAGGACACCACAAGTCAGTCAAAAGCAGAGACATTGGCCTAGAACTGCACGTTTGACATAAACAGATGCATATCATTTCTGTTGTGGATAGCAAACATAAAAAAGTAATATACAACACATAATACATATATGAATGAACAAATAGATAAATAAATACACGAAACAAATAGATAAAGAAAGAATGCATAGAAGATAAATAGCTAAATGAGTAAGCAGAAAATAGTACATTAAGACGAATAAATAATAACTAAATGAATAAATAGGGTTTCAAATTTGAATGTGTGTATGTGTGTGTGTGTGTGTGTGTAGTGTGTGTATGTTGTGTGTGTGTGTGTGTGTGTGTGTGGTGGTGAGAGAGAGAGAGAGAGAGAGAGAGAGAGAGAGAGAGAGAGAGAGAGAGAGAGAGAGAATTTCATTTTAAGAATGTGATGGATTAAGCATAAACACATTTTCACATACAGCCCTCTGTATGTCTTTCTATCTGGTCTCTTCAAATCAAACTATACTAAACAACATTAAAAACGCACCGCTTGCCAAAAGACCCAGACAACGTTGGTAGTACAGAATTATTTAATGAAAGTAAGCATATTTGATTACGCATCCATTTTTCAATTAAACAAAATGTCTGTTCTTGACAAGAATGGCCGAATTCATCTGAAATTAGCTGGTGACTTCACTAGGGTCCCTGACAAAAAGTACACCACGACGAGCATGTCCGTCCGCGAGCTCTAATACCGAGTGTGTCCGCCATTTGCCCCGATGCACGCTTGGCAGCGCCTCCTCATGGAGTAGACAAGGTTGTGCAAGAACGCCTGTGGCAGTCCATCCCACTCCTCGGTCAGTGCGCGCCTCAAATGATCGAGAGTCTGTGGACGTCTTCCACGGGCCACAAGACGCCCCAGCTCATCCCAGACGTGTTCAATGGGAGCCATGTCAGGGGACAGAGATGGCCAGGGCAACACGGCAATGTTGTTCGCCTGGAGAAACGCAGCGGTGGCTCTTGCGGTTGTGGGGTCGTGCATTATCATGCTGGAAGAACTGCAGCTCCGGGTGCTGGCCAAACAGTGGGACGACGTGGTTCTGCAGCACCTGCTGGTACGTGTTGGCATTCACATGGTTGTCAAAAAAGTACAGAGGTGTCCGGTATCATGAATGAATGCCCCCCAAACCATCAGACTGCCCCCTCCCCATCTATGGGCTTCAAACACGCAGCAGTTGGCGTAGCGTTCCCCGACATGCCTCCAGACTCTCATTCTCCCGTCAGCATGAGATAACGCGAAGCGACTTTCGTCAGAGAACAGCACAGCTCTCCACTGACGTCGTTGTCCATGGCAGATGCTGGTTGGCCCACTGCAGGCATTGCTGACGGTGTCTACGGGTGAGGACTGGGCCAACATGAGGGCGTCTTGCATTGAGCCCTGATTCTTGCAATCGACGTCGAACGGTTTGTCCAGACACTGGACCCCTCGACCAACCACCTGGCGACATGTTTCTGCTGCTGTAAGGAATCGATTACGAAGATGAAGCTGTCGAATGTATCGATCTTGCGCTGGTGTGGTAACACGAGGTTGGCCCGTTCGGCGCCGATCAGTGGTGGAACCAGTTGCTGCCAAACGTTGTGATAGCCTTACAATTGTAGAGTGACTGCAGTTCAGTTGTCTGGCTGTCTCTCTCTATGACATGCCGACCATCAACATTCCAATGGCTCGCTCGCGTTCTTGCATAGACAGTCGCGGCATTGTTTTCGGACCACTTTGCCTGGTCGAATGACAACTGATACCGTTTTCCAGTCGGCATGACTTCAAACTCACCATTTGAGACAAAGAAACAGATGAGCTACGTTCAGTCTCGGCCCCAGTGGCAAAAAAAGTGTTTTGGGCGAGTTGCACGTGGGCGTCACACGAACGTTGGCAAGCGCGGAGAAACCGAGGCAGTGTGAATCTGTGTCCCTTAAAAATTGTGTTAATATACCAAATCCAAATACACATTTTTTCCAAATGGGAAATCGGCAAATCAAAACGGTGCGTTTTTAATGTTGTTCAGTATATATACAACCGCAAAAGAAAAAAAAATGCAACAACCAGTATACGAGTACATCTGGACAAAGGAACCCATCGACAAAAATGAAGTGGAGAGAGAGAGAGAGAGAGAGAGAGAAGAGAGAGAGAGAGAGAGAGAGAGAGAGAGCTGATGAAAAAGTGACAGATCGATCTGTTCGGTACGATCGGAGGTTTATCAGGAACAGTAATCCTCTTGGCATTGTCTGATGACGTCGACTGCAGTAACCTCCCCTGCTATCAGGAACCAGAGCACATCATGGTGTATCAAGCAGGCGTTAAAAGTTTGAAAGAAAAATGTGATAAAATCGAAAGACAGAAAGAAAACACAGGAAAGCCAAAAACAAAAGAAGAAGAAGAAAAAGAGGCTAAGGGACGCGTGAGCCCCCCTTCTCTCTCTCTCTCTCTCTCTCTTGCGCGTGTGTGTGTGTGTGTGTGTGTGTGTGTGGTGTGTGTGTGTGTGTGTGTGTGTGTGTGTGTGAGAGAGAGAGAGAGAGAGAGGAGAGAGAGAGAGAGAGAGAGAGAGAGGAGAGAGAGAGAGAGTGTGTGCGTGTGTGCGCACGCGAGTGCGGGTGTGGTTGCGTGCGTGCGCGCGTGTGTCCGTGCGTGAAGATGCATATGTACGTGCGTGTTTTTAAGTGTGAATGGTTGTTGTGTAGTACTCAGAGGAGTAAAAAAAAAAAAATAAAGAAGTAATTTTCTTTGTTTGTTTGCTCGTTCGTTTCATTTGAGCATTTTTTCTTTATCTTTTTTTCTTCTTCTTCTTTATACCTCGATCCAAAGGACGAAGAAGGATGAGATTCCACGATGTCCGTTTCATGATCAGAGTCAGGTGGTAAACGTTGTTGTCTCTGCCGGAATAGCTCAGGGAGCCGGAATAGCTCAGTTGGTAGAGCGCCGGACTCGTAATCTTGGTGATTCTGGGGTTGCGGGTTCGAACCTCCGCCGGGGCGTTTCGGTACAGGGGGATTTTTCCCTCGGAGTTAACATTGGTTCTGACTCCATTTCCCATACAGTCCTTCGAATGAGACTATAAACCGAGGTTCCGTGTGTGAACGCACGCATAACATCTTGCACACACGTAAAATCCCATCACCAACTTTCGGAAGAGTAGGCCAGTTTGGCCGTTGGTATGGATGACACGTTACACATAGCATGCACCCTGCGTAAGAAATGGAAAGAATGAAGGCAGTAAGGAAAATGAGTGATCGATATTGAACGATACTGACTGGATGACACGGGAAACGACTGAATGAAGCGCCGGCTGGCAGCTCTTCAGTCGGTACTACCCTGGTAGGCAGCCCGTTGTGTAAACGAGTGTGGATTGTAAAGCGCTTAGAGCTTGGTCTCTAGCCGAGAATAGGTGCTATATAAGTATTCATTGTTATGTTATGTTATGTTTCATGATCAGAGTCAGGTGGTAAACGTCATTGTCTCACCGATTCTCTGTTGCAGGTGGGCATGCACTGATCACTAGATGATTTCAGGTGGAGAAGATATTGTAGTAGTAGTAGAAGTTGTTGTTGTTGTTGTTGTTGTTGTTGTTGTTGTTGGTTGTTGTTGTTGTTGTTGTTGTTGTTGCTGCTGCTGCTGCTGCTGCTGCTGCGTGTGTGTGTGTGTGTGTGTGTGTGTGTGTGTGCCAGCGTGCGCACGCTCGTGTGTGTGTGTGTGTGTGTGTGTGTGTGTGCGCGCGCGCGTGCGTGTGTTTGTGCGTGTGTTTGTGCGTTTTGTGTGTGGCGCGTGTGCATGCGTGCGTGCTTGCGTGCGTGCGTGCGCGCGCGCGCGCGTGTGCTTGCGTGCGTGCGTGTGTGTGTGTGTGGTTAAGTTTAGCATTAAAAATGTCCAAGCGATTTGCAGCATTAGGGTAATCAAACTTGGCAACCTTGTGTAAACATCTCACCGAATTGTAATGGCTGTAAGTCTACGATCAACATTTTCAGTAATACAATCGATATTACAGCATTGTCATTTTCATACAAATGGTGATCACTTAGAATAATTAAAATCATTGTTGTGTATACTGATAACAGACACGCTGAATTACATTGTATGAAACTACTGCAACAACAACAACAACAACAAAAAACAAGAACAAAAAAACATAACCAGCAACAAAGCTTCGAAACAAATACGCTATCAAGCGAAGAAAATAGGCTAACGACAAAGCGTAACAAAGACCGCAAGCCAGCCAACAGAAGCTAGAAACAAAGAGGGGTAGTGAGAAAGTCTATCAGCCAAATGGAAGCCAGCGAAAAAGAATGTTAATGAGAATGTTCCTCAGTACATGGAAGCTTCCAACAACAACAAAAATACTTAAGAATGTCCATCATCGAATGGTGGCTAGCCACAAAGCCTAAGTGTCCATCATCGAATGGTGGCTAGCCACAAAGCCTAAGTGTCCATCATCGAATGGTGGCTAGCCACAAAGCCTAAGTGTCCATCATCGAATGGTGGCTAGCCACAAAGCCTAAGTGTCCATCATCGAATGGTGGCTAGCCACAAAGCCTAAGTGTCCATCATCGAATGGTGGCTAGCCACAAAGCCTAAGTGTCCATCATCGAATGGTGGCTAGCCACAAAGCCTAAGTGAGAAAGCCATCCACCCAAGAGAAACTAGCCACAGCGCATGCAGCCATAGCGAGTGGGACACGGCAGGGAAGAGAACTTACCAATGAAACAGACCAGTACCGAAGCCTCGACGAGAAACGTGTGAGAAAGCAACAGCGAGTAATGGTCGGAAGCGAACAGAAGCTAGCAAGCAGCGTTCGGGCGAATGCCAGCCAACAAACAGAAACCAGCAACAAGTGTTAGATCTGATTGCAAAGTGAGGCGACCGCAGGCGAACATCGAAGCACATTTGAAATGTAACTAACAGCTATTAACTTTCTCACACGTTTCTCGTAGAGGCTCTTCCTTACTGGTCCGTTTCCTTGGTCACCTCTCTTAACAGGCGTGCATACTCGCAAAGGCTGTGCGCTATTTCATGCTTGTTTGTGTGGAAGTGTTTTTCTCTCTGTTTTGATAAAGATGAGGAAAATTTTTTGAAGAAGTAGTAGATCAGCAACATAGCTGGACAATAAAACGCCCATCAAACGCGGATTCAACGCCCATTTTGCGCTGAAGTGAATGAAGATGAGTGATTGCTCGTTCATTTTCGTTGTTCCGAGTAAACACTCAGGACAACGAAAATGAACGAGCAATCACTCATCTTCAATCTTGAATCTTGCCTTTAGAAGACATGGGAGGTCGAAACGCGTAGTGTTTTGTCTTGTGGTTCGTTTGTCTCCGTGTTCTGGGCGGTTCGCTATTAATCACATTTAAAATTAGCAATAAATGAGCAATAGAAGCCACTGAAAAGAAACCATCAATAAAGCGACAGTCGGTATGTGGGCTGGCGAGTTTAATTAAGTTAGCAAAAGCAGCAAAAACGATTACACAACCCACCAAACTGGCGGTAGCAGGAAGCATGAAGCCAGCGAAGAGAAGTAGAGTACACTGCCGAGTTTATACACTGGTATGCAAGCGGACAAGATGCAAACTGTCCTTCAAGCATGTGAACGCGAATGAGTGAACAACGTACAAGCTAGAATGCTAAGAAGTGAACATCGGCAAGCAAGAAAAGTAGAATCTAATGTGTAAGGAGGTGGACACAAACTAGAAAAATACAAGCTAGTTTAGATGCAAGTGAACAGAGGCTAGCAAATGACGGAACACGCTATAGGGAGCAAACGAATGAACATGCGCTAGCAAGGAGAGAACGAGCTGATAGCACAAATAGACTAAGTTTCAAAACGGAATGACTGAGGGTGGAAAATGAAGCAAAATTTGAAAATAGAGGGTGTTAATTACCGCCATGGACACAGACAAACAGGGTACAGGACTAGACACCATGCATTTCGACCTCTTGGGTCTTCTTCAGGCTAGGACAGTGACAAAGAACAAGAAAACACTTAGCTGCTATTAGCTGCTTCTCCTGTTCGTCCCGCAATCAAAAATGGCCGCCAGACGGAAACGGGAGGATCATGGGAGAGTTCTAACCCCTTCTCTTTTCAAATCAAGCACAAACTAGTTCAAAAGAAACCGGGCCAGTGTGACAGCAAGTAAGTACAAGCTATCAAGGAAAGTACAGAGTAGTGAGCAAAAAAAAAAAAAAAAAAAAAAAGTGAACACCAGTAAGTGCGCAAAGCACAAGCTAGTGGGTAAGTGAGTCAGCAAGCACGCAAATAATAAGCTAGTATGCAGACAAGGGAACAAAAGCTGACCGCAAACTATAGACGCAAGCATGCAAATGCCCGGCATGCAATGTAATAGCTAGTATTCATTGGAAGCGAACACCAGCTAGCATGCAAAGTACAAGCTAGAATACAACGCAAGTGAACACAGGCTAACAAGTACAAGCGCATGATCATACACACAAGCAAGAGAACGGAAGCGAGCAAGAAGACAGGGAGGGGGGGGGGGGGGGGGGGGGGGGGGGGAGACAGGCGAAACCAAGCAAGCACACACATACGAGCACAAATAGGGAAAAAGATAGCTAGGAGAGAGTGCAGGCGGGTAAACAAAATTTAGAAAGAGCTGGGATTAGTTACCGCCAAGGACACAGACAAAGTACAGGGCAAAACAGAATGCATTTTGACCTCTTGGGTCTTCCTCAGGCCAAAACAAATACCATTTAGGACAGTGAAAACGAAGAACGAGAAACCACTTACCTTCTCATATTCGGCGGAAGGTAAAAATTTTGCTTCGTTTTCCGCCCTCAGTCACTTCGTTTTGAAACTAGCTGTGGATGAACAAGTTCATACACTTTCATTGTATTGTACTGATACATGTTTTTCAATGGTTGCTATTTTGTATACCTAAATTTGTATGTCTGTGTGTGTGTGAGGGGGGTGATGGGATAGTAGACGATTGTTTTTATTTTTCTAAAAAAAAATCATTCATATACAATAAGCGTTTTGGAGTGGCTGTTGCATGTATTTTCATGACTTAAGAAATGAAAGAAACTAAATATTTTTTGTGTGAATATCATACTGAAAGGAACCAAATGGAACTAAAACTGGATTGGATGCTAGTAAACAAACACAACCTACCAACTGGCAACAATTCAACAACTACAACAACGTCTACTTGCTTGAACTAGGGAGTATAAAAAGCAACTTGCATTTGTGCCTGTGCTGTTTCTGTCCATCACATCCTTGTGTGACTGCCTCATTCTCTCTTAGTTTGACTGGACCGAAAAGAAACGATTTTAAGTTCAAAACATGATGATGCTCATGACGTTCTGTACACCGAGTCTCAGCGATCTTTAAGGCCCATTCTTGGCGTCACCAGTCAGTTGGCACCGAAGACTATGTTTGAGCAAAGAGACTTTCCGACTCCGGGTTATTCATGTTTCTGTGGGTTCTGACTCACAGTCTAATGAAATCTACCTGAGGGAAATGTTCGGCCAGCTACTGCTGGTCTTCATCAGCCCAGACTGACTGGTAGTTGTGTTGGGTGTTGGTGTCCTCTGAGTTGTCATCTCTGGTGGAGTGATTGGTGTTCAGCACACATTTGTAAACGGGGGGCAGGTCATAGCCAACCAAGCTTGAACTGAGACTGTGGCTATGACCTGACCCCCCCCCCCCCCCCTCCACCTACAAGTGTGTGCTGAACACCA
>CM031605.1:76358990-76361490 GCA_018398815.1 Conus ventricosus | reverse complement strand
CTTGTTAATGAAAAAAAAAGGCCCTTTGCTCTTTCTTCTTCTTTACTCGTTTTTTCTGTCTCTCTTTCTTTTCAAATTTCACCTTCTTTCTACTTCGCTTCATTCTTTCTCCTCGTTCTTTTACACTTTAAGCAATAAACAAACAGGTAAAGTCTTGCTCCCATAAGAAAACCCAACATAGAGTAACTTTTATTCAACACTGGCACAGCCTTTAAAACTTGAATGAAGTCAGACGAAAACAAAGACGAACAATCCAATCCAATAGTGTGGGAAAAACAAGCGCAGGTTAACAACCCCTCTGTCATCACAGTAATGACTTGGTAAAGATTTGAACTTAAGGCAAGCGGGAAGAGCGGATGAAGAAAATGGGAACGTAAAATTAAGAAAATATGTTACGAACATGAAAACTCTTCGCTAGCTGCATGAGGGAACCATCGTAATCCCTCCTGAAAACAGATCTATTTGTATTGCCTGCTTCTAGGCCTTTACGTCCGCTGGATCGAACTCATCAGGGAGACACGGCTGATTATATATGTGCTCCTGGCGTCAAATGGAGACACACCACAGTCCATAATACTGTGGTGTTCTCACCACCAAGGGTTCAAAAAAGAATCCAACAGCACCCGCAAAGCAGCCAACGAAGGGTAGTAAATGAAAGCAAAACAAAGTGTGGGGAGGAAAAAAGTCGCTGAAAAACTAAAGACATTATGCAAACAGTATAAAATGTAGGGGACAATCTTTGAACCTACGCCTGAGGATCCACCCAAGGATGCAAGGGAGATCAAAAGACAAACATAAAGACGGACAGAAACAAATACAAATAGTCTCGATTTAATTGAAATGAAGTTGAAAATAAAATGAGGCAGGGAACAGTAAACAATAAGCAATCATTTTATTTTCAACTTCATTTCAATTAAATCGCGGCTGTTTGCATTTGTTTCTGGCGTAGGCTCAAAGATTGTCCCCTACATGTTATACTGTTTGCAGATGTCTTAGTTTTTCAGCAACTTTTTCAACCAGGAATTGTAATGGGTGAATCATTTATTCAAATATTAAATCATGTGTTCTTTAGAGATTAGAACAACAAGAAGACTTCATTCATTCACACATGCAATCAGTTAATAGCCAGTGCTAGCGAGATGGCCAACAATGATTTCCCTTTGTCATCCACTCTAATCCCCTAACCCCCTCCTGCAGACAATCATCCCTCTGGTCCTAACTGACATCTTACTGAAGACTTGGAAGACAGAGGAAAAGAAGGAGGTAGGGACTGACAGAGAGAAGAGTGAGAGAGAGAGACAAGACAAGACAAGACAAAATTCTTTATTTACGAGGATAATAGATAAGCTCTGAGAGAGAGAGGAGAGAGAGAGAGAGAAGAGAGAGAGAGAGGAGAGAGAGAGGGAGGGAGGGAGGGAGAGAGAGAGAGACAAGACAAGACAAGACAAAATTCTTTATTTACGAGGATAATAGATAAGCACTGAGAGAGAGAGAGAGAGAGAGAGAGAGAGAGAGAGAGAGAGAGAGAGAGGGAGGGAGGGAGGGAGGGAGACAGAGAGAGAGAGGGAGAGAGGAAAGAAGGGGAGAGAATGAGAGAGAGAGAGGGAGAGAGAGAGAGAGAGAGGGAGGGAGAGAGAGAGGGAGAAAGAGAGAGAGGAGAGAGAGGAGAGGAGAGAGAGAGGAGAGGGAGAATGGGAGAGAGAGAGAGAAGAGGGAGGAAAGAGGGGGAGGAGGAGGGAGACAGAGAGAAAGGGAGAGATTCCACAGGCATATGATCCGAATCGAATCTCTCAGACACTCGTAACTCACATGAATCACATAATAATGCAAACAAATCACACGACATAACAAAGTAATCATTTACACTGCATCCATGGTCTGAAACGTACGTGTAGCAACCTTGACAGTCGCCATGACACACACCATTAAGAATACACAAATCCAGTGCAGTACACATATTCAACATCATTTTGCCGTAATCATTCAGTACAGAATCCTCAGATAATCGATTAGCGTTGATTGGATGACTTGTATGTTGAAAATCGAAAGTACTTGATTTCCTTGACAATAATGTGAAACATTACCCTTTCTACTGTTCAAATCCCCGCACAACAATACGTATGCATCTTTGTTTTACTAGTAAACAACTGGACAAATAGTCTTCCAATAATGCAATTCCATTTTCAGAGTCAAAATATGTTTAATACGGGGAGCCTTCTGGAGGCACATATGAGTATACACACAATACATCTTTGTCCACACCAAACAATGTTTTATTAATAATAAGTGCACCAAAAATATTAGATTTTATTTCAACTTGTTTGACATGTGACGCATACATAATCTTAACTAGACACAAGATTCCACCAGATCGTCTCCCTTTAATCGTCAGTTTTATCGCAGGTAAACAAAACAATTTGTATGCGGAGAATACATCAGATTTAAATTCATCAGTAAATGTTTCTACTAAACAAATGAAATCGAAGGACTGAAGAAAGTG
>CM031605.1:76351490-76353990 GCA_018398815.1 Conus ventricosus | reverse complement strand
GGGGTTCAGCGGCCGTTTGTTCTGATCCAACACATGCGGGATACCCCTCTCTGTTCAGGCCCCTATGGGCGAGAGCCATTGAGTTGTCAAGGAGCCAGCATGAATGAGCACCCACCTTCCGCTGGGCGTCACCCCGTTCTCCAGCGGCAGTCCCCTTGAACTTAAGCCATTCCAGCGACCTCGAGAAGAACTCACAAAGGGCATAGAACTCAGAAAGGAATTTGAATCTGTGGTCAACAAATGAAGTGGGGGGGGGGGGGGGGGGGGGCATTAAAGCCTCAGAATTTCAGACTTTGAATTTTTTTATATATATATTTTTTTTATATATATATTGAGAATGACGATGGTGAAGATGATGCTATGAAGTTCCATTTTCGGTCTGAGACTGCATGAGAGAAATCCACTCTACACTCACTTTCAGGAGACATTCCAGCATCGGCCAGGTCCAGAAGTACAGACAGCTACAGTCTTGGTCAGAACATATGAGCAACACTCCCAGAGACGCATTCACGAAGTGGAGGAACTCGACTGTGTAATCTTAGTCTCCTCAGTTAAGCCCAGAGCAAACGCAGTTCACACACACACACACACAACACACACACACACACACACACACACACACACACACACACGCACGCACGCACACACACACACACACACACACACACACACACACACACACACACACACACACACACACACACACACACACGCGTGCGTGAGCGCGGGCCGCGCACACACACACACAGACGCGCACACACACACACACACACACACACACACACACACACACACACACACACACACACACACACACACACACACACACGCAAGCGCACTCCACCACACACACACACACACACACACACACACACACACACACACACACACACACACACACACACCACACACACACACACTGATGCACACGCACTTACTCACACACTGATACACACGAGTAGGAGAGAGAGAGAGAGAGAGAGAGAGAGAGAGAGAGAGAGAGAGAGAGAGAGAGAGAGAGAGTGGTTAATGGGAGGGAGGCTTATGGCACTGATTTTGATCCTTGCAGTACCAACTTACATTATTTACCACTTACACACCCTCCTTACTCTGGTTTCACGTGCTGTTCATGATTTGAGGACTGTCAATCACTTCCACGTTTTAAGCGTCTGTCTCACTGAACAGACAAGCGGACGGACAGAGACGTTGCCGTAGAAACACAGCGTGATACTTCACTGGATTCATGACGACGACGCGCTCAGTAACAGTCTTTTTGCCCGCATGATAAAGATAAACTTGTCTTGGGTGTACACAATGTTAACGGTCTCAGCTTCACCCTGGGTCAAAGCCCCAGTGAATGGTATGACCATGTCCTCTCCTGAGTCTTGAGGACTCCTATCAACTCCACTGCCTCAAACTGCCCACAAAGGAGGGATTTTGATTTTGTGTCATGACCCCCCCCCCCCCCCCCCCCCCCCCCCCCCCCAAAAAAAAAAAAAAAAAAAAAAGAAAAGAAAAAAGAAGAAGAAGAAGAAGAAGGAAAGAACGGAGGAAGGAAAAAAAGAAGAAAAAAGATTCGAGATTTGCACATGAGATCAATCAGAGGCTGTACTCCCCCCCCCCTCCCCCCCCTCCCCCCCTCCCCCCTCCCCCCACCCCCACCCCTTGTCTTTCTGGTGCAGAGTGGTTTTAGGACAATAGAACACTGAGCTGTGGAAATGGAAGTTGAAATGGGGAGGTCCAGATTGTATATTTCCCACGAGGATGATGTGATATTGATGGTTTGTTGTTGTTGTATTTCAACTTTCGCTACAAGTGAGGTCGTTTGATAAACATTTGATCTCACTTGCCAGTTTGAGAATAAGAGAAATCTATAAATAAATATATGAATTAGGAGCGAAAAAAATGATTGATTCAATGATGAATGGTTAAGTAAGTTAAATAACAAAGAAATAAGAAACCCTGTCTGTTTGTAACTGGAGAAATAAACCTGCTTGTACTGGTTAACAACATTCTATTTTGTACTGCCAGGAGTTCCTTCTTTCCTCCCTTTCTTGTTGGCCTATTTATTTATTTATTTATTTACTTATTTAATTACTGTTTTGTTATAAGTATTTTTGGGTTTGTTTCTTAGTTATCTATTATCTCAGCAAAGATGTTATGATTTTACCCGTATCTGTTTTTGTTTTTGTTTATTTGTTTTTGTTTCCATTTTCTTTCTGTCACACAGATGACGCAAAAATGACTGAACCAGTTTTGACCTGACTGCTCGGAGGAAACATTGAAGGTCATCTAAGAAGGAAAAAAAAAGAATTCTAATGTGAAACTGGATCTACAGGCATACCCAGAATTTGTTGTTGTTGTTGTTGTTGTTGTTATTGTTGTTGTTGTCGTGCCCTGGCTAAAAGACTCCAAGGATCACCCGAACAGCCGAAGCACTTGATCACTATGGTACAAATGGATCAACAAGGGATGAGAACATGACGTGTGTGACCGTTTT
>CM031605.1:76338990-76341490 GCA_018398815.1 Conus ventricosus | reverse complement strand
ATATTGTAGAATCCAGGGGGGTGCCGACGACCCCAGCAACTGGGCAAAATGTTATCAATCGTGTTAGCATGTCTGAAACAGGTAAAATTGAAAAGAAGGTTCCAGTGCTGTTTCTGTCCAAAGCACACTTTGGCTGTTTGCCAGCCGCTTTGTCGCAGTGTGATATCAACCAAAAGAAACAGGTTTCAGGTACAGACATGGTGATGTCTCTGTATCATTTCCAGCAATCTGTGGCATCTGTTCCTGAATTCATCAGACAATGTGCCGTGGAAAATGTGTTGGGATCCCCCCCCCCCCCACCCCCCCGCCCTACTGTTCGTTTTATATTACTTATTTGCAATATTATCTTTTTTGAGTGTGATGAGCACACGTTTTAATCGCCTTATAGTGAACAGGCAGTAAATCCATGAACCATATTAGGCTCAAGCTAGGAATGAAACGTCACCAGTCGCCGTGGCCAAGTGGTTAGTGTCGCGGACTCCCGGCTGGGAGATCGTGGGTTCGATTCCCATCAGAAGTCATTTATGTGCGGGTTTTTTTCTGCCCCGACCAGTTCCTATCCAGAGTTGAGTTTGCTACGGACTCAGTTTGGAAAACTGGGACCACACAGTCCAGTTTCATCCTCTGATCGGATGCATCTCCGAGAGTGTTGCTCAGATTTCCTGACCAACACTGCAGGTGTCTGTATCTCTCGGTCCCGGATGACTACAGGATATATTCTGAAAGTAAGCGTAGAGTACAACCCTGTCATGCACTCTCAGACCAGAATAAAAAAAAAATCCCTTTCATCATCTTCATCATTCTCATCCTCATCGATCAGCATAGAAAAGTTTCACATTCTGTGGCCCTTCATGACCTGCTCTAATGGTGACATCAGTTTCGATATCCTCACCACGTCTTTGACCTTGGTTTGATTCCGTTGGGCTCACCGGCATCGGCAAGTTCATAGGGGCTGTCGCTGGACAGAGGGAGAGGTCACTCACGCCGGCTCCGCGACTAAGCAATTATTGTCATCAATCGGGGGCTTAGTAGGTGATGTCCTGCGTTTATTGGATAAAAAGAGGCGCCACTGAACACCACCGAAGCGCCTTAGCAGCAGTGCAGTGTCTCCTCGGTGGGTTGCCTCTCGACATCTCGATACTGACTGCTCCCTGTGGATTGCCGGTGCCGGGTCTGCGGCAGGACGGGCCGAGCTGTGGCTGTAGACAGGGGGTAGGAATGAGCGGCGTGGGTGCACTGCCACTGAGGTGGCACAGAAGATGGACAGAAAAAAAAGCAAACATCACAGTGTGTGATAGACAGACAGACAGACAGACAGACAGATAAACATGCATACAGACAGACAGACACACTCAGACATTAGTCTACAGTGAGAAAATCGCTGTACTAACTTGGTTTTCCCGTGACCCATTATAACCGTGGATAGGAAGTGGTCTGTGTGTCTCACACTGAGGATCCACCACCTACCCACCCACCCACCCACCTACCCACGTTTCCCATGCACCCCTAGCCTCTCTCCCCTCTCTTCCCAATTCTGTCACCACCGCCTGTTACACTCCCTCCACCCTCCCTCTCTCTCTCTGCACACTCGACGGCTGGTTACTCAAGCCCAAAGAACTCTCTGGCAACAGTTCCGATCGCGTCCGAGCGCAAGGAAGACGAGGCTCTACCAGCTGATTTGAGCGCTGCTCGGCTGCCCCCCGAGTTGGGCACTAGCTGGTGAAATGCTTTGAAAGGGGGATCTAAATGACGATGGAAAAGGCTCACCACGCATACAGACGTGGACGCACAGACACCAAAACACAGACACAGACATATACACATACATACAGACAGACAGACACACACATACACACACACACGCACGCACGCACGCACGCAAATACAAGCGCACGCGCGCACGCACACACACACACACACACACACCATACACAACACACACGTGTGTGTGTGCGCGCGTGTTCAGGCGTGTGAGCGCTTGTATGCGCATGCGCCACTTGCCCACTCCCTAACCACCCACACCCGTACGTACACATCCAGAGAGAGAGAGGAGAGAGAGAGGAGATGAGAGAGAGAGAGAGAGAGGAGAGAGAGAGAGAGATGAGAGGAGAGAGAGAGAGAAGAAGAAGAAGAGAGAAAGAAAGAAAGAAGAGAGAGAGAGAGGAGAGAGAGAGAGAGAGAGAAAGAAAGAAAGAAAGAGAGAGAGAGAGAGAGAGAGAGAGAGAGAGAGAGAGAGAGAGAGAGAGAGAGAGAGAGACAGACAGACAGACAGACAGACAGAGCAGTCACTGTCTTTTTTTCTCTTCTCTCCTCACTTCATGTTCAGTTTTCCTGGTTTATTTTCACTGAGACTTCTTCTGATATTACTGGCACTGTGTTGACTTACTTCAGAGAGTTTTTTTTTTTTTAAATCAGTAATGGTTGTAGACATGGAAGTCTAACAGTTAAATCACACCATTTGGATTATGTTTTACAACGAAAACTGTCACCAAATAATCAA
>CM031605.1:76318990-76323990 GCA_018398815.1 Conus ventricosus | reverse complement strand
CACACACCAAACCATCACCACCACTACCACCACACTCTGAACAGAGGAATACGGGCATAAAAAATCGCAAACGTAAAAGAAGCATATATATCAGTGTAATAAACGGGAAGTGAATAAAGTTTTGTCATCAGCTCTCTCTCTCTCCTCTCTCTCTCTCTCTCTCTCTCTCTCTCTCTCTCTCTCTCTCTCTCTCTCTCTCTCTCTCCATTGTAGCGTATGATGACTATAGAAGTAATCATTGTATGAAAAAATTGGTGTCGATCAAACTGACATCAAGTATCATTTTTACCGGGTATTCAACGCTGTACATCAATTTCCGCGATCAGTACGGGGCCTTTTCGCGATGATATATTGTCCTGTAGTTGAAATGTATCGCTTTCGTTCAATTTTTAAGATGTCTATATAATCCTTACCTACCCACCCACCCACCAGTCTCCCCCCAACTCCCCCGCGAATGGGCTTTGAAAGTTTAACACAATAAATCATTCATTCATTCTCTCTCTCTCTCTCTCTCTCTCTCTCTCTCTCTCTCTCTCTCTCTCTCTCTCTCTCTCTGTGTGTCCCTCTCTCTCTCTTTCCTATCTTTCAGGCGTACTCATTACCAGTTTTCCACTTTTTCCCCCGAATGTTCACCTCCTGTCTTTTTATTTTCCTTAGCAATTTTTTTATTTTTATTTTTATTTTTTTACTAATTATTCATGTTTGAACGAAGAGCCCACAAGGCAGACATGGGCCATGTATTGATCTGGATCAGGTATGCAGGGGGAGTAAACCAATCAGTCTGTGCCATCCAGCACACGTCCAAGAGCCTTGAGGCTCTATCCAAGACGAGTTACGTCCCTTTGGGGGGGTTGAGAGTAGGGGTGGGTATGGGGTGTCTCTATCTCCCAATCTGAACTGTGATTGTTTGGGAGAGGATAGGGACAGAAGGTTGGGGGGTGAGGGGCGGGGGCGGGGGTGGGGGTGGGGTGGGGGTCTGCAAGGGGGTGGAATGATATTATGAAGGAGGTGGAGCGAGGACAGTGCAGAAAGTGGTCGTCAATCGCCGTGTGTGTGTGTGTGTGTGTGCGTGTGTGTGTGTGTGTGTGTGTGTGTGTGCGTGCGTGCGTGCGTGCGTGCGTGCGTGCGTGCGTGCGGGGTGTGTGTGTGTGTGTGTGTGTGTGTGTGTGTGTGTGTGTGTGTGTGTGTGTGTGTGTGTGTGTGTGTGCGTGTGTGCGGAGGGGGAGAGAGAGGGGGGGGGGGAGAGGGACGCTCAATCATGCTGGGTCCACGACTAAGTGATTGTTGTCGTTAGGATGCAGTGTCATGCGTACGTTGGATCAGAACACGCACCTCTAAAACACCACTGAAACGAGTCGGCAGGAGTGCAGTGTCTCCTCAGGTGGGTTTCTTCAAGGCGACTTGATACTGACTCTCCCGTGCATTGCCGGCGCGCAGGCTTCGATGGAACGATCCATCCAGGGTGTGAGTGTGGACGGGGAACTGGAGTGAACGAGTGGCCTGGGGACAATGCCACTAGAGTAGCACAGAAGATGAGATCAAGGCAAAAAGAAAGTAAACAAACTAATTAACAAGATGCGAAGCATATAAACGTACTCCCAGTTTTTCAAACCGCTTATAAATCGGCCAAGTGCTTTGTGAGATAAGAAATAAAGGCAAAATAACGGTTTTAAAAGTTATTTAACCGATGTACACTTTTGAAACTGGTATTTCAGTCCTCACTGGGCTAAAGCCTGTGTACATACCAAATTTCATCCAAATCGGACAATATGTCAAGAATAACGCTTTTTAACGGTCAGATTTTGAAACACTGCATGGAAGTGCCATTTGTGTGTGATGACCTTTCTATATACAAAATTGCATTAAAATCCACCAATATATAAAAGATAACGGCAAAATAACGGTTTATCGGTTATATAACCGATATACACTTTTGAAACCAGTATTTCAGACCTCACGGGGCTAAAGCCTGTGTACATACCAAATCTCATCCAATTCGGACAATATGTCAAGAATAACGGTTTTTAACGGTCAGATTTTGAAACACTACATGGAAGTGCCATTTGTGTGTGATAACCTTTCCATATACAAAATTTCATTAAAACCCACCAATATATAAAAAATAACGGCAAAATAACGGTTTAACGGTTATATAACCGATATGCACTTTTGAAACCGGTATTTTAGTCCTCACTGGGCTAAAGCCTGTGTACATATCAAATTTCATCCAAATTGGACAATATGTCAAGAATAACGGTTTTTAACGGTCAAATTTTGGAACACTATATAGAAGTGCCATTTGTGTGTGATAACCTTTCTATATACCAAATTTCATTAAAATCCGCCTATATATAAGAAATAACGGCAGAATAACGGTTTTTAACGGCTGTTTAATCCATTTTCAGCATTACATCACTTACATATGGACAGAGGATCCGATTTGTCACCAGATCATCCAAACCGCTTATAAATTGGCCAAGTACTTTCTGAGATATTCCATAAAGAAGAAAAAGCGTTACAGGCCGTTACAGCCGTTAGTAACGGCTGTTGTTAGTAACGGCTGTAACGGTAAACTAAAACGTCGGGCATCATCCTTGACCCATAATGAACATACCTACAAATTTTCAGAACGATCGACCCAGTAGTTTTGTCTGGAGCGAGTGGAACACATTTTGACCACGGACACACAGACACACACACAGACACACAGATAGCATTTCTTCGTTCCCATTCTAAAGTACTCCCTGTTCTATAAGAACTGGGAGTACAAAAAATAAACAAAAACAAAACAAAAAAATCGTGGAAAATCAATTTTGATGGGTACACAAGCACGTACAACGACAGAACAAAATGGCGGGAAATCGAAGAACTTGGCTGGGTCCGCACGATGGTAACCCAACACCGTGTCTACCCAGGGAGAACACACAGAAACCTACAGGGATGATGGAATCTTATGATGTAATATACAAGCTTGTTGCTCTTGGCCAATTAATCAGTGTAACAGTGATATTTAAAAACAAACAAACCCGGAGCATGAATCTGATGGGGGGGGGGGAGGGGGGGGGGGGGGGGGGGGGGGGGAGGGGGGGGAAGGGGGGGGGGGGGGGGGGGAGGGGAGGGGCGGATCCTTCAGTGCAACATAGAGCATCGTAGCGTAGAGATATTATCGATTAGCTGGAAAATGGTTCAGCATACCTGAATGGAGGAGGGAGCAAGAAAAAGAGAGGAAGGGGGGAAAAAGGAGCAGCAAACCCATTATTTTGTGTAAGTTTTCTTCGTTCTTTACTTTTTACCCATTCCTTCTTCTCCTAACTCTTTCCGTCCTTTCTTTTATTTTTTTCAAGTGGCTGTTCCTTTTCTTCCATTCTCAACTTATCTGCGTGTAATGTGAAGATTGTTCCCTTCCTCTCGTCGTGTTCATATGAAGATTGTTCCCTTCCTCTCGTCGTGTTCTTACTCGTTTGCTTGTTTGTTTTCTGCATGATGGCATTGTCCGTCATAGCAATTCCAGCCTGTTGTTTGTTTTCTGCATGATGGCATTGTCCGTCATAGCAATTCCAGCCTGTTGTTTGTTTTCTGCATGATGGCATTGTCCGTCATAGCAATTCCAGCCTGTTGTTTGTTTTCTGCATGATGGCATTGTCCGTCATAGCAATTCCAGCCTGTTGTTTGTTTTCTGCATGATGGCATTGTCCGTCATAGCAATTCCAGCCTGTTGTTTGTTTTCTGCATGATGGCATTGTCCGTCATAGCAATTCCAGCCTGTTGTTTGTTTTCTGCATGATGGCATTGTCCGTCATAGCAATTCCGGCCTGTTGTTTGTTTTCTGCATGATGGCATTGTCCGTCATAGCAATTCCAGCCTGTTGTTTGAAAGTAGATTAATCGGCTGTGGTAAACAGCTAAACAACACGCCTGCTGAGTTTTGTTGTTGTTGTTGTTGTTGCCAAAGTTCCTGAAAATGACCAGATTCTCCAAAACAAGACTCTGGACGCGAGGTCCTTCAGCGTTGACGACTCTGATTTTGGACACCAGCGATCAAGGAAAAAACAAATCAGGTAAGAAAATGAAAAAAAAAACAACAACAACCGAAAACCGAGAGCTGAGAAGCATTTCGTTGCCTTGGACCAAACGACCTGTGCAACGCTGCGATCTTCCAGTCACAGGCCTGATAACCGGTCCAGCGAAAGCGCTGTAAGTACTGTTTCTGACCTGAAAACAGTAAGAGAAATGCTATGCAATCGAATTTCCAGCTTATATTATTAGAGAAAACTGTACAAAATCAAAATTTAAAAAAAACCTGACCTGATCATAAAGAAGAACAAAAATGACAACAAAGGTCAGCGTTGTCACTCAGACTGCCGAACAGCCAATTTATAAATCATATGCTGAAGCTGTCCACTAGGCCTAGCTCGGGGCCAGTACCATCGCCCGCGGAGCAGCAGAAGACTGGCCCTCAGCAAAAAGAAAAGACCGACCAACATGACCGGACCCCAGGATGTGTGACAAGCATGTTGGACGCTTTGAAATGGGAACCACTACAACAACGGAGCTAACAACCGCCTGCTCACGTATTGAATATATTTTGAATAAAGCAAGAAAAAACCTTTAAACTTTCTAAAGATCATAAGCAAACCAAAATGGGGACACGACAAAGAGAGTTTGACACTCCTATCTTCGGCTCTTGTGCGCTCTAGATTGATTTGTGCTCAAGAAGTCTTCTTAAGCATCTACTTAATAAGTTACAAAGTGTAGACTGCAAAGCATATAAACTTGCTCTTGGAGTTCCCACACATACATGTACCATTGGGACTTATAATGAAATTGGAATCTTACCTTTGAACGAGTTTCGAAAAGGGCCCACCTCTAAATTTGTTTTAAAGAACCTTTTACAAAAAAAGTTCCTGTACAAATGAAGTATCTCTAAATTCAGAGACAGATTTTGCTAAAAGAGCAAAAGACATAAAATCAACTAAATCTATTCAGTCATATAGATCTACT
>CM031605.1:76296490-76308990 GCA_018398815.1 Conus ventricosus | reverse complement strand
AGTGCATTTCTGTTTCATCTACAGGACAAAAGGGGCAGGTTGCAATCACCAAACTATCAATGTATTTCCTATTAATATGTAATTCGTTTATTCCTAGTCTCATTTTTGTTAATGCTTTCCTAAATTTAGTTATAGTAATTTGATGTAGATATTCTTCTGTTTGATGCAAGGTTTTGAATGTGTAGTATGTTGAGAATCTCTCGCTATTTGTTATTTTCTCATGCCAAGTTTGTTTATAACAATCTATAATTCTTTGTTTTAACTCCTTTATAAAACTATGTTCATTACTTACCCCTTCATTTGCCCATACCTCTGAGAAACCATACCTATCTAGACATCCTTTTATTCCTAGTGCCCAGTTTTGTGTTTTAGTTACTTCTATTTTTTCCCTTTCATATGCTTGTTTTGGAATCCTATTAGGTGGCATATTTACTAAACGTAGCCAAAATCTAATTGCTTTTATTATACTGTCTATATATAACGGGTATCTGCCTAACTCACGAGAGAGAGGAGAGAGAGAGAGAGAGAGAGAGAGAGAGAGAGAGAGAGAGACAGACAGACAGACAGACAGAGACAGAGAGAGAGAGAGAGAGAGAGAGAGAGAGTTGAAAATCTTTGTATTTATCATCGTCACCGTGAGAGAGAGAGAGAGAGAGAGAGAGAGAAGAGAGAGAGAGAGAGGAGAGAGAGAGAGAGAGAGAGAGAGTTGCAAATCGTTGAATTCATCATCATCATCGTCATCGTCATTGTCGTCGTACAGCAGGATTAGCACCATCATCATCATCATCATCATCATCATCATCATCATCATCATCATCATCATCATTGTCGCCGTCGTCGTCATCGTAGTCGTCGTCACCTGAAACAGCAGGGTTAGTATCATCATCATCATCATCATCATCATCATCATCATCATCATCATCATCGTCGTCGTCGTCGTCGTCATCGTCGTCGTCGTCACCTGAAACAGCAGGGCTAGTATCATCATCATCATCATCATCATCATCATCATCATCATATCATCGTCGTCGTCGTCGTCGTCGCCGAAAACAGCAGGATTAGCACTGATATCATCATCATCATTCTGTCTGTCTGTCTGTCTGTCTGTCTGTCTGTCTCTCTCTCTCTCTCTCTCTCTCTCTCTCTCTCTCTCTCTCTCTCTGTGTTCATCCTTATACTTTAACTCCAAACTTCAGGTCTTCATTTCTTAAAAAATCAAATATGCCGCGCGATGTGAAAAAACATCTTTGCCCTTACACATTCGATGAAATTCAGTCTTGTAAAAGTTTGTTCGAAGTTCATGTTTACGGTTTATTTTTCGAACAAGTTTGGGCGGTACGAGGAATTTTTCATCCGACAAGGGCGAGGTAGGGACGGGGAGACAGAGACAGAGGGAGTGAAGGGATGGTTCTCGTGGGACTGAAGAAGCCTGGGAAAGGTTAAAGGTCGTGGAGATCTCTTTCCAAACTGTCTGGAACTCGGCCATGGAAGGGAAACCCTGTGGAGAGAATGGGACACCAGTGCTGGCAGCATTTCAGACCAGTGGAGTGCCACTAGGGATCATACTTCTGTGTGTGTGTGTGTGTGTGTGTGTGTGTGTGTGTGTGTGTGTGTGTGTGTGTGTGTGTGTATGTGTGGTGTGTGGTGTATGTGGTGTGGTGTGTGTGTGTGTGTGTGTGTGTGTGTGTGTGTGTGTGTGTGTGTGTGTGTGTGTGTGTGTGTTCCTGTCGTAGCTGTATTGTAGTTGCTAATTTGTTCAACAGACCCATTGCCTTATGATGCATTGATTTCGATAGAGATTCTCCATCAATGAACAGAATTCAATGTAATTATTACATTATTATGATTATGATCATGATTATGATTATTATCATTATTATTATTATTATCATTATTATTATTATTGTCATTATTGTTGTTGTTGTTGCTGTTCTTCTTCTAATTGTTGTTGTTGTTGTTGTTCTAGTTGTTGTTCTTCTTCTAATTGTTGTTGTTGTTGTTGTGTTGTTGTCGATGGAGTTGTTATGATTTTAGTGTTGTTATTCTCTTTATTGCTTTTTCACTTTTTTCTTTACTTTTATTTCCTTCGTTGCTATCACCATAATTCTATATTTTTACTTCGCTTGGCCGCAGACATCAGTATGAGCCACGCAACATTTCTGGAGGAAGAGGAAACGGATCGCAGCATTACTGAAAACCATGCGAAACAAAAATGAACACAAGAAAACAATAATTAAAAGTAACGTAGATTTAACTGGTAATTAACTGTACAAGTAGGGTAGCTCTTGCTCACCCGATGAAACAGTTACACGCCGATAACTCCGTATGAATGTTGCTCATAACACCAACATGCCCGACACAAACACCGACACATAGCGCAAACACGGAAGCATCGCCCGTGAAAGTATGTTCTACGTCTGACTATACAGCCTGCACGTGATACCTGCACACAACAGTGACACGCCCATGCTTCCAACCGAAAGGAAATCTTGCATGACGCAGGGAACCGTGAATACTAGATAAACATGTCTTCAGACATGACATGGTATTTGTAATGTCCGAGGAAGATAAACTTACGAAAATCTACTTGTCTGTTTTAAAATTAAAAAAAAAATCAATTCTGCGTCTCTCTACATTTTGCTTTTGAGTGATTGTTTATATATGCTTCATTTCATTTCGTTGCTGGAAAACCACACAATTCTTATCGACTTTACTCTCACAGGCACTTCTACTAAACATCGTGTATGTTGGTTTGGTTATCATCAACACTAGGCACACACTACTGCACTGAATTGAAGTAAGTTGGGAGAAAAAAAAGAAAAGAGTCGCCAAGGATGATCCCGTGTTGTTTTTCACTTGTGTGTGTGTGTGTGTGTGGTGTGTGTGTGTGTGTGTGTGTGTGTGTGTGTGTGTGTGTGATAAATTAATGCAAATAAACGAGTAAATGATGCAACTAAACAGAAATAAAAGAGAAAAAATCTCCAGAATGTAAATGATTCATGTTCAGAATATTTCGTTGATAGGAAATTGAAACACACACACACACACACACACACACACACACACACACACACACACACACACACACACACAACATTATACATTTATAACTTTGTTTGCCTGTTCGCTTTATTTGCTTTTAATTGCTTCTTTCGCTTTTAATTGATGGCGTTTTGAAAAAAAAAAGTACCTCCTTAATATTGTTTCAGGTGCCTTTTCTTTTCTTTCTATTTGTTTGTTGTTGTTGTTGTTGTTGTTGTTTTTCCTCTCCACCAAGCGTAACTTGTTTTTGACCATGCCTGTTTCCCTGTTTGTTGATTTCTCTCGGCAGGCAAGGCAACATAAATGCAACAGAGCCAATTGCGCGTTGTTTTCTTTCTCTCGGCAGGCAAGGCAACATAAATGCAACAGAGCCAATTGCGCGTTGTTTTCTTTCTCTCGGCAGGCAAGGCAACATAAATGCAACAGAGCCAATTGCGCGTTGTTTTCTTTCTCTCGGCATGCAAGGCAACATAAATGCAACAGAGCCAATTGCGCGTTGTTTTCTTTCTCTCGGCATGCAAGGCAACATAAATGCAACAGAGCCAATTGCGCGTTGTTTTCTTTCTCTCGGCAGGCAAGGCAACACAAATGCAACAGAGCCAATTGCGCGTTGTTTTCTTTCTCTCGGCAGGCAAGGCAACACAAATGCAACAGAGCCAATTGCGCGTTGTTTTCTTTCTCTCGGCAGGCAAGGCAACACAAATGCAACAGAGCCAATTGCGCGTTGTTTTCTTTCTCTCGGCAGGCAAGGCAACACAAATGCAACAGAGCCAATTGCGCGTTGTTTTCTTTCTCTCGGCAGGCAAGGCAACACAAATGCAACAGAGCCAATTGCGCGTTGTTTTCTTTCTCTCGGCAGGCAAGGCAACACAAATGCAACAGAGCCAATTGCGCGTTGTTTTCTTTCTCTCGGCAGGCAAGGCAACATAAATGCAACAGAGCCAATTGCGCGTTGTTTTCTTTCTCTCGGCAGGCAAGGCAACATAAATGCAACAGAGCCAATTGCGTGTTGTTTTCTTTCTCTCAGCAGGCAAGGCAACATAAATGCAACAGAGCCAATTGCGCGTTGTTTTCTTTCTTTGTTTATTCGTTTGCTTGTTTCTTTTGAATGTTCTTTGCAACGGACAGGATAGGATGAAAGAGAGACCTGTTAGGATGTCTTTTCTCTGTACCTCCCCCCCTCCCCTCCCCCCGTGGCAAAGGGCGGAGGAGAGAAAAGGAACGAAACGACCATCGACTGTCACGACATCCGCCATGGCACCGCCACAACCATTGACTGTCACGACATCCGCCATGGCACCGCCACAACCATTGACTGTCACGACATCCGCCATGGCGCCGCCACAACCATTGACTGTCACGACATCCGCCATGGCACCGCCACAACCATCAACTGTCACGACAGCATGGCACCGCTTAGACCATCGATTGTCACGACATCCGCCATGGCACCACCACAACCATTGACTGTCACGACATCCGCCATGGCACCGCCACAACCATCGACTGTCACGACAGCATGGCACCGCTAAGACCATCGATTGTCACGACATCCGCCATGGCACCGCCACAACCATTGACTGTCACGACATCCGCCATGGCGCCGCTACAACCATCGACTGTCATGACACCATGGCGCCGCTACAACCATCAACTGTCACGACAGCATGGCACCGCCACAACCATCGACTGTCACGACACCATGGCACCGCCACAACCATCGACTGTCACGACACCATGGCACCGCCACAACCATCGACTGTCACGACACCATGGCACCGCCACAACCATCAACTGTCATGACACCATGGCACCGCCACAACCATCAACTGTCACGACAGCATGGCACCGCTAAGACCATCGACTGTCACGACATCCGCCATGGCACCGCCACAACCATCGACTGTCATGACACCATGGCACCGCTAAGACCATCGACTGTCACGACATCCGCCATGGCGCCGCCACAACCATCAACTGTCACAACAGCATGGCACCGCTTAGACCATCGACTGTCATGACATCCGCCATGGCGTCGCTACAACCATCGACTGTCACGACAGCATGGCACCGCTAAGACCATCGATTGTCACGACATCCGCCATGGCGCCGCTACAACCATCAACTGTCACGACAGCATGGCACCGCTAAGACCATCGATTGTCACGACATCCGCCATGGCGCCGCTACAACCATCAACTGTCACGACAGCATGGCACCGCTAAGACCATCGACTGTCATGACATCCGCCATGGCACCGCTACAACCATCGACTGTCACGACACCATGGATGCCGCTACAACCATCAACTGTCATGACAGCATGGCACCGCTAAGACCATCGACTGTCACGACATCCGCCATGGCACCGCTACAACCATCGACTGTCACGACACCATGGCACCACTACAACCATCGACTGTCACGACATCCACCATGGCGCCGCTACAACCATCGACTGTCATGACATCCGCCATGGCGCCGCTACAAACCATCAACTGTCATGACATCCACCATGGCGCCGCTACAACCATCGACTGTCATGACATCCGCCATGGCGCCGCTACAACCATCAACTGTCATGACATCCACCATGGCGCCGCTACAACCATCGACTGTCACGACATCCGCCATGGCACTGCTACAACCATCAACTGTCACGACATCCGCCATGGCACCGCTACAACCATCAACTGTCACGACATCCGCCATGGCACTGCTACAACCATCGACTGTCACGACATCCGCCATGGCACCGCTACAACCATCAACTGTCACGACATCCGCCATGCCATGGCACTGCTACAACCATCGACTGTCATGACATCCGCCATGCCATGGCACTGCTACAACCATCGACTGTCACGACATCCGCCATGGCACCGCTACAACCATCAACTGTCACGACACCATGGCACTGCTACAACAATCGACTGTCATGACATCTGCCATGGCACCGCTACAACCATCAACTGTCACGACATCCATCATGGCACCGCTACAACAATCAACTGTCACGACATCCACCATGGCACCGCTACAACCATCAACTGTCACGACATCCGCCATGGCACCGCTACAACCATCGACTGTCACGACATCCGCCATGGCACCGCTACAACCATCAACTGTCACGACATCCGCCATGGCACCGCTACAACCATCAACTGTCACGACATCCACCATGGCACCGCTACAACCATCAACTGTCACGACACCATGGCACTGTTACAACCATCCACTGTCATGACATCCGCCATGGCACCGCTACAACCATCAACTGTCACGACATCCACCATGGCACCGCTACAACCATCAACTGTCATGACACCATGGCACTGCTACAACCATCGACTGTCATGACATCCGCCATGGCACCGCTACAACCATCAACTGTCACGACACCATGGCACCGCTACAACCATCAACTGTCACGACATCCGCCATGGCACTGCTACAACCATCGACTGTCACGACATCCATGATGGCACCGCTACGACTGTCAACTGTGACAACATCCGCCATGGCACTGCTACAACCATCAACTGTCACGACATCCGCCATGGCACCGCTACACCCATCAACTGTCACGACATCCGCCATGGCACTGCTACAACCATCAACTGTCACGACATCCGCCATGGCACTGCTACAACCATCGACTGTCACGACATCCGCCGTGGCACTGCTACAACCATCGACTGTCACGACATCCGCCATGGCACCGCTACAACCATCGACTGTCACGACATCCGCCATGGCACCGTTACAACCATCGACTGTCACGACATCCGCCATGGCACGGCTACACACCATCGACTGTCACGACATCCGCCATGGCACCGCTACAACCATCGACTGTCACGACATCCGCCATGGCACTGCTACAACCATCAACTGTCACGACACCATGGCACCGCTACAACCATCAACTGTCATTACATCCGCCATGGCACCGCTACAACCATCAACTGTCACGACACCATGGCACCGCTACAACCATCAACTGTCACGACATCCGCCATGGCACTGCCACAACCATCAACTGTCATGACACCATGGCACCGCTACAACCATCAACTGTCACGACATCTGCCATGGCACTGCTACAACCATCAACTGTCATGACACCATGGCACCGCTACAACCATCGACTGTCACGACATCCGCCATGGCACCGCTACAACCATCAACTGTCATGACACCATGGCACTGCTACATCCATCGACTGTCATGACATCCGCCATGGCGCCGCTACAACCATCGACTGTCACGACATCCGCCATGGCACTGCTACAACCATCAACTGTCACGACATCCGCCATGGCACTGCTACAACCATCGACTGTCATGACATCCGCCATGGCGCCGCTACAACCATCAACTGTCACGACATCCGCCATGGCACCGCTACAACCATCGACTGTCACGACATCCGCCATGGCACCGCTACAACCATCAACTGTCACGACATCCGCCATGGCACCGCTACAACCATTGACTGTCACGACATCCGCCATGGCACCGCTACAACCATCAACTGTCACGACATCCGCCATGGCACCGCTACAACCATCGACTGTCATGACATCCGCCATGGCGCAGCTACAACCATCAACTGTCACGACATCCGCCATGGCACCGCTACAACCATCGACTGTCATGACATCCGCCATGGCACCGCTACAACCAACTGTCACGACTATACGCCATGGCACCGCTACATCTGAGTGTCGTGGGATTTTGATTGTAACGAATGATCCGAGCATTGTTCAGACACCGGTGTATGCACTTGCGTGTTGTTAATATCTGGTGTTGTTGAAAAAATACATTCTCTGTCTGTCTGTGTGTCTGTGTGTCTGTCTCTTGTGGATATCTGGAGTTGTTGAAAAATATGCATTCTCTCTCTCTCTCTCTCTCTCTCTCTCTCTCTCTTCTCTCTCTCTCTCTCTCTCTCTCTCTCTCTCTGAGTGTGTGTGCATGTGTTCTCTCTCTCTGAGTGTGTGTGTGTATGTGTGTGTGTGTGTGTGTGTGTGTGTGTGTGTGTGTGTGTGTGTGTGTGTGTGTATGTGTGTGTGTGTGTGTGTGTGTGTGTGTGTGTGTGTGTGTGTGTGTGTGTGTGTGAGTCTCTCTGTCTCTGTCTCCGTATCTGTCTGTCCGTCTGCCTGTCTCTCCCTCTCTCTGTACCACTTTCAACCCTCGTCACATCTTATCCCCGTCTTCTTCCCGGTCCGTTGTGATAAACTGCTAGCAATTATTCGCTCGTAACCTGCCCAACGTTGTTGACCTCTCTCTCTCTCTCTCTCTCTCTCTCTCTCTCTCCTCTCTCTCCTCCTCTCTCTCTCTCTCTCTCTCTCTCTCTCTCTCTCTCTCTGTGATTGTTATCTCTGTATGCATATAATGTGTGTGTATTGCCGTATAGTTGCACTGGTCCATCTAACATCCTGTTTGAAGACGTTAAGACTGAGACATGGAGAAAGTACACTACGTATGAGCGGGAATATATTATAAGAAAATAACTCCATCGCTCGTATGTACTTTATACCACAATCCTGCGACCACTTTTGACTGATATGACAATGTCATGTATATGATCGACCAGGCAGATGTGAACAAAAATGACGTCAATTTACTTTGGGTTTTTAAACCTTGATATGCTTAAAAAAAAAAAAAAAACCACCATGCCTGGAACTCCACCATAACGTTGTTAGGTTTAACTGTCAACTCCAACTTAACTAGGGTGATGGCAACATCTGCTATCAACATAGATTGTATTCACTCAAATAACCCCATCGCGAAATTTGAAAAGAGAGGGGTTAGTTACCGCCAAGGACACAGATAAACAAGACGAACAGGAGAAGCGCAGCTAAGTGGCTACATGTTCTTCTTGTCACTGTCCTAATATTGTGTGTTTTCTGCCTGAAGAAGACCCAAGAGGTCGAAATGCATTGTGTCTAGTCCTGTACTCCTGTTTGTCGGTGTCCTTGGCGGTAACTAACCCCTCTCTTTTCAAATGGTTTTGAAACTCAACCCTATCGCGGTTGAACATGTTATTCTTACAGATTCTTACTGATAATTAGTGATCATTATGCCACTTCTTGTACATAGAAATCTAAAATACCTAGTTAAAAAAAGGGACACTGCCTTCTAGACTTCACAGACGATCCTGACACTGCCTTCCAGACTTCACAGACGACCCTGACACTGCCTTCCAGACTTCACAGACGATCCTGACACTGCCTTCCAGACTTCACAGACGATCCTGACACTGCCTTCCAGACTTCACAGACGACCCTGACACTGCCTTCCAGACTTCACAGACGATCCTGACACTGCCTTCCAGACTTCGCTTGATAATTTTCTTCAGATTCGAGACAAACATACACTCACACAACAAAAGAAGGTAAAGAAGTCTGTTGTATTATCTTGGTCTATAAAAGAGATCGATAAAGTCAGCAAAACAGATCGATAAAGCAGAAAACGAAAAAGACAAATTGAAACAAGAGAAACGTTCCAAAGACCTCAGAGCTTAATATGATTATCTGAAACGTTTGACACAAAAAGAACAAAAAATATTTTTTGTTACGCTTATTGAAAGCAGGCGACACATCTACCACATAGCGAACCATCAACACTGTAGCCGGAAAGTCCAGCAAAAGTTCCTCCACAATACCTCAAACTTTCACAGCAGACAATTTCAATCACCATTTTCTCTCAGTGGTGCCAATACAGCGGTCCCCTTTCAAAAGAAGTGCGACGGTACACACTGTTCAGAAAGGCTTCTCACATTTTGTGCACAGACGACAAACGGCGTCCAGCCATTCAGTATTTTCCGCCTTGGTTTACATGAAGTTGTACAACTAACAGCATCAACGCGGAAAAAAAGCCTCTGGGCTAGACGAATCAATTCGAGTATAAAAAAAACAACCTCTAACCCAATATTGCAGAGAACTTAATTTGTGTATATGATTTGTGTATACAGAAACAGATTTTCCAGTAGGATTAAGGAAGCAACGATAATATGTTTCTGAAACAGTAGAACTCACGGACATGAACAACTGGAGATCCATAATTGCTTCTATCAATATTACCCAAACCTATCGAAAAAGCACGGGCACAAACATTTCTAAGTTATCTGGAAAAAAGCCATAACCTCATCCACTCTTTGCAGTCTGATTTTCGACACGGACTTTCCTGCCGTACAGCTGTAACACATTTGTTGGGGACGTCATGATTGTCTGCTGTGAACAAATCTCAATTCACTGAAGTAACATTCTTTGGCTTGAAAATGCTCTTGATGAGTTAGCCATGATGTTCCGTTAGAAAAGAATGATATGTATACCAAAAAGTGCACACAAACAGCATTCTTTGAGTCTTGCTTTGAAGACAGATACATACGGGTCTTGTTCAGTGAAACCCAGCCTTCTAAAATGTAGCCAAGAAAGGATTACCACAAGGTTATACTTAAGCGCCCCCCCCCCCCCCCCCCCTCCACATTTGTCTGTTCACTGGTGATCTACTTTTACACATTTGAAATAGCAATAACGTATCATGCGAATTTCTTTGCTGATCATAGCGCTCTGAATACTCCTGATTAGGAAACCAACAATATTAATAATCAACTACAATAAGGTCTCATGGAAGAGATGGAAGGTGGGAATAGATCCATCTGTTGGTCCGGACATTGTAGGAGGCCGTTGTCCCGGGGATGGAGTCCTGAGGGCTGCTATGGTGATGAACACCGAGGGAGACCAGTGTCTCTTTGGTGTTCATATCGTCATTGGGAGGTCGGGAGTGCGAGGATTGCATCCAGCTCTCGCCACATATCGTAGAATGGGAATCCTCAGCAGCGGTTGTCTGCAGTAATTTGGGTCAGCGTATTTAAGGCTATACGCCAACCTGTCTACTGTGCCTTTGGGACTGGTGGGGTGGGGGGGGGACTGGGCTGGAGGGGGTCGGTGTGCATGTCTTTGCGTGGAGCTTCGCTTGATGATGAAGAGGGAGGTGTGGTCGCAAAAAGATGATGTTTTTCTTTGGCACACACTTTTAAGGAATGACAGCTGGAGAGATGAACGGTCTTCCTCAGGGGGTGCTGTCCCATTAGGAATGATGAAGTCAACAGCCTAGCCTGCGAGAAAACGTGCTTGATAATATTGTATCACTGTGTCCGCGTGTTTTCCGTGATTGACGCATGCTTGCACGTGCTTATTCCAATGTGAAGAATGATTTGTTGTGTCTTGTTATTGCGTATGATGTGTTTAAGCCATGAATAAGAACATCGACAGAGAGACCTGGAATACTGATGATTTGGCTCCTACCGTAGTAGAATAGGAAGCTTGGGATAATGTTTCGTATGGTCGAGCCACCAAAAATGACATCTGTGGTATTCGTGTTAACCCGCAGCCGTGCAAGAAACTGACGAGGTGATCATGTGTTGTTGCTGTTAGTCTGACTCTGACTTTAGAGTTGCGTCATTAAGCTCAGTGGGGGTTTTTCCCCCACCGTACGCAGGCTGATACTCATGCGGACACTCCCTGTATAGACAGGCAAGGATTGATCCCATCTACCCAACAAAGGGAGTGGAGTTTTGTATGTCTGACCGCTTTTTTTTATCCCGCCATTAAGGCAGCCATATTTCAGCTTCGGGAGAAACCTCTATGTTTGACTGGGTGTTTTTGTGTTGTTTTCTTTGCATTTGTTTATTTGTTTGTCTGGTTGGATGGTTGATCGGTAGATACACCCGCTTTAAAAATGAGAGAGAGAGAGAGAGAGAGAGAGAGAGAGAGAGAGAGAGAGAGAGAGAGAGAGTTGCTTATAGCCCAGCCGACCGCAAAGGGCCATATCAGGGCTGTCACCACGTTAAAATCAACTCACAAGTGAGAGAGAGAGAGAGAGAGAGAGAGAGAGAGAGAGAGAGAGAGAGAGAGAGAGAGAGAGAGAGTAGTATGATACATTCTGTTTATCTTTTTTAAATTGTTCATTTACTTTTGATGACATGACGTGTGTGCTACGTACAAGTCTCGTTGTTCTTGGCATAAATTCCTTTGTGTTCATCATTCGTGTTTCCTTTTGAGTTTTCCAAATGTTATTTGAGATTGTTTGCATCTGCGTATGATATGCTGTTGTTGTAAATATATGGATAACGAATAATAGCATTCAAGATGGAAAAAACCCACACACCCACACACACACAAAAGAAAAAGGAAAACGAAATCGTAATGATCGGCAGATACCTGTATAAGACAGAGATCTCAATAACTGTAGCATCGGCTTTGGAAATGATTTCCTGTGTAAGTATAGACTTTGACTTGTTTCTTATTTCTAGAACTTTTCCTATGCTTTCAAATCAAGCAACGGATCTTTTCTGTTTGATTGTTTGTTTCTTGTCGTTGTTTTCCCACAAACACGCACGAATCTATCAACCGGCAATAAGATAAACAGAAAGACACACACACACAC
>CM031605.1:76271490-76288990 GCA_018398815.1 Conus ventricosus | reverse complement strand
CAACACCATGAATACCATTTCAATGTGATCTTGGTAACTCTCTGGCATTATCATATAAACATCCGACTGTTTTCCACACACTAGCTGAGTGTGCTTTGGACTCAACTGGGAAGACTTGAACCACGCAGCTGAGTCTAATCCACTTAATGAATACACTTCTTAGAGTGTTGATTTAATTTTTTTCGATCATCATGACTGCAGGTGTTTGTATCACTCGGTCCTGATTGATGCAGGTATATATTTCGAAAGGGAGCGTAGAGTACAGTCTTGTCGTGCAGTCTCAGACAACAACATTAAAACTGCATAATATTATCATCATCTACATCCTCATTGATCGTCATATCAAGGGGGTCTCACATTCTATAGCACTTCATGCTGTACTCTCTGGGAAACTTCATTATTAATGAATTCCATGCACGTAGTAATTTCGAGTTTAAAATGGTTAGTATTGGCATTTTCACGGGTACTATCGTTGGATGGGTGTTACAGCATGCTCCGCAGGGGGACGCTCCATGACTGATCATTGTAGACAGAAAGGGGCTTAGGGAGTATGTTGGATCCAAACAGGCACAACTGAACATTACCCGAATGACTCGACAGTCATGCATTATCTCCCCTGGTGGAGTGCCTCAATACTATCAAGAGAGAAAAAGAAAGGTAAAAAAGAAACACCCAAAGTGTGGGTAGGACCCAGAGAAATACTGTCCTCAACTGCCGAACCAACCAGCTGGGAGCAATCCTGCACCACTCTTGGAAGCCTGCGCTGTGTTCACATAGGGTGCAGGCACGCGGAGCTGCCGATTAGCGCGCACTGCTAGAAAGCGCGCGCTATTTACCGCGCAGTTTCATGTCATAACGCGCGTAGGCTAAAATCTCACCCACAGCGATACATGCTCAAATGCGCGCGACTGACTCCTCTCTTCAGCCCCGTGTGTTCATGGCTCGTGATAATCGTGGTTTTTTTTTTTTTTGAGACGGTGAACACTCTTGACAGCTCACTCCGCTCAGCCCTTACCCTTGAACGCGTTTCGACAGCAAATTAAACCGGAACCGACAGCCTTAAGAAGAAATGGATGACAGAATTGTTCCAACAACAACGATGAATGAAACTCTTCTCGAAGGGTGTGCGCGCTTTATAGCTTTCACTGCCAATGCGCGCGAAATGGCAATTATATATTTGCGCGCTAAACGGATGCGGCCCAGGCACGCACAGGACATTCCATTAAGACGCCAAGAGACATAATTACTCTCTGGCAAATGCCATTGTGTAATGGCCGCTGGATGTGACACGACACAACCTCCACGGAAGCGTTCCCATGGGTGCACCAGCTTATATTTTTATGGCTGTAGAGCCCACGGCGAAAAATGCCAGCGTCAAGCAACTGCCGTGTAACGTCCCGCAGCCTCATTCGTTGCTCTTCCACTGACAGTTTAAGCTAGTAACAACTCCAGACACCACCAAGCTTTAGCCATGAGGTCTTACGTGCCCTTTGAAGAGGACCCTGGATGACAGTCTTTCCCGCTGTCAACAGGAATTGCCCTATGATCGGTGGGTCTTTCCTCACCGTCACTAAACCTTTCCCAGAGTCGGCCAAAAGGCAGACAAAAAAAAAAAAAAAAAAAAGAAAAAAAACCACCCGAAGGTGCCTATGTGACCCAGAGAAATACTGTCCTCAAATGCCGAACAAACCAGCTGGGAGCAATCCTGCGCCACGCTTGGAAGCCTGCGCTGTGTTCACATGGGGTGCAGGCACGCACAGGGCATTGATGACTGCGTGGACTCCTGCGCTAGAACCGCTGCAGGTCAAACGCGTGTGAAGCTGCGTGTGTGGTGACTAGAAAGAGCGGTGGGAGGGGGGGGGGGGGGGGGGGGTGGGCATGGGGGCAGGGGAAGGAGGGGGGGGGAGGGGTGTAGAAAGAGAAGGGGGAGAGGGTTATGCAACTGAAGGAGCACAACCATCCATTATGTATGTCTGTGGGTACAACAGGAAGGGGGGGAAACGATGCCTCAGTCATGACACTTGCATTTACTTACGACAGCTGCTATCAAGCACGCAGGTGAGTGCTCCCCTTCCTCTCTCTCTTCTCTTTCTCTCTCTCTCTCTTTCTTCTCTCTTCTCTCTCATGCTTCTTTTCCCTTTTTCTGGCGTTTCCCTTTTTTTTTTTTATCAATCTTCCCTGCAAAAGACTTCGACTGAAAGCACGCCCCCCCCGAATTATCATTTTTTCAACTGTGTGTTTGATGCCCTTGTGCCCCAAAACTGTGTTCTTTGTTAACGCTCGGTGCTGTTACTTTTAACGCCACAAGTCCATTACGTTGGTACCAAAACGGAATGCTTTTTTTTTTACGCTAGATGTTTGTGATAAAGGAGTTCTAAATTTATTTTAACCCCCTCGGACGAATTTTGTCTCCTTTTAACAAAAAAAAAAAAGGAATTTCATTACAAAACCCGGGGGTAATTGTCATAAATATCGTTCATCATGGTTGCAGTATGTTATAAAATTCATGACTGATTCAAAAAAAAAAAAAAACAACTTTTTGGGTAACCCCATAAGAGAAACAGAAAAAAGATAATGTTGTAAAGGTAGTTTGAAAAAAAAAAAAAAACCAAAAACACAACCACAAAATTTTTAAGGAATCTTGCTTTTTTCTTTGATTTAGTGTTCATTTTCCTTTTAAAAGAATGAATGAAATATTAAACTTTGGGGTTTAGGGGGAATGTTTTGTCTTTTGTTTATTTTTTTTAATAAAAAGGGGGTACATGGACTTAAAACTAATGAAATGTCCCCCCTCCCTTGTGCTTTGCCTCTTTGTAAAGATGAATGTGGATTCTAAAAATTGGTTTTCCCCCTGGTTTACTTTTTGGGGTTTTAAAAAAAATTGAAATCTAATGATAAGATTAACCTTTTTTTTGAAAATGTGAGAGAGGAGAAAAAGTAACGGAAATTTCATATCAAAATGCCCTTTTTGTAAAAAACTACTCTTTTTATGAAGAAATTGTGAACTTAATCTTTTTGCGGGTGAGATTTTTTTACCATTTTCTATGATGGATTTAAGGGGGGAAAAACAGTCCGATTTCCAGGCCTCTGTATCTGCCCCCCGTGCCCGATTAATAGCACACTTTCAATTCAATTCAAAAAATTTTTTTTACAAACGTGAAATTTAATGTGGCAAGTTTTGATTGCTGCCATAAACATTCAGTGCCCCCCCCCCCCCCAAAAAAAAAAAAACAAAGAAATCCTAAAAAAGGATTTTTCCTCATTTTATGTTATGCCTTTAATAAAATTTTTCACCCACACACACAAACACACACCACCACACACACACACACCCACACACCAAACACCCCACAACACCTCACACAATCATGAGACCACCACCACCACACCACACACACACACACACCCCACAACACACACAAACACACACCACACACGCACGCACGCACGCACGCACGCACGCAACCACACCCACACACACACACAACCCCCACACACACACCTCGTTCAAGTTCTCAATGTTTTCCTGTACATGTAAAGAAGGTATTTGTTTAAAAAATTGGAGGAATTTGGGGGTAAAACTTTTTCTTTTTGTTTTTTTCTACTCAGTTAAATTTTGGGGGGTTTGATCCGTCTTCGATGGCAAAATTCATAATATGACTAAGTGTGGCTGCTGTTACTCACAACATTTTTCGCCCTTTAGAAGTGCTCTTTGGTCAAAACCCCTTCAAACGGCTTTTGTCTCTAAACCCCCAACCATGCTACAAAACTTTTCCCCCCTTGTTTTTCCCCATTCTTGCTTTCATGTTAGGCTTATTACTTTCTGCCGCAGCACCCCGTCGACTAAAGACCTCCCCTGTTCTTTCCCAAACCAACCCCCAAAAACAGTTGGGCTTTGTGGACACGGGGCAAAGAAGAAAACACAGGATTTTTAACTTTCTGTGATCTGGGGAAAAAGGGTAGGATTTGTCAAAGAGTACACTTTGTACCCAAATCTGGAGAAAGAAAAAAAGCTGATGGGGCAGGAGGGCCCCGCTGGGGGTCATGTGTTGGGAAAAGACAGTATTTTCGAATTGTTTTGTCTTGATGGGAAAATGAATTTTTTTTTTTTCCCTGTATAAAAGATCAAGCAATTCTTTGAAGGAGAGTTTTCCAAAAAAGACTAGGGGAAAAAGGCAGAGGGGCCCGTTTTTTTGGATTCAATGAACCTCTCTCTCTTTCTTCTCTCTCTCTCTTTCCTTTTCTCTCTCTTCTCTCTCTCTCTCTCTCTCTCTCTTACTCCTTCCCCCCTTTTCTCTCACTTTCTCTCTCTCTCTCTTAAATTCTCTCCTTCTCTCTTCACTTTCTTTCTCTCTTTTCTCTCTCTCTTCTCCCCTTCCTCTCCCACACTTCCCTTTTCTCTTTTCAAAAAAACTATGGGTCGTTTTTTGGGCCCCTTTTTACCTGTGATTTTAAACACCTGACAATGTTACCTTTACCCTTTTTAAGTGGTAGCGGGGACACCCCAGTGGGGCCCTTTTGTTTTTCCAATACACACCTCCCGCCTTCCCCCCCCCTAAATCTCCTGCCCCTTTCCCCCCTACACACCTGCCCTTTCCCCCTAACACCCGCCCTTCCCCCTTTCCCAAAAAACCTTTTCCTTCCCCCTAACACCTCCTGCCTTCCCCCCTAACATCTCCCGCCTTCCGCACCCAACACCTCCTGCCCCTTCCCCCCTACACACCCCCCCTTCCCCAACACACCCCCCGCCTTCCCCCTAACCCCCCCCTGTCTTTCCCATAAAAAATCCCCGCCCTTCCCCCCTACACACCCCCTGCCTTCCCCCCTACACACCTCCTGCCTTCCCCGGGTAGGGCCCCTTCTTTTTCCCCATACCCCATCTCCTGCCCTTCCCCCCCTAACATTCCTGCCCTTTCCCCCCAAAACAATCCTGCCTTCCACTACACACCCGCCTTTTTCCCCCAAAACACCTTGCCCCCCCCACTACAACCCCTGCCTTCCCCACTTAAACTCCTGCCCCTTCCCCCCTACACAAATTCCCCGACTTCCCCATAACACCCCCTGCCTTCCCCCCTACACATCCCCCGTTCCCCACTTCACACCCGCCCTTTTCCACTACACCCCCCCTGACTTCCCCCCTACACCCCCTCCCGCCTTCCCCTACACCCCACCCTGCCCTTTCCCCCCTTTCCAAACCCCCTGCCCTTCCCCAAAACACCCCTCCTGCCTTTTCCCCCCTACACACTCCTGCCTTCCCCACTACACACCTTTCCCGCCTTCCCCACTAAAAACCCCCCGCCCCTTCCCCCCTACACACCTCCTGCTTTCCCCAATAAAAACCTCCTTTCCTTTTCCCCCCCTACAACCCCTGACTTCCCCACTACACCCTCCCGCCCTTCCCCCCTACACACCCCCCGCCTTCATCATAAATCCCCTGATTCCCCAAACACCCCCCTGCCTTCCCACTACACACCCCCCGGGCCCTTCCCCCCTACACACTCCCGCCTTCCCCAACACCCCCCGCCTTCCCCCCTACCCCAAATTCCTGCCTTCCCCCTTACACCCTCCTTCTTCCCCCCTACACAAACCCCCTGCCTTTCCCCCTTTCACACCCCCTGCCTTTCCCCCCTACAATCCCTGCCCCTTTCCCCCCTACACACCCCCTGCCTTCCCAACACCCCCCTGCCTTCCCCCCTCCCCACTCCCGCCTTCCCCCCCAAAACAACCCCCCGACTTCCCCCCCTACACCCCCCCGCCCCTTCCCACTACACACCCCGGGCCCTTTCCCCTACACCCCCCCCTGACTTCCCCCCTACACACCCCCCGCTTTCCCCACTAACACTCCGGCCTTTTCCCCCCACAACCCCCCCACTTTCCCCCCTACACCACCCCCCCCTTCCCCACTACACCCCCCTGCCTTTCCCCCTTTCACCTCCCTTTACTTCCCACTAAAACCCCCCGATTCCCCCCTACACACCCCCGCCTTCCCCCCTAAACCCCCCCGGGCCCTTTCCCCCCTACACACCTCCTGCCCTTCCCCCAAACCCCCCCCCCCCGCCTTCCCCCCTACACCCCCCCCTGCCTTCCAAATAAACCTCTGCCTTCCCCCCTAAACACCTCCGCCTTCCCCCCTAACATCCTGCCCTTTCCCCCTACCCCACCTCCCGCCTTCCCCCCTACACCCTCCCGCCCTTTCCCCCGCTAGGGCCCCTTTGTTTCCCACTCACCCCCCTGACTTCCCCCCTACACACCCCCTGCCCTTTCCCCCCTTTCCCCACCTTTCCCGGGCCCTTTCCCCCCTACCAAAACCCCCTGCCCTTCCCCAAATGGGCCCCCTTTTTGTTCCCCATTAAACACCCCTGATTCCCCACTACACACCCCCGCCTTCCCCAGTAGGGGCCCCGTCTGTTCCCCACTTACACCCCCGCCTTCCCCCCTACACACCCCCTGCCTTCCCCATACAAAAGCTTGCCTTCCCCCGCTAGGGCCCCTTTGTTCCCCCCTAACCACCCCGTTCCCCCTAACACCTCCCCGCCTTCCCCATTTCACACCTCCTGCCTTCCCCCCTACACACCTCCTGCCTTCCCCACTACGCACCTCCTGCCTTCCCCACTACACACTCCTGCCTTTTCCACTACACACCTCCTGCCTTCCCCACTACACACCTCCTGCCTTCCCAGCTAGGGCCTCTTCTGTTCCCCACTACACACCGCCTGCCTTCCCCACTACACACCCCCTGCCTTCCCCACTACACACCCCCTGCCTTCCACAGCTAGGGGCTCTTCTGTTCCCCATTCACCCCCCACCCCCTGCCTGCCCCAACTAGGGGAGACTGGATGACAATGACTGTCAGGGGACAGGGAGACAGCAAATTGCCCTTCTCTTCTGCCGGTGTCATTTTTTTTTCTATTGTTTATTTCGGGTCTCTCCCCTCCTCCCCCCCCCCCATCACCCCCTTTGTTTCTGCCTGGCTGTCTTTGTCCTGTTCATCCACTCTGTCTGTCTGTCTGTCTGTCTGTCTGTCTCTCTGATACAATTTTCCCGTTCCTTTTCTTGTTCCACACCTCTCCCTCTTCCCACTTCCCACTCCCACCACCACCACCACCACCACCCCCTTCCAGTATGTCTGTGTCCTATCTGACACGAAAATGATGAAAAAATGGATTCCATGTAGCCTCGTTTACCTCGCTTTCTGTTTGGTTGTTGTTTTATGGGAATTGTATATTCATTATCTATAACTGACGTTTTCATAGACATTTTATTCAGAACGGGGGGGAGGGGGGAAATATCAATGAGACAAATATAAAAAAAATGACACTTTTGTAAAGTACTAATGCTTGCACGATGAACAAAAAAAGTACATTAGACAAGAGGTAAAAGTTAACCGTTTGAAGCTCAAGATTTTTCCTGGGTACATATAGAGCTAGGAGCCAGGCAAAGGTACTATGGATTCCAGGGCCCCCGTCTCTGTGGACAGTGCCTAACCAATGGCAAACATTGCCTTTTAAAGTGACTGCAGCATAGGTAGCTGAATGCCTCTGTCGCACCGGCCTATCCCCAAAGGTTGTCATATGGAAACACAGCACAATGAATAAATAAACAAATAAATAAATAATTAAATAAATACACAAACAAATAAACAAATACATAAATAAAAATGAACGAGCAGAATTAATCAGAAGACGTAAGAAGCAATGTTTACATAATAATGGAGTAGTAGTACTATACTGTTAAAAAAAAGTTAAGGACCAACATTGAGAATGCACAAAAACTTTTAAAAATTAACAAAAATTGAATTGTACCGCCTTTGTGGTCCAAACAAATTGAACCACGCGCACAAATTGATAGTGAATGCGGCAACTGCAATTTCGTAGCACACATTTCTCACGCGCCTTGAAAAACACGTGTCGCGACTTGTCATTTTGGAACAAATTGATGTGTTTGGGATCCGAGGAGCATGTGCTGAATCAAATCATGTGAAGCACGAGCTAAATCAGGCTGTAGGTCATAAAGTATGCTCAACCAAATGTCTTTAAAAGCCACTGTACTGGCGAAAAATGCAATGCAACAGCATGCCTCCAGGTCGAAGACTGAACGAGCTGGATCGAGGAAGAGCAATTAGGATGGCTCCAAGAAGGAGTTGCAGTCGGGAAGTGGCACGGAGACTTGGGGTATCACACTCTGTTGTTATCAGACTCAGACAACGCTTTCAAGACACAGGAATAGTGCAAGAACGACCACGCTCTGGTCGACCCAGAAGACAACACCACGAGAGGACGATACATTGAAAGGCAGGCCACACAAGAAAGAACAGCAAGCGCAAACAACATCAGACGTCGCCTTAGAGATGCCACCAACACTGTTGTCAGTGATCAGACCATCGAAACCGCCTACACGCCGCTAACCTCCGTGCTCGACGACCAGCCATAAGACCTCGTTTGACTGATGCCCACAGAGCAGCACGCCGAGTATGGTTCACGCAGCACGTGAGATGTACACATGAACAGTGGGCTAACGTGATGTTTACAGACGAGACGCGGTTCTGCCTGGATCCCACCGATAGAGGGAACAGGGTCTGGAGACGCCGTGGGGAGCGTTTTGCAGAAGAAGCTGTCCTGGAAAGGAACCGCTATAGTGGGGGATCCGTTATGATTTGGGGCGGCATAAGCACATGCTACAGAACGGTTCTCTACAATGTGGCAGGGAACTTGAATGGTGTTCGCTACCAAACAGAGATTTTGCAACCCCTGGTGCTGCCAGCCCTTCAACAGCTTGGACCTCAGGCAGTCTTTCAAGACGACAATGCACAGCCCCATCGCACCAGTGCAGTAAACATGTTTCTCCAAGCTGCTGGTGTCAACAATATGCAGTGGCCCGCAAACAGCCCGACCTGAACCCCATCGAACATCTTTGGGATGAGCTGGGCTGGAGACTGCAGCAGCGTCATCCTCCTCCTGCTAAACCTGGGTCAGCTGTTTGAGTCACTCCAGCAGGAGTGGGCTGCTGTCCCCCAGGCCTTTCTGCGCACACTGGTGAACTCCATGCGACAACGCTGCCTTGAATGCCTTGCCAATAACGGGGACACACACGTTATTAACCATGACATTGAACACTCCTCCTGTGACTTTCAAATTTGGGGGTGGGGTGTTTGTACTGCGCTCGATTCCAGTTTGTTGATTCCCCGGACTTGTCGTTGTCTTTACACACTTTTCACATATTCAATACATTCATTTACACTTGGAGATTGATCACTTCACAATTTTCTTTTTTATAAGTCAGTGAAATGTTGGTCCTTAACTTTTTTTGAACAGTATATATTCCTCACTCTGAAGGATGAAAAGCCTTATGTACAGGATGCAGGCACTAAGGATGTGTACGTGCTGTGTTGTGTGTGTGTGTGTGTGTGTGTGTGTGTGTGTGTGTGGTGTGTGTGTGTGTGTGTGTGTGTGTGTGTGTGTCTGTGTCTGTGTGTGGAAACTGCATTTTGTGCGAATAATTCCCAGTCTCCGATGAAGGTGACTCTTTTCCACAAGAACATGAGCAATCAATCCTTCCGATGATTGAAATTTTTTTTTCTTTTCATAGATGACTAGGAGGCGGTAGAGCCGCTTATTGCTGAACTCCCAGTCTCCGATGAAAGTGGCTCTCCAACGAAAGGATCCAACCATCCTTTCAAAGGTTGAACATTTTGTTTTGATAGATGACTAGGAAGCTGGTAGATCCGCTTACAGATCTTCTGAGTCTCGGCATCTGTAGCCGGCATCTGATTAATGGTTTACTTTGTCCTTTGAAGTGGTGCTAGTGGCGCCGATAGCTGGCCACCTCGTTGACCCCCCCCCCCCATCAATCCCCCAGCATCTCAAGAATGGGGGAAAGATTCATGAAAATGACTGTCATTAGGGGTGGCAGGAAGCCAGCCGGTTTTTTTTTTTCTTTTCTGTTTGTAGTTTTCCGCTGGTGAAGCTTTTTTTTTCGAAATTATATTTTTTCTCCCCCCCCCCCCCACCCCGTCCCGCCCCCGCCCCGCCCCCGCTCCCCATTTTCGTATTGTCTGTCTGGGTATCATCTTTCCCTTTCATCATATACCTATCCCCTCCTCTAGTTCTCTCTGTCTGTGTGTCTGTCTGTGTGTCTGTTCTTATCTCTGTTTGTCTGTTTCTCTCTGTTTTTCGCTATGACTGTCTCTGGCTGTCTGTGCCTCCCTCTGTCTGTCTATCTGTCTGTCTGTCTGTCTACCTGCCTGTCTCTCTGTCCATCTCTGTCTCTCTCTCTCTCTCTCTGTCTCTTTCTCTCTGTCTGTCTGTCAGTCTGTCTGTCAGTCTGTCCCGTCTCTATCTGTCTGTGTCTGTCTGTGTGTCTGTCTTGATTTTTTCTTTTATCTATTCTCTCTGTCTGTCTGTCTGTATGTCTGTCTGTCTGTCTGTCTGTGTGATTGTCAGACTGTTTCTCTCTCTCTCTCTCTCCTCTCTCTCTCTCTCTCTCTCTCTCTCATCTCTCCTCCTCTCTCTCTCTCTCTCTCTCTCTCTGTTTGTCTGCCTTTCTCTCCCTCACTCTCTCTCTCTCTCTCTCTCTCTCTCTCTCTCTCTCTCTCTCTCTCTCTATTTATCAAGATTCTATTCCTATCCAAATGGCGATTGTTTAGCTTATTTGATGCAGTCTGAAAACATGGCGATCCTTAGATATTTGGCAATGGTAATTATGCACTGAAAACTAGACATGAACTTACGGACGAAAACTAGATATATAAGTTACGGTTGGTTTCAAACGCAAGTGAAATTACGTTTGTTTATCTTGGTTTGTTTCCTTGAATTATTCCCCCTTGTAATTGTTTACTTGTGTGTTTTCTGAAAAGAAATTAATTCCTGAGCTGATGGCCCATAACCCCTTTTTATTTTATTCTCAACCAACGTGTACCCATTGTATAGAGGTCGGTAGCCTTACAATTAAAGATTTCAGAATTCAAGGTTCAGTTCATCTCTCTCTCTCTCTCTCTCTCTCTCTCTCTCTCTCTCTCTCTCTCTCTCTCTCTCTCTCTGGGCAGAGGGCAGCAGAAAGTACGCGGAAGCAGAGACGGGGATTCCCCTCGTCGCTTCAACGAGGTCAGCCAGTCTGACCCTGCACGGGGCGCACGTGGTGTGCGTCGTGGCAAAGGTGGGGCGGGACGAGGTGGACGTGGCGACGGCAGTCTACACCGCTTCTTGTCACCCCCTGTCAACAAGAGCCCTGCCAATGACGCACGACCCAGGCGAACTGCACGGACGACTACACGGTAGGACAGGCATGATCATCTTGAGGAAGTGACATTTCTGTTTACAATGTGAAAACTTGTACAGTAAGCTTAATGACTTTTCTTTCATGGATTACATTTCGACGTTTGATGTTGCGTGCTTGACAGAGACTTTTGTGGATAGTTCTTTTGATTTCAGTAATATCTTCAAGACATTTGTTAAGTTTACTGCTCCAGCAAGAAAATTGTCACATCATGGAAGACATTCTGGTGGCGTTCTTCTGTTAGTGCGCAAATCCTTTTCCAGATATATTTCAGTAGTCAATGTTAATTGTGAAAATGTTGTGGCCATACGATGACAAATGTGTATTTAACTCGGATAGAGATGTGTTATTGTTCGCATGTTATGTTGTCCCCTGAAAATGGTCCTTTGTACAATTCAATGGAAATCAAAGATGGGATTGTGAACTTGGAAGAATGTATCTTGCAGGCTACAGAAAATGAAAACGTATATGTTTTGATAATAGGTGACCTCAATGCAAGAACAGGAATCTGAACAACCAACACCCGAAGTGATGACTAATTACTCACCTGATATTGATGATGACGATTGTGTGACTGATGATGTTTTGCACAGATTTTCAAAAGATGATGTTATAAATAGTTTCGGTAAATCGTTGTTGAATTTATGTTTCATGATCAACTGTGTCATAGTTAACGGTTGTGGTGAATGTGAGTCTGCTGGGGATTTTACGTATGTTTCTCCTCACGGCTCCAGTGTGATCGATTATGTCATTATGTCTCAGGATATGTTTTTCTACGCAACAATTGTAAGCTGAATGTCGGAGACCGTATTGACTCTGGCATTACCAGTTAAATTCAGTGGACAAATGTAGGACAGGATGTGGAAAAGCCAGCTGAAGCTGACCAAGGTGTGGAAGATAGGTTTGTGTGGTCAGACGATTTTGCTTAGTGTTTTTGAAGAGGAATTAAGTTCTCATGAATTTGATGAAAGCCTACAGAACGCCTACCAAGCTCTAGATACAGATGTCAATATTTCCATTGAACTCTTCGTTAAATCACTTTGCAGCGCTGCTTCTTGCATGATGAGAACAATAGGAAATAAGAAAAAGAAAAACGACTGGTTTGACAAGGAATGTGATCGAAAAAAGAAGGCAGTTTAAGGGGTCACTATGGAAATTTAAACGAGCTTCAAAGAAATCACGTGCAGAAAAAAAGAGAGAGTACGTAAAAGAAAGAAAAGAATACAAATATTTGTTAAACAGAAAAAAGATGAATTTGACCAAAGAAGATTAACCAAACTAATCAGTCGATTAATGATCCAAAGGTATTTTGGCAAACATTCGATCAGTCAATAGAAAGTCAGCCATATACAACTCCATTACCATTGAACAGTGGCATAACCATTTTTACAATGTCTTTAATGATGTGGATGTATCATCTACTCCAGAGGAAAATATCGGAGTTTAGCCATTTGGGAGAAACAACAGATGACTCAGATGTTTTGTTCGATGAAGTAATTTCCAGGCATGAGGTTCAAGCCAGCATTGGTAAGCTCAAGGCCGGAAAAAGTTCTGGTCCTGACAAAATTATTAGTGAGATGCTGAAGCATGCCAGTTAAAAATTATTGATTTCTTAGTTATTTATTTCAATAAATTGTTTGACCTTGGTGTTTACCCAGATGACTGGTCGAGATCTATAGTTGTCCCAATATATAAAAAGGAAATCCAAACCTGCCAGATAACTATCGTGGCATTGCCCTAACGAGTGTCATAAGTAAGGTGTATACACATATTTAAACAAAAGACTTTCAAAGTGGGTAGAGAAAGAGGAAAAAATAATAGAAGAGCAAGCAGGCTTCAGACCAGGTTATAGTACCGCAGATCATATTTTCACCCTATATGCGATAGTACAAAAGTTTCTTATAAAAAAGTCTAAACTGTATGTTGCCTTTGTGGACTTCAGAAAGGCATTCGATTCTGTGAACAGAAATGTTTTATGGCAGTTTTGAGAAAATGTGGTGTGAAAGGAAAACTTTATCAAGCTATAACGAAGTGTTTACGATTCATTGTATTAGCATGATACGAGATAAATGTTGTTCTTCAGATTACTTTGAATGCCCAAGGGGGGTGAAACAAGGATGTCTTCTAGCCCGCTCCTTATTTTCCTTTTCATAAACGAATTGGCTGTGGATTTATCAAGCAATGGAAAACATGGTATTCAGCTCATTCCTGGTACAGTTGAAATATCTTATTATTGTTTGCGGATGATGTTTATTTTGTTATCTGACTCTGTTATTGGGCTCCAAATCAAATAAATAGTCTTAGAAAAGGGGCAGATCGATTAAAGTTAACAGTCAATCTTGACAAAACAAATGTAATGGTTTCAGAAAGGGTGGCTACTTAAGTGACAGAGAAAGATGGTTTTATGGAAATGAAGAAGTAAAGGTAACTAACTCGTACAAATACTTAGGGATGGCTTTTACCACAAAGTTGAGTGTTAGCAGTGCTCTGTCTGATGTTGCAGAAAGGCAAAAAAAGGAGTGATGGAAATTATGAAATCATTAAGAAGACTAAACACTATTGATATAAATTTATTTTGGAAGCTTTTCGATGCACAAATTCAGCCTATCCTAACATACGCAGCTGAAGTCTGGGGATTAGAACAAGACAGTAAACAGATTGAAAATGTCCACATGTTTGCCATAAAAAGATATCTGAACGTACCCCTACATACATCAAATAAACTGATATATGGAGAAACTGGGAGGTATTCTCTACGCGTTACAACTACTGTAAAATGCATCAAATACTGGTTAAAACTAGTCAGACTCCCCATGTCGAGAATATGTAGGCAAGCCTACGAAATGCTTCTGTTACAGCACGAATCTGGTCACTTTAATTGGTGACAGAAGTACAAAAGACTCTGACTGAAAATGGCTTTGGTATTGTTTGGCTGAACCAGGGAGTTTGTTCCGAATATGGTTTTATAACAGAATTCAAAGACGACTCATTTCCTGTTTCAAACAAAATTGGCATGCAGAAATAGATAATAACGATAAATATAGATACTTCTGTTCCTTCAAAATATTTTTCAGCAGAAAAGTACCTAATGATAGTTACAAATAAATGGCACAGAATCAGTTTGGCCAGATTTAGGTTAAGGGTTAGTGGTCTAAAAAACTGTAAGCAATGGTTCTTAAGTTCTGAATATTCGAATGACACTATTTGCCCATCTGTGGAAATGAATTAGAAAACGAAGAACATTTTTGTTTCATTGTACTACTTATTCTGACAAACGTAAAAGCTGCAGTGTGTTGAATACTCGTTCTTCCACCAAAATAATGCTAGCGTGCTTCAGTGTTTCTAATAATAATGAACGTGTTGTTTAAAGAAGTGGCTAAATACATAGCTGAAGCCATGTATGTGAGAAAAAAGATAATGAGCAAAATACCGGTTAACATAAGGATGATCCATGTGCGGATGTTCCGGGGAGGCGGGGGGGCTGGGGAGGGTGTGTGGGCTGGCGGAATAGGGGGGAGGATGAGGGAAGGGTTAGTGGTCAGTGTGTGTGATTATGGCAGTATGGATGTTGGGGATGATAATAGAAAGGTAGCGGGGTGGGGCGGAGGGAAAGGTGAGGATGTGTGTGTGTGTGTGTGTGTGTGTGTGTGTGTGTGTGTGTGTGTGGTGTGTGTGTGTGTGAGAGTACGTATACGCATCAAATTTCTGCTTTTTGTATCGGTGAATGCATTTGCCAACCCCCTTGTCTAAAAGGTTTTAACTGCTAAACGGACAATAAAAAATGTCAGTGTCAGTGTCAGTGTCTCTCTCTCTCTCTCTCATCTCTCTCTCTCTCTCTCTCTCTCTCTCTCTCTCCTCTCTCTCTCTCTCTCTCTCTCTCACAAACGTGTACCCATTGTATACAGGTCGGTAGCATTACAATTAAAAGATTTCAGAATTCAGAGTTCAGTTCATCTCCTCTCTCTCTCTCTCCCTCCTCTCCTCCCTCTCCCTCTCTCTCTCTCTCCCTCTCTCCTCTCTCTCTCTCTCTCTCTCTCTCTCTCTCTCTCTCTCTCTCTCTCAACAAACGTGTACCCATTGTATACAGGTCGGTAGCCTTACAATTAAAGATTTAAGAATTCAGAGTTCAGTTCATCTCTCTCTCTCTTCCTTCTCTCTCTCTCTCTCTCTCTCTTCTCTCTCTCCCTCTCTTCTCTCTCTCTCTCTTTCTCTCTCTTCTCCTCTCTCTCTCTCTCTCTCTCCCTCTCTCTCTCTCTCTCTCTCTCTCTCCTCTCTCTCTCTCTCCTCTCCTTACATTGAAATAAAAAGTGCTCTTCATCTTCCTTACTGTTATCTGGGCACAACACACAACATCATCAACAGAAACTTCATTGCAAAACCATTTCTTATTTGCTTTGAAACCGAGGGTCCGACTTCTAAATCTGGCCAATATGCTTCTATGCCATTTATTAGTGACAGATTTCAAAAACATTTCCGGCTGAAGAATACTTTTAAAGGAATAAAACCATGAATACTTGTCATTTTCTTCCATTTTTGAATGCCAATTCTGTTTGTAGCAGGCTATCAAGCGATCCTTAAATTCTGACATAAATGTCCTTTCGTTCCCTACCTCTTTGCTAAGCCAACACAATACCAAACCCATTATATAGTTAACACATATTTTACTTTACTAACCCAGTTGCAGTGTCCAACTTTCCATTTGTAGATATAGCATATCATATGCTGTCTACATATCCTTGACGTTGGAAGTTGTGTCAATTTAACCAATACTTAATAGATTTTGAAAACGTTTGAATAAATAAAGGATATCTTCCAGAATCACCATAAGCCATTGTGTTTGATGAATGCAGTGGAATGTTCATGAATCTTTTAATAGCCATAGTATGCACCTTCTCCATTTCCAAATTTTCTTCTAATCCCCAAACTTCTGCAGCATAAGTCAGCATAGGCGCTATTTGTGAGTCAAATTAGCTTCCATAAAACAAGAAGGGTCAATGCTATTAAGTCTTTTTCCATGCATCTTAGAATTTCTACAACCCCCTTCATACCCTTTCACTCCGATATCACGCCACCCGCATTTTTTAGACCATAAACGAGTTGTAAATAGCATCCCCCAATATTTGTAACTATTGTTCACTTTTACTTCTACATCTCCCATACCACCACATTTATACTGGATAAATAACCACTCCATACGAATATACTAATGTTTGGTTTTCTCTAGATTAACACTTTAAAAGAAGTCTACTGCATCATATTTTTAAAAAACAATTATGTTGATTTTGCAAACCACCAACATTCCTAGAGAGCAAGATTACATCATCTGCACACTTTTTATTTCAATGTAAGGCATATGACGATAAAATTAAACAAATCAAAAACTGTTTAATTTTCATGCCAGAAAGATGTCCCACCATATCCTTTTGAGTGAACTACTAACGTCTATGATGGAAATATTCTTCGTCTGTTGCTAAAAATATTGCTGAATGGTTATGATATCGAGAGGAAAAAAAAAGTCTGTTGCTGTTCCCTGTGAGACAGTGCATATGGTTCTTCGTATGTCCATAGCTGGTCTGTTTTAGGCCCATGTTTGGTGAATATATGTTGACGTTAACTTTATTATTCTAGATAAATCAATACAGGGAATCATGTTTGTAATGCACTATACTTTTTGTTTCATATATCTCCAGACGCTGAGCATTAATGATAGCCCCCTTAACATGAAGACTGTATTTTGTCATTGTCACTAAAATGATTCTGAAGCTGAAGCGTCTCACTCCTCTTCCGTCTCTGCCTCTGTCTTTCTCTCTCAGTTTTTGTGTTGAAATTGCATTTTTTCTCAATTGCCATCTGCAATCAAAATGAGTCTTTCCACCATGAAAATGATCAAAGCCATCCTTTCGAAGGTAGAGATTTTTTTTTCCATAGATTAACTTGAAGCTGGTAGAGCGCTCATAGATCATCTGAGCCCTAGCAACTGTAAAGCGCGTACATCTGATTAATGGCTAAGCCTCGACCTTTGAAGTGGTGGTAATGGCGCCAATGGCAGGCCGCCTCATTGACCCTTACCGACTCCCCACAATACTCAAGAAATGGGGAAAGCTTGATGGAAACGACTGTTCAAAGTGGGCAGCAGGAAATCAGTTGCGTTCTTTTTTTTTTTTTTTTTACAGTTTGTGAATTTTTTTTCCGCCAGTGAAGCTTTTTTTCTAAATTTATACTTTATGTC
>CM031605.1:76263990-76266490 GCA_018398815.1 Conus ventricosus | reverse complement strand
AAGTTTTAAGTATAATTCTTAGTCAGCTAAAGAACTAAGCCCAAACAAATTACAAGACAAAACTACACGTTTCTTCTTCTTCTTCTTCTTCTTCTTCTTCTTCTTCTTCTTCTTCTTCTTCTTCTTTCTCTTCTTCTGCGTTCGACTGAAGCTGGATGCGTCAGACTTGTAACCCGGTCGCCATGATGAAGCCCGCGGTCTTCTCCAGGTCAGAACGGGCTCCCCAAAGCTCCGCTCCCCCGGCCAGGTTTTGTGTCGTAGAGCTGCGTGAGTAGGACAGCGCAGGAGGACATGTTCAGGGGTCTGGGGTCCAGTGTCGCATGGACACTGGTCAGTGAAGGTGATCTTCAGGCGGTTAAGGTGGCTCAGCAGTCTGCAGTGGCCGGTCCTCAGTCTGAAGAGGATTGTCTGCTGGTGCCTTTGGAGCTGGTGGATTGGGTCAGCATCACTCTCTGCACCCAGCCTTCTCTTCCACTGGGACTGAAACTGGTTGTGGATGATGGTCTTGGCCTCCCTGTAGGTCACGGGGTGGCTGAACTGCTCCATTTTGCTGCCTGTCTTGGAGAGAGCATCAACTTTTTCGTTGCCCATGATCCCACAGTGAGACGGAATCCACTGAAGTGAAATGACAGACTGTTTTGAGAGTTCATGGAGAGCAGCCTTGTTGTCTTGCATATGTTGTTCACTTCTTGTGTTCTGAAGTCCCTGCAGCAGAGATCGGCAGTCTGTGAAGAAGACAACCTTCTGTGATGGGCTGCCTGGTCCCAGAAAGATCCTCACTGCGTGGAACAGTGCTATTGTCTCCGCTCTGTAGTTGGAGGAGATCTTTCCAGTAGGGAAGACTCGTTTCGACCTGTTGGGTCTTCCCTAGGTGAGATCAACAATGTTCAGGACAATGAAAACTAAAAAATAACATGAGAAGATACGTGATTGCTCGTTCTTTGTTTTGTTTTCATTGTCCTGAACGCTGTTTATCTTGCCTGAAGAAGACCTAAGAGGTCGAAACGCGCCGAGTTTTGTTTTTGTAACTTGTTTGTCTTTTTTTTTTTTTTTTTTTAGCGGACTCACTGTGAAAATTATTCTTAAAACCTTTCTTCAAATTCAAACCAAAATAATCCCATACTTACCTAATCTTCGTTTATTAGTCACAGTATCCGAACACACCAATTGGATGAATCTTATTTTGGTTACATTTTGATCAGAGGCATTTAAAAACCCTACTACAAAAAAAAACATTTACCCCAAGGTCAGACTAGCTGCCATTACACAGTTGCTAGTACTGAGGATGGCGAACTGGGAGGTCGTGTGTTTCACTCTCATTAGAACCATTTAGTAGTGGGATGTTCCGGACACTAAGTCCTACCCAGAACAACAACAACAACAACAACAACAAGACATTGCAGTAGAAATTGTTGTTGTTGTTGCTGTTGTTGTTGTAAAGCTGGCAGTAGAAGGGCATCTGGGAGTCATGACCTGGATGCGGCCCGGCCCCTTTGGAGTGTAAGGAGTTCAGGGCCGAAACGCTTGTCTAAAGGGGGTGTTCTTCTCTGAACACCTTCTGCTGTCAAGCTCTCCCTAGAGTTTCATCCAACTTAAAGGCATTGATGCTCGGGCACAACATTTAGAAGAAAAAGAAAGACCCGAAGGTGCTGGGGAGGACCCAGAGAAGCACTGTCCCCATCTGCCTTTAGAGCAGTCCTGCACCACCCTTGGAGGCCCTCGTTGTGTTGACGATGGGTACAGGTATACAAGTGACAGATTACATGCATATAGTTATCACCAAGGTTACATGATATTTTGTCTGCAGTGTGTGTTCTTCTTTTTTTGTTGTTGTTGTTGTTGTTGTTGCAAATTCAGCTAACCCTAAGCCCCTGAGCATCCCCCCCCCTCCCCCCCGTCATGAATATGGGTTTACTAATACTGTTGAACCTTTAAGGGCGTCACAGCTGACAGATTGAGGATACCTGATACAAACGTGCATTATGCAGGAAGAAAGGCGGCAGAGTGGTTAAGACGTTCACCTGCCAATCCAACGTGTGAGAAGTGCGTGGGTTCGAGCCCTGCCTTTCTCGCCCTTTCTTTCCCAGTTTGAAGGACAAATCGAACTGAACGTCAAGTCCATCGGATGGGGACTATGAGGGAGTCGGACCCGTGTGCCTTCCTGGCCCCCTGCACACATTAAAAAACCCACGGCAGTTGAAAATTGAAAAGAGCAGGGGGGTTCCCCGCTGCCCTGGCAAAATTGATGTAGATTGAAGATAGCCGCCTGGTATTTCTTACCAAGCCACAAAAAATTGTCACGTACTGTTATCGTGTGCCATCGTGTACCGGTGGAAATGGAGGACATGTATAAACATCGCATGCATCCTATGTGAGAACCTGGAGGAATAAATGAGATAAATGAAAATGAGTGACTGATATTTGAATGGTACGGGAAAACGACTGAATGAGCGCCAGTAGGCTGCTCTTCGGCCGGCTGTACCTGGGTAGGCAGCCCGTT
>CM031605.1:76256490-76258990 GCA_018398815.1 Conus ventricosus | reverse complement strand
AAAAAAAGAGGACAAAAACACCTACGATTTCAAATCATGGCGATCACCACCAGCCATAGACGAAATGAAACCCTTTGAAGATCAAATGAAAAGAATGATAACCAATATTGAATTCAAAAAATCTAACAACGGTTTCCAAACAACACTAAAAAAACAAATAAAACAAGTACAAAATGAGAAAAAAAATATTTGTGAAGGCTGATAAAACTAGCAATTACTACAAAATGGAACAAAAGAATACTCTCAACTCCTTGACAAAAACATCCAGAAAAACTAAAAAAAAAGCCGACAAAAATATACATGACAGTATCCGCACTAAAGACAAAGAACTTGCAGAGCGCATAGACCTAAGTGACAGGATAGAAGCGACAGCAACAAAAGAAGCTTTCATAACACCCAAAGACCACAAGCCCAATTTCATAACAATCCAACATGTAGACTAATAAACCCATCCAAATCTGAATTAGGCAAAATAAGCAAGAAAATTCTGGAAAAAATAATAAAGAACGTAAAATCAAACTCTGAATACAACCTCTGGAAGAACACATACGAAGTTATCCAATGGTTCAAAAAACTCAATAAACAAAGTAATACAGTATTCATCACATTTGACATAGTAGACTTTTACCCATCTATAGATGAGGAACTACTCACCAAAGCCCTGAAATTTGCCGTAACCACACAGACATAACAGGGTCAGAAATGGAAATCATTCTCCACACCAAGAAAACATTATACACAGCAACAATGAAACCTGGATCAGGAAAACCAACAGAAACTCAACATTCGACGTAACCATGGGATCATATGATGGTGCAGAAACATGTGAACTGGTCGGACTATTCATGCTGTCCAACATCAAGAAAAAACTCGGAAAACAAGTCGGACTATACAGAGACGATGGCCTTGCTGCACTAACCAACAATCCAAAAACCATCGAAAACAAGAGAAAGAACTATGCAAAATCTTCCAAAACCACAACTTAAAGATTACCATTGAAGCAAACAAAAAGGTAGTGAACTACTTAGACATAACACTGGATCTCAACAATCACATATATAAACCATACAAGAAACCCAACCATACACCTCTTTATGTACACACCAAAAGTAACCATCCACCATCTGTATTAAAGACCATACCCCATGGCATAAACAAGAGACTATCAAACCTGTCATGCAGTGCAAGAGTGTTCAACAATGCAGCAGTAGAATACCAGGAGGCACTACAAACAAGTGGATACAGTTACAAATTACAATACAACCCAGACAACAACACAAATAAAAGCAAAAAATAGGAAAAGAAAAATCATATGGTATAACCCCCCATACGACGGGAAACTCAAAACAAACATAGGAAAGAACTGTCCAAAATATTTAACAAAAACACTGTCAAACTATCGTACTCATGTATGCCCAACCTCAAAACCTAATTGACGCATCCAACAAAATGAAAATCAACACAGCAAAGAAGGGTGAAGAAAGGAAATCTTGCAATTTGCACCAGAAAAGAGCAGTGCCACTAAACAATAAATGTCTTCACAACAACATTGTATACCAGGCTACTGTGACATCAGAAAATGAAAAGAAACATACATAGGGATAACTGAAAACCACTTCAAAACCAGATATGCAAACCACAAACAGTCATTTAATAAAGAAAAAAATATAAAAACCAAACAGAACTGAGCAAATATATCTGGAAACTTAAAGACGCAAAAACAAGCTACAATATATCCTGGAAAATCATAAAAAGAGCATCACCATACAGCAATGTTTCAAAAAGGTGCAACCTAGGTTTAACTGAAAAATGGTTAATACTATGCAAACCCACTTAGCAACTTTAAACACCAAAACAGAAATAGTAAACAACTGCAGGCATAAATGGAAATCGTTGTATAGTGAATACACCCAAAACAAAAACCTGGAAAGCCCCCCCAAAACACGTGCAGCCAACCCGCACGTGCAAACAACCGCAAACGGGAGCCCACACGCTATATAACATCGCGGTGGGCAAACCAAAAACCATCCTGATGACAGCGCAACGCGCTCGAAACAAATTTGTAGATAGTTTTAAGATTCCTCTTTTTACTTGTTTTAACTAATGTTGCTCCCAAGGGGTTGAGCATTTAAAAATTGTTTTAGGCACTTTAAATATACTGATCTTAACCGCTCTCACGTTGAGCACTGTGGCCTGAAGGATTTTAAAATGGAGGAAACCAATTTTAGGCAGTCAACAAAAAATATACCGTTTTCAAATCCGCAATCATATATAAAAAAAATTAATAGAACAAACAGAAAAGTTTGTACATAATATGAGATGGAAAGCATTCTTTTTTCTGAACCCAAATGCAAAAAAAGAGGACAAAAACACCTACGATTTCAAATCATGGCGATCACCACCAGCCATAGACGAAATGAAACCCTTTGAAGATCAATGAAAAGAATGATAACCAATATTGAATTCAAAAAATCTAACAACGGTTTCCAAACAACACTAA
>CM031605.1:76238990-76251490 GCA_018398815.1 Conus ventricosus | reverse complement strand
TGTGTGTGTGTGTTGTGTGTGTGTCTGAGCTTTTACACCTCGTTTATCATCAGCTTTTGCTTTTGAATGCAAACGAATGCTCTGAGAACCCTGTTTCACCAATTCTTGTGTGTCTGTCACCTCTTTTATTTTCTCATCGTAATTTCCGCCAGAGCCTTTCTTCAGATATCCACACGCATCATTCGTGTGACTCTTCTTTTGGCGACGACTTAACCACAGTGTCTTTTGTTTACAGCGTTTGGCAAAATGGCCGGCCTTTCCACATTTGAAACATACCTTGGTATTTGGGTCGACAATCCTGTCACTGTCATTTCTGGTGCTGCAGGTACCTTACCAGCTGTGCTATGTGTAACCTTCAAAAGTGAATCACAGGTTTCAGATCTCAATCGCTCAGTTTCTTCAAAATTTCTCAGGGCTACGTTGAAATCACTAACATTGTGCCTCTTGTCACCACTCTAAGTAATCACAGCCATAAATGACTTGAAACTGTCCGGTTCACCTGTCATTCCATTGCGATTAGCAGACTGTCAGAAACTGTTTCACCTGCATTCTCTGGCATTGCGGTTGCTGTTCCTCTGCTCCGATGACAGGGTCTTTCATCCTTTCATCATTCTTCTTCACGAGCGAAGGTAACTCAGTGTACAAAGCTTTGATTCTTGGAGTGCATGAACTCGCGTAATGCTGACGTAGAATCTTCAGAGCTGCTCTTATATCATCCACAGCTTCTCTCATTACTAAAAACAAACATTCATCTTCCAAAAACCTGAATAAGTTCAGGAAGTTCTCTTCGTTTCGTCTTTGTCGATATCATGGAGCCGGAATAGCTCAGTTGGTAGAGCGTCGGACTCGTAATCTTGGTGATCCTGGGTTGCGGTTCGAACCTCTGCCGGGGCGTTTCGGTACAGGGGGATTTTTCCCTCGGAGTTAACATTGGTTCTGACTCCATTTCCCATACAGTCCTTCGAAAGAGACTATAAACCGAGGTTCCGTGTGTGAACGCATGCATAACATCTTGCACACACGTAAAATCCCATCACCAACTTTCGGAAGAGTAGGCCAGTTTGGCCGTTGGTATGGATGACACGTTACACATAGCATGCACCCTGCGTGAGAAATGGAAAGAATGAAGGAAGTAAGGAAAATGAGTGAACGATATTGAACGATACTGACTGGATGACACGGAAACGACTGAATGAAGCGCCAGCTGGCAACTCTTCAGTCGGCAGTACCCAGGTAGGCAGCCCGTTGTGTGAACGAGTGTTGATTGTAAAGCGCTTAGAGCTTTGTCTCTAGCCGAGAATATGCGCTATATATAAGTATTCATTATTATTATATATTATTATTATATCATCATTATTTTCTGCCAATACAACGGCTCTCAGTTTTTTGTAGTCTTATACAACCAAGAAATGTTATCTCCCATTGTTTATAATTGCTTTCATCACCATCGACTAAAAGCCGAGGAGTTTACCTTGTACAGGGTCCATAACCTGCAGCGGAACTGTTACGACTTGACATGACGGAGGAACAGAAAATAAAGTCATCCAAGCGTTTTCACCGAGAAAAGAACAATAACAATCGTTGCTGGGCAGATGGAAGAAGAATGATCTCCCTTGTTTAATATACACCAGTCACTGAATGTCTTTTTAGCAAAAATGAACAATCGTAAGATCACACTGCAAGAGAGAGAGAGAGAAGAGAGAGAGAGAGAGAGAGAGAGAGAGAGAGAGAGAGAGAGAGAGAGAGAGAGAGAGAGAGACAGACAGACCGACCGACCGACAGGCCGAACGTCACACAGATAGACAGAGACAGGTAGACAGACAGACAGTCAGAGAGGCAGACAGACAGACAAATACAACACTAACAGCAGAATACAAGTATACATAACAAAGAAGGTCGAGAGTAAAACAAACCAACACATCCCCAACCAGCAATACCAACAGAAGACACGTTGTGTGACAAAACTGCAGAACCAGATATCCCTTCAGGGACCTGCTGTCACTGATTTACCAAATACTTCCACGCTAGCGTAAAGAGAAGAAGGATAGGGAAAGATGTACGGTCGCTGAGGGGCTGGAGGCTGGAGGGTATTAAAGAGACGGAGTCGGTGAGTAAACAGGAAAAAGCTGACTGCAGAGGTGTGCCATGGTGTCGATGTCTACGGAGTCTCTCCATCCTTCCTTTTCCTCCTCTCCTGAGAACATTCCCTGACTGTTGTTGAAGTTGCTGCATGCACTCTGACCCGCTTTCGTAGCAGCTGGTCAACATCTGTTAGAGTGATGGGCCCAGTCCTCCCTGACAACAGAAGACGATGAAGCGCTGGGGCTATTCTGCGTCTTCCATGACTGTGGAGCCATTCTGTCCAATAGGAAAAAAACAACAACAACACTGGTTGACGCCATTATTTTTAAATTCGGTATTTAGTATTCACACTTATTTCAGGTGATAATTATGGGACCTGTAGGGACACCCATTTTGATGGGGCCTGTAGGGACACCCATTTTGATGGAACTGTAGGGACACCCATTTTGATTGTCTCTAGGGACACCCATTTTGATGGGGCCTGTAGGGACAACCCATTTTGGTGGGACCTGTAGGGACACCCATTTTGATGGGGCCTGTGGGGACACCCATTTTGATGGGGCCTGTAGGGACGCTCATTTTGGAGAGTGGAGTGAGGGGTATCTTTGTAATACCAACCTAACACCACCAGAACTGCAGATGTCAGAACCAACTCTGAAAGTCAGAAAATGTGTCTGAAAAAATATGTCACCATCAAATTCAGCCAATCAGGTAGGAAGGCATTACCTCACCCTCATCATCTCTCTTTCTTCACCCCCCCCCATTCTCTCTACCAGCCGTCCCCTATCCCTGGACCCATTCCACTGTGCTAGCTAAAAAAAAAGATTGTTAAAAATAAAATGGCAGAAAAAATCCCGGACACAGAAGTGCTCGGCCAACCAGGCCTGCAGAGCATCCACATCCTCCTCCTGCTGTCTCAGCTTCGAACGGCAGGTCATGTAGCTCGCATGCCAGACCACCGGCTACCCAAGAGATTCTTTTACGGTGAGGTGCAACGAGGAAAGCGTTCCCATGGAGGTCAGAAGAAACGCTTCAAAGACACACTCAAAACATCCTTAAACGCGTTTTAACATCAACCCTGACACACGAGAACAAACTGCTTTGGATCGAGCTAGATGGCGCTACTCTATCCACAAAGGTGCCAATTTATGTGAAGAAAGGAGGACAGCTGCAGCGCAACAAAAAGAGACAGGCAAGGAAAGCCCGCGCCAGCAAGTAAGAGCAGGTCTCCCACATTGCCTGTCCAAGCTGTCACCGCACATTCCGTGCACGCATCGGCTTGATCAGCCACCTGTGTATCCACACATCATCTCACCCTTCTCACCCTCAACACCAAGATGACTGAAATGGTTCTCGTCGACTCCACGGACGAACAACGACCTCACCCTTCTCATCTTTCCCCTGTCCTCCCCCCCCCCCCCCCCTGCCAATCATCCCCCCACTCCCCGGACCCATGCCACGGTTCTGGCTGAAAAAAGTCGGTGAGGCTACATGCGTTGATTTGTCGATTGGAGCTGAAGGTAAGAGATCTAGCTGACACTGAGTCAACACCACCAGGATGACACCACGTTAAGATGGACCGCAAAATTTGCAATATGGCACCGGGAACTCGGTGACTGACCTGCTTGGGTGATCAGGCATACTTCTCATTCATTCATTCATTCATTCATTCATTCATTCATTCATTCATTCATTCATTCATTCATTATTCATTCATTCATTAATCAATTCATTCATTCAGTTATTCATTCGTTTCTTGATTCGTTTGTTCGTTCGTTCCTTCCTTTCTTCCTTCATTCATTTCTTCTTTTATTTATCCATATATTGATTCATTCGTTCGTTTGTTCGCTGGTACATGGTTCCTTCAATCATACATTCATTTACTCATCTATCGTTCCATCTATACACCCATTCATTCTCTGGTCTAACGATCATTATGTTAATGAATTCACGGATGTATTCAGGCGTGTGGCTGTTCACAAATAGCATGTGTATATGGTTTAATCCATTTGGATCATTCAATACCCTAAGACCAGGGGGAAAACAAAATAGGACCATCAAGAGAACATGGAGCATAAGAATGAAGTTAGACACATGCGGTTCACAAGAACTTTGTACGAAACAAAAACAAATCAACATGAACAACACATTGACCTCAACTTAATCATCGAAGGAAGGAAGAACATTCGAAAAAAAAAACCCACCTTCTTTCCCACATCACAAAAAGTATCACAACACCCCCTCCCCCACCTCCCTCTCTCTCTCTCTCTCTTCAGCGCGCGCGCACGCGAGCGTGCGCGTGTACACCATTTCAAAGTTTAGCCATTAAAAACATTCAACGCCTTCTTCCTTGCGCTGAACCCTAAGCGATCTGAAGCGATCAAAGCTAAGTGAATTTTCGTTGTTTTATTCGTTTATTTTATCACCCGACGAAGACCTAAGAGGTCGAAACGCGTTGTGTTTTGTCTTGTGACTCGTTTGTCCACGTTCTCTGGGCGGTTCGCTAACATTTATTTAAGATTTGTTTAGATTTCCGCCTGCAGTTGTCTCGCTTTGCAACTACATAAAAAAACATAATTATCACAGGAGGAGTATTGAACTTGAGAAAAAAGTAAATTCATTAGAATCTGAGAAAAAAATGAAAGTAGATACAATAGAATATAAGCACCATTAAAAAAAAATAAATAAATGTATACGTTTGCTCTGGCAGTACAGAGATCGCAGCGCCAGGACCGCTATGACTTTCTGTTACTTCAAGACGATTCAGCACGTGCAATGTTTACTCTTCTTCAGGCACTAAACCCACCCCACCCCTCCAACCCTCCCCAAAAAAATTGTTCTTTAATTTGATCTAATGTATACTTCTATGCGATCGGGACCAAAAAATTGTTGGTCAAAACCCTTTAAATCGGCAAAAGAAAAGGAAAAAAAAAAGGATAACAATTATAAAAGAACCAATCCTGAAAATAAACCGATTTATTATCTCCGATTTTTTTTTGGTAGTTGGTCTTGTTCTGTTGCCATTATAGGAGCGAGCACAATATTCCCAGCCGAAGGTTTCTGTGGTACAAGAATTGATTTTGTGTCCTTTTTGTAACAATTTTTGATGTGCGGGTCCGGTCACGTCTTTTCCTTTTCCCCAGTTTCCTTCTCTCTTTCGCTGTGTTCATTTGTGGTCACATGGCTGATGATCAATAATTCATTTGTATTCAACATTCCTCTGTCTCTCTGCTCTCGTCTTCGGTCTAGCTCTCTCTCTCTCTCTCTCTCTCTCTCTCTCTCTCTTCTCTCTCTCATCTCTCTCTCTCTCGTTCTTTTCCCCTCCCCCCCATACCTCTCTCTCTTTCTCTCTTTCTCTCTCTCTCTCTCTTTCTCTCGCCCTTTCTCTCTCTTGCCCGCCCTCCTTCCACCTTTCTCCTTTGGGTACCTGTCTCTCTTTATTCCAAACACTCACTTGCTTTCATTTACGTATCTGTTGATGCTTTATCTTTCTTTTTCTATACATTGACAAATAGAGCGCGCTAACTAAACAGACACACACATGCATCATACGCCACAAAACACACCACAGCGCGCGCGCGCACAGAGAGAGAGAGAGAGAGTGAGGAGGGGAGAGGGAGAGTTGAGGCGAGAAGAGAGGAAGAGGAGAGAGAGAGAGAGGGAGAGGAGAGAGAGAGAGAGGAGGAGAGTAGAGAGGAGAGGGGAGGGGATCGGGAGGAGGGAGAGAGATCGATACGAGGGAGAGAGAGAGAGTGGAGAGAGGGAGAGAGAGAGGGAGAGATATAAGAGAGAGGGGGAGGGTGGGAGAGGAGAGGAGAGTGCGGGGAGGGAGGGGAGGGGGGACCGGGAGGGAGGGAGGGAGGGATGAGAGGTGGGGTAGGCGAAATAAATGAAGAGATTGGAAATATTGACATTATTGAATGTATTCGTTTATATTTCAGAAGTGGATTTATGCATGTGTGGCCAACCACGTAAACTCTGTTGTATGGGTGGGGCGGGTGGCAAGGGCATGTGGTATGCGAATGTGCGTGCGTCTGCGTTGCGTGCATGTGCTGTGAGTGGTTTGTGTTTGTGTGTCGTGTGTGTGTGTGTGTGTGTGTGTGTGTTTTGTTGCTGTTGTGTGGGTTGGTGTGTGTGTGTGTGTGTGTGTGTGTGTGTTTGTGTGTGTGTGTTTGTGCGTGCGAAGTGGGTGTATGTGGGGTGATGTGTGTGTGTGATGTGTGCGGGCGTACGTGCGAGTGGGTGTATGTGTGTGTTGTGTGTTTGTGTGATGTGTGTGTGTTGATGTTGTGTGTGTGTGTGTTGTGTGCGTGCGCGCGCGCGCGCGTAAGTGAGTGCGTCGCGTGCATTGTGTGTGTGTGTGTGTGTGTGTGTTGTGTGTGTGTTGTGTGTGTGTGTGTGGTGTGTGTTGTGTGTGTTTGTGTGTGTGTGTGTGTGTGTGTGTGTGGTGTGTGTGTGTGTAAGACAGATGAGCGAGAGAGAGAGGAGGAGAGAGGAGAGAGACATAACAAGACTAGACATAAGACACAAATTTCTTTATTACGAGGATAATAGATAAGCACTAACCGTGCTTTTTTACATCCAGTCTCGCCCTGAGTATGGGACTTCAATTGCAGTGAAATCAAATTTATAAATGTAAGAAATCAAAGAAGCAGTCCAAAGCGGTTCATGTAATCCACTAGTGGAACATCAAATGAAAACAGAGGATAAATGCAAAACAAATAACAAAAAATAAGAATAATAACAAAACTAAAACATCATTTAATAATAATAATAACAAAATACAAAAAAATAATAATAAAAATGAGGAATAACCATAATGAAGAGGAAGGAGATAGTGGGGTGTGGTAGGGAGTGAGGTTGGCTGGGGGATACATATGTAAGTGTACTACAACGTAAAAGATTGGCATGTATGAAAACAGACAGTGAAGTGAATATGACAATGTTGCGTACATATTTTGAAACACAATTAACACGCACGTTGCACGCATGAGGAGGATGAGAGAGAGAAGAGAGAGAGTAGGGAGAGAGAGAGAAGTGTGAGCTGGCGGAGGAGGAGTGAGAGGGCTGAGGTGAGACGTGAGAGGTGAGAGAGTGAGAGAGGAGAGCAAGGCACAAACATTGTATTCTTTTATCGCAAGGGGCATGGAAACTTATACGTAGAAGTATTAAGCTAAAATGAGATGAAATTGGGTCGGTTGGGGGGTGGGGGGGGGGGGGGTGGGGGGGGAAGTGGGGGAGGGGGGTGAAAAAAAAGGGAGAGAGAGAGAGGATGGAAGGCGAGAGGGGGAACTGAATGAGATGTAATGGTTTCTGAAAATGGAAATGTTACTAAAACGTACAATAATTAGCTGGTTTATAATAATCAGACAGAGTTAAATGAACATGACATATATATGTACGGAATTACGGAACTCACACGCACGCATGCACAGACAGAGAGAGAAATAGAGAGAGAGAGAGAGAGGAGGAGGAGTGAGAGAGAGGAGAGAGCATAGGGGAAGTGGAGGAACTTGATAGTGGGGAGGAGGGAGAGAGAAGAGAGACAGCAGGAGAGAGTGAGATGGGAATGAGAGAGAATGAGAGAGAGAGAGAGAGTGAGGAGGATGTAGAGATGAGAGTGAACGTGGGGACGGATTGAGGGAGTGCTGTGAGAGGTGTGAGAAGAGGGAGAGAGACTGAGAGAGTGGAGAGTGAGTGGGAATGAGAGGATAAGGGATAAAGGGGACATCACATATATAAGGTCATTTTTCGTATGTATTTTATCAATAGGCTCACACCTTATTTATACCCACAAAACATATAGGGCACTTACACACACACACACACTCACACACACTCACACACTACATCACACAACACACACACCCACCATACTCTCACCACATTTAGATATATATATTTATATTTATATTTTTATATATTTATTTTTTCTATATATAGATATATATTTACGATATATTTTTATACATACAAACAGACACGCCACTAATCATAATCTTACACATAACATGCGCACACGTACATATATATATGAACGCCTTACACACATACATTACATAAATACATACATACTTCATACTTACTTACATTCATTCAACCTACAAAACTATACTACATAAATACACAACACAAATTGTGTTAATTTTTATATCTAGATTTATATATATATTTTTATATTTTTATATATAACGATATATATATATATAATATCAAATTACTTGATTAATGATCAAAAAGTATGTAGATATTTTTTTTTAGAAAGTCAAATTTGTTAAGTACATGAAAATGGGATGATTTATGCTTGTGGTAATTAATTGGTATGACTTATTGGTTTTTTTTTTTTTTTTTTAAAAATTATTATTTTTTTACCGCATGATGATGGGTAAGGGTAAGTATTTTTGTAAAGTTGTGGTACAATGGAATGGTTTGATGTATTCGGGAAGGGAGAGTTCCACAAAGAGGTTCCGACTGTTACGTAGGACTGATTTAAATAGGTACAATTCTGGGGAGTGGGATATGGAGTTTGTGGGAGTTTCTCGACGAGATTTTGTGTTCGTCTCAAATATTAAAGTTGTTGGAGCATTCCGGTCTGAATCCTTGTGCATCATTAGCCCCTTTGTGGTATTTGAGTTCTGGTGATTGGATGAAATGTGTTGATTGTTTATATTAGAGCATTTCGAGGCTTGTTTTCTTCCAGTAGGGATTCGTTTGAGCGCTCGTTTTTGTACGGGATGAACAATGGTTTTTTAGTGTGTATGCACTTGCTGATCCCCATATAGTCGATGCATATTCTACATGAGATGACATATGAGCATGGAAATATATAATGTTTCTTCGTGAATTAAGGGTCAAGAATGTGTTGATTTGGGTGAGCTGATAGACTTTCATGGTGTGCGCTTTTAGCTCAAGTATGGTTATATGTGCGGATTCCAGCTGAGATATTGTTATTTATTAGTCCTAATACTTTAGATGAGTGCTCTTGTTCCTCATGTACTTTATTGAGGTGTATAGGAAGGGAAATCATTGGTGTGCTTTTGTCTTTTTTGCCTTGTTGTAATGTACAGGTAGTTTGTTTTTTGAGGGTGGAAGTGACAGATGAGTTAGTTCGGCTCACCATTTTACTAGGTCGTTGCAGTGGTACTCTCTTGCAAATATGTTTGAAAGACTGGAAGGATCATTTGGGCTGGGTGTGAATTGGGGTGTCATCTGCATAGTGGGTCGCATGTAGATCTCACATGGTAGGGGTTTGGTCATTATTGTATGATTGAGAATGAGCTAGGGGCCTATAAATGGAGCCTTGTGGAAGCCATACTTATGAGTTGTTATAGAGAGACATGTCACCCCGTTAAGGGGGGGGGGGGGGTACTCGCATCTGTGGTCTTTTGTGATGTATGATTTTAGATGGTTATTGGGGGATTGTGATATAGACCCGTATATCTCCAGTTTTCGTACATATGAGAGATTGTGGGTCATAAGGTACTCATCGAATGCTTTTTTAAAATCATACGTATAGACATCCTCATTTCTGTTGATTTATATTTTAAGCCACACATCGACAAGATTGATTAAGCACAGCACTGGCAGGAAATGTTTCTGTCTGAAACCAGTCCTCTCCGGTTTTGGAGCCAAAGTCGTACGTGCTGGAAGTGATGAAGGATGTGTTTATTTAATGTCTTTTCTAGAGGTTGGAATAGCATTGGTAAGATTGCTATTGGTCCTGTTAGTTTGAAGTATCAGTTTTATTATTCACCCTGATTATGAATGGGTTTAACTTTTGCTTTTTTGACGCATTAGGAAATAAACTTTTATCTATGCAACAGATTAAAGATTTACGTTAACGTGTCTGTTATAAAACTGGAGCCGAGAGTCCTCTGATTTTTGCAATCTATGGCCTATCTGGTCTCTCGTTTGTTCCTGTCTGTTTGAGTTGAAGTATGTACTGATTGCATTCGTGCACAGTTATGAGTGGAATGTTGTAGTTCAGGACGTGAGAGAGGAGAGAGAGAGAGAGAGAGAGATAGGAGAGAGAGTGAGAGGAGAGAGGGATGACGATGTAGAGACGAGTAGAGATGAGAGGAGAGGGAGTATGGTGAGAGAGTGGAGAGACGAGAGAGTGTGTGTGTGTTGTGTTGGGTTGTGTGGGTGTGTGTGTGTGGGTTGTGTGTGTTGTGTGTGTGTGTGGGCTGTGTGTGTGTGTGTGTGAGTGTGTGTTGGTGGGGTCTTTATGTTTGATATTTGAAGGGGGTCGTTAATTGGAAGTGTACCGAGTTTAGCACGTGCGTTTTCGGATCAGCTATGTTTTTATCTGTCTGCTTATTATTTCACTTTCTGTCGTAGTGGATTGATGACTATGCTTTGTTTAGTTATTTTACACGGTTTAAATAAGTAGTGATTAGATTTATTTTCGATTAATGATACTTTTCATAACCTTCCCGTTAACACTGCGAGCTGAGTTCTGGATGCTCTGGCGCAGACTAAATTTTCATTTTGTCTATAGTTATGACCGGTCACTATCCTCTCACTCCTCTTTTCTAATGCGTACTACTTTGAAAGACATTTGATTTCAGGGGAATATACACAGGAAAGCAAACTCGATTTTAGCAAAGATTGACACGTTTTTTTTGTAAAATGCAAACACGTTTCATCTTTACATTTGAAACGCCAACTAAATAAAGTCCACAGTAAGGAAGGATTGTTAGCATTTGGATAGGCCGCAGCATAGTCTGCGAAGAGCCTAACATCGCACATCAGTGAGTTCTATGTCCACTGTGTGTGTGTGGGTGTGTGTGTGTTGTGTGGGGTGTGTGTGTGTGTGTGTGTGTGTGTGTGTGTGTGTGGGTGTGTTGTGTGTGCGTGCGCTTGTGCGTGTGCGTGTGTGTGTGTGTGTTGTCTGCACATAGTTTTATCTTCAAAGTTTAACCAGTGTTTGTTTCATCGTACATACATACTTATATATCTCGTGATTAATATCTTCTGTGGGAAAATCATAATAGCAAACATATTAGTAAAAGGCCCCCGGGCAAGGAGGATAGGAACAAGAAGATAAAGCAAGATTAATTTATTTTATTTACTGTTTAGATTATATAATTATATTTATATTTATATATTTTTTTTTTTTTTTTTTGTCGTGGTGTCCCGTCGCTTATTATTTCATTTGCGAAGATACGTTCAGCACAAACCAGTTTTTTACAGTCCTAACTAACATATCAAGGTCACGAGCAAATTAGGAAAATTTGGAGTATAAGATTGTAGAGTGACTAATAGACAACATGCGAAGTCTTTTTTCTAAAACAACGAAACTTTGCTTTTACCGCACCATGCCTTCACACCTTGTCTCTCAGAATCGGCCACGGTTGACAGTTGGTGGTAAGGGGGGCGTCGTGGCCGTTCTGCGCGCGCCACGCACGCAACGCACGCGCGCGCGCACTCAAACGCGCGCACACACACTCAAACTCACACTCACTACACAGCGCGCGCGCGCTGCGCGCAATCCTCATCGCACACCACTGCCACTACCTACACTCACACAACTCACACTCACTACTCACATCACACACACACACACACACACACACATCACACAAGGCGTGCGCACACATGCCACATCACACAAACTATCATCACAACATACACGCGCGCGCGCACACACTCCACTCTACAAACACACTCACTACACAAACACACAACAAACACACAAACTCACTCACACCACACACACACTCACCACACTCTCAACACAGTCACTGTGTGAGCGACCATGAAGGCAAACTTCTCGACCGGTTTCTACCTTGTCTCATCATACAACCTTCATCCCATGTGGATTCCCCCCCCCTCCCCCCCCCCCCCCCCGCTCCTGTCCATGTCCTTCCAAAACAATACACCAGAATTCAGACCGGGCACCGCAGACACCCCCCAAGGGACCATCCTGGTGTGGATTGTTGTCTTACCATGCCCCCGGATCTTGGTACAGCTGGGTGGCATACTGACTGATTGGTTTCTCGCCATGAATACTGAGCCAATTCAATACGTGAAACTATGATACGGTTCTTGTTGCTTCTGGAGAAGAAAAAAAAAAATTATACAGATGAGGGAAAAACTAACCAGGCAATGGAATGGTATTTCTTTGATTCTGTCGAGGTCACCTCTCTGGGTTGTCGGCATATTCATGGGGGCTGTCGTTGGTCGGTCGTGGTTTGGTCCCTCCGGAAGGACAAGCTCACTCACGCCGGTCCGCGACTTAGCAATTACACTTCGTCAGTAGGCGAGGGGGGGCCGGGGGGGAGGGGGCTTCTATGTGGGTGGTGTTTGCAACTTATACTGAATTCGAACGGGTCCCATTGATCACACCGAAAATATTGGAATCGGCAGCTGGCGCGTACTCCTCCGGTGGGTTGCCTCCTTGACGGCTTGACCTT
>CM031605.1:76226490-76236490 GCA_018398815.1 Conus ventricosus | reverse complement strand
CACACAGGGAAGGCAAGTATGTACATAAAGAAATAAAGAAAGAAAGAAATCACCCCAAACAATGTGAATTCACAAATTCATGCAAACATCCTCCAATCAAAACAGACAAACAAAAACCGAGAGAGAGAGAGGATTTAGATGTGATTAGAACGGAGAGAGAAAGAGAAAGAGAGAGAGAGAGAGAGAGAGAGGAGAGAGAGAGAGGAGAGAGGAAGAGAGAGAGAGAGAGAGTGAGAGAGAGAGAGAGTAAGATGACTCTTGCTCCCGTGATGATGAAATAACTGAACGCGCATAACTCCCAAGTGAATGCTGCTCACGACACCAGATCGCTTAGCTAAAGTGGCAACAGAGAGCACACAGAAACCAACAAGGAGACACCCCCATTTCAGTTGCTAGTTTTCACCGTTCTCTCGAGGTGGGATGAGCTTGGAGACAAACGACAAAGCACCATGGTTTGCGGCCTGTACTGCATAGGCTCTGCTATGGCAGCGAGCTGTTTACTCAGAGTTGCTCCAGCTGACGTAAGATTTGAATCTCAGCCTGGCTGACCTTTCCCTCCCTTTTTGATCCGCCTCCAGTGCAAGGTTTAGCCCAGTTCTCCTCCAAAATGAACCCGCCCAACGGGTTGGACTGTTCCAGTCAGGAGGGGTGAAAGGTTGGGGCACGGGGAGGAGGTCGGGAGAAAAAAAGTGGTGGACACACAAGGTCAGGGAGTGGAGAACGGAATCATGTCCGTGGAGTTTGTCACTTCCAATCCTTCAGAATATTCCAGAATTGTCCGGGGCCTTCATCGGCTAGATCCAATTACACTTCTTTGTTGAGGTGGCAGGATTTCTCCCCTTTCACTACGGGGAGGGAGCTTCGCGAATGAGCTCGGTGGCCAGTGTGTCTGACGGCTGTATCCGTAGGAGGTCGATGGAATTGCAGGACCGTGTGTGCATCCCCACTGCCGTCCGTGACGAGGCGCGACGAGGGCTCAGGATGTCACCACTGGAAACGGCATCCTGGGGCACTGAGAGGGAATTCCACGAGCATCTGTGGCACTGGCTGTTGAGATGAGCAGAAAACTTCGGGGCCAGGCCAGAGGTGGAAGGAAGGTCTATATGTTTCTGCTGATCATATCCACATTTTTCCCTGTTCTTTTTTTTTTCCTTATCATCTCTGCAAGATGATGCTGGCAAACACAGGTATAAAAACAGGAAGGTCTATGTTTCTGCTGATCATATCCACATTTTTCCCTGTTCTTTTTTTTTTCTTCCTTCTCATCTCTGCAAGATGATGCTGGCAAACACGAGTATTAAAACAGGAAGGTCTATGTTTCTGCTGATCATATCCACATTTTTCCCTGTTCTTTTTCTTCTTCTTCTTCTCATCTCTGCAAGATGATGCTGGCAAACACGGGTATTAAAACAGGAAGGTCTATGTTTCTGCTGATCATATCCACATTTTTCCTTGTTTTTTTTTTTCTTTCCTTCTCATCTCTGCAAGATGATGCTGGCAAACACAGGTATAAAAACAGGAAGGTCTATGTTTCTGCTGATCATATCCACATTTTTCCTTGTTTTTTTTTCTTTCCTTCTCATCTCTGCAAGATGATGCTGGCAAACACAGGTATTAAAACAGAAGAGATATAAAAGCAAAACATGGAATTACTGGGCCGCTTAATGAAGGAACAAATACTTCACGAAACAAACACTGGGAGGGCAATGGGTAGGCAGGGGGACCACTCTTTTCTGCACTCTTTTGGTTTCACTTTGAATGAAGATGTATAAAATTGTGACAGATTCTCCCGCCATCAGTCCACGGCAGCAAAATGGTGGCCCTGCAGCTTCATTGAGGTCTTGCTGCTTTTTTTTGGTCACTTTTTTTTTCCATCAAAAAGAAAATCCAATTCTAACCCATCACATTGAACATGTACCAAGAAACATGAATATGTGAACATATTAGTAACTAGTAGGCTCTACAAATATTTCCTCAAGCCGCAAAAATACTTCACGATCCTTTCCGTGCCTTTTGCTACGTTCTTTTTTTTCCCCTTTTCCCCTCTTTTTGTCTCCTCCCTCCCCCCCTCCCCCTCCACTTCCCCCCCCCCCTTTTTTTTTCTTTACAGGGTGTCCTATGTTTGTAATAGGCAGCCGTTTTTGTGTTTTCACTTTGGCTTTGTTTTGGTTTGGCTTGCGTTCGAGGAAATCCTTTTACTCCCTCGCACTCCCCCCTGACCCGGTCCCGTCTCTCCTATGTTTCTCCCTATCCCCGCTCCTTGAGGTCTTGAGGTCCTTGCTACCGTTTTGTTTGATTGTTTGCTTATGTGTTTGTTTTTCATCCCACTGCCACCTCCCCACCAACCCACTTTGGGGGGAGGGGAGGGAGGCAGCATTTTTTAGTTTGTGAAAGATGAGTATGACTGTTCGCTTCTCTCTTCTTTCGTTGCTCTATCTCATTGGAACCACTCCTGTATTTCTTCCAATTGCCTTTCTTTTCATTCTCCCTCATTCATTGTCTCCTTCACTTTCTTTTATCATCCCATTTGTTTCTTTGTTAGATTAACCCAAAAAACTCGCATGTGTATTCCTTCACACACACACACACACACACACACAAACACAAACACACACACACACACACACACACACACACACACACACACACACACACACGTCGCCACCACGGATTTAGTGAGAATTAGAAACAGGAGGATAAGGAATATCGGTTAAATACAATTTTTCTTCGGAGGCAAGGATCGTTAGTTTTTCCTTATCTTTCGGCTTTAATCGTTCGGATCCATTCCTCTTCCTTCTCCTCCTCTATTCCCAACTGTCGCATCCTTCTGTAGACGGCTATCGCCAGAGTACTATTTTTTATTACTGTCTTGCCTTACTGTCTGTTATCTGAAGACATATTGAAACAGACACGTTTGTCGAAAGAACGCTTTGTTGGAAAGTGAGGCGACTGCAAGAGGAAATCTAAACGAATCTTTAAAAAAGAAAAATCTCTAATAATGCATCCGTCAAACATGAACAAACGATTCACAAGACAAAACACGACGCGTTTCGACCTTCTAGGTCTTCCTCAGGCCAAACAAACAACACTCAGGGCGATGAAAACGAAGAGCCAGCAATCACTTATCTCATCAAATTGGGCGCAAGATGGGCGTGGAATCAAGATTCAAGATGGCTCGTTCTCCATTGTCGTTGTCCTGAGTGTTGTTTCCCTTGCCCGAAGAAGACTTAGGAGGTCGAAACGCGTCGTGTTTTGTCTTGAGATTTGTTTGTTCATGTCTGGCGTACGTATTATTTGAACTTTTTTTTTTAAAGAACTGGAAGGAGCGTTTGTCTACATTATATATTAACTAATCTACTCACAATGAGCTGTTGCAACTGCAGCGAGCAAAGAAAGACACTATTTGCAGGCGGCTTCCTTGGCCATCGACCTATTGGGAGTGGGAGAAGTGGAAGGATCTGGCTGTCTGATCTGATCGGGTTGATGGCAGCGGGGAGAAATCGGTGAGTCACACAACAAAGACAATCACTCCATTCTGGAATCGTTCAGGCGGTGAGTGATGAACATCTAGGGGCCAGGAGATGTGAAAGTCACAAGACACAGTTAATCTACTTCTTGTTTTACATATTGTTGTTGTTGTTGTTGTTGCTGCTGCTGTTGCTGTTGCTGTTGTTGCTGTTGTTGTTGTTGTTGTTGTTGCTGCTGCTGTTGCTGCTGTTGTTGCTGTTGTTGTTGTTGTTGTTGTTGTTGTTGTTGTTCTTCTTCTTCTTCTTCTTCTTCTTCTTCTTCTTCTCCTCCTCCTCCTCCTCCTCCTCCTCCTCCTCCTCCTCCACCTCCTCCTCCTCCTCCTCCTCCTCCTTCTTGTTCTTGTTCTTCTTCTATCTGTGTGTCTGCCTGCCTGCTTGCGTGCCTGCCTGCCTGCCTTCTGTCTGTCTGTCTGTCTCTTTCTCTCATATCCATTCCATTCCTCTTACAATAATGACAATAGCAATTCTTCACTCTTGATGTTTGTTTCTCTCATGGAGAGTTTGGCTGCCTTGTCTTGTCTACGTCTGTGAGTCTTCTCTCCCCCTCTCTCTCTCTCTCTCTCTCTCTCTCTCTCTCTCTCTCCTCTCTCTCTCTCTCTCTCTCTCTCTCTCTCTCTCACACACACACACACACAAACACGCACACTCACACCCCCCCCACACACACACTCTCTCTCTTACACACACTCTCTCTCTTTCACACACACACACACACACACACACACACACACACACACACACACACACACCACACACACACACACACACGATCAAAATCTATAGCGCAAACGAAATACTGCTCACACGTCTTGTATATTGGACTAAGCATTTTTTTTTCTGCTTGGACAATACGCCGCACACAATCAAACTTTTTTTTGTTTTTTTTTGCCAGCGGAAATCAGACAGAAAACTTCCGAAGCATGCTGATTCACCGAAACGTATCCATTAACGAAAATAGAGATCATCAATCAGGGAAAAAGTACCTTCACAGAAAAAATGCACAACCAGTACCTGACGTTTCCAGCTTCTCAACTCGTACAACTCAGCATCCAGTGCCATGGCTGGAGGCAGTTGCAGGGCCAGTGGATAGACTGGAAGTGAGCGATGCAGTTTCTGATTGGATCTCCTGGCCAGGAGTTGCAGGAAAACGGGCCAGCCATAAAAAAAAAAGACGCAAGTCGCTCCTTTGTGGGCAGTTCCAGACAGAATGTGGCAAGAGATCTTGCAGGTCACGTGACGTGACGGCCATACACCACAATTCAACGTGGCTTCGATTCTGCATAAAGGCTGAAAACCATTGCTCCAAAAAATTGTCTTTTTTTTCATGCGTGACGCCATATTTGATGGAGCGGTTCCAGCATGATTTAGTGCAGTTTTGTGTCAGTACAATTGTCTCTGTCTGTCTGGCTGTCTGTGTGTCTGTCGGCTGATGAAACTAGAAGCTGAAGTGTGGAGGCAAGGTTTGATAATCAACTGCTAATAAAATCTGAAAGGAGGACAACGTGGGTACACACAGCCTAAGACTGTGACTTGGGGCTATGTGCACCACAACTAACACCAAACACCATCCTTCTCCTCCTCCACCTCCTCCTCCTTCTACTCCTCCTCGTCCTCCTCCTCCTCCTTCTCCTCGTCCTCCTCCTACTCCTTCTCCTCGTCCTCCTCCTCCTTCTCCTCCTCCCCCTCCTCCTCCTTCTCCTCGTCCTCCTCCTCCTCCTCCTCCTCCCCCTCCTCCTCCTTCTCCTCGTCCTCCTACTCCTCGTCCTCCTCCTCATCATCGTCAACATCATCATCATCATCATCTGTCGGTCTGTCTGTCTGTCTTGCTGTTTTAGAGATTACACTTGTCATCAAAATGTTATTATAGAAGCATTAAGCGTAAAAAAGGCACATAAGTACCATCAATACTCCACCCTCAAATATTGCAATCACACTGACCGCGTTATACACGACAGTGTCATCAGTGTTATAATGCCGCCAACTGAAACAACATGTTTAGTCATCTTTTTTTTTCCTTTTAGTTTGAGAGGACGGTTGCGGAAAAGGATGGAACAGTAGGAGCTGCAGCAGGGGGGAGATTTAGAAAACACATTTATGCTGATTAAACATTCGTTCCTGGATTCTCAAGAAAGACGAACGAAAGCGGAACTTTCGGCTACCATCCGGCAGCCTTCATCAGCCCTGTTCTACAAATGAGGGTGGGGGGTGGGGGGGGGGGGGGGGGGGGGGGGGGTGGAACAGCTCAGTTGGTAGAGCGCCGGACTCTGGTGATCCTGGGGTTCCGGGTTCGCATCTCCGCCGGGCCCTTTCGGTAGAGGGGGATTTTTCCCTCGGAGTTAACATTGGTTCTGACTCCATTCCCCATACAGTCCTTCGAATGAGACTATAAACCGACGTTCCGTGTGTGAACGCACGCACAACATCTTGCACACACGTAAAATCCCGTCACCAACTTTCGAAAGAGAAGGCCACTTTGGCTGTTGGTATGGATGACACGTTACACATAGCATGCACCTTCCCCGAAGATGGAGTATGGCTGCCTTGATGGCGGGATAAAAAAAACCGGTCATACACACAAAACTCCACTGCCTGTCTATACAGGGAGTGTCCGCAGGAGTATCAGCCTGCGTATGCAGAAAGAAAGAAAGAAAGAAAAGTGTTCGACAAAGGGACATTTCTCAGTTTTGTCTATCCACGAGAAACATTGACAAGGAATTGAAGCAAAATGTATGACCTGCTCCAGGGTTCTCACTGAACAACAGAGTTTTGTCCTACTTCCCCCTCAGTGCCTGCCTCTATCAACAGTGCTGGGGGGGGGGGGGGGGAAACAGTGGGACGAACGACAGTGACGGAAGGATGGAACCCTCATTCTGATTTGATCTCATTAATGGCAGTTCCAGAAATAACTGAGTCATAAAGCAAAAGGAAATTATTGCTCCCTGGACACTCGGTGGCATAGATTGATGTATGTCTTGAGAGTCAAGAGATGTGATGGCCACACACACACACACACGCACACACACACACACACACACACACACACACACACACACACACACACACACACACACACACACACACACACACACACACACACACACACACACACACTGTGTCTGGCTGTGATACGGGAGGAAGCCACTGTAACCCTTACATCTAAATCTCAACGCCACAGTACAATGGTGAAACGTGGTAGAGTGGAGCAGATTCATTAATTAGTCCTCGTTCTCTTTATGACCTGCTGATACGAGACTCGGAAATACAGAATGTTGCAGGAAGCATTGGATATTTCTGAATCACTTCGCAAATGTTGACGTTGACAAATTTGCTGCAAGTATGCATATTTGGATATGAACATAAAGTGTACATACTGAACAAGTGGAATCTGTAGCATTTACTAAAAAAAATATAAGTGAGGGGAATGGGGGGATGAGGGCGGTAAAGCAGGATGGAGAAGGGTGGGGGGGGGGGACGAAGCCTTGGACACTCTTAAAGCGTCTCTGAAAAAAAAAAAGAGAAACCTCCTAATTTATACGTTTTTACCGTTTTTATCGCCACACAACCCCACTAATGGCCATTGCTTTGCAAGAGCATTTACGGTTCTTTAGAAAACTGTGCGCCACAATAGTGCATAGATACTGTCAATAATATTTCCCTGATGAAAAAGAAAAAAAACCCACCGAAACTGGACAAAACATAATTTTTACGGAATGAATTATTACAAATAACTAGTATTCGTGATTATTCCAATTGAACACTAATTTACTTTTAACATTTATGCACGCTCAGTGATAACTCATTCAACAAATCCTGAGTGAATTTGTTGCTGTTGTTGCTGTTATTGTTGGGTGCAGGGCTAGGGAGGTTTATTGACAGTGTCCACCTGGATAGGGTGTTGTTATGCATACATTGGGTGTACTGGTTTTGGCGTGGATGAATTCACAGACGCACGTGCACACTTGTGCAAGTGTGTGCATGTGTGTGTGTGTGTGTGTGTGTGTGTGTGTGTGTGTGTGTGTGTGTGTGTGTGTGTGTGTGTGTTCGTGCATGCGTGCATGCGTGCATGCGTGCGTGTGTGTGTGTGTGTGTGTGTGTGTGTGTGTGTGTGTGTGTGTGTGTGTGTGTGTGTGTGTGTGTGTGTGTGTATCACAGACGCACGTGCACACTTGTGCAAGTGTGTGCATGTGTGTGTGTGCGTGTGTGTGTGTGTGTGTGTGTGTGTGTGTGTGTGTGTGTGTGTGTGTGTGTGTGTTCGTGCATGCGTGCATGCGTGTGTGTGTGTGTGTGTGTGTGTGTGTGTGTGTGTGTGTGTGTGTGTGTGTGTGTGTGTGTGTGTGTGTGTGTGTGTTTGAGAGAGAGAGAGAGAGAGAGAGAGAGAGCGAGAGAGAGAGAAAGAGAGAGAGAGAGATCGAGAGAGAGAGAAAGAGAGAGAGAGAGAGAGAGAGAGAGAGAGAGAGAGAGAGAGAGAATATTTATTAGGGGAGAGAGAGAGGAGAGAGAGAGAGAGAGAGAGAGAGAGAGAGAGAAGAGAGAGAGAGAGAGAAACTTTGAGAATACAATAAAACGTAATCTTGAGAATCAACGAGCCAATTTCTTGCCTCTTTCGCTATCAGAAAGACCAGTGAAATATTGCGAGGGGGCAGTCCGGCTTCTGATCTGATCTAATTGCCAACAGGTTCCGAAAAAAAAAAATGGGCAAGCCATAAAACTGAAGAAATCACTCCCTTGTGAGCGATTCAAGGCAAAGGACGATGAAGATCCAGGAATCCAGACACGTGGTGGGCATGTTTGATGCAGTCCGTGGTGGCTTTGATCCCGGGTGGAGGGAGGTTTATTGACAGTGTCCACCTGCATACGGTGTTGTTATGCATGCATTGGGTGTACTGGTTTTGGCGTGGATGAATTTCAGACGCACGTGCACACGTACACATGTGCAAGTGTCGTGTTGTGTGTGTGTGTGTGTGTGTGTGTGTGTGTGTGTGTGTGTTGTGTGTGTGTGTGTGCGTGTGTGTGTGTGTGTGTGTGTGTGTGTGTGTGTGTTTAGAGGAGAGAGAGAGAGAGAGAGAGAGAGAGAGAGAGAGAGAGAGAGAGAGAGAGAGAGAGAGAGAGAAACATACGTCTGTCCATCTACTAACTGTTATTCCACAAACTGCTAAAGGAGAGGTGCAGATAAGCTATATAGTAGATTTGAAGAAAGGTGCAAGAGGGTGGCAGATTATCAGAAAATAACTATAGAGTATTTATCACCTATTGTGCCGGTAAACCATCTCCTCTCGTTCTCGATCAGTCATTCAGTGTTTCTCTCTCCATGCTCCGTCTGTCCGTATATCGTTTTGCAGTGGCGTTGAAAGACATTTTGTTGGCGCGGGTCGGGAGGACGGGGGGGGGGGGGGGGGGGGGGGGGCGGCTCAACTACCAAGCATTTTGACAAAAACGGTACCTCAGTTTATCCTGAAAAGAAACAAAAAAAACAACCAACCAACGAAGCAAACGAACACACAACAAGATGCAAAGCGTATAAACGTACTCCCAGTTTATCTTGAATACGCGTGTGATACTCCATAAAGAGGGAAAAACCGTTTTGGCCCGTTATGGCTGTCAGTAACGGCTATTCTGGTAAACATCGGCCATCATCTGTGATCCATAATGAACATACCTACACATTTTCAGAAAGATCGGCAACGTACTTTCTGAGATTTTCCATAAAGAAGAAAACTGTTATGGGCCGTTATAACCGTTAGTAACGGCTATAACGGTAAAATAACACATCGGGCATCATCCATGGCCCATAATGACCACGCCTACAATTTTTCAGAAAGATCGGCCAAGTACTTTCTGAGATATTCCATAAAAATGAAAACCCGTTATGGGCCGTTATAGCTGTTAGTAACGGCTATAACGGTTAAAATGAAACATCCAGCATCATCCGTGTCCCATAATGAACATACCTACAATTTTTCAGAAAGGTCGGCCAAGTACTTTCTGAGATTTTCCATAAAGAAGAAATTGTTATGGGTAGTCATAGCCTTTAGTAACGGCTATAACAAAAACATAACACATTGGGCATCATCCATGGCCCATAATGAACATGCCTACAAATTTTCAGAAAAAATCGGCCTAGTACTTTCTTAGATTTTCCATAAAGAAGAAAAACAGTTATGGGCCGTTATGGCCGTTAGGTAACGGCTATAACGGTAAAATAACACATCAGGCATCATCCGTGACCCATAATGAACATACCTACAAATTTTGAGAAAGATCGGCCAAGTACTTTCTGAGATATTCTATAAAGAAGAAAAAACGTTATGGGCCGTTATAGCCGTTAGTAACGGCTATAACGGTAAAATAACACATCGGGCATTATCCATGACCCATCATGAACATGCCTACAAATTTTCAGAGAGATCGGCCAAGTACTTTTTAAGATATTCCATAAAGAGCGAAAACCGTTTTTGGCCGTTAGAAAGATCGGC
>CM031605.1:76216490-76218990 GCA_018398815.1 Conus ventricosus | reverse complement strand
AAGAAAAACCTCAAGATGCAAATGAAGACCGCACTGCCAGCTGAAAAAGAAGGCTTGGAAAAACTGTGGAAAGACATGAAAGAAGAACACAGCGCCCTCAGCAAAGCGGAATCTGCGAGGAAGAGGAAGAGCAAAAAGAAGAAGACACAAGAGCGCTTCTTCAGAAACCCCTTCCAGTTTGCCAGAACACTGTTTGAGCAGCCAAAATCTGGGACCCTAAGTGTGGACAATGGAGTTCTTGAGGAGCATTGAGGAAAACATACTCTGACCCACAGAGCAAAGCACCACTCGACATTTAAGGTCTGGTGTGGCCAACCAACCCTGAGGAACAGTTCAATGGCAAGCCTCCAACGTTGGCGGAAATCAAGAAGGTGGTCGACAAAGCCAGAGCCAAATCATCACCAGGGCCAACGGAATACCTTACCAGCTTTACAAGAAATGTCCCAAGGTGCTGGAGTGGCTCCACAGGCTGCTGCGATCGGCTTGGAGAAACCAGAAGATCAGCGGCCAGTGGATGACGGCAGATGGTGTCTACATCCCCAAGGAGCAAAACCCAAGTGACATGAGCCTGTTCAGGCCAATATCACTACTGAACGTCGAAGGGAAAATCTTCTTCTCTGTCATGGCAGCAAGGCTGACCAAGTATCTGATGGCAAACAAGTACTTGGATGTGTCAGTCCAGAAAGGTGGCATCCAGGCGTGGCTGGCTGTGTAGAACACGCCACAATGATCTGGGACGCAATCCAAAAAGCAAAAACAGAAAAGAGAGACCTGGACGTAGTGTGGCTTGATCTGGCAAACGCATATAGATCTGTGCCCCATGAGATGATACAGTTGGCTCTTGAGATGTACCATGTGCCAAGGAACATCCGCGACATGCTCAAGAAGTACTTCAATGGCTTCTCAATGCGGTTCTCTACCAAGGAGTACACAACAGACTGGATCAACTTGAAAGTGGGCATTGCAATGGGCTGTGCAATTTCCCCAATACTGTTCGTGCTGGCAATGGAACTCATCTTGAAAGCAGCAACAAAACAACGCGAGACAAACAGACCTTGGCGATGGATACAAGATGCCTCCTCTCAAGGCCTTCATGGATGACACTACAGTGATTTCATCCAGAGAAGACGAGACACGTCATGTGCTGGAGAGGCTGGACGACATAGTTGCCTCATCCAGAATGAAGTTCAAGCCAAAGAAATCACGGAGTCTCTCACTGAGGAAAGGAAAAGTGGCCGAATCTGTGGTCTTCAGTGTTGCCAACCAGGCCATTCCAACAGTCACAGAAGAACCAGTCAAGAGCCTTGGAAGATGGTATGATGGTGCGCTGAAAGACAAACAAAGAGCAAAGGAAACCAAGCAGATGGCGGAAGAAGGCTTGGAGACCATTGACCAGTGTGGGCTCCCTGGCAAATACAAGGTCTGGTGTCTGCAGTTCATGCTGATACCAAAGCTCCTGTGGCCTCTGATGATATACGACATCTGCACCAGCATAGTGGAGGCAATGGAAGCCAAAATCAACAAGTTCACAAGGAAATGGCTTGGTGTCCCACCCTGTCTGACTGACATAGCACTGTACTGTCGCCAAGCAAAGCTCAAACTACCACTGAAATCCATCCTGGAGGAATACAAAGCAGGGAAGATCAGACTTCAAAGCATGCTGGAGGACTCAGGAGACAATGTGGTAGAAGCGATCAAGCCCCACTGAAGACAGGCAGAAAATGGAAAGTTCAAAGGCGATAGATTTGCAAAAGAAAGTCTAAAGATCAGAGAAATAACAGGACACACACAGACCAACAGACAAGGACTGGGGGTGACCAAAACTGAATGGTGGTCAAAGGCCAAAGGAAACGCCAAAAGAGATATGATGATTCAGGAGATGAGAAAAGAAAAAGACCAAAAAGACTCCAAAAAGCAGTCCAGCAGAGCCAGCAAGGGCAAGGGACAACGTGGGAGAATGCACTCCAAAAAGGCTCACTTGGAATGAATTTGGCAAAATGGCCCTCTCAGGATCAGCTTCTTCTCAGATTGCATATGACCTTCTGCCCTCAAATGCAAACCTGGGTGAAGTGGGGGAAAACAGACGATCCTGCATGCCCCCTCTGCCATAAAAAAACAAACAGTGGAGCATGTCCTAAGCTCATGTAAAGTAGCCCTGCTCAAGGAAGGTACACATGGAGGCACAACCAAGTGCTAAAAGAGATTGTACAAGTAGTCGGGCTAGTACCAACACCACAAAAGGAAAATCAGGACTCCAAAGCACCCGCAACATTCTTCACGGCAGGAGGCAGCAATCATGGCCAAGAAAACATGCCACTCGAAACATGCAGGCAGAGTCTGCGGGACGGGGCAGAGGGACTGGGAGTGCACTCCCAGACCTCCCAGAATGGAAGAGTCACCCAGAGATCATCAGCAAGAGTGGCATGAGACCAGACATAGTATCCACTCTAAGTCAACCAAGCAGCTGAATCATGATCGAGCTCAGGGTGCCATATGAGAA
>CM031605.1:76206490-76213990 GCA_018398815.1 Conus ventricosus | reverse complement strand
ACTCCTTACCGTCTGTCAGCCTGGTTAGAGAGCCACTTCAAGTCCAACAGGACTCTCTCTCTCTCTCTCTCTCTCTCTCTCTCTCTCTCTCTCTCTCTCTCTATCTCTCTCTGTCTCTGTCTCTGTCTGTCTGTCTCTCTGTCGTATTTGTAGCATACACATGCATGTATGTCTGTGTGTCTATTTGTCTGGCTGGCTGGCTCTATCTGTGTGACTGTCTGTCTGTCTGTCTGTCTCTCTCTCTCCATGGAAGGGGAGAAGAATGTGTTGAGATCTCCGAGAACTTCTGTAAGGTATTCTCCTACATCGAACACACACAGTGTGCTTTCACGACTTATATGAATGGGTCTACTATATTTTCATTTGGGAGCATCGGAAGAGGGAAAGACTGAGTAGGAAGGGTAGCAGGAAAAGGAGGGGAAGATAACATGGAGAGAGAGAGAGAGAGAGAGAGAGAGAGAGAGAGAGAGAGAGAGAGGAGAGAGAGAGAGAGAGAGAGAGAAGAAGAGAGGAGGAGGAGGAGGAGGAGAAAGATGAAGAAGAAGAGGATGAGGACCAGGTGGAAGAAGAACAATGACAACAAAAACAAGAGGAGGGAGGAGGAGAATGAGGAGGAAGAAGAGGAGGAAGACTGTGATGAAGACAATGGTGATACTGATGGGGATAATGGTGATTAAGAAGAAAAGCAATCCAACAGGATTAGATGGACAGAGACAACACATCTGATATAAAAGGATACACTGCACGACATCTATATGACATGTTCACTTTTTACCTCCTGCGCCCTTTGTCCATTGTTTCTCTTCTTTTATTTTCATGACGGAATTGAAGATAAGATAAGATAATGTTGCTTATAGCCCAGCCGACCGCAAAGGGCCACATCAGGGCTGTCACCACGTTAAAATCAACTCACAAGTCATTAAAAAAGAAGAAAAAAAAACACCTTTCACACATCTCTTTAGAAACGCACCAGAAACTTCGTTTAAAAATCTTTCATCCGTAAAATTTTAAATCAGATAAAAAAATGTTAATCTCTCTCAAAAACTCAAGGATCACATCAGGGGGGACATCCCTGAACAGGATCTTCATGGACTCCGCTGTAAAATGTTTGTGTCTCACATCGTGCAAGTCCCAACACTCTAAAAGAACATGTTTCATTGTGAGTGGCGCATGACATGGAATGCACCACGGAGCTTCTTCACTCTTTAAAAGGTAGGAATGGGTAAAATACGAATGGCCAGTGTGCAGCCGGCACAGAACTGTTTCTTCTTTACAACCGCCAGACGTAGATGGGAGGAAGTCCTTAAGGTTTGGACGGATCTGAAAGAGTTTGTTATCCGTCTGCTTATTCCAATCCTCCTGCCAGAGGTCTCTCACATAATCATTAATTTTGGGTTTCAGATCTGAGCAGGGGATATATATGTTGGACAGTTTCTCTCTTGTGTCGTTCTTGGCTAAATGATCAATCATTTCGTTCCCTCCGATGCCAACATGACCAGGAGCCCAAGCTAGAGTAATGTTGTAACCATCCTCTTTCAACTTGCTAAAAAGTTCAAAGAAATGTAAAAGTTCTGGATGCTGAAGGTTGCGGCCAGCTATGGCCTCCAAAGCTGACAGCGAATCCGACAGAACCAGAAAGTCCCTCTTAGTGGATTGTGAGATTATCCTCAGCGCCAGAACCAGAGCAGCAAGTTCAGCGGAATAGACAGAAGCATCTGGAGGTATATGTTTTAACAGTATCTGAGAAGGAGCACCAGGGCAATAGGCTGCACAGGCTACTCCATCTTCAGACTTGGAACCGTCAGTGAAAATTTTCTGAGAAGACAGGAATTTTGAATAGAGGTCAGCATACAAGGCCTTGTATGCCAGAGAGCTGGTAGACTCTTTGCGAAAAGCTGCAAGATCAAAACGAATCTCTGGTGTGAAAAAGGTCCAGGAATTGAAGAATTGCCAAATCAAAGTTAGTACATCGATGAGTATTACTTCCTTGACTCTTGGAGGCAAATTTGAAGCACATCTCAAAAAGTCTCAATCCGTTGGAGCGGGAAGAGGAGAGAGGGAGACAGACAGAAACAAACATAGAAAGAGAGGGTCAGTGACCACCAAAGCAATGAGAGAGAGAGAGAGAGAGAGAGAGAGAGAGAGAGAGAGAGAGAGAGAGAGAGAGAGAGAGAGAGAGAGAGAGAGAGAGAGAGAGATCTCCAGTCGCACGTTCATGCTCCACCCCTGACCCCTTCATATCTTCTCGCTTCCTGACCTTCACTGAATTCTCTTCCTGACAGCTTACGTGATCTGCCTACATTATCTAAATTCAAGTCAGTTAAAAACATACTTCTTTAGGAAAGCCTTCTTCAACCATTAATGCTGTGTCTATTATTCTGACCTGACTATATGTACTGCATGCAAAACTGTATTGTTTACGCTTGAACCGTTGAACTTGATAAGTGCGCCTGTGTCGGTAGGTGTGTGTGTGTGTGTGTGTGTGTGTGTGTGTGTGTGTGTGTGTGTGTGAACACATGTTAGTGCGAGTGTTTGAGTGTGTGTTGAGCGCAATGAGTTGATCCCAAGAATTGCGCTATATAAAATCTATACATTATTATTATTATTATCTTCCCTGCCCTCTCCCACCCTCCCCTACCGAGGAGGTGTTGGTAAATCACGACAGCAGTTCTCTGACGATTCCTGGATCAACCGTTCTGTCACATCGACGATTCCTGGATCAACCGCTCTGTCACATCGACGATTCCTGGATCAACCGTTCTGTCACATCGACGATTCCTGGATCAACCGTTCCGTCACATCGTGTCTTCTGTTGTTATTGCAGGTTTCACCGTTCTGTCACATCGTATCTTCTGTTGTTATTGCAGGTCTGTCACATCGTGTCTTCTGTTGTTATTGCAGGTCTGTCACATCGCGTCTTCTGTTGTTATTGCAGGTCTGTCACATCGCATCTTCTGTTGTTATTGCAGGTCTGTCACATCGCATCTTCTGTTGTTATTGCAGGTCTGTCGCATCGTGTCTTCTGTTGTTATTGCAGGTCTGTCACATCGTGTCTTCTGTTGTTATTGCAGGTTTCGCGAGGTGTGTTGTTGGCTTGTTTTAGTCCCGGCCTTTTTTGCTCGGTCTTTTGGTTGATATGCACTCTGTCTGTCTGTCTGTCTGTCTGTCTCTCTCTCTCTCTCTCTCTCTCTCTCCTCTCTCTCTCTCTCTCTCTCTCACTCACTTTGTCTGTCTGTCTGTCTGTCTGTCTGTCTCTCTCTCTCTCTCTCTCTAATTCTGTCTGTCTGTCTACCTGTCTGCCTGTCGTCTGTCTGTCTGTCTCTCTTTCTCTGTGTGTGGAGATAATACTTTCAGTGCTACACACATTATCGTACAATGGAGATAATGTCTTCAGTGTGCTGCATACAACATCTTATAGTGGAGATAATTATCTTCATCGCTACATAGAGCATCGTCCATGGAGTTGATATCTTCTTCAGTGGTGCTTACATACAGTATCATACTGTGGAGGTTTTATCTTCAGTGCTACAGACAACATCGTGCAGTGCACATAACATCTCAGTACTACAGACACCATCGTACAGTGGACTTAATATCTTCAGTGTGCTACAATCCAGTATCATACAGTGGAGAGTATATCTTCAGTCTCACATACAACATCGTACAATGGAACTAATATTTTCTGTGCTACATACATCATCGTACAGTGGACTTAATATCTTCAGTGTGCTACATCCAGTATCATACAGTGGAGAGTATATCTTCAGTCTCACATACAACATCGTACAATGGAACTAATATCTTCAGTACTACAGACACCATCGTACAGTGGACTTAATATCTTCAGTGTGCTACATCCAGTATCATACAGTGGAGAGTATATCTTCAGTCTCACATACAACATCGTACAATGGAACTAATATTTCTGTGCTACATACATCATCGTACAGGAGAGATAACATTCTTCAGTGCTGCATGCAGCATCGTTCTGTGGAGATAACATCTTCAATGTGCTGCATGCAGCATCGTTCTGTGGGGATAACATCTTCAATGTGCTGCATGCAGCATCGTTCTGTGGAGATAACATCTTCAATGTGCTGCAAGCAGCATATTTCTGTGGAGATAATATCTTCTGTGTGCTGCATGCAGCATCGTGCTGTGGAGATAACATCTTCAATGTGCTGCATGCAGCATCGTTCTGTGGAGATAACATCTTCAATGTGCTGCAAGCAGCATATTTCTGTGGAGATAATATCTTCTGTGTGCTGCATGCAGCATCGTGCTGTGGAGATAACATCTTCAATGTGCTGCATGCAGCATCGTTCTGTGGAGATAACATCTTCAATGTGCTGCAAGCAGCATATTTCTGAGGAGATAATATCTTCAGTGTGCTGCATGCAGCATCGTGCTGTGGAGATAACATCTTCAATGTGCTGCATGCAGCATCGTTCTGTGGAGATAACATCTTCAATGTGCTGCAAGCAGCATATTTCTGTGGAGATAATATCTTCAGTGTGCTGCATGCAGCATCGTGCTGTGGAGATAATATCTTCAATGTGCTGCAAGCAGCATATTTCTGTAGAGATAGTATCTTCAATGTGCTGCATGCAGCATCGTTCTGTGGAGATAACATCTTCAGTGTGTTGCATGCAGCATCGTTCTGTGGAGATAATATCTTCAATGTGCTGCATACAGCATTGTTCTGTAGAGATAGTATCTTCAATGTGCTGCATGCAGCATCATTCTGTGGAGACAATATCTTCAATGTGCTGCATGCAGCATTGTTCTGTGAAGATAATATCATCAATGTGCTGCATGCAGCATTGTTCTGTGGAGATAATATCTTCAATGTGCTGCATGCAGCATTGGACTGTGGAGATAACATCTTCAATGTGCTGCATGCAGCATTGGACTGTGGAGATAATATCTTCAATGTCCTGCATGCAGCATTGTTCTGTGGAGATAATATCTTCAATGTGCTGCATGCAGCATTGTTCTGTGGAGATAATATCTTCAATGTGCTGCATGCAGCATTGTTCTGTGGAGATAATATCTTCAATGTGCTGCATGCAGCATTGGACTGTGGAGATAACATCTTCAATGTGCTGCATGCAGCATTGTTCTGTGGAGATAATATCTTCAATGTGCTGCATGCAGCATTGTTCTGTGGAGATAATATCTTCAATGTGCTGCATGCAGCATTGGACTGTGGAGATACATCTTCAATGTGCTGCATGCAGCATTGGACTGTGGAGATAATATCTTCAATGTGCTGCATGCAGCATTGTTCTGTGGAGATAATATCTTCAATGTGCTGCATGCAGCATTGGACTGTGGAGATAACATCTTCAATGTGCTGCATGCAGCATTGTTCTGTGGAGATAATATCTTCAATGTGCTGCATGCAGCATTGTTCTGTGGAGATAATATCTTCAATGTGCTGCATGCAGCATTGGACTGTGGAGATACCATCTTCAATGTGCTGCATGCAGCATTGGACTGTGGAGATAATATCTTCAATGTGCTGCATGCAGCATTGTTCTGTGGAGATAATATCTTCAAAGTGCTGCATGCAGCATTGGACTGTGTAGATAACATCTTCAATGTGCTGCATGCAGCATTGTTCTGTGGAGATAATATCTTCAATGTGCTGCATGCAGCATTGTTCTGTGGAGATAATATCTTCAATGTGCTGCATGCGGCATTGTTCTGTGGAGATAATATCTTCAATGTGCTGCATGCAGCATTGGACTGTGGAGATAACATCTTCAATGTGCTGCATGCAGCATTGGACTGTGGAGATAACATCTTCAATGTGCTGCATGCAGCATTGTTCTGTGGAGATAATATCTTCAATGTGCTGCATGCAGCATTGTTCTGTGGAGATAATATCTTCAATGTGCTGCATGCAGCATTGGACTGTGGAGATAACATCTTCAATGTGCGGCATGTAGCATTGGACTGTGGAGATAATATCTTCAATGTGCTGCATGCAGCATTGTTCTGTGGAGATAATATCTTCAATGTGCTGCATGCAGCATTGTTCTGTGGAGATAATATCTTCAATGTGCTGCATGCAGCATTGGACTGTGGAGATAACATCTTCAATGTGCTGCATGCAGCATTGAACTGTGGAGATAACATCTTCAGTGTGCTGCATGCAGCATCGTTCTGTGGAGATAATATCTTCAGTGTGCTGCATGCAGCATTGGACTGTGGAGAAGATATCCTTAGTTTGCGACATACAGCATCAAACAGTGGAGTCAGTAACTTCATTGTGCTACATACAGCATAGTACAGTGGAGATAATGTCTTCAGTGCTACATACAGCATAGTACAGTGGAGATAATGTCTTCAGTGCCACATACAGCATCGTAGTGTGGAGATAATGTCTTCAGTGCCACATACAGCATAGTACTGTGGAGATAATGTCTTCAGTGCCACATACAGCATCGTAGTGTGGAGATAATGTCTTCAGTGCTACATACAGATCGTAGTGTGGAGATAATGTCTTCCGTGCTACATACAGCATAGTACTGTGGAGATAATGTCTTCAGTGCTACATACAGCATAGTACTGTGGAGATAATGTCTTCAGTGCTACATACAGCATAGTACTGTGGAGATAATGTCTTCAGTGCTACATACAGCATAGTACAGTGGAGATAATGTCTTCAGTGCTACATACAGATCGCAGTGTGGAGATAATGTCTTCAGTGCTACATACAGATCGTAGTGTGGAGATAATGTCTTCAGTGCTACATACAGCATAGTACAGTGGAGATAATGTCTTCAGTGCTACATACAGATCGTAGTGTGGAGATAATGTCTTCAGTGCTACATACAGATCGTAGTGTGGAGATAGTGTCTTCAGTGCTACATACAGCATAGTACTGTGGAGATAATGTCTTCAGTGCTACATACAGATCGTAGTGTGGAGATAATGTCTTCAGTGCTACATACAGCATAGTACTGTGGAGATAGTGTCTTCAGTGCTACATACAGCATAGTACTGTGGAGAATAGTGTCTTCAGTGCTACACACAGCATAGTACTGTGGAGATAATGTCTTCAGTGCTACATACAGCATAGTACTGTGAGATAATGTCTTCAGTGCTACATACAGCATAGTACTGTGAGAGAATGTCTTCAGTGCTACATACAGCATAGTACTGTGGAGATAATGTCTTCAGTGCTACATACAGCATAGTACAGTGGATATAATGTCTTCAGTGCTACATACAGATCGTAGTGTGGAGATAATGTTTTCAGTGCTACATACATCATAGTACTGTGGAAATAATGTCTTCAGTGCTACATACAGCATAGTACTGTGGAGATAATGTCTTCAGTGCTACATACAGCATAGTACAGTGGAGATAATGTCTTCAGTGCCACATACAGCATCGCATTGTGGAGATAACACCTTCATGATACACACATAATCGTACAATGCAGACAATGTCGTCAGTGTGCTACATACAACATCGTACTGTGGAGAT
>CM031605.1:76186490-76193990 GCA_018398815.1 Conus ventricosus | reverse complement strand
TAAGAGCAAGCTTTGTTTATAATTCAATATTTCTTGCAGTCATTGCAACACCAAGCTGCTCTGTAAGTTGCTGGAACGGTGCGGTACTTATCCTTGGAATTTATTAGTTTGTTGTATTTTAGTCCCTTGCGGATTCATTCCAAGAACTTGCCCTCAGCACTTGTGTCTTAGAGGATATCTTTTTATATTTTCTACTTTTCACAAGAAAATGTAGCTTGTTTTGCTCTTTTATGATTTTTCTTTTGCTTCTTAGATGGCACCTTTGGTTGGTTTTTTGAAAACTCAACAAACATACTACGGTATTGCACACCAACCTTTTCTGGGATTGCATTCTTCTTAAAACTGAAAAGGCAGAGGAGTCAAATTACCACTTTCCGCGGTCACTGAGGAGAAACCACCAAGTTTCGAAATATCGGTATATGACCAGGAGTTATATGTTAGTGAGTTTCCCTCCCTATTGGAGGATGTCTCTCTCCCCCTTGGAGAATATAAGCTTGCTGAAGGCTCATTTTGAGAAGCATTTATATATATATATTTTTTTTCCCCCATTCACCCACTCAAGCACATACTGTTAGTTAGGCAGAATCATCTACCACTGCAGATATGAATGCGTATCTCCCCCTATTTCTTCAATCTAAGACATAAGAGCAAGCTTTGTTATAATTCAATATTTCTTGCAGTCATTGCAACACCAAGCTGCTCTGTAAGTTGCTGGAACGGTGCGGTACTTATCCTTGGAATTTATTAGTTTGTTGTTTTATATATATATATATATATATATAATATATATATATATATATACACGCATGCGCGCCCGCGCACTCAAACGCAGGCAAAATGGAAAATCTAATCATGGACAGTGGTCGAAAAAGGGACATGTAATCACTTCCATTCCCATCTAGTTTCAGTTTGAGGCGGTACATGACCGTCCCGTTCGTTCTTCGTTTTCACTGTCTTGAATGTTGTCGGTCTTGCCTGAAGAAGACCAAAGAGGTCGAAACGCGTCGTGTTTGTCTGGCAATTTTTTTTTCTTCTTCGTTTGATGGCATAGTAATTTGTCCTATAAGTTGTTTCAATTTGTTGCCTTTAGTCGCCTCACTTTGACACCAAGAACGCTTAGAAGTAGGACTCCTATTGACTCACGTTGAATAGACACTACAGGTGTTATATGATAAGGGAGGCTAGACACTACAGTGTTCTATGATAAGGAGGCTAAGACACTACAGGTGTTATATGATAAGGGAGGCTAGACACTACAGGTGTTATATGATAAGGGAGGCTAGACACTACAGGTGATATATGATAAGGAAGGCTAGACACTGCAGGTGTTCTATGATAAGGGAGGCTAGACACTACAGGTGTTCTATGATAAGGGAGCTAGACACTACAGGTGTTCTATGATAAGGGGCTAGACACTACAGGTGTTCTATGATAAGGGAGGCTAGACACTACAGGTGTTCTAATGATAAGGAGGCTAGACACTACAGGTGTTCTATGATAAGGGAGGCTAGACACTACAGGTGTTATATGATAAGGGAGGCTAGACACTACAGTTTGTTATATGATAAGGGAGGCTAGACACTACAGGTGTTCTATGATAAGGGAGGCTAGACACAGCAGGTGTTATATGATAAGGGAGGCTAGACACTACAGGTGTTATATGAAAGGGAGGCTAGACACTACAGGTGTTATATGATAAGGGAGGCTAGACACTACAGGTGTTATATGATAAGGGAGGCTAGACACTACAGGTGTTATAAATAAGGGAGGCTAGACACTACAGTGTTCTATGATAAGGGAGGCCAGACACTACATGTGGTCTATGATAAGGGAGGCTAGACACTACAGGTGTTCTATGATAAGGGAGGCTAGACACTACAGGTTTCATGATAAGGAGGCTACACAGTGTTATATGATAAGGGAGGCTAGACACTACAGGTGTTCTATAAATAAGGGAGGCCAGACACTACATGTGGTCTAAATAAGGAGGCTAGACACTACAGGTGTTCTATGATAAGGGAGGCTAGACACTACAGGTGTTCTATGATAAGGAGGCTAGACACTACAGGTGTTCTATGATAAGGGAGGCTAGACACTGCAGGTGTTCTATGATAAGGGAGGTTAGACACTACAGGTGTTCTATGATAAGGGGGCTAGACACTACAGGTGTTCTATGATAAGGGAGGCCAGACACTACATGTGTTCTATGACAAGGGAGGCTAGACACTACAGGTGTTCTATGATAAGGGAGGCTAGACACTACAGGTGTTCTATGATAAGGGAGGCTAGACACTACAGGTGTTCTATGATAAGGGAGGCTAGACACTGCAGGTGTTCTATGATAAGGGAGGCTAGACACTACAGGTGTTCTATGATAAGGGAGGCTAGACACTACAGGTGTTATATGATAAGGGAGCTAGACACTACAGGTCTTCTATGATAAGGGATGCTAGACACTACAGGTGTTCTATGATAAGGGATGCTAGACACTACAGGTGTTCTATGATAAGGGAGGCTAGGCACTACAGGTGTTATATGATAAGGGAGGCTAGACACTACAGGTGTTATATGATAAGGGAGGCTAGACACTACAGGTGTTCTATGATAAGGGAGGCTAGACACTACAGGTGTATATGATACGGGAGGCTAGACACTACAGGTGTTATATGATACGGGAGGCTAGACACTGCAGGTGTTATATGATAAGGGAGGCTAGACACTACAGGTGTTATATGATAAGGGAGGCTAGACACTACAGGTGTTCTATGATAAGGGAGGCTAGACACTACAGGTGTTCTATGATAAGGGAGGCTAGACACTACAGGTGTTATATGATAAGGGAGGCTAGACACTGCAGGTGTTATATGATAAGGGAGGCTAGACACTACAGGTGTTATATGATAAGGGAGGCTAGACACTACAGGTGTTCTATGATAAGGGAGGCAAAGACACATACAGGTGTTATATGATAAGGGAGGCTAGACACTGCAGGTGTTCTATGATAAGGGAGGCTAGACACTACAGGTGTTATATGATAAGGGAGGCTAGACACTACAGGTGTTATATGATAAGGGAGGCTGGACACTACAAGTGTTATATGATAAGGGAGGCTAAGAGCAAGCAGCCGTGCTTTACGTTATGGACTCTGTTGCGATTTCACGCTCGCTTGTGTGTGTGTTGTGTGTGTGTGTGTGTGTGTGTGTGTGTGTGTGTGTGTGTGTGTGTGTTGTGTGTGTGTGTGTGTGTGTGTGTGTGTGTGTGCGTGCGTGCGTGTGTGCGTGCGTGCGTGCGTGCGCGCGTGCGTGCGTGCGTGCGTGCGTGTGCATGTGTGCGTGTGTGGGGTGTGTGTGTGTGTGTGTCTGTCTGTGTCTGCATCCGTGTCAGTGTGTGTCCGTGTGTCTTTTTGTGTCTGTGCATCAAATCCCTTCATTCCCGGCTAAAAATACTACAAACTCCTGAACTACATTTTTCTCAAACATTTGGTTCATGGTAACCAAAACAGCAGTTTCATTCCAATCAGAAAACCACGAAGTGACATATCTGTAGTGGAAAGAAAAGGGGGACGACTCTAAGGGTAGGCTTGCTGGAGTAGATTTATAGGTGAACTTGTCAACAGAGGGGTATCCTTTAGAGTAGAGTTTATAGGTGAACTTGTCAACAGAGGGGTATACCTTTAGAGTAGAGTTTATAGGTGAACTTGTCGACAGAGGGGGTATCCTTTAGAGTAGAGTTATAGGTGAAATTGTCAACAGAGGGGGTATCCTTTAGAGTAGAGTTTATAGGTGAACTTGTCAACAGAGGGGTATCCTTTAGAGTAGAGTTTATAGGTGAACTGTCAACAGAGGGGTATCCTTTAGAGTAGAGTTTATAGGTGAACTTGTCAACAGAGGGGGTATCCTTTAGAGTAGAGTTTATAGGTGAACTTGTCAACAGAGGGGGTATCCTTTAGAGTAGAGTTTATAGGTGAACTTGTCAACAGAGGGGGTATCCTTTAGAGTAGAGTTTATAGGTGAACTTGTCAACAGACGGGGTATCCTTTAGAGTAGAGTTTATAGGTGAACTTGTCACAGAGGGGGTATCCTTTAGAGTAGAGTTTATAGGTGAACTTTTCGACAGAGGGGGTATCCTTTAGAGTAGAGTTTATAGGTGAACTTGTCAACAGAGGGGGTATCCTTTAGAGTAGAGTTTATAGGTGAACTTGTCGACAGAGGGGTATCCTTTAGAGTAGAGTTTATAGGTGAACTTGTCAACAGAGGGGTATCCTTTAGAGTAGAGTTTATAGGTGAACTTGTCAACAGAGGGGGTATCCTTTAGAGTAGAGTTTATAGGTGAACTTGTCGACAGAGGGGGTATCCTTTAGAGTAGAGTTTATAGGTGAACTTGTCAACAGAGGGGGTATCCTTTAGAGTAGAGTTTATAGGTGAACTTTTCAACAGAGGGGGATCCTTTAGAGTAGAGTTTATAGGTGAACTTGTCAACAGAGGGGGTATCCTTTAGAGTAGAGTTTATAGGTGAACTTGTCAACAGAGGGGGTATCCTTTAGAGTAGAGTTTATAGGTGAATTTGTCAACAGAGGGGGTATCCTTTAGAGTAGAGTTTATAGGTGAACTTGTCAACAGAGGGGGTATCCTTTAGAGTAGAGTTATAAGGTGAACTTGTCAACAGAGGGGGTATCCTTTAGAGTAGAGTTTATAGGTGAACTTGTCAACAAGGGGTATCCTTTAGAGTAGAGTTTATAGGTGAACTTGTCAACAGAGGGGGTATCCTTTAGAGTAGAGTTTATAGGTGAACTTGTCAACAGAGGGGGTATCCTTTAGAGTAGAGTTTATAGGTGAACTTGTCAACAGCAACCGGCAGGAAGCCTGTAAGTGGGATCTGACGTCAAAACGTTGTGCTACTGGTTCTGCCGTAGCGATCGGTCCAGAGACTCTAAAGCTGCACTTCATAGTCTTCATAGTCATAAGCCTTAAATTTCCTACAAATATCAGGTGTCCCAGTGGCTCTGTGGTTAGAGTGGGAGTCATTAAGTGGAAAATGAACATGTCCAGAGGGTCGTGGGTTCGAATCTTAGCCCATGGCTCGTCCCAAGATGGGGAAAAAAAGGGGGCAGCAGAGGGACATCCGGAGTCATAGAACCGGGTGTGGCCCAACCCCCCCCCCCCCCTAGAGTGTCAGGAGATAAGGGCCGAAACACTTGCTGGAAGGGGGCTTCTCTTCTGAGGACTCTCTGCTGCCACGCTCTCCACGAGTTTCTTTCTAATTCAGTCACAACAAAACAATACCAGGAAACAACTGACCGACAAGCAATGACTCGAGGATGCAAGCTGTAGAAGTAGAGTTTCCAGGAAACTTGTTAACAGTACTGCAGAAGAACTGTCTGCATATCTTATATTCAATTTAACTAAGTTAGGATCAAAACATTTAAGGCTAGGTGTTTTTTTTCTCTCTCGTCTGTTTGTGGCAAACAGAAGCTTTCAAGAGAAAAGTGCAGGCGTGCACATACATGGGCGAACACACCTTCTTCAACGGGTAGGATTTCAACACAGGAAAATCCCCCTTCCATGCTGAATCGTTCTTTGACAGGTGTTGGCTGGATCGAATTTGGCGTGCACTGAAGAATTATTGGCTGGACTAAAAGGGGTGTTGTGCATTTGATGACTGGACATGTCAGTTTATGAACAAGTATGACCAAAGAATGGAAAAAAAAATCATTCACACACACACACACACACACACACACACACACACACACACACACACACACACACACACACACACACACACACACACACACACACACACACACACACACACACACACACACACACACACACACACACAGAACACAACACACACACACACACACACACACACACACACACACACACACACACACACACACACTGAGACACCAACTGGCTACAACCTTCTCCCATGCAATCGGCCTGCACATGCAGCCCACCTCTCAACCCCCCCCCCCACCCCCCCCCCCCTTTCCGTCCCTCTCCTTTCCAAAACAATTAAAATTCGGACCGGGAAGTAGAGAGCCCCATGGGGGACACCTCTTGGCTGACCTGTCCCCTTGGAGCCTCTTGGCTCTTGGACGTGCTGGGTGGCAGGGACTAATTGGTTTACACTCTGCACGTACTGGATCCAAATCGATGCGTGGTCCATAGCCAGTTTTAGAGGATCTTGAATTAAAGATGAACAGTTTAGTTACAACGAGGTTAAGACTGGATAAATGAAAACGAAAACAGCGGTAATGAGTACGAGAGAGAGGAGAGAGAGAGAGAGAGAGAGAGAGAGAGAGAGAGAGAGAGAGAGAGAGAGAGAGAGAGAGAGACAGACAGACAGACAGACAGACAGACAGACAGTGAGAGAGAGAGAAAGAGAGAGAGAGAGAGAGAGAGAGAGAGAGAGAGAGAGAGAGAGAGAGAGAGAGAGAGAGAGAGAGAGAGAGAGAGAGAGCAAGGCTGTTTACAAGAAATGATCAATACTGACCTAAAATTGCCAATCAAGGACTAGACACTGACAGAGAACACGGCCAAGACAATCTGGCAAAAGTAACGAGCATCACTTGTTTGCAATATTAGATGTCTTGAAAGGGATTTTTTAAAGGGAAAGATTTTTTTCTGTCTTGCATACGCCAAATGGTTCCCACATCAATGGAATTGCTCATTGTATGGCTTACGTTCGCCCCACTACAGGTTTTACCCCCATTTTTAAAATTGGAGGATTTTCTAGGTGCAAAACCACTGGTTTTCCTTCAAGATTTAGCATGCATATTATTCACACTTGGTGAACTGCATGTTCTCTCTCTCTCTCTCTCCTCTCTCTTCTCTCCTCTCTCTCTCTCTCTCTCCTCTCTCTCTCTCTCTCTCTCTCTCTCTATGTTCTTAGGAATAATAACTATCTTTTCACATCGGCATCTATTGTTGACAGTGATCACCGTAGGCTGTGCTGAAACATTTTGTGTTCTACTCATTTACTATCAAGACCACTCGTGTTACTAAAGACATTTCGCCCCATGTTTCAGAAATGACTGAACTGTGTGGCTCATGAATCATATGTGCCTTCACTGAATGTCAGACTACATTTGTGTTTCTAAAAAACAAAACAAAAAAAACTTTCTTTTACCTGCGTTCGGTGGATGTGACTGATTGGAGAGCGCTCCATAAGTGCAACGCATTTGTGCCAAACAGACTTGGACCTATAGACAATTTAATCTGATTATCAGCATATATACGTGTGTTCAGATACATATGAGTTGGAGATTGTGTGCGTGCAACATACAGGAATTGTGCTTTTTAGTCTTGCAGTACTTCGTCCTGAACAACCTGACAGCAATTAGTTGAGTGCACATTAAATTGTAAGTGCATTCTCAGTCACCTATTTCCGAACCACTGCTGTGGTACCTAATCTACAGTTTGTTTGATTGATTTTTCTTGTTTTGTTTTGTGCGTTGTTGTTGTTATTGTTGCTGTTTGTTGTGTTGGTGTT
>CM031605.1:76179241-76185490 GCA_018398815.1 Conus ventricosus | reverse complement strand
ACCCACCTCACTCCCCCCCCCCGCTCTCTCCTTTTCATTATTATTATTCTATTTTATTTTATTTTATTTTTTTGTATTATTTTTTTTTTGTTGTTGTTTTGTTTATTATTATTCTTATTTTTTGTTTTGTTTTCATTTATCTTCTATTTTCATTTGATGTTCCTCTATGATTACATGACCGCTTTGCTTGCTTCTTTGATTTCTTACATTAATTGATTTCACTGCATGTTGTATTCCCTACTCAGGGCGAGGACTGGATGTAAAAAAAGCACGTTAGTGCTTATCTATTATCCTCGTAAATAAAGAATTTTGTCTTGTCTTGTCTTGTCTGTGTGTGTGTGTGTGTGTGTGTGTGTGTGTGTGTGTGTGTGTGTGTTGTGTGTGTGTGTGTGTGTGTGTGTGGTGTGTGCGCGCGCGCGTGTGTGTGTTCCATTTTTTTTTACACAAAAGGTCACACCACAGCATAAAAATCTACGGCAGTCAGACTGCTTCGATTAAAATTGGACCTGGATTCTTTTGCTTTCAACCGTTCCCCATTTGGACCACACGGAGCGTTGAGTCCGTGTCCCACTGTACGATCAACTATGTTTGTGTTTGAAAATGCCGTTGAAACTGAAGGCATGCCGCATTTGGAAGAAACAGATCTACAGAGAATGGGGCGTCTTTGGCCATTGCAACATTCATGACAACGGTGACATATAAATCCATTGGCTCTGGGGTTCGCATCGACCTCATCAGTAGATAAGTAGGCAATTTCTCGTTGAAATGGGTATTGACACTTGATCCGGGTACTCTTTTATAGGTTGGGCATACCGTACCACCGTAACACCAAATCCCAATCATACTTTTTGGTGAAACTTTGGTACACAAGACATTAGATTCGAGCTTTTTGTCGCTCGCTTTTGGCCCTAAACGCCAATGCCATGACTCATCACCAGCTGAGACACTCCCACACGCATATACTGCCCTGCAGCTACAAGAATGATTGCACTACAAACAATGAGATGATATCACCTTGTGAACACTATCCAACATTCACAGCGAACAACATCAAGAGAGAGAGAGAGAGAGAGAGAGAGAGAGAGAGAGAGAGAGAGAGAGAGAGAGAGAGAGAGAGAGAGAGACGGGACGACGGACGGACGGACGGGCGGGCGGGCGGGCGGGCGGACGGACGGACGGACGACGGACGGACGGACGGACGGACAGACAGACAGACAGACAGACAGAGAAAGAACAAATAGACAAGGAGTGGACAGACAGATAGAGAGAGAGAGAAGTGGGGGAAAATGTAATACTTGAAAAACAACAACAACAACAAAACATCAGAAAAAAAAAACCGTCTGACAGACAATCTCTTAAAAAGTGAAGAGGAGCAAGGGGGGGGTGGGGGTGGGGGGTTGGGGGGTGTTTAACGAAAGGGGGAAAAAAAGCTCGAAATGGCAAAACTTTAAAAACAATATAAAGAAAAAGAAAACGGCTGGCTAGCTGCCCCTCTAATGATAGTCATTTTCACCAGTTCCCCATTCTGGCAACGCAATGAGCATTGGAGAGGAGTGGCCAGCGTATTGCGCCCACTACCACCACTTCAAAGGACAAAGTAAACCTCAATCAGCTGCTGGTTGCTACAGATATTGGGCTCAGAGGAATCTATAGCGTTTTACCCGTTCTTTGTAATCTAAGAAAACCTCCGCCTTCAAAGACCGCTTATCTGTTTCTGGTAACGAGGTCTTACTTTCATCAAGCTGAGTGGATTTATTGACTCAAAATGACTTTGAATACACAACCGCGTCCACATCCACACGTGCATCCTGTTCATAATTCGTGCATCCGTCATTGCTGAAATCGATTCCATAGTCCCTGTGTGATTTGCTGCCCGACGACAGACAATCAAGCGAGCAAACGTCATGTGTGAGACCCATTGACTTCTTGCAGGGTCAAATTCAGGAACCTTCCCTCATCCCCCTCATTCTCCTGGTTAAAACTGATCGTCCCGGGTAGTACAGTATACATAATATTCATCCTTCAATCGTTTTTAGAACAAGGCACGACAGAGTGGGGTGGGGTTAGTCCACCAACCAACCCCACACCCAACCCCAACCCCGTGGTGGGGGGGGGGGGGGGGGGGGGGGGGGGGGGGGGGGGGGGGGGGAGGGGGGGGGGGGGGGGGGGGGGGTGGGGGGGGGGGGGGGGGGGGGGGGGGGGGGGGGGGGGGGGGGTGGGGGGGGGGGGGGGGGGGGGGGGGGGGGGGGGGGGGGGGGGGGGGAGGACAAGGAAGATGGATGGGCAAGGAAGGGGCGTTACAGAGGTTCATTGAAGATTTTGTTTTTCTGTCAATTGAAAACCAGTCATACTAAAGAGAGATGTTTTAACACTTTAAGCATAGACATAATGATGAAGGGAAATTAAGATAGAAATAGCATCATAACAGAATAATGATGATACTACCATATTACTGATACTGCTACTACTCTAATGACAACAACAACCCTGCAACAACAACAACCACAACAACAAAATTCTCTCTGTCCTGTCTGTCTGTCTGTTCTGTCTGTCCTGTCTGTCTCTCTCTCTCTCTCTCTCCTCGCTCTCCAACGTCCTCTCTCTTCTCTCTCTCTCTCGCACAGGCCCAGGACTCACATAGACACACACAGACACATAGAAACACAGACACGCACAAGAGAGAAGAAGAAGAGAAGAAGAAGAAGAAGAAGAAGAAGAAGAAGAAGAACAGAAGAACAAAAAGAACAAGAAGAAGAAAAAGAAGAATAAGAAAGAATAAGAAGAAGAAGAAGAAAGAAGAAGAAGAAGAAGAAGAACACGAAGAACAAGAAGAAGAAAAAGAAAAAGAAGAAGAAGAAGAACAAGAAGAAGAAGATCGAAGAGAGAGCGATGAAGTAGGAAGAAGAAAAAGAAGAAGAAGAATGAAGAAGAAGACGAAGAAGAAGCAAAAGAAGAAGAAGAAGAAGAAGAAGAAGAAGAAGAAGAAGAAGAAGACAAGAAGTAGAAGAAGAAAAAAGAAGGAAGATGAAAAGAAGAAGAAAGTAGAAGAAAAAAGAACAGAAGAAGAAGAAGAACAACAACAACAACAACAACAAGAGAGGGGCCAACCAGACAGAAGAGGACAATCCATTGTCTTTCTGTCCCCTACTGACGGTCTTTTTCCAACTACGTTCCCTCCACACCTGGAAATGATAGGGACTTGCAGAAGGATCAGAGGCACACCATCAGATTGGTGCTGCAATCTACTTCAAAAAGCAAGACCTGCTCCACAATCAGGCAGGGGGCACAATGTAAGGGGTCAGGTATTTCCTACTGGTCTTCATCAGCTTCCTCCCGTTACCCATGGAAAATCTCTGCCTTCAAAGGATTTTTTTTCTACTTTAAAACGAGTCATTAAAGTGCCCTCCCGCATATAACTCTTCGCATCCTCCCAGACAGGTTTCAGAGTGGATTCTTGCAAACCAAGCCCGTTTTTATTTCATCATAGCAATTGCTTCCTTACTGTTCATTGCTTCGTGTGCCAGGTAGCAGGCAGTTGGGATTGGTTTGCGCGGAACAGACGAGGTCCACAATCGCGCTGCAGCCACTTCCAAGGCAAGTGCGCCATTAATAACAGCACTGGGTGCAGACAGAGGGACCTGAAAGCAGCCTGCCTTCCCTGAACTATGAAACTCTCTGACTGCTACAGGATCGCTGAACATTTCCGTGATGAGCGATGAGAGAGAAGAGAGAGAGAGAGAGAGAGAGAGAGAGAGAGAAGAGAGAGAGAGAGAGAGAGAGAGAGAGAGAGAGAGAGAGGATCTTTCAGACAAAAGAATTGCGCATGAGAAATTCTATCACTTTTTTTGTTTGGACATGTAAGTATTGATTATGAAAAAAAGGGTTCATTACATTCATGTAGTTCCTATAAAAACACAACAACAAATACGTTTGTTGCAGTAAGTTTTCATTATAAAAAAAATCGCTTAGGCTCATTGATTATTATAACCAACACAAAACAACAACAAACAAAAAGAATCAATGGAGAAACGTGAATGTTTGGAATCTGTTTCTTCGAACACCCTCTAATGTAACACCAGGGGCAGCAGTGGCAGGCGATACATGTGCAATGGTGTAGTTGATGCGTTTATGTGAGGTAAATCATGAAGAGATGGGCTACCGAGATATCTGTGTGATTTGTTTTTTTCAGGAAAAAAACAACCCCAACAACAACAGAAAAGAATGAGTTGACACACAAAAGTTTCCCTATGCTGTCCTCGAAAGAAAAGACGATTCTACCAATCCACTCTCTCTACTGTTCCTTTACTTCCTCATCTCACGCCACCCCTCCCCCTGTTATCACACACGCACACACACACCACCAACACACACCCACACACACACCCACACACACTCAAAACACACACACGCCACTACGCACACACACACCACACACACACACACACACACACACAAACACACACACACACACATACGATTTATTTTGTTCCTCATGTCAAACTGACTGATCAGTGGACATCAGTCTTGCTGAAGCCTAACACTTAACAAACTGGATGAGCGGTGGAGAGTGCAGTCCTCCATCAGACCTCTCATGGCAATCTCGATTTGCCTCTGATCCAGATCCAAGAGAAATTAAAATGAGGTCATACATGTCACATCTCCGCATCGTTTGAACGTATTCATTGAGTCGGCTCCACATTTCATTTTTGTTGTTGTTGAATCACCTGCTGCATGGAATCATGGTCTATAATTATCCAGATCTGCAAATTGGATCCATATAAAATCTTCACAGATTCATTTGTTCATTTTCCCATCAAGTTTTTATTAACCTCTGTTGCGTGTGTGTTGTTTGTGTGTGTGTGTGGTGGGGTGTGTGTGTGGGTGTGTGTGTGTGTGTGTGTGTTGTTGTCTTCAATTTAACGTCTTTTCGACAAAATGTGATATTAGAACAGTGTGTGTGTTTGAGTGTGGGTTGTGGTGTTGTGTCGTGTGTGTTGTGTGTGTGTGTGTGTGTGTGTGTTGCTTTGATTTGATTTGATTGAATTAATTTAACGTCTATTCACACAATGGTGATATTAGACAAAGTGGTGTGTGGTGTGTGTTGTAGTGGTGTGGTGTGTTTGAGTGTGAGCCGGCAGCGTGGCGCGATACGTGTGTGCGTGCAGCGTGCGGTACGTGAGTGCGCGCACCCGTGCGTGGTGTGCGTGGGTGCGTGTATGTGTGATAGGGAAAACTCATAGTAATAATTAAAACTTTAAAAAAAAAAAAAAAAAAAAAAAAAAAAAACATCAAAAAGGTAAAAAACAAACAACTGTAGAAACAGATCATTAAACAGCAATTACAGGATTGAGCCAACGGGCTTAACATAAGAAATTTGTACAAAATTTAAGAAGAGGCCCAATGTTATCCTGAAATAGCACTTTGAAGCATCCTTTCGAAACTCTGACAAATCGGAAATCAATAGTAGGGCCAAAAGTATTGAACGTGTGTTGTTGAACAATAATCAAGGGCGCCACCAAGCACATCGAATATTCTTGACATATTGTTTCCTGAATGCATTTATTTTTAACCGAAATAATAAGGAGGCAAGTTTGTCTACTGTGTCTTGGGTATAAATCCTCTGAGTTTATATTAAGGTTTTCATGATTTACGAGGAAGCCCTTTTTTTAAAAGATTTACTTGCTCGAGAGCTCGTACAACAAAGTATAGAAGAGACGGTTTATTATTCGGGGGAGAAACATTTCTTTGTAGTACTCCTCAATTTTCAAACAGGCTCTTATAGTAAAGAGAATATCCTTCATGAAGCTCAAGGGAAATGTGTGGGGGTGTGGTGTTGGTGTGTTGTGTGTGTGTGTGTGTGTGTTGCGTGCGTGCGTGCGTTACGTGCGTGCGTGCGTGTGTGTGTATGCGTGTAATCTAGCAAATCAGAGAGCAGACAAAACAGGCAGTTGCAACTGATAACAAAAAATATCCCTCTTGTAGACACTAAATCTCTGATATCCCCATTTGCCCTCGTCCAAAATGATCGATACAAGTGATATTAAGGAGTTACCTTTCGCTGAGCACAGACATGGACGGAGTATTTTTTCCGAAAAATAAATTGCACAACACATACACACCCACAGTGCGTTGCATACTGCACATAACTCTTCATCCCATAACGTGCAATTGTGCTGGCTAAAAACCCAGGCCAGTTATTTTAATTTTTATCAAACATCGTGCTTCCTGCTTCGTGTCTCCTAATGTTTT
>CM031605.1:76139572-76154572 GCA_018398815.1 Conus ventricosus | reverse complement strand
CGCACGCACGGACGGACGGACGGACACACACACACACCACACACACACACACACACACACACACACACACACACACACACACGCACGCACAGAGGGGGGGGGGGGGAGAGAGAGAGAGAGAGAGAGAGAGAGAGAAGAGGAGAGAGGAGAGAGAGAGAGGAGAGAGAGAGAGAGAGTGAGAGAGAGAGAGAGAGAGGAGAGAGAGAGAGGAGGAGAGAGAGAGAGAGAGAGAGGAGAGAGGGGACAGAGAGACCTGTGTCTCTTGATCCTGGGCTTCTGTTCAATCTTTCTGGTTATTTCCTTATTCTTCCTAGCACATTCCAGAGTTTCAGGAGTCCGCCAGCACTTAACTTTCGCACGGGCACCCCCCGGGATGATGAAAAACTGCGATGCTGTCAGCCCTTTCGTTCCCTTCCGCCCCCTCTCTTTCTTTTCTTTTACCCCCCTCCCTCTCCCCTCCACCCACCCCCACCCCACCCTCGTCTTTCCCATTTCGGTATTCTATTCAGGGTGTTGAACTGGTCTGTGGGGAACCAGCGCCAATGGATGTGTGAGTGAGGGGGGGGGGGGGGGGGGAGGAGGTTAAATTGCAGGACTGCGAGATGATTAGCTTGCGTGCTCCTCACCACGTTTTGATCAAGAACAATCAAGAGAGAGCTTTCAGACCCTATGGTTCCTTGGCATTTATTCCTCCTTCCCCCTGTAATAAAGTTGTGTTTGATGGGAGGCTTATTATTTAAAAAAAAATAAAGATGAGGAAAATAACGACTAAAAAGGACTTCGAAATACTGTTTCTGATGCTTATGCACAATCAAAAACAAGTAACCATGCTCACGTGCATGCACACACAGAAATAGGTATGCACGCTTGCGCCCGCGCGTGCATACACACACGCGCGCGAGAGCACGCGCACTCACACACACACACACACACACACACACACACACACACACACACAACGCAAGAGTGCACAGAGAGAGAGAGAGGAGGAGAGAGAGAGAGAGAGAGAGAGAGAGAAGAGAGAAGAGAGAGAGGAGAGAGAGAGAGAGAGAGAGACGGGGACACACACACACACACACACACACACACACACACACACACACATACAGAGGGGGGGGGGGGGAGAGAGAGAGAGAGACAGAGAGAGAGAGACAGAGAGAGACAGAGACAGAGACAGAGAGGGGGTGAGGAGAGAGAGAGACAGACACAGCTGTTCAGAGCAAGCCACTTAGTTTTGAGAGTAAGGGGAGTTTACAGCTCACCCACAGCTGCAGAGGCCAAGCCGTGAATGCAGATCAGGGAAAGGGGTGTTTTCTGCAGGCTGCTCCCACCAGCCAGCTAACCGCGCTAGTACTAGGCGAACTGAATGTCATCTGTGTAAAAAGCCGTCTGGCAACAGTGTGTTCAGCATTGCTGAGCGGCCATTACAAGTGGGGCTGTTAGTTTGATAATTAGTAGTTGTCATGAAAAATGTAATATATCTGTGCTTTTGAGATGACTGAATAGCCAAATTCCTGACAATTCTTTTAATACCAAACTCGACTAGGTTTATTTTCCTGTAGATAATGTAGATACGGCATGAAAGCTTGTACACAAGTGGTCAGGCGACATTCAAACAATGACAAACACACACACACACAATTGTGCAAAAATGACGTCATCACTTTCTGGGAACTTAATTTTCCCTAGTTAACTAGTACACAAGTTTGATATATACCGCTGCTTGGACTACAACAACAAAAATGTTGGATTAGAAATGTGTAAAACTAAGTGTCTCGAATGGGACGGAAATGTAAAGCTGTGCAGAGACAGACAGAGAGAGAGAGAGAGAGAGATGGGAGGAGGAGAGGGGAGAGACACAGAGACAGAAAGACAGATAGTGAGAAAAACACGTTCGCACGCACGCTTGAAAGCACATGCCCCCCCCCCCCTTCCATCATAAGCCCTTTCTACAGAAATACGCACTTTGAAGAATAAACGTGAAATGTAAGAGCCTTCAGTTTCAGTTTCGTCAAGGAGGTGTCACTGGGCACGGCCTCGTCCATAAAACGCTACGCTGTGGAGGATTGAAAGCTGATGAATAAACGAATCAATGACCAGGTTGGGAGAATTCACGAAGAGAATTCCCAGAATTCAGCTACGACTGAACAGGTGCGTGACCTACGCACTAGCCCAAGGTGCCACTATTACCTCCCAGTTCAAAGAGCCCAGGTGGTTCATTGGCTAATTATCTCCTAGTTCCAAAAGCCCAGGTGGTTCATTTGCTAATTACCTCCCAGTTCAAAGAGCCCAGCTGGTTCATTTGCTAATTATCTCCTAGTTCCAAAAGCCCAGGTGGTTCATTGGCTAATTATCTCCTAGTTCAAAAGCCCAGGTGGTTCATTTGCCAGGTGGTCCATTTGCTAATTATCTCCTAGTTTAAAAAAAAAGCCCAGGTGGTTTATTTGCTAATCATCTCCAAGTTCAAAGAGCCCAGGTGGGTCATTTGCTAATTATCTCCTAGTTCAAAGAGCCCAGGTGGTTCATTTGCTAATTATCTCCTAGTTCCCAAAGCCCAGGGGGTTCATTTGCTAATTATCTCCTAGTTTAAAAAAGCCCAGGTGGTTCATTTGCTAATCATCTCCAAGTTCAAAGAGCCCTGTGGGTTCATTTGCTAATTATCTCCTAGTTCAAAGAACCCAGGTGGTTCATTTGCTAACTATCTCCTAGTTCAAAGAGCCCAGGTGGTTCATTTGCTAATTATCTCCTAGTTCAAAATGCCCAGGTGGTTCATTGGCTAATTATCTCCTGTTCAAAGAGCCCAGGTGGTTCATTGGCTAATTATCTCCTAGTTCAAAGAGCCCAGGTGGTTCATTTGCTAATTATCTCCTAGTTTAAAAAAGCCCAGGGGGTTCATTTGCTAATTATCTCCAAGTTCAAAGAGCCCTGGGGGTTCATTTGCTAATTATCTCCTAGTTCAAAGAGCCCAGGTGGTTCATTTGCTAATTACCCGGTGTGGGGTCCTGTTGCTTTTCAACTTCATTGATTCAGCACAGTGTTTTCACTGTGATTTTCACTGTGTATTCCTCGTCAATCATCGTGTGCTCAGCGCTCTGGGCAGCCTTGAGGCCCTGTCCGGAGTTGATTGTACGCACTTCAGACAGGTGTTTGATATGTGACTAAAGTGAATTCTGGCAACAACAACAACGACGACGACAACAACATAAACAAAATGGAAGGGGGTGAAGGTGGCAGGGAATGGGAAAGTGTAAGTGTGTCTGTGTGTGTGTGTGTGTGTGTGTGTGCGCGCGCGTCCGTATGTGTGTGTGTGTGTGTGTGTGTGTGTGTGTGTGTGTGTGTGTGTGTGTGTGTGCGCGCGCGTATGTGTGCGTGTGTGTGTGTGGTCTGTGTGTGTGTGGGGGGGGGGGGGGGGTGTGTGGGGTGGGGGGGGGGGGTGTGGAGCAGGGATGGGAAGCTGGGGAGTTGAGTGATTAGTGGATGAGGATGTATATGTACGATTGGAATTGGTGTATGTGGCTATTCAATTAGTATATAACTGAACCAAATGTGATTTAGGAGTCCTAATAAATGTATCAACTTGTGAGATCTATATCTATAGAACAGCACCCATGTCATACAGGGGCCTAGTAGCAAGTATGTCAGATATATGGCAACAATGACGCTTAAAGTAACACAATAAATCAAAGAAACATAGCAGCTGGACTGGAATTCAAAACTTTAAAGAACTCATAAAGCAACTGATAATCATCTAAAATGTCTTCTGCGGCCAGTGAATTATTAAATGAAATTTAATCAACTTACGATTGAGGAACTAACTGATTTATTACGGGGTACTGAAGAAATAAATGGTTTACGGTAACTTGTTTCCACACGCTCCGTCTACGTCTGCGTGTGTCTATATTTTTTATTTTTATTATCTTCTTTATGAGCGTCTGGCTGCTTGTTTACATCATTTTCTCTTTTTTATCTGCGTCTGGCTGCTTGTCTACATCATTTTATCTTCTTTATCTGCGTCTGGCTGCTTGTCTACATCATTTCATCTTCTTTATCTGCGTCTGGCTGCTTGTCTACATCATTTCATCTTGTTTATCTGCGTCTGGCTGCTTGTCTACATCATTTCATCTTCTTTATCTGCGTCTGGCTGCTTGTCTACATCATTTTATCTTCTTTATCTGCGTCTGGCTGCTTGTCTACATCATTTCATCTTCTTTATCTGCGTCTGGCTCCTTGTCTACATCATTTCATCTTCTTTATCTGCGTCTGGCTGCTTGTCTACATCATTTTATCTTCTTTATCTGCGTCTGGCTGCTTGTCTACATCATTTTTTTTCTTCTTTATCTGCGTCTGGTTGATTGTCTACACCTGCAGGAAGAGATCTATCTTTCAGTCTGCTTGGCTTATCTCCCGAATCTCTTATCTTACATTTCCTCTCAGAGAACGAAATCTGCCGGTGATGCAACGGATTTTCACACACACAGGCAAGCAAGCACTTCTTCGATGAGAAAACTTGCAGTGTATTGTCCCCATCCTTCCCGCCTGCCTCTTCGCCTACCTCCTACACTCTTAGACCCTCTACATGGATGCAACTTCCAGAGACAGTTCATATTCCTTTTGGGCGCATTTAACGCAGGACACAGCAAACTGTGTGTTTTGTTTCATTGGATGATTAGGCTACTTGACCCTCAAACCCCTCCCCCCCCCCACTTCCCCTTTCCCTGTACATCCTCCCCCCCCCCCCCCCCCCCCCCCCCCCCCCCTCACGATCACGTCTCGCTGTCCTAGCCATCGAGGTACTGTGCAGTGGTAGAATTCATGTGCAGATCAACTAGGAACCTACTCGCACAAACGGTCGGTTTTTTTTAATTCTTGTACTCCTTTCCTTTTGTGTGTGTGTATAGCTCGTATGACCCTTGAAAAAGTATGGATTACTCACCTGCTCCTTCTTCTCCCCCTCTCTCCCGTCTTCTTGTGGGTCAACTTGATGAGTCATGGCACCGTCTTGCTGCCCACTGTTGGTGGCATGGTGCCAGGCTGGGGGCTGCTTTAGTTCTCCATTTTCTGGCGTCCCGAGTCAGTCCTGGAGGTGGCGTCGTTGATAACAAATGTCTGGTCTGTGGGGGGGGGGGGGGGGGGGGGGGGGGGGGGGGGGCGGGGGGGGGGGGGCTGGTCTGTGCGCTGTGATCCAAAGTACACACCGTGGTGTTGTTTTGTAAGGACCGCCGTCCGCCAGAGATTGTTCAGAATGAATCCTGACAAATCACATTCACAATATTTTTTCAATGTCCTGTCCGCGTCACACCCTCTCTCTCTCTCTTAAACACACAAGCGTACGCCGCAACTCAAACACACACACACAACACACACACACACACACACACACACGCTCGCGCGCGCACGCGCGCACACACACACACACATACTCAGTAACACACACATAAGAACACACATAAGAACACATGCACACCCACGCGCGCGCGCGCACACATACACACACATACAAAACACACACACGCACGTACGCACGCACGCAAGCACGCACGCACACACACACCACACACACACACACACACACACACACACACACACACACACACATTATTGGCGGAGCGCTTTGATCAAGTGGAAACTGATGAAGGATGATGGAACATTAATGTCCTTTTCTTGACAATCTCAGTCTCAAAGTGATATGTTTAGAATAGAGAGGCGGAGGGGGGGGGGGGGGGGGGGGGGGGGGGGGGCGGCACACCATTGATAAATATCTATATGGTGAAAGGCCTCTGAATACTATCGAAAACATCACAAAGGTATGGTACGCTGATGTTTAACTGTAGATCTTTTTGGAATTCAATCTGCTTGCGGTTCCAGTGAAATACAAACCAGTGTCGTTGGGATGTAAATGATGGAAGACAAATCTTGTTGGTGGAAGAGTAACGCGACGGGATCCTCAAGACAAACTAACCGAGTACACGTTTCAAGCATAGTTTTCCCTCAATACCAATGGAAGATCGGACCGTTTTCTGACCAATCTCTCCCTAGCATCATTACCAGGGGGGTAAAAAGCTATGCTAATAACGTTTACTTAACAACTCTCTCTCAAGGACCGCATTACAGGGAAAGCGTGGTCCTGGTCCCTAGCTCACAAAGAAAGAGCGACGATCGTAACGTGTAATTATCAATCTCTCCCAGGGGACCAATACACAGAAAGAAGAGCTAAGTTCATAACCTATACTCATCAATCACTCCCAAGGATCATTACAGACAAAGAACAACGTTAATGGTATTTTATTTATCTCAAGGATCAGTATACAGAAAGAGCTAAGCTCAAAACCTTTCGTACTTCTCATCAATCACTCCCAAAGACCATTACCGTTCAAAGAGCGACGTTCGTAACGTTTATTCATCAATCATCCCTAAGGTGGATGACACCATTACCGTTCAAAGAGTGACTTTCGTAACGTTTATTCATCAATCCTCCCCTAAGGTAGATGACACCATTACCGTTCGAAGAGCGTCGTTCGTAGCGTTCATTCATCAATCCTCCCCTAAGGTGGATGACACACGAAAAGCTACACTTCTAACGTTCTGCCCGTCAGTCTCTCTCAGGGACCCTCACGCAAAAAAGAGCTGCATGTTGTGTAAAGTGTACTTATCACTTTCTCCCCAGAATCATAATGAGAAAGGGGGTAACGTCTGTAGCGTTTACTTCTCAGTCTGTCCGGGAATCATAACAGAGAAAAAGCCACGTGACCCTAACAACGTTGACTTGCTAGTCCGCTCAGGAAATGCATCAACCTGTCAAGTACATCAAGAAATGCATCACCTGTCAAGTACATCACGAAATGCATCAACCTGTCAACTAAATCAAGAAATGCATCAACCTGTCCAGAACTTTCATGAAACTATTAATATTTATCAGGAAAAAATATAATAATGATGATGATAATAATAATAGTAGTAGTACTAGTAACGATTATTCATGGCGCTTAATCTTACCTCTTAAAATGCATCAAAGGTTAATGAAACAAAAACGAAACAATAAGATGAAATATTACAATAAGTACCATACAATCCACACACACACACACACGCACGCACGCGCACGCACACACACACGCACACGCACACGCACCACGCACACACACACACACACACCACACACTGATCCCACGCACACACAACGGACACAACAGCATGCACGTGCGCACACACCACCACCATGCCTCCCCCCCCCCCCCCCCCCCCCCCCCCCCCCCCCCCCCCCCCCCCCCCCCCCCCCCCCACACAGCACACACACACAACCTGTTAACTATACTGAACATTAAAAACGCACGCTTGCCAAAAGACCCAGACAACGTTGGTAGTACAGAATTATTTAATGAAAGTAAGCATATTTGATTACGCATCCATTTTTCAATTAAACAAAATGTCTGTTCTTGACAAGAATGGCGAATTCATCTGAAATTAGCTGGTGACTTCACTAGGGTCCCTGTCAAAAAGTACACCACGACGAGCATGTCCGTCCGCGAGCTCTAATACCGAGAGTGTCCGCCATTTGCCCCAATGCACGCTTGGCAGCGCTCCTCATGGAGTAGATAAGGTTGTGCAAGAACGCCTGTGGCAGTCCATCCCACTCCTCAGTCAGTGCGCGCCTCAAATGATCGAGAGTCTGTGGACGTCTTCCACGGGCCACAAGACGCCCCAGCTCATCCCAGACGTGTTCAATGGGAGCCATGTCAGGGGACAGAGATGGCCAGGGCAACACGGCAATGTTGTTCACTGGAGAAACGCAGCGGTGGCTCTTGCGGTGTGGAGTCGTGCATTATCATGCTGGAAGAACTGCAGCTCCGGGTGCTGGCCAAACAGTGGGACGACGTGGTTCTTGCAGCACCTGCTGGTACGTGTTGGCATTCACATGGTTGTCAAAAAAGTACAGAGGTGTCCGGTAGTCATGACTGAATGCCCCCCAAACCATCAGACTGCCCCTCCCCATCTATTGGCTTCAAACACGCAGCAGTTGGCGTAGCGTTCCCCGACACGCCTCCAGACTCTCATTCTCCCGTCAGCATGAGATAACGCGAATCGACTTTCATCAGAGAACAGCACAGCTCTCCACTGACGTCATGTCCATGGCAGATGTGGTTGGCCCACTGCAGGCGTTGCTGACGGTGTCTACGGGTGAGGACTGGGCCAACATGAGGGCGTCTTGCATTGAGCCCTGATTCTTGCAATCGACGTCGAACGGTTTGTCCAGACACTGGACCCCGTCGACCAACCACCTGGCGACATGTTTCTGCTGCTGTAAGGAATCGATTACAAAGATGAAGCTGTCGAATGTATCGATCTTGCGCTGGTGTGGTAACACGAGGTTGGCCCGTTCAGCGCCGATCAGTGGTGGAACCAGTTGCTGCCAAACGTTGTGATAGCCTTACAATTGTAGAGTGACTGCAGTTCAGTTGTCTGGCTGTCTCTCTCGATGACATGCGACCATTAACATTCCAATGGCTCGCTCGCGTTCTTGCATAGACAGTCGCGGCATTGTTTTCGGACCACTTCGCCTGGTCGAATGACAACTGATACTGTTTTCCAGTCGGCATGACTTCAAACTCACCATTTGAGACAAAGAAACAGATGAGCTACGTTCAGTCTCGGCCCCAGTGGCAAGAAAAGTGTTTTGGGCGAGTTGCACGTGGGCGACACACGAACGTCGGCAAGCGCGGAGAAACCAAGGCAGTGTGAATCTGTGTCCCTTAAAATTGTGTTAATATACCAAATCCAAATACACATTTTTTCCAAATGGGAAATCAGCAAATCAAAACGGTGCGTTTTTAATGTTGTTCAGTATATATCAACAATTGCACTAACCTGCTGATTAATTATCAGACTTGCTCCTCTACTCGTCGTTACAATTTGGGAGACCTGGACAAGTTGGTACGTGAACGGGAGGAGTTGAAGAAGAAATATTCGGAGACAATCCCGACGACCACTCAGACTGAACAGTGGTCACCGCTAACCGTCCCACAGGTTAAAGCAGGTTTAAAAATAAAACAAAAAAACTCAGGCCATCATTTTCTTTTCTCTTCCGTCCCACTGTGCACGTGGAAGCAAGCGAACAAAATGTCACCTCCCCTTCGACTGTCACGAAGTAGCAAGGTGGCTGCTTCGGGGTCGGCCCCTATTGCGTGGGGCCGCTATTGCGCGGGGAGCGGCGGGGCCGCTATTGCGCGGTGACTATTTGTCATTCAACCAGTCTCTCAAAACAGTGTAACAGACATAGGGTTAGGGTATTCCGCTTCTTATAGATGATATGTTCTTAGGTCGCGCAATAGCAGACCCGCGCAATAGCGGCCCAGCCCGCTGCTTCTTGGCTGGCGGGAAAGCGTAGGCTTCGATTTGTTCGCGGTTTTGGGTAGGCTAACTTGAAGCGGTGCTGAAGCAGAGCTTGACCCCTAAAACCTTTTCTACTGTGGATAGGATGCCACTGGTTGTCTGTCTGTCACAGACATTTCTGCTGCTGCTATTATGTCATAATGTCATGTTTTCATCCATTTCTCTCTGTGTCTCTTTTTGTTTCTCTCTCTCTCTGTCTGTCTGTCTGTCTCTCTCTCTCTTACCTCTCTCTGTCTCTCTCTCTCTCTCTCTCTCTCTCTCTTATAATACTTGTACCTTAAAGCACTGTCTGTCCATCCGTTCTACACGTTCGTGTCTGTCTGTCTGCTTCTCTCTCTCTCTCTCTCTCTCTCTCTCTCTCTGTTTAATACGGGAGCGTGCCGGTGTTCCCAGGTTCTACATATGTTCCCCAGTAGCGCTGTTCCCCGTGTCTCTGTTCCCCGACGAAAAAGTGTGCCGCTGTTCCGTACCGGTGTTCCCCAGGTTCTCTGTTCCCCAGTAGCGCTGTTCCCCAAACCGATTTCAATGCAGGTTAGCGCCAGTACGGGCCCTACTGTACAAGGAGAGGTTGCGCCGGGCACATCCCGCATTCGCCTGATGTCTGTGTGTGCGTGCACTGATGCGTGCGTGTGTGTGAGTGTTGGGTAGGAGGAGGGGGGAGGGGAGTAGTGCTAGACCTACTCGAGTTATAGTTCTATTATACAAGTTCACATGAGGTAGGACTTTGTACGACTTTGTGCGACTTTTTGTAAATATTTACTACTGTCTTGTGCAGACGGCGACTAAAAAAGTCCGAAGCCGTGTGAACGCAACGAATGCGACTGAGTGAGACTTTTCCACTCCTCCCCTCCTTTCCTTTTCTGGTCACAGGCGCTGGCTGTGCCGCTCGCTCGCAGACAGTTTGTTGTTGTGTCACAGTGGTATTTGAGCGAGACTCGGTCAGACTTTTGACCGACAGCAGCAGGACAGCAGTCGAATTCAGTCCAACTATGCGGTATGAGACTAGACCAGACAATTTGAACGCAAACTGGACTCGACTCGACCAAGTAGGACCGTCCACCACGCTGCGTGCGTGCGAGGTCTGTGCCGCGTGGCTAGAAAGTCTGATCAAGTCGCATCTGAATATGTCTTTTGGGTGATAACTTTTGAGAGCGTTGCGACTGGGCCAGACTTTTTTTCGGAAAAATCCCATCGACTAAGACCCAGTCCTACTGAGTCGGTTGGAACTCGGCTTGTATGAGACTCGGGACTTAGCCATTTTTTTTGGTCAAAAAGGCAAAGTCGCACGAAGTCGCATTGAAGTCTTACTCTCGTGTGAACGAAGCATCAGGAATGTCACCGCAATGAGTTGTCACACGGACATTCCTACCCGCCTCTCCCCGACCCAACTCCTCCCTCCCAACCTCCGACCCACAGGGGGACGGGATGGTTTCAGTAGTAGAGCATCGGTCTCGTGATCCAGTCGGCATGAAACCCCTCTTCTACGGCCCTCCCGCTCCACCCCCAATACCCTGACCCTCCACCCCCTCCTTCCCCCTTCCCACCCTGCCCTCCCACTGCCTCGCCTATAGCAATGAAAACAACAGTAACAACGTTTAAGTCAGCAAAACCCACCAACACCACCAACGGCAAAACTTGGGGAACAGGGGCCTGGGGAACAGCAGGCCTGAGGAACACCAGGACTGGGGAACACCGGGACCGAGGATTTGCGGGAATGGGGAACAACGGGATCGCCACAGGGTGGGGAACAACGAAACTGGGGAACTTAGGGACTGAATTTCGATTTTTTTCTTGAGGGGAACACCGGGACTGGGGAATATAGAGACTGGAGAGCAGCGGCAGGACCCCTTTAATACATCTGTCTGTCGGTCGGTCGGTCGCTCTCTCTCTCTCTGCTTTCTCTCATCTTGATTATCCATTACAAAGGGAATGATAATTTATGGAAAATGTCCTCTGTAAATCCACGGAACACCCCTCTGTCTCGTCTTAGTGTTCTGTGTCCACTGACGACAAGCCAAAGTCAACAACGTCCTGTTGTCTGTCGCTATTTGTGTTTCACGCCAAAGTCAACAACGTCCTGTTGTCTGTCGCCATTCGTGTTTCACGCCAAAGTCAACAACGTGCTGTTGTCTGTCGCTACTTGTGTTTCAGGTCTAGGGTTCAGTTTGGCTGAAATGAAAGCTTTTGTATTATTACAATGGCTTCCCTTCCTTCCCACCCCTCTCTCTCTCCGGCCCTCACCCGTTTCTACTGTCGGAGATGATCAAGCCCGTTATACGTAGGAGGACTATCTGTGTGTGTGTGTGTGTGTGTCTGTCGCTCTCTCTCTCTCTCACTCTCTCTCTTACACACACACACACACACACACACACACCATTTCAGGGCTGGTGAGTGCTTCAAGATCGGCTAGACGCGTTCAGTATGTTGTGTCCCAAAATGAAGTAATTTGCCAGATTTGAATCATCGATCCTCAGTGAGTTCTGGACTCATGAACAGGCCTATATAAGGTACGAGCGATGTGTTGGCTGGTGTTTTGGACATGGATGTTGATGAGAAAACACATTATTTTCATTTAAAAAAAAATTGATACGTAAATCACACAGATTTTCAAACCTGAACACTTTTTTTCTTTTTTTGGGGGGAGGGGGGGGAGGGGGGGGGGGACTGTTGGATGAAAACAACGCAGCATGCGTGCAGCACGTGCTAGGCCTAGCTCACTTGTTCTGGAGGGAAAGAAAGGGAGAAGTTATGCACAGGCGCATGAAATAAGACTGGTTTGGCCTCCAAGGTGGTCCGTGACTTGTGCTCTTTGCATCGGCTTTTCGGAGTGCCTTGACGCTCAATGTAAAGCAAACAATACAGGCGGCTGTGACAATGACCCCTTTCCAACACGCCAGCGTCCATGTCTGTGTGGGTGTCGTGTGGGCAATCTCTGGATGTTAACATTGCACACGTGAACCGTCTTTTCCTTATGTGGTCAGTGACTGTCCATTTTCAAGTGATCTCAAGATTATTATTATCATTAGTATGAATACTGTCCTCGGCTAGAATCCAAGCTCTAAGCGCTTTACAATCCACACTCGTTTACACAACGGGCTGCCTACCTAGGTAGTGCCGACAGAAGAGCTGCCAGTGGGTGCTTCATTCAGTCGTTTCCCGTGTAATCATCCAGTCAATATCGTTGAATATTGTTCACTCAGTTTCCTTACTTTCTTCATTCTTTCCCTTTCTCACGCAGGGTGAATGCTGTGTGTAACGTGTCATCCATACCAACAGCCAAACTGGCCTTCTCTTCCGAAGGTTGGTGATGGGATGTGTGCAAGGTGTTATGCGTGCGTTCACACACGGAACGTCGGTTGATAGTCTCATTTGAAGATCAAAATCAAAACAAAAACCTAGGTTTGTGTTAATAAATCATGCAAAAGGTCTACTTCTGATGTACTTCCTGAAATCTTCTGCAGCTGTCATTCGTTGGCTTTCTCTTGTTCTGCGGTGACATCCAGCGGAACCCTGGACCAACACTGGACAACGCGTACGTGTTTTCTAAGTATTTTTTACCAGTTCTGGGAGTACACCTGTCCATATCAGGAACAGGTGTGTGTGTGTGTGTGTGTGTGTGTGTGTGTGTGTGTGTGTGTGTGTGTGTGTGTGTGTTGTGTGTGTGTGTGTGAATGTGTGTGTGTGTGTGTGTGTGTGTGTGTGTGTGTGTGTGTGTGTGTGTGTGTGTGTGTGTGTGTTCCTCAGAACTGCAGAGATTACATGGGGTGCAAAGAAAAAACTGTGTATTTTTTGCACTGGGTGGCGAAAGGAAGAATAGGAACATCAACATTTATAGGGCTGGCCCATCCATAGGGCTGGCAGGAGTCGTAGAATAGCAAAACTTTGGAATGCCGAGGGAGGGGAGAGGAGGTGTGTGTGTGTGTGTGTGTGTGTGTGTGTGTGTGTGTGTGTGTGTGTGTGTGTGTGTGTATCCATCTAACCATCTACATATCCAACTGTGTGCCTGTAAGTGGGTGAATGGGGAGAGGGGGGTGGAGGGTGGTGTGTGTGTGTGTGTGTGTGTGTGTGTGTGTGTGTGTGTGTGTGTGTGTGTGTGTGTGTGTGTGTGTAGGGTGGTGGTGGTTACGTACATCCATCCATCCTACTCTCGCTCTTCATTGAGTAGAGCAGAGAGAAGCGTCGCCACTCATGGTTGACATTGTGATTAATTCTTTTTCAGGGAAGCAAACTGGGACAGTTGTGCATCGAGTTCGTACAGCCAGGTGATTCTGCCCTGCATGTATTGGTCACACGCCTCAATGTGGAACGTGCACCAAAACGCTGCATGATCCATGAGGTAAGCGTTCAGACGAACATCAAGGTCTCGGAGTAAAACCAGAATGAAAAAAAACAACAACAAAAATACAAAACAAAACCAAAAACAGATTTCACACACACCGCCTTTTTCCCTATCATTTCATTTATTTTTAAGAGTTTCTACCGATTACATCACTTAAATCCATGAATATAGTAACCACTTTCTCCGTAACATTAGATTGCAGGCCTTATAGCTCACCCATGATTCTATTTTGGACTAGCTGGCCTTTCCCCCTATTGCTGCCGTTCCATTTTTTATACCTGTGTGCTTAGAACCACACAGTATCTTCTTTTCCCGGAGAGGGAGGTGGCTATTACTGCCGCTCCATTTATTTAAAACCTGTGTGCTTAGAACCACACAGTATCTTCTTTTCCCGGAGAGGGAGATGGGGTTGAAGCGTGGGTGAGGATCAACGTGCAGAGACAAGAAACATTCTGAGAACAACGGAAGCGTGCCTATATACATGTGAATATTCTGCAAAGTCTAGACAGAGCTTGAGAGCAGAAGGTCTTCAGAGAAGAAATCTTCATCAGACAAGGGTTTGTACCCTGAACTCCTTACACTCTAAGGGGGCCGGGCCGCATCCAGGTCATGACTCCCAGATGCCCTTCTGCTGCCAACTTTATATATTATATATATATATATATATATATATATATATATATATATATATATATATATATATATATATACATGTTACAGGCCGTATGGTTAATGTCGGGCCATATGGAAAATTTACCATAAACATACCATACGTCTAAAAGACATTTAGTCGGTATGGTTTTAATGTGTTATATCATAATCATTTTGGTAATATAAAAAAGGTCAGAGCTCTGTGTATGTGTGTGTGTGTGTGTGTGTGTGTGTGTGTTGTGTGTGTGTGTGTGTGTGTGTGCACGCGTGTGTGCGTGTGTGTGTGGGTGTGGGTGCACGCGTGTGTGCATGTGTGCGTGTGTGTGTGTGTACATGTGTATGTGAGTGTATGTATATATGTGTGTGTGTGCTCGTGTGTGTGCGTGTGGGTGTGTGTGTGTGTGTGTGTGTGGTGTGTGGTGTGTGTGTGCACGCGTGTGTGCATGTGTGTGTGTGTGTGCACGCGTGTGTGCGTTGTGTGTGTGTGGTGTGCGCGCGTGTGTAGCATGCGTGTGTGTGCGTGTGTATGTGTGTATGTATGTATGTGTGGCGTGTGTGAATGTGTGTGTGTGCGTGTGGGAATGTGTTGTGCTGTGTGTCATGGTGCGGTGTGTGGGGGGGGG
>CM031605.1:76110494-76139472 GCA_018398815.1 Conus ventricosus | reverse complement strand
TTTTGAAATTAAAAACTGTAAACGCTGATGAAACGGATTGCGTGGAGGAATTAGTATGGCGTCGCATCATTACTGTAAAGCAAACAACAAATACTTGGACGACTATGATCCGAGTAAAAGGTCTAACTATCTCATGTATTTAGATGCAAACAATCTGTATGGATGGGCAATGGCGCAATCACTTCCATTACGCAACTTTAAAATGTACACTGGCGGTATTAAAAACATCCAAGAATTTGTAGAACAACTGCATACTCTTACAGCTGATCGTAAAAGAGGTCTTAGTCTAGAAGTTGACTTAGAATATCCTCATGAACTCCATGACCTACATAATGACTACCCATTAGCAGCAGAAAGTCTAAAGATGGCAAAAACAGAGCCGCCTAAACTTGTGCCTAATCTTCGAGGCAAAAAAAATTATGTCTGCCATTACAGACTTCTACAATTTTATTAAGACATGGTTTAAAGTTGACAGCTGTTCATCGTATAATTGCTTTTGATCAAGAACAGTTCATGAAACCATACATAATGAAGAACACTGATCTTAGAACTAAATCCACAGATGCTTCAGAAAAAGACTTTTTCAAGCTGATGAACAACAGCTGTTTTGGAAAGACTATGGAGAATCCGCACAAGCGCAAAGATGTCAGATTGGTCACCAAAGAGAACGCAGCAATTAAGCTGACTTCAAAACCTAATTATCAGGACTTTAGAAGATTTCATGATCACCTTTTTGGCATAATGATGAAGAAAAAGAAAGTCAAATTGGACAAACCTGTATTTATTGGGTTTACCGTTTTATAATTATCAAAGCTTTTGATGTTAGAATTTCTTTATGACTACTTTAAACCCTTGTATCCAGAGTCCAGAGTACTTTACACAGATACAGACAGTTTTGTTATAGATATCCCTACTGAAGACATCTATAAAGACATGGAAATAGAAGTAGCGAAAGGTCATGCGGGATGGTACGACACATCCGATTACCCTAAAGATTCGCCTTTACATTCAATTACTAATAAGAAGGTTTTAGGAAAGATGAAGGATGAATTATCTGGAGGGGTGATTAAGGAGTTTATTGGTTTAAGGTCGAAAATGTACAGTATTTCAAGCCAGAAGAAAATCATTAAGAAAGCAAAGGGAATATCTCGCAGTGTTGTGCAGTCAAACATATCACATGACAACTACAAAGAAGCATTGTTTAACAATAAGACTTTTCATCATGACAACGTAAAACTGCGATCTAATCTACATGAGATCAACACAACTGTTGTAACAAAGAAGTCATTAGATAGAACAAACACAAAACGGGTGTTTGTTAATCCAGAGTTTTCATATGCAATTGGGCATTGGAGAACCGAAGGCCTTTATTAAATATATATCTTCATCAGGGAGTTTATATGTTTCCACAACTTTTACCATGAGCGCAGACATAACACAATCCAATTCACCCAAAGTATTATTTATGTTTCTAAATTTGTTCGAATTTTTTTATCATTTTCAAGATATCTTATCCCATACTTGAAAATCAAAATTTGGGTTTGGGTTCTGGCTTTTCTAGCATAGAAATCTCTCTTAAATATTTCCAAATGCCGTCATTATATCGAAATAATTCCCATTAATTTCCAGGCCTTTTCCCTTTGCCATTCTTGCTTCCATTTTTAGTTTCTGTAAGTTTCTTTTCTGAGCTTTCCATTTTAAACTCAAATATATTTAGGGTAAAATAATTAAGCGAACGTGTCTGGTGGGATTATCTGCAGTTCTTCTTTTCCAAAAGACTTTGAGGACTGGTTGTTTTGTTGTGTCATTTCTCGTAATAATACACGGGTGATTCATTTTTACAATTCTTTTTTATTCATATGGATCGACACTCCAAACCGATTTTGTTGCCCTAATGCGATGTCCCCTTCTGCTTCCCCGGGTAAAAAAAGGGTACCTTACTTCAATCCAAATGTAATAGTTTCCGGAAATGAAGCCTCTCCTTCAACAACATTTATTTTTTTTCTTTTGATTGCTTGTCCGGGTTTTAGCCCTTTAAATTCTTCATTATTCATTGCGCGCAAAACGGAGGGCAATCTTCTAACCCCATTCTGTGTTGCGAGAATTGTCCAATAAGCTCTCTGTGATACTGGTAGGAAAAAAGTCTTTTCAGCTAACTGTTTGTTAAAGTTTTAAACTAAAGCCTGTGATCTTTTGAACTCCTGGAATGCTCTTTTAAATGGTAACTCTATGTTTTTAACAATAATTGATAAACTTGGGCCTTTAAATTCCCTTCCCATCAACGCCTGAACCTGCGAGGATAGGTTAAGGGGCCCTCGTTGGTATACAGTTGTAATGGCAAACAGCAACAGCAAAGCACTCTTTGTGTAATGGTTCCGCATCTTTGTACTTGAAGCTATTCAATGACTGTGATGCGTAACTAAATCTTTTCCGTCTAATCGTATCATGGGGTAAATAAGAAGATCCATTTGATGTTGTCGTTCGGTAATTGTGTTGACAAAGTGTGGTCCCTGTATTCTCTGGGGCAGGTAAATAAATTTGCCAAATCGCTTGTTTAGATACCATCCTTTGTGTTTGTTCACTAACTCCAGCTTTTGGGCTTAGCTTTTTATTGCTGTGATTCCCTGCAATATCCTTTTTGGCAATAACAATTTTGCCATTTTAATTCGCCCAATTTAAATGCGCAACAAAAATACACACAGTCATACCAACGACAATAAACGCGATTTCTTGCATCTTTGTTTTTCTGATGGTTTGATAAAAGTTAACTGAATTTTGTGGGGAAAATTCTCAATTGTTTGCCTGTTACAAGATAATTTTCCCTTTATTGCTGATAAAACACTTTAAAGTGGTAACGCATGTCCCTTTTTTTCAGTGTTATTAATAAAATCTAACTGCTCAATTCTCTCTTTTCATAGGCTCTTGTGCGCAGCTAGTTGCTCCAAGCTTTGTATGTCTTTTTCTCTCGCGTCGCCCGCAGTTTACTAAACGCTAATTACTTCGCTAAAAGCAACGCATTAAACCACAGCGCCACCTACATCATTACGATGAAGCCATTTTTATAAATGTATTTTTATTTACATATTAACTGTCGGAATTAAGTCCCTTTGCTTGACTAGAAAAATCTTTCGTGGCAAACGAAGCTGCAATGATAGCAAAGCTTTGCCGAATCCTCAAAGTCATTTCCAAGATCTGCTGGTTTAATTTTTAACAAGCTTTTACCAAGCATTGTGTATCCTATACTTGGGCCCCCAAAAACAGCAGAATGTATACAAGGTTGGCAACAGTTTTTTTCAGCGCTCATTTAAAAAATAAAATAATTAAAATTAATAAAACATGAACAGCGACGATCTATTAAACCTCCTGAACTTGATTACAATACCAGTTATGAGCAAGCATAGCCAAAAAAGAAAGACGTATCTTTGCAGCATGTGGAAAACAAAACAGTTCCTTGGAAGAATTTAGCATAGACAATTCACAGATGCCCGCCGAAACTTTAAATATCATAACAGGTGAACCGCAACTTGATCAAATGTAAAAAGGAGGCCAAACGTTCTATTTTGTACACTAAACAGTCATAGATTTGCCCCCATGATCTGAACAAGACTTTATGTATGATTTAACCCCAAACCGTTTTAACAAGCCATTAGAGCTCTAGGAGTGATTTACTACAGATTTGGAACATTGTTATCACCTAATCAGGATAATTACTTAATCATATAGATTTTATTCCCTCAAATGAACGAGCCCAAAATCGCAAATCAAAAACACTGACAGTGAGAAGAAACCCCAAGCCAGAAAATCCCAAAAACACTGAACCAGGTGGAGACCAGTGAAAAGCATCCCATCCTGCGTGTTAAACCCGAAGAAAATTAGCAAGTGGAACCCAGACAAAAAATTAATGTTCCAAATATAACTCATGATGAAACATACACCGCCAACGCCAAAACAATTTTGATTCAATGCCAGCTATAAAAACTCCATGTGATTCAAGACCTACAGCGCCAAAGTCTTCATGGAATATTGAACTTAAAACTGTTGCCATTTTTGGCGCCCTTGCTGCTGCTGTGGGCGGTTTTTTACTGTTATAAAATATATAAACAATGGCAAACAAAAACCAAAGAATTTAAAACAACCTGAACCACTAAATACAGAAGACAAAAGCACGCCAAAACCGCCAATAACAAAACATCATTTGATCCATTTATAATGCAATAATATTTTAAATTTTTTTGATAAAACATGGCGGATATTATTTTTTTTAAAATGATGAAGTCAATAAATAAAGACATGGAGTCTATAAAAGACATTTCCATAGACCAGAATTTTTAATCAATGCGGTTGCTTAGGATTAAGAATTTCATTAAGATTTATGCTGACCGATCTCGCGCAGAGAACGCTGACAAGACATCCTCAGCGATGACGCTTTTTTGGGCGTGTGGGTACTATTTTAAAGACATTTCTATTTAAGATAAAAACATACATTGTATTTTTTTTTTTGATAATTATAAGATAACTTGAATAAGAACTTGGTTGTATTTAGAGGATGACTTAGTTATGATCTTAGGTTAACTTGGGTAAGAATTTGAGGATGACTTGAGGACGACTTGAGTAAGAACTTAGAATTGACTTGAGGATGATTTGAGGATGACTTGAGGATGACTTGAGGATGACTTGAGGATGACTTGAGTAAGAACTTAGAAGTGACTTGAGGATAACTGGGGAACAACTGAGTAAGAATTTTAGAAGTGACTTGTTTAAAAAAACTTAACTAAGAACTTGAGGTGGCTTAAGGTGACTTTAAAAAAAAAAAAAAAAAAATTTAAAATTTTTTTTTAATTTTTTTTAAATTTTTTTTTTATTTTTTTTTTTTAATTTTTTTAAATTTTTTTTAAATTTTTTTTTTATTTTTTTTTTTTTTTTTTAAATTTTTTAAAAAATTTTTTAATAATTTTTTTTTAATTTTTTTTTTAAAAATTTTTTTTAATTTTTTTTTTAATTTTTTTTTTTTACTTAAGGTGACTGAAAGTGATTTGTCCCCCTTTTAATTATGCAAAAAAAATAAAATTAAACCTCCCCTGAATAAATTATCTATTTATAGATCAGTGAGAGAGAATTGATTATTAAAAGTTGTTTTTGTTTTTTAATTTGCTAAAGTTTTTAATATAAATATTGTACAAAGTAGCTACTAAAAAGTATTTTAAAGCCCAGTTGTTGTTTAACCTTTAAAACTATCTGCTTGAATAAAAAAACAATTTTAATAAACCCCCAATTATGCATAAACACCATAAAATTATGAGGCTTTCAGTTTGTACAGTATATATATTAATCCTAAAAGTGTAAAGTTGGGAATAATGCCTGCGGTGGTTTGTGCTTGTTTTTGTGGTTCTGAAAAGTCTAAATTGGCCCTCTTCTCTGCCCTATAGTGACCCTCCCATTTTCGTGTTTCGTCTAGGTCACTGCGCGGTTTATAAACGGCCGCAAACCACAATGTGTTGTCTGGGTCACTGGCGCGGCTATAAACGCCCGCAACCAAAATGTGTTGTCTGGGTCACTGGCGGGCTAAAAACCCCCGCAAACCACAATGTGTGTGTCCTGGGAAGGGCCACTGAAATGGGGTGAGAGAATTGCCCAAATTAGACAAACTGAAAGTAGACAACCAAGTGTAGAAATAACCACTATTAGAGGCATATTCCCAAAACTCTTCGCATCTACCACATTATCTGTGATCCTCTGGATCGGGCTTGGGGCCCTAGGGCGCCATAGGGTCTCAAGTTAGACCCATGGGTGATCAGTAATGTGGCTAGATGCGAAGAGTTTTGCATTTTTTTTATTGAAAATGATCAGAAAAACATAGGTTTAAGCAAAATTTTGAAATCTGAAAAGTTAGTAAATTAGAATTGAAAACGGATAATCCTACACAGTATGTATGTTTGTAGGGTAGAGAACGGGAAAACACCGATTTTGGAGTCGCCCGTTTCTTAACGATTGCCCCGTCCAGATTCTGGACAACTGTTCTGGTTGGGTCTGTTGTTGAAGCGGGGTCTATTTTGAAAGTAAGTCGCGCAGAGCCTGGCACAATCATTTCATCCGCTCCTAGGTCTAAAAATCTGACAGTAAGAATTTGATCCGCATCAATAGTAACGGATTATTTGGAACAGTAATATTCCGTTTTTTTTCCCTTCACGCCACGGGGTTCTTTCATTTTCTATACGGTCAAGAATCGAGCCATATGCTGTGACATTTTTATAAAACAAAATAAAAAGTTAATTATTTAAAAATATGGCAGGCATTGGAGGTGAAGAAGATTTTGATTTTCCTGATCCTGAGACGACGCGAGTGAAATGACTCCTTTCACAGCATCGCCTCAGTGCCCTCTTGCGGCGTGAATTAACAGAAAATACGGCCCAAACATTTTTCCCAAAATTTAGGCATAAAACCTCCCCAATTTATAGACCTGATTTTGAAGTAAAAGGTGGTCATTTGTTTGTGAAAAACGGCCCCGACCGAGAACAACTTTTCAGCTTACAAATAAACGAAACCCATCAAAATTTGTAAGCATGAATACAATTAAACAAAGACTTAGGGTGGAAGATCAAGATCGCCTTGGCCTGTTAAACCAAAATTAAGGAGGGAGGATGTTTCTAAACTTCAAAACACACTGCAGGCAGTTTCTAAACTTCAAAACACAAATGCAGGAAAACATGGAACTTGAAGAATTAATTTAATCAGCAGACGAATTAATAAATGCAATAGAAGCAGAAACCAGTTTTTCAGAAAAACACCATTAAAAACTATAAACGACTCGCCGCTACTATGAGAGATTTATTAGCCCTTAATCGTACTTTAGGAACCTTCAAGGGGAATTAATAAACAATTAGCAAAACTGACTGAACTAAAGAAGGATATAGAAAAAGAAAAAGAAAACTTGCTGATGCTGACGACGCCAACTTGGGGCGTGATGTTAAAGAAAGAATAGAACAAAGACTAGATGAACTTAAATATAGAAAGATTAGCTAGACTAGAAGTGTTGGATACTAACCGAGAACAATTACGAACCAAAGTAATAGAATAAGAGAAAAATATCGAAAATTTTTATATGAAGACACAACACTAGCAGAACGAATACGAACGCTGTTTAGAGAGCAAGGAATCACATTAGTAAGCGTATAACGGCCTTAGGATTTGCAATAATACACTGGTAATGGCTATTAAAAGGCGGTGGTAGTCCTGGGGCAGTGCTCCACCGCCCTCACCTCCATCGCCGCCTGATAAATCGTGGTAAAGAAACAGCTTGATCATCTTGCGAGTTTAAATTAAAAAAAATTAGTGGTAAAGCTATGACTCTTTACCTGGAAATTAGGGGTATTGTTAGCTGGCTTTTGTCTACTGCAAGCAAAGTAGTTTGGCTTTATGGCCGTGCACTTATGGGCATTAGTTCTCTTAATAGTTGGGTTTTAAAATTTAGTAAGATAAAGACCAAATAAACCTATGCCCGTTAATACAACAACAAGTGCTGCTTTTCATATTCATGGTCATTATTTTTTGACTTCTTCAACGGTCTTTGGGCTTTGGACCTCAGGATTGGTGACTTAAACTTGGGGTCATCGTGTTTTTTTTTGTTTGTAATATTACTGGCTCAGAATTTTTGTCGTTTTTTCCGACCTTCTGTTCATTGCCGCCACAAGGATTTCATTGTTGTAGTTTTTATTGTACCTAATCTGGAGTCTGAGGTCAGAAGGCAGCATGTATAAACCAGGGCCAAAAGCAAAGTCTACTTTTGATCTTGCGTATTGTAAAACATTTGGTACCTTTTATACTTGAAGGTAAATCAACTGTAAATTAATAGCGTCCTCTAAATTTGCTAAGTATTGTTTTTGTGCATCAAAACCAGTAGAAGGATCAGTTTTTGCTCGACCTTTTCTGTGCTTGCGAGCCTAGCAAACACCAAACGTAAGTACGAATAGAGTCGTTTATTCGTTCTAAATTCCTGCTTTAGTTAGGGCCCCTTTGAAGTGTCTAAGATAAATGTTGTCCATGCTGTTTTATGCTCTTGCTCTATGGACCCGAGGTGAACAGTTGTGCCTGAAGAGAAAGATGGGGTAAGGATGATTCCAGTCATAGTTATACTTTCTGTGCACGCCCAAAAATAAGGGGTGCCTAAGCCATGATTAAGGTCCAACTTTTGTCCCAAAGTCTGTCTTAACATTAATATTTAATTCGTTACAAAACCTTTCAAAAGCCTTCATATCTATTCTGTTGCTAAAAGGGTTAAACGGTTTGTCATTTGGTATTGGGGCTTGCAGTTCAGTCAAAATAGGTCTGAAGGTGTAAAAAAAATGAAAAACTATACACTGACCACACCAAAGGTCAGGGTGATTTAAATGATCAGCATACGACACTCCACACCCAGTTGATGCACAAAACACAGCAAAGTTTAACTGGTTCTGATAAAACTGCATCGGATGACTAAACCAAAATTTTGGGGTGTAGTCTTTTTTAATAGGGGGGTTAAGATATTTGCCCAATGGAGTACTAACCCTTTTCTTGAAAGGCGTCAGACTGAGTCACAGAAATGTCGAGGGTGTCAGTTGTTATATTTTTTAAGATTGTAGTGCGGCCCAACAGAATATTTGCATTAGTATATTTAAATGCGCTCATTTTTTTTTCGTTTAAAAAATGTTGTAACATAACAACTCAAGACCGCCCTTCGTTTTTAGAACATGCTGTTTTAAAAACGATTGCGGAACCAAAATGGTCGCACTCCATGAAATATTCTACAAAGTCGTATGGTTTTAAAATAACGAATCCAAGAAGAATAATACGATTCTAAAAGTTGACAAATCAGGGAACAAAGTTAGCCAGTTAACCATACCTGATGGTTATTACGGGTTTTGCTCACTAAAAGAAGAAATGAGTAACTTCGACATTACTCTCAAACTTAACAATGCAAATCTAAAAACAATGTTATCATTCAAACCTGAAGAAGAAGTAGTACATTACCTTTTTTATGTAGAGCTAGCTAAAATGTTAGGGTTTGAAAACTGACAATCATAGATTTAGAGTTACATCAAACAAACACTTATGAGGGAGAAAATCCGCTCGACTTGCATTACATTCATTACTCTATGTTCATTTGGATGAGCTGAGCACTGATGAAAACTTATATGAAAGGAAGCCCTCACTGTTTTTTAAAAACTCTTCCACAGGGAAAGCTGCATATTGCGATTAGAAATTATACAATTCCCTAATTTTCAGTTTAAAAGATTATTTGTGGGAGGGTCGGATCATTTAATATAAAAACAAAGACAAAGGGGGGAAAGTTGTGAAATGTGATAACCTGCACATTGTTTTGGAAATAAAATAATAAAATGTACTATAAAATAATGTCGCGTGGGCCAGAAGAATCGGGAGTTACATTAGCGCCTGTGAGGTGTATAACTTTAGAATTAAAAGACCTTGCAGACGTTGCGGACTTTGAACAAAATGGTGAGATAGGCGCTTTGTTTTGGTTTTTGAGTACACTAAAGATGGTGATTATAAACGCAAAGAGGTTGGCGAAAAGCAAAAAGTTTCCTAAACTAGAACAACTGCGCAATCTAAGGCAAATAATGTTGGCCAGTATGAATATAAAATAGTTCGAAAACCTGACCTCAAAAGGCACTTGGAACCATATTTAGAATGGGACATAAAATTTGAATTCATAAGCCCATTTACATTTTTTTTGCTGTCAAAAAGTTTCAGAAAAGCATTTTAACTCTGGCCCTTTACATGTAAGTCTTATGCCGGACGACAATAGTCGGAAAGAAATTGAAATAACGCCGTATGGGAATAAACAGTACATCCTCCACAGAAAAAAAACGGTTTTAAAGGACGCTTCTACAAAAAATTACAGTTCCCTTTTCCCCAAATGAAATTAGGAGACACGTTCACAATGATATTTGAAATTTCTGTCTTAAAAGATGAGGCGAGGAATGGGGCTGTGGGCGCAGTGACGTCCTTTTAAAGGAATTCTAATTTGCTGGCCCAAAAATTAGACGTTGAAAAACTAAAAAGTTACCACGTCGTTCTTCACAATGGCGAGGATTTACGGTCATAACAACAGCAAAAAAATCAATATTAGTCTAAATAGAAACATCTTTCAGAACTAAATTGGATTAATCTTACACATTTAGGGCCCTTTTGGGTTTTATTATACTGAACAAGTTTGACAGAAGTATGATAAACATAATAACTGGATTAGATTAAAATTTTGTTATAAAACTATGGAGCATTTTAAAATTTATGACAAAAACCCTCATTTGTTCATTGATTTGTTGACAAACTGGTTTTGGGAAAACAATATTTATCCTCAACCATTACAAAAAAGTTTATCGCTATAATTTTGATTATATTGTAATTTTTTGCCCAACACTTAAATGGAACAAAGCATATCATGATAGAAGGTTTTAAAGGACAGATGATGACATAATTTTAGTTGATCCTAGCAATAAAATTTAGTGAGTGGTTAAATACTTTTATAAATGTTTGAAGGAACGCAGACACTATTTATTATAGATGACTGTTCAGCAGAAAGAGACATAGTTAAAAAAAGAAAAACTTTGTCAAAACTAGCTTTTTAGTGAAGACATGCTGGGATAAGTGTGTGGATTTTATGTCAAAAATATAACTCGGTTTAAAAGACTTTTAGAGAACAGTTAAAGACTGTAGTTCTATTTCACATGAAAGACAGAGACCATTTGATGAATGTAGCGTGAAAATGATGTTATTGAAAATGATCAAGAAAAACGCAGGGTTAAGCAAAAACTGAAATCTGAAAAGTTTAGTAAATTAGTATTAAAAACGGGTAATCCTACACAGTATGTTTGTTTGGTAGGGTCGTTATTTTTGGTTATTAAAGTCTTACTTGTTAGAGAACTAATAAATGCCGCTTCTAGGTCACTTTTCGCCCGAAACTAGTTGAGGGCGAAAGTGAGTTAGAAGCGGCATTTATTAGTTCTCTACAGGTACAGAAATGAACACATGGTTTCATCCAGTGATGGAAGCATTAATACGTGTGCAATGCTGGAACAATGGAGAAACATTGACACTTTGCCAAACAGGATTTATGCAGTTCCAGCACCAGAAAACTTGAGTTCCCAAAAATTTGTGATTGGAGGCACTTTCGGCATTCAGGCAGTCAGTCGTTTTACTCAGTCACACAGTAGATTGACTTTTTTCATCCATCCAGTGTTCCCATTTGACAGGTTTTAAAAAGAAAAGCAATGCATACACAATGGGAAAACAAATGATACTGAAGAAGCAGACACCTTATTTGTCCACATGTGTCAGAGGTGTAGGGGCAATGAGCCTCATCTTCAGACTCGGCACACTGGGGAACCAGTCACAGGAAAAAGATGCACCAGATCTGACTTGGAGAATATGGAACAATTCCATGTTGCCTCGTAACGTCTTTGACGTCCCAATCTACGACTCCAATCTGTTTTGGTTTTTCATTTTTCAAGTGGAATGAGAATCGAAGTCTGTATCCGTAAAAATGTGTAAACCATCTTTGACGACAACACTGCCTATGGAAAATGGACATAGAGTATTTTCAAAAATATTTGCAATTGCGGCAGTCATCAGGGAAGATGTAAGACTGGGCCATGTCTGGCAGTTATAATCATCATGGAGACTGTAACCATTACCATCTGCCCCACAATAGCCACAAAACAGATCCAGCTTCCCGTATTCCTCCCTGGGACACTGAGAAAGATCACGTGGTCAGGGGGCGGGGTCAAAGTGACACAGCTCATCTCCAGCTGTGAACGTGGGACACACTGCTCCACGCTGGTGTTTGCACGTAACCTGCACAGTGAAAGTCACACAGCAGTCCACCTGCTCCGGGAGGTTCCCTTCTTTTTTAGATTATCATCTCTGTAAAGATTTTTGGGCAACCCTGACCTTCACAAAGAAGACAAAAACTCAAGACTGTTACTGTACACGCCACATTACCCCCAAGACAGTAACATCTATCACATCCCAAACTAAGCTGCTTTGTTTTTTGGATATTGAAAACAACAGAGATATTTGCAGGATAACTTTGTGTGTTGTCAAATTTTGAAGCGATTCTGCTGTTTCGTATTAAATGAAACCTGGATGTTGATTGTGCAGAATGATTCTCTGCGTGAAATGTTGAAGCTATTGTTGGCTCATATTGAATGAAATAAACTAAAGACTAGTGTGCAGAAGACTTTTTTTTAAACTTTAAGTCTGGTCTGTTTTTTTTTAACTAAACAAAACATAGATATTTACTATAGGGAAGAATGGACTTTTGTGACAAGTTTAAGCCACTTAGGTGGGGTTTTTTCATATTGAGAAAAAATGGATATGGTTATTTGCAGACTTACTCATAGTGAGTCCCTTTTAGTTCCTGGGCAGATCATATGACTTCCATGCCACTGTTGATGTTACTAACACTTCAGCTCCTGCTCAGAGGTAGCAGCATAATATTCACTTTTCAGTCAACCAAATAAAATTAGTCTTGCAGAGAATGAAAGTATCTGTGTTCACGACCACCCCATTTTATTCTGCACGCAATCCCCATCTTTTTTTAAACAATTTCTTCATTTTCTTGCTACTTTTTACACAAACCAACACCTTAAAAAAAATTAACATGCAACAAACCCAATTAGCATGCAAAAAACCCAATTAACATGCAAAAAAAATCTAAAAATCGAAGGAATTGTTACTTCAAAGCGGGGCTTGCGTGCAGAATAAAAATGGGCGATCGTGAACACAGATACTTTCATTCTGTCCTCAGCATAAAAATCTAATGGTTTACAGAATTAGTCATCCTAACACAAATCAACGCCCGCGGGACTGAGAGTGGGACCTTACTATTTTTCTAGTATGCTCTTCTGTCTCAAGCACTACTAATAAATCAGAACAAACAACTGGTTTTCCGTCTTGGTTAGTTATTTCTACGTCAAATGAATTTATAGACCCTTCAACTAGTTCTTTAAATTGACTGTTTTTACCAAATGTGTTTAACTGATAATCGCAGAAAACCACCTTAGTTTATGGTAGTGCTCTTAGAACTGTAGATGGCTGGCCATTAAACAAATTACGGTCTGTTTTTAATTCATTTAAAAGGACATACAACATTGGGTTAATTAGAAAATCGGATGGTCTACTACCTACATACTCATAAAGACCACTTTCTAAGTACATATGTGTTTTAATATGATACGTTTCACCACTATTATAAAGCCCAAAATTCGAGCAAGGCTTCTAGGAAAAAACGTACTCCCTTCTTTCTTCAAGTTCTGGAAAATTCATAGTAATTACAAGATTTGCCTCATTAATGTTTAACTTAATGCCAAATTTGATAAATACTTCTTTTAAAGAACAAAAGCTGTAGTAACCATCAGGTATTTTTAAATGCTTTAATAGATCACCTTGTTCGTCATTATATCCACCCAGTTATTCTGAGCTTTTTCAGATATGTTAATCCATGTTACTTTAAAAACCAATTTCTCTAAGAGCAACCCTACTATCACCGCGCCTATTGTCAATTGGATACTTTAAAAACAAGCGCTCGTTTTGCTTGGTTATATAAATGTGCATCCTTTTTTATAACTATTTAAAAAAAAACTATTTAAAAATGGAACCTTTTAAATATAATGAAAGTGCCACTTACAATGTAGGAGCGTTTTATGAGCCCAAATCTTTGGACTTCAGTGTCCTAACCATTGCAGTAGATGAAACATATAGCTTCCAAGCCAGACTTGTAAACCCACTAAATAGATATTTAAGTCCTTCAAGAAAGAGTGATAGTGTGCCATCAGCATGGTCATCCAACCCTATGGCTTTTTACCAAAATCAGTTAAATTTTGCAGTCTACTGCTCAACTACTGGTTGTGGTCTTTCATATGCAAACCATTTAAATCATCCCAATCTCTTAGTAAGGTCAGTATATAATTTTCATGTTTATTACCAGTATAGACGCATATTAACTGAACTACAAGTACGCCTCCCAACGACAACATGTTTAATCTATTTCTCAGCCCAGTGGACTATAATGCATATGAAAGAATCTTCAACATTAAACCTTCAACTGACTTTAGACAAAAGTTAGACCGCAATCACGGGTTGGGCACATTGTATTTGTGGGGTCAACATAGAGAATATGATTATGACTACTGGCCTGGCCACACCTCTTTTCAACCAAACAAACAAGTTAGATTGGGATAAATAGAACAAAAACACCCTAATGCTTGGGCAACATTTATGTTAGATGAAAGTAAAGGTCTAACAATGCCAGGAGTGCAAAGACTCAATGACTCCATACGGACGTACGTTTGGTGTTGATTAGGAGCACAAGCACAGACAAAGTATAGCATAGTGGATCAATCTACAGGCTTTGACGCCAGAAAACATTTTTAGCCAATTTAGAAGATGCTATTAACTCTACTGTTGATTTGCCTTCCAGCATACAAAGGTACCAAAACGTTCTTTCACATGCTAGGTCAAAGGTTGACTTGTTGTGGGCCATGGATTATACATGCTGCCTTCTGACCTTAGACTACAGATTGGCATGATACAGAATTATAATAATGAAATCCATCATAGCTGGAGACGACAAAACTTAGGGCATAATCAAGGCTTAAACACAAGGCCTGCACCATCCATTTAAAAAAAAAGTATCTAGCCCTGAACAACCAACACCTGCAGAAAGCAACCCACTGCTAGTTATAAGCAACCCACAGCCAGAAAGCAGCCCACCAACACTGCCTGTTAATATACCTCACCTCGACAGACACACTAGCGAAAAGACAGCCCTTGTTGTGTTTTTAACTTTTACTGGATTGGCTATACTTTATTTCACTAAAGATTTAACCAAGAGCTAGCACTCCCAACGTCCACAGATGGTCAGCCATATAACCAGTCACTTTGCCTATAGTAGACAAAACCCAACTAACAACACTGCCTACTATCCCAGGCAGAGCATCAAGCGCTTTAGCAGCTAACTTCTTTAATAAGTTTGCTAGGTGGTGTAATTGTTTTCAAACCCAACTTTTACTAGGCTGAGCCACTGGAGGCGCTACTGGCCCTGTTGGCGCACCACCAGTTAATGCATAAATGAGTGTAGAGAAAGCAAACCCAATGGCTGTTATTATACTAACTATTGTTATCCCTTGTTCTCTGAACAGAGTCCTTATTCTTTCTGCTAGCGTAGTATTTTCATAAAGTATTCTGTTTATAGTTTCTCTGATTCTGCTTGTTTGTGATGTTAGTTGTGCTCTATTAGTAGATAACAGTTTTAATCTAGCTGATCTTTCTAGCATTAAATCTGGTATTTTCTGTTGTATTCTAGCTTTTTCCTCTCGCCCTAGATGTTATCATCTGCATTAGCCAGTTTATTGTTTTCTTCTTCTATTTGTCTATCTAGCTCACCAAGTTTTGCCACATTGCTTGCTAGTTCGCCCTTTATTGTCCGTAGAGCAGCATTAAGACCCATAATTTCACGCACAGGCAATGGAGAACGGTCAATTGTTTTTAACTGTATCTCCTCATTTAAACTCGTGTCAATTTCTGCTATTAGTTCATCTGCATGTTGACTTAATTCTGAAGAGAGATGTTTTGCATTTCAGATTGTGTTGGCAACTCTTGCACTGTGCTTTGTAAAAGACTAACAGCCTCAGACCTTAGACGCGAAATGTTTAATCGGCTTTGGTCAGCAACAGGGAGCCTCTGTCTAATTGTGCTTAGTTTTAAAAACTTGTTTGGGTCTGGCTTTGTAGTAACTCTTACAAAATCTCTTTACTGGTCCTTATATACAGATGATTACTTTTATCCGTCTTAAAATCAAAAGGGCTGTGGTCTTCTGGTGGTTCTTGTCCTATGCTTATATAGAATGAGTTAATTTTATTTATTAATAGTTCCGCACGAGCTGCACTAACTCCAGGGATTCTGCTCCTTCTACTCCTTCTTCCAATGAAGGGATTGAAGAACCTGCTGCTGCTTCTTCAAGTTCTTCTTGCAATGAAGGACCTAGTTCTCTTTCTTCATCATCATCTTCTTCAATAGGATCAATCACGTCAAAATCTTCACACACACACATATATGTATATATATATATATATATATAATATATATATATATATATATATATATATATATATATAATATATATATATATAATATATATATATATATATATATATATATATATATAGATCAGTATATTTAAAATGCCTAAAACAATTCTATACGTGCTCAACCCCTTGGGGAGCAACATTAGTTAAAACATTTATGCCTCAACAATCACATACATAAACATTCTTTTTTGAACCCTTAGTGGTGAGAACACCACAGAATTATGGACTGTGGTGTGTCTCTATTTGACACCAAGAGCACAGACACAATCAGCCGTGTCTCCCTGATGAGTCCGATCCAGCGGACGAAAAGCCTAGGAGCAGGCAATACAAATAAATGTGCCTTCGAGAGGAATTACGATGGTTCCCTCAGGCAGCTAGTGAAGGGCTTCTCATATTTATAGTATATTCCCCCCATTTTCTTCATCTTCAATTATTTTTCTTTTTTTTAAGTTCAAATCTATGCCAAGTCATTACTATAACGACTGAAGAATTGTTAACCTGCACTTGTTTTCCCCACTACTTAATTGTTCAGCATTGTATTGTTTGGTCAATCAGTGGGAGATTGCATCTCTTAGGAGATCCAAGTAAAGGTTGTTCTGTACAATTCGTAGCCACTCACAATGCTTGGTTATTGAACAGCAGAGCTGACCACTCCGACTGTTTCCATATATTTTGATCTCCCTTGTATCCTTGAATGGATCCTCAAGCATAGGCTCAAAGATTGTCCCCTACATTTTTATACTGTTTGAATAATGCTCTTAGTTTTTCAGCAACTTTTTTCCTCTCCACACTTTTGTTTTGTTTCATTTACTACCCTTCGCTGGCTGCTTTAGGGGTGCTGTTGGATTCTTTTTTGAACCCTTAGTGGTGAGAACACCACAGTCTGTGGTGTGTCTCTATTTGACACCAAGAGCACAGACACAATCAGCTGTCCTCCCTGATGAGTCCGATCCAGCGGACGAAAAGCCTAGGAGCAGGCAATACAAATAAATGAGCCTTCGAGAGGAATTACAATGGTTCCCTCAGGCAGCTAGTGAAGGGCTTCTCATATTTTATAGTATATTGCCCCCATTTTCTTCATCTTTAATTATTTTTCTTTTTTTTTAAAGTTCAAATCTTTGCCAAGTCATTACTATAACGACTGAAGAATTGTTAACCTGCACTTGTTTTCCCCCACTACTTAATTGTTCAGCATTTCTCTCTCTCTCTCTCTCCTCTCTCTCTCTCTCTCCTCTATATATATATATATATATATATTATATATATATATATATATATATATATATATATATATATATATAATATATATATATATATAATTTTTTGTTTTTATAAAAAAATGAACTCATACGGCTGAGATCTTGATCCATACAGAAAATCGAAGGAACCCCATGGAATAAAAGGTATAAGGCAGGCTATACTTGTTATAAATAATCAATCAACAGTTCAGCCTAGTCAAAGGTTAACAGTAAAATTTCCTGATCTTGGGGCTGACGATGTTATAATGCCAGGCACTGTTAAACTATCATTTAAAATAAATATTGATTCAGAAGATCCTAATGCTACTGTTGTTGCTAACTTGGGTAGGGCCATCATTAAATCTGTGTTAATTAAATTAGAGGGCAGAGAAGTCTTTTCACTAAACAACACAGACATTTTTACACTCTGTTCTGACCTATGGCTGCCCAGAACAGAAAGAAAAGACAAAGCTTATCAGGGAATACAAGGCCAAATGGTCTTAAACACAGGCTTAATGCTGAGGATGCAAAGGATGATATTAATGACTAGGCAGTAGCACTAGCATTTGGCAACAGATTTGCGTTCCTCTAGATTTTGAATTGTTAAAGACGCATCAGCCATATTACCAAGGCGCACTAAGAGAAAAACTTACTTATGAATTAATATTTAATGACAGTGGGTCTTTCATTCTATCTGAAGACCCTTTAGCTAAATACACAGTTAGTGACATCTCTCTTGAGTTTGATGTTGTTACTAACCCTGAACTGGCTAGAACAGTCTTAAACCAGTATAAAAGTAAGACAGTTATTTATTTTGAAAGAGTTTTACACCACATTACAGAAGATAAAAACAAGCAAGACACTGTTTGGAACATAGCTCTAAGTTATTCTCTTAGGTCCTTAAAGGGAATTTTGTTGCTGTTTACTGAAGTTACAACTCCTTTTCACAGAGAAACTGAGGTGTTTTATAATCCAAAAATTGAGCAGGTGTTTTGCACAATAGACGGCAAGCCTGTTCAGTTGTATTCAGGTGGGCTTTTACCTCACCAACACTTTGATGAAGTAAGGAAGTTGTTTGCTGGAGGTAGACAAACAAATTCTACAGCTGATCTTGTATGTAAAAAACTTCATGATGTAAGACTCGAAGATTGCTTAACAAAACAATATGGACTATGGCTGGATTTTAGATCCACATATGACAACAGATTATTTGGAAGTGGAAGAAGGGTAGGGGCAGATGGCATAACCATACAGATTAACAAGAAAGCAGACGCAAATGGTCAGATACAAATGCACGTTTTTGTGGTTTCTGACGCTCAGTTAAACATTGAAGAAAATAGGCTAACAGAAATAACCTATTAAAATGCAGATTGAAGAAATAACCTATTAAAAACAGATGGACAGTTTGAACTTTCTGCCCAAAGATCCGCACTGCTCGCTTATCTGTGGGATTACTGGATGTGGGAAAACTGTCTTTGTACTTGATTTGTTACAAACAATCTACAGGTTTCATTATGAGTACATTGTTATATTCTACACAACAATTAAGCATAACAAGTCTTGCAAAGAAAAGCAGTTTGTTTGGACAGACGAGAATATATTTTTAGTTGATCCTTGTGACAAGCTGAACGACTGTTTAGAACAATACTATAGGCTATTTGAGGGAACTGAAACACTGTTTATTATTGATGACTGCTCAGCTGAACGAGACATTGTTAAAAAAAAAGAAAAAAACTCTGTCAAAGCTAGCCTATAGTGGCCGCCACGCATTAGTTTCTGTGTGGCTTTTAACTCAGAAATACAATGCTGTCTTAAAAGAGTTTAGATTACAGTTAAAATCAGTTATCTTATTTTAAACTAAGGACAAAGATAGTTTTGAAGAATGTTTAAGTGAAAATTATATAATAAGGGACATGGATGAGCTAAAAAAAATTAAAAGAGCATTTAGAAAAATCTAAGCATGCTAAACTATGTTTGCGGACTGACCCGCCAGTTCAGTACGTTTGTTTATTATAGATTGTTTATAATAGATTGTTTATAATAGATTGTTTATTATAGATTGTTTATTATAGATTGTTTATTATAGATTGTTTATAGCAATATGTTTATAACAATTTTCATATTAAAAAAGAATGTCGCGTGGGCCAGAATCAAAAGCACAGCTAGCTCCTAAATGTGTTGCAGAAGAGCTAAAAGTCATAGCAGACACATTTAAGTTTGATCTGATAGGAGTGCCAGGAAATTTTTATGGATTTGAATACACCGATGATGGGTTTTACAAACGAACAGAAATTGAAGATAAAAAACGGCAGCAACATCCTAAACTGGAACAAATAAGAAATCTAACATTAAACGATCATGGCAAATACGAATACAAATTTTATAGACAAGACGATAACTGGGCATTGATTCCTGAAATTGACTGGGATTTAAAATTTGACTTACTAAGCCCTAATGTATACTTTGATAAGTGTGAAGTTAGTACTCTGACTGTAAGACAACAGGCCGACATCTGCATGCTCGATAAGCCAACTGTTTATTTTAAGCTAACCCTTGAACCGAATACGGATGAATGCAGATAGCCGAACCGAATGCGGATAAGTACAAATTGGGTTAAGCCAGTTATGTGACAATAAGAAAAGCAATTTTAGAATAGCTTTGAATGCAGGAGCCCTTCTTGTTAGCCTTGTCCCAGGATTACAACAGAAAAAGCAGATTGTGATAAAGCCATACGGAAGAAGAGAATATGTGCTAAGCAGAAAGAGGCCCATAGCTGAAGTGGGGGAGACACAGTGACCCTAGAGTTTCTTCCAAAAGGCCCACTACCTAACAAATTTACAATGTTTTTTTTTTGTTTTATCAATCACTCCAAGTCGGTCTGCCTGTAGTTTGGATGAACATATGTTAGCAAGGGGAGTAACAATAAAGTCTGAAAACTTGGATGGGCCTCTTAGGCTTGTTATTGCTATTACTAACGCGGATGAAATAACACTTTTGTATCATCTAACAAAGTCACTGTGAAGGTTGATAAAACTAAACTAATTGTACTTGATTTTTTGTTTTATTAAGTTTGTTGATTTTATTGCGTTTTACTCTGTTGATAAAAGGTGCTGCCAGAAGAGTTAATAAGAATTTTTTTTACAAAATTAATCTTTACAAAATTAATCTTGATTAAAAATGGATGATCAGGTTCAACAGTTTAGATTAAATAACATAACTGACCTTCAAAAGGAAATAGAAAGTGACTTGGATAAGTATAGGGTTACTAGAAAGAAATATGCTGAAGCTTTAAATACTCTGATAAAAAATTGATAACACTTGACTGGGTCTGTTTCTGAACAACTGCATAATTCGAGGATTGGTGGTAAAGACCGAAACAAAAAAGGGGGGTTAAAGAGGAAACAAAAGCAAAGCACAACGTTTCGACTCTTGAGTCTTTTTCAAGTGGCATGAAACTGAGGACACAGGAATTGTTTCAACAAATCTGAAGTGACAAGAACTCAAAAAGCAAACACACACACACACAAAGGGGAAGGCAAGGGGATTGCTTCAACAAATCTGAAGTGATAGAATCAGAAACCCCGCACAACACACCACACCCCCACCACAAAACCACACCACAACCACACAAAACCACACACAAAACACAACACACACACAAAACACACACACAACCCCAGCCCAGATGCACGCCCCACCCTCTTTCCCCCCTTTTTTTCCTTTTCCCCCCCCCCCACACCAAAACCCCCCAGTTGCATGGTATAGTTCGGAGGGTGACTCCATCCTTCAGTCCTTGTGTTCGTCCGTGGGGGTGATCGTACTAGCCTAGAGATCGAGATGATTAAAGGGAAATTTTCGGTGTATGGCATTGAGGGGTTTTTTTTGGTGAACAGAGAGATTGACTATGAAAACGTTAGTCGGGGCTATTAAAATGTGTGCCTAGGGGGTGTCCTTTTTTCAATTGACACCCTGGGTGTTCCTGAATTTTTCATCAGGGTCGGTAGGTTCGCCAGTAGAGTTTTGGAACGAGGTGCAAAAAGAATGTACACCAGGTTGGAGGACGGAAAAGTAAGGGGGATTGATGGTGAAACTTTTGCCATGGGCCCGAGGGTGTTAGGGGTTTTGTATTTAAAAGGGGCAGGTTTTGCATCGGGGTTCGTTGCGAGGTGGTTTCTGGTGGAGAGCTACTCGGTGAGTCTTTGTAGGTGGTCGTATGATGACCCCTGGGGTTTGGTGCCCCGCAGGTATCCCAAAAATGGAGGTTTGTCAAAGGTGGATTGAGTTTGGGGGTTTCCCTAGGATGTCAAAGTTTTTCACAAGGATTTTTTTAAAGGGAGGTTGTGTGGGTGGTAGGTCAGAGTAAGGGATGGTCGGTGACTGATCTTTGTTCTGGGGGGGGTCAGGCCCTGGTCCTGGGGGGCGGGGGCACGTTTGGGGGCATCATGAGATGCTCAGGGTCCCCGCACCCCCGGAAAAGGGAAAACCATCCCAGTTGACCGCAGTTTGAAGTCGTCGCATTGTGACAGTTTCTGGGGGCGAATTGAGAGTAGGGATGTCTTCTTGGGGTAGATGTGGGGGTAGAGGGAATGAGGGTAAGAAGTAAAATCAGTTGCTTTGTAGAACACTGATGTTTTCGTTGATCGTGCTGGTGGTGGATATTTAAATGTTAGAAAGATACAGTTTTTTCAGAGATGGTGTGGGTAAATTTTTCAGGGCTGGGGGAATAAAGACACAAAGTGCATGAAAAAAAAGTTCCCCTTTGGTGCTTGTGGTGTTTTAAATGATGTCGTTATGAAGGTCGAAAAATGGAGGGACACGTCCGGGATACGAAGAGATTATTGCTCCTCGATAAAAACCAAAAAAGGGATGCGTAACTGGCCCCATTTTGGTCCCCATCCCAAACCCTGGGTTTGAACGAATGGCAATCGCCAAAGCAAAAAATTTTCAGTGTGGACGTTTGCCAGTTTAGGATGGTTGTGATGTCGATGTAAAAGGTGTTTTTCAAAAAATTTTTTTGGCTGTAGACCCTCATTGTGGGGGATGTCGTGGACAGAGAAGTGACATCAGGGTAAATAAAAAACGGTCAGATCCACCCGGGGGAAAAAGGGAAATTGGTCAAACAGTTAAAGGGGCGTGTTTGGTGCCCTTGACAAAGGTTTGGGCAGGAGTAACAAGGGGTTGCAGGAGAGAGTCGAAAAATTGTGAAAAAAGGGTTTTGTCGGCGGGAACAGGCGGATACTAGGGACGTCCGGGTTTTTGGGCCTTGTGAATTTTTGGAGGGCATAAAATTTGGACCCCCGGGGGTTTCAAACCCACAGTCTTGAGGCTTCATTTGGGGAGATGACCGATGCAAAGTCCTTTGACAATTTTCCTTACGAGGGCGTTGTCTTTTTTACTGTTGGTTTCTTCAATGGGGTGTAGAAAGGTGTCGAAGCTTTTTTTTTTACTTCCTTTTATGTGCCTTTGCCCACCCTATGCCCACCCTTGCGGCGGGGTTTGATTACCTATCGTTTTTTTTTCAAATATTAGTGCTTCCTTCATCGGACGGTTGGGAGTGTTTCAGAGGTTGGAAGCTTAGTTTTGGTTTCCTGGTGCATTGTCAATGTAAAAATCAAGGGAAAGAAAATTCTCCGGGTTTTGGGTGTCCTTTTCCCACGCCCCTTTTGGGGGAAGAGGTGAGGTGTATTGTTTTTTTTGTATTTGCGAGGGGGCACTGGTCTTGAAAGTGTGCTGAAAGGCGTAATCGGGAAAAAAAATTGTTGGCAGTGATGGTGTGGACAGGAAGTTTGTTCGGGGTTTCGAGGGAAAAACTTTAAACCAGGGTTTAAAAGGCTTTTTTTTGTCTGGGGGTGAACATCATCAGGAAGGGTACTCCCCAGTTTATCAGAGCCCACGGGGTTTGGGGAGTGGGCGTGGGTCACTTGTTTTTCCCTTTTGGCAAAAGTTGGTTTGGGTTTCTTGCTTTTTTTTCTTTGGCTTTCATGTAGGTCTGGTTGGCGTTTTCACAGTTTAAATGATGAACCTTTTTATGTTCTTCTGAACACAGGTAAGCCATTTGGTGGGGGAAGGCTTTGATGAGTCTTCTTTGCTTTTTCTGTTTGGGTGTAAAAATTTTGGGTTGCTTGGACATCAGGTTGTAAGCTTGCTTTGAAAAGAATCTTGAGTTCACGTTCTTTTTTTATGAAGGATGGTGTGAAATTTAACGAACATAAGGTGACTTGTGTCTTTGAAGACGGATTAAAACAAATTATGACTGGAAAATCTTGTCTTTCAATGTTGTTTGAGGTGGCACACCAGTCCTGTGGAAATAGGGAGCTTCAAAAATTGGAGCGCGGATAAGATAGGTTATGAGAGCGCATAACACAGAGGGAAAAAAAAAGACAGACGATTCAATGTTGACATGAGATCACAATACAGGTTGGCAGCCGGGAGGTGGTACATAAAAATGATAAAACTTGACGGGTCTTTTCTGAACAACTGTTTTAAATCGAGGATTGGTGGTAAGACCGAAACAAAAAAGGGGGTTTAAAGGAAACAAAAAGCAAAGCACAACGTTTCACTCTTCGAGTCTTTTTCAAGTGGCATGAAAATGAGGACAAGAATTGTTTAAAATCGAAACAAACTCAGAAAACCCCGCACACACACACCACCACACCACACACACACACACACACACACCACACACACACACACACACACACACACACACCACACACACGCCCCCCACCCCCCCCTTTTTCTTTCTCCCCCCCCCCAACCACACAACCCAGTTCGCACTGGTATAGTTCGAGTGGTGACTCATCACTTCAGTCCTTGATGTTCAGTCCGTGGGAGTGATCGTCCTTGTAGAGATCAGGTGATTCAAGGAATTTTCGGTGTATGGATCTGAAGTGTTTTTTTGCACAGAGGTTTGATGAAACACGTTGAGCAGGGAATGTATGTGGTGCCTATGGGGTGTGCCTTTAGGGTGCGATAGTTGACAGCCTGGAGTTGTTCCCTGAATCTTCATCCAGGGCCGGTAGGTCTCGCCACAGTAGTTTGGAACAGAGGCTGAAGAAAGTACACCAGGTTGGAGGATCGGAAGTGAAGGGGGATCTGAGGTGAAACTTTGCCTGATGGGCCCCTGAGGGTGTTAGTGGTTGTATTTAAAAAGGGGCAGTTTTGCTCGGGGTTCGTTGCAGGGTGGTTTCCTGGTGAGAGCTACTCGGTGATCTTTGTAGGTGGCTCGTACTAGATGATCCCTGAGTTGGTGTCCCGCAGGTATGCCACTAATGGGGATGTTCGAAGGTGGACTTGAGTTTAGGGTCTCCCCGGATGTCTAAGTTTTTCACAATGTGTTTTTACGGAGGTTGGTGTGGGTGGTAGGTCGAGTAAGGACTGGTCGGTCAAGTGATCTTGTTCTGAGACGGGGTCATGGCCTGATCCTGGGGGGCGGGGCCGATTGGTGGCATCGATGATGACTGCTTCAGGTACCCCACTTCCGGAAGAAGGAACACATCCATTGACCTGCAGTTTGAAGTCGTCGTCATGCTGCACAGTCTTCTGGCGACAGAATTGAGAGTGGGAGTTCTTTCTTGTAGACTTGTAAGACACCAGAGTATGAAACTAGAAGTTGCTTGTGCTTGTGGTTTTCGTTGAGTCTTATGTGCGTGAAAATGGAGGATACGTCCAGGATACGAAGTGTTTATTGGCTCTCGATAACCCATAGAAGGAGCGTAAGCGGCCTCTTGGTGCCATAGCACCCTCGGGTTTTGAACAAGTGGCATGGAAGCGCTGAAAAATCGGTCAGGTCAGGCGTCGAGTCTTAGGATGTGTGATGTCGATGTCAAAGGTGCTGTTCTTAAAAAGGTTTATGGCTGTAGACCACTCTGGGGGACGTGTGGTACAGAGAAGGAAATCCTGGTAAATAGGAAGGTCAGATCCATCGGTGGAAATGGATTGGTTCAAAGTGTGCGTGATTGGGTCCTGACAAAGGTTGGCAGTGGGTGCAGGCAGAGAAGTATCTGGAAATAAGAAAGGGAAAATGAGTTGTCGGAAAGGAAAGGTAAATTGGGACGTCAGGGTGAAACCAACGAAACTAAACAACATTTTGCCAAAAGGAAATCAAGTGACCCAGCCATTCCAAGCACCAGTCGACATGAAAACTGGGATCATTTATGATGTTCATCTCCAGCAAAAGAAGCTTTAACGTTTAAGTTTGTCCCTCTGAACCCGAACAACTCGTCACACTCTATTGCAAAATTTTTCCCCAGATTGCCCTTGCATTTTCCCTTTTAGGCTGCTCCTCTCGACAAGTACAAACAACAATGACTTCGCTCACTCTTCCAAAGGGCGTGGAATATGGACACCCAAACAGGAGAATTCTCTTCCGTTGATTTTTACATGCATGCCACAGGAAATCAAAACCTAAGCTTCCAACTCTGAATCACTCAACTGTCCGATGATGAGTGGAGACACTACATGATTTAGAAAAGAACAGATGAGGTAACAAACCTGCGACAAGGGTGTGGATAGTGGTGTGGCAAAGGCTTTGAAAGGAAAAAAACACAGCTGGTTACACGACTTTCACCATTTTGATGAACAACGTAAAAAAGGACAACGCCCTCGTAAGGAAAATTGCAATGGAGCTATTGGAATCGGGCATTCAATGAAAAGGCTGTGGTTAGACCCGGGATTAAACATCTTGCCCTTCAAATTCACAAGGCAAACACCCTTGACGTCCCTAGACCGCTTTTCCTGTCCACAATCTTGATTCTAAATTCCTCGACTTCCTGCAACGTTGGTTAGTTCTGCCTCCTTTCAAGGACACAATCACGCCTTACTTTTGACATTTATTTTCACGGATGTCTGACGTTTCTTAGTTACCATGGGGGCCTTCTGTGAACGAGCATCCCCCTAATGAGGGTTACAGGCATAAAACTTTTCTGAAGAACGCACTTGTTTACTCTTAACAACCAACTTCTGAATTTCCTGCACTGAACAGTTTCTGTTCGGCGATTTCACTTCGTTTCCCAGGGGTGGCTTTGGGCACAGAGGGGCCCATAGACGAAATCCTTTTATTTTGCTGGAGCAGTAATCTCTTCGTATCCTGGATGTGCCCATTTTACGCTTAGCGGACTCAAGATACACAAGCCAAGCTAACGTTATTCAAACCTTTTGTTACCAACCAAATTCACCTACACCATCTCGAACACTGTATCTTTATTAGAACATCAGTTTTATCCACACCAGATAATGAAAACATGTGTTTAAAAGCAATGATTCAAATTTTAGTCAATAACAGCCACTTCACCGAGTCTTCTCAATTATGTCGCCTCAGAAGACTGTGCAGCAATGACGAGACTTCAAACTGCAGGTCAACGGATGTGTTCCTTCTCACGGAAGCGCGGACCTGAAGCATCATCACAGCCACCAACATGCCCCCAGCACCCGACTCAGGCATGACCCTCCGAACAATCAGTCTCCACCAGTCCTTTCTGACCTACCACCCACACAACTCCCAGTTTAAAAACACATGTGAAAACTTGACATCCTGGTGAAGACTAAACTCAAGTCACTTCGACAACATTAGTGGCATACCTGCGGGCACCACCTCAGGGATCATCTAGTACGAGCACTACAAAGATCACTAGTACTCACAGGAACACCGCTGCAACGACCCTTGCAAACTGCCTTTAAAAAAACCTAACACCCTCAGGGCCATCAGGCAAAGTTTCACATCAGATCCCTTCACTTGCGTCCTCCAACCTGGTGATTCTTCTCGCCCTGTCAAATTACTGTGCGAGAACCGGACACTGGATGAAGTTCAGGGAACATTCCAGGCTGTAACTTGAAGATCCCCTAGGCTATGTTTTTTAAACCTGGCATTGTTCTATGTCTTCTCTGCTGTTTCCCAAACACTCAGATGCATACACCGAAAATTCCTTGAATCATCTCTGATCTAGGTAGGTAGCTCCCCACGGAGAATCAAGGCTGATGTGAGGAATCATTGATTTACCATGGAACGTGTTGTGTGTGTGGGGTGGGGGGGTTGGAAAGAAAAATGGGGGGTAGGGTGTGGCGTGCATGGGGGTCTGGCGGTGTGTGGTGGTTTTGTGGGTGGTGGGGGATGTGGGTGTGTGTGTGGTGTGTGTTGTGTTGGTGTGTGTGTGAGTGGGTTTTTGGTTGTTTGGGGTTTTTGTGGGTGTGGTGGTCTTGCGGAGTTTGAGTTTTGCCTCTTTTGTTTAAACATTCTGTGTCCTCAGTTATGACTAAAAGACTCGAGAGTCGAAACGTTGTGCTTTGCTTTTGTTTCCTCTTTAACCCCTTTTTTTGTTTCGGCTTTACCAATCGAATTATACAGTTTTTTAAATACTCTTTCGTATGTAATTACTGTCTCATCAGCTGTAGCTAGCGTAAGTGCTGGGTCTAGTGTTGCACTTTTAGCTACTGGGGCTGGAGCACCAGTCTCTTTAGCTTTTGGGGGTGTTGGGTTAGGTTTTAAGTGCGGTGTCCACGATTATGAGTGCTGTGTAAAAACATTAACACCCAAATTACAAAAGCACACTGCCATTGTAGCCCTAGCATCAGCAAAACATTGTTCATTAAGATTGAGAATAAGCAAATCATTACAGGATGAAAACATTTCAGACGAAGAATTTCAGCGTCTTATGGCTGATGGTGAGGATTACAGACGACAAAAAACTGAACTTCAAAAGGAGTGGAGAAAGGCTTTTTCATCACAACAAGTAGACACTGATGCAATTAAACAGAAGATTGAAAAACAAGCGATCAGTTAACCCCAAAATAGGTTAAAAAATAAATCATAAGTTAAAAAATAGGATATGAATTAAAATAAATCATAAGTTTAACAAAAATAAATCATAAGTTTAACAAAAATAAATCATAAGTTTAACAAACAAAAAAAGACTATAAATTAACATTCATACTATTTGGTTTAACTAACAGGCACTGTATTTGGTGGGACAACTTGCAGCTCTTCACGAACAAAGGATCTTTTAGGGGCAGGCTTTTTAGAAGAAAGAGTCTCATTAGAAAAAAGAGTTTCTCTTAAATAATACAAGGAGGGGCTTTTTTTATATTCTTTTAACTTCATATACGAATACTCTCCATATAGGGTCTGTGGCTTTAATTCTAACATCATCTTCTGCCTCTCCAGGAGCATACAAGTACCTTACTTTTAGTCCAAGCGCCAAGAGTTTTTGTGTTTTAACGACCAGTTGATTGCCTTGCGCCTCTTCAGTAATGCTTTTTTTAAATTTGATTGCATTTACTGGTTTAAGACCTGTTGCTTTAAATTCTTCATTGTTCATGGCACGTAAGACTGCTGGCAACCTTCTGACCCATTCTGTGTTGCGTGCTCTGTCCATAATTTCTTTTGTGATATTGATAGGTAAACAGACGTTCAGCTAGATTCTTATTAAAGTTTTCTACTAGGGCTTGTGAGCGATGGTTGCCTGGAATCCCCCTCTTAACCGTAACCCAGTGTTTTAAAAGCAGTTGGTTTACAGCTCCTTTAAACTCTTTTCTATCATCAACCTGGACATCCTAGGATACTTAATGGCCTCGCATGATATTTGTTGTACCCCATGAACGGCC
>CM031605.1:76081557-76109494 GCA_018398815.1 Conus ventricosus | reverse complement strand
GTCCCACCAAATACAGTGCCTGTTAGTTTAAACAAATAGTATGAATGTTAATTTATAGTCTTTTTTTGTTTGTTAAACTTATGAATTTTTTTTTGTTAAACTTATGATTTATTTTTTGTTAAACTTATGATTTATTTTAATTCATATCCTATTTTTTAACTTATGATTTATTTTTTAACCTATTTTGGGGTTAACTGATCGCTTGTTTTTCAATTTCTGTTTAATTGCATCAGTGTCTACTTGTTGTGATGAAAAAGCCTTTCTCCACTCCTTTTGAAGTTCAGTTTTTTGTCGTCTGTAATCCTCACCATCAGCCATAAGACGCTGAAATTCTTCGTCTGAAATGTTTTCATCCTTAATGGTTTGCTTATTCTCAATCTTAATGAACAAAGTTTTGCTGATGCTAGGGCTACAATGGCAGTGTGCTTTTGTAATTTGGGTTTTAATTTTTTTAAACAGCACTCATAATCGTGGACACCGCCCCTAAAACCTAACCCAAACGCCCCCAAAAGCTACCAGAGACGGGTGCTCCAGCCCCATTAGCTAAAAGAGCAACACTAGACCCAGCATTTACGCTAGCACAGCTGATGAGCCAGAAATTTAAATACGAAAGAGTATTTAAAGCTTCAAGCATATTTCTTTCTAGTAACCCAAATACTTATCCAAGTCACTTTCTATTTCCTTTTGAGGTCAGTTATGTTATTTAATCTAAACTGTTGAACCTGATCAATCCATTTTTAATCAAGTTAATTTTGTAAAGATTAATTTTTGTAAAAAAATCTTATTAACTCTTCTAGCAGCACTTTACAACGAGTAAAAACGCAATAAAATCAACAAACTTAATAAAACAAAAAAATCAAGTACAATTATTTTTAGTTTTATCAACCTTCACAGTGACTTGTTAGATGTACAAAAATGTTTATTTCATCCGGGGGCGTTAGTAATAGAAATTAACAAGCCTAAGAGGCCCATCCAAGTTTCAGACTTTATTTTTTACTCGTCCCCTTGCTAACACATGTTCATTCCAAACTACAGGCAGACTGACTTGGAGTGATTGATAAAACAAAACAAAAAAAATTGTAAATTGTTAGGTAGGGGGCCTTTTTTGGAAGAAACTCAAAAGGGTCACTGTGTCGTCCGCCACTTCAGCTATGGCCCTCTTTCTGCTTAGCACATTTTCCCTCTTCTTCCGTATGGCTTTATCACAATCTGCTTTTTCTGTTGTAATCCTGGGACAAGCTAACAAGAAGGGCTCCTGCATTCAAAGCAACTCTAAAATTGCTTTTCTTATAATCACATAACTGGCTTACCCAATTTGGTACTTATCCGCATTCGGTTCGGCTATCCGCATTCATCCGAAATTCGGTTTAAGGTTAGTTTAAAAATAAACAGTTGGCTTATCGAGCATGCAAAATGTCGGCCAGTTGCCCTTACAGTCAAGTACTAACTTCACATGGTGTCAAAAGTGGGATCACAGCCCACAGAAAGTATGGTTTGATGTTTTATGTTAACATTGTTAGAGTGTCAAGATTGTTAAGCAAAAATGGCGAATGAGGAACAACAACAACAGAGACATTTTTACAGCCAACATTCCAGCTCCTTCAAAACTAACCTTCAAGGCCATGTAGAAACATCATGGAAAAGTTCAAACGTCAGTGGCAGAACTATGCGATCGCCTCTAGACTCAACAAAGAAGAAAAGGAGGACCAGTGCGCCTTTTTTCCTTGCCTGCATTGGAGAAGATGCTCTGGAAGTTTTCGATGGACTTCCTTTTGCAGAAGGAGAGAACAAAACGACATTGATCTTGTCATCAAGGAGTTTGAAGTTTTGTATAGACACAACGTGTGAAGCATACGAGTCATACAAGTTCCACAAGAGAGAGCAGGAGACTGGAGAAACCCATTGATGCTTTGTCGCCGCCCTCAGACGAGCTGCAAAAACATGCAATTTCAAGGAAGAAGAAAGAATGATTCGCGACAGAGTTGTGATTGGCATTAGGGATGTTGCTTTTCGTAAGAACTGCTCGAAGTGAAAGACCTTGACCTCCAGAAAGCTGTGCAGATATGCAGAGCTCAAGAGAGCAACGCAGACCCAGAGGGAGTCCATGTCCAGGGAGATCGTGTCAGCCGCCTCACAGACACAAGCTCAAAAACAGCCAAAACCCCAGAGAGCCTAAGGGAAACAGCCACAGCTCTAATCAGCGCGACCAAAACGTGCACCGGACAGCACATGCTATTGATGTGGCAGAGACGGGCCATAACCGAAATGATTGTCCAGAAAAGTCAGCCAGATGCAGAAAGTGTTCCAAACCGGGACATTTTGCGGTGGTGGGGCAGGTCAGCGGGCCCAAAAATTCATTGGAAAAAGGGGAGGAAAAAGAAGAACAGTCAGATGAGTTACTATTTGGGGAGGGTGTGATTGGGAAGTCAATGGCCCTTGGGAAAGTCCCCATCCAGTTAGAAGGATTTCCCAGACCATGATTTTTAAGCTAGATACAGGTGCCGATGCCCATGGTCATACCAGGGAAGATGATCCCCAAGGGAAAACGTCCACGGGAGAAAACCAAGAAAAGTCTATGGACCAGGAAAAAAGGGAAACACTGTCCTGGGCCCAAATTCCAGAAAAAATTTACCTACAAAGAAAAGACAGTCACACAGGACATCTACGTCACCAAAGACTAGAAGAGCCATTGCTGGTCGCCCAGCTATCTCTGCCCTTCAGATGATAGAAAAAGTGAACGCTGTCAGTGACAAGGAAGCCCAGTACAGGAGAGAGTTCCCCACACACTTCAGCGGCCTAGGTAACCTGACAAGCTCTACTTTACAAAATACACCTCCAGAAAGATTGCAAACCATATGCTGTGACCTCACCACGTCGACTTGCCCTTCCACTCCAAGACAAAGTCAAAGAAAACTAGACAATCTGCAACAACTTGGAGTCATTCCTGTCTCGAAAACAACGGACTGGTGTGCTCCAATAGTTTGTAGTGCAAAAATCAAAAAACAGGGTCAGAATCTGTGTGGATTTCACAAAACTGAATGAGGGGGTCAAACGTGAGAACTTTGCACTTCCTTCCACCGACCAGCTTCTCGCCCAGTTTTCGGATCCACAGTCTTCACCAAACCAGACTGCAACAGGGGTTTCCATCAGATGCCACTGGAGACTGAGTCACAGGAACTGACTACCTTTATTACGCCCTTCCGAAGGTTCTGCTATACCAGACTCCCTTTCGGTATAAGCTCAGGCCTAGAGATCTTCCAGCGCACCATGACCCACTTGCTTGCGGGTCTCCCAGGTACCATCTGTGACATGGATGACATCCTCGTTCATGGGGGGAAGACCAGAAACAACATGATGAACGCCTCCGCCAGGTGATGCAGAAGCAGAGTGATGCTGGGACTGACTCTGAACCCGACAAATGTGAATTTTCAAAGCCGTCGATCAAGTTCTTTGGGACAGATCATCTCCCCAGAGGCATCACCATTGACCCTGAAAAGTCGCCGCCATCACAAATTTTCCAAAACCAACCAACATTACTGAACTGAGACGTCTACTTGGTATGGTCAACCACGTCGCCCAAATTTGCTGGTGCCAATCTGGCAGACAACACCAGGGGTCTCAGAGACCTCCTGAAGAAAGAAAATGACTGGACATGGGATGCCCCACAAGAAGAAGCCTTCCAACACATCAAAAGACAGCTCAGCTCAGCACCTGTTCTGGCTCACTACAGCCCGAGCCGGAAGACCCTCCTGTCTGCAGACCCTCGTCCTATGGCCTTGGAGCAGTACTGCAGCAGAAACAGGATGACGGCATTTCAAACCAGTCTTCTATGCATCCAGATCACTCACTCCAAAGGAGCACACTATGCCCAAGTGGAGAAAGAAGCATTGGGGGTGGCCTGGGCAGCGAGAAATTTCGAGAGTACATCACAGGTATCAAAGACTGGTCATTGAAACAGATCACAGACCACCTGACCCTCTTGAAGACCAAACATCTCGATGAGCTGTCACCTCGTCCCGCTGCGATTCCACAATGCGTGTGATGCGATACTCCTTCCAGATGGAATACAAAAATGGGAAGGGCTTGATCACTGCGGTGCCCTGTTTTAGAGCACCAGTTCGACTGGCACAGAAAGAAGACAAACACTAGAAGAAGAAGCTGACTCCATGGTGGATCAGGTCCTCTCCAGTGCTCCAGCCCACCATCGAGACTCGACCAATCCGGGAAGAGCTTAGCAAGGACTCAGGCTGCTCAGAAAAACAAAGATTCATTCATCAGGATGGCGCGAACACTGCCCTAATGAAAAGAATCCAGCCATACTGGTCTGTTCGACAGTATCTCAGCGTTGAACAAGACCTCCTGCTTATGGAACCAGACTGGTCATCCCCGAGAAAAATGAGGCCAGACATCCTGGAGAAAATTCATAAAGGGACATCAAGGATCGTCAAGTGTCGGCTCCGAGCACGAGAAAGTGTTGGTGGCCAGGCTTGTCTGCCCAGTCGAGTCTATGGTGGAACACTGTCCTATCTGCGTTCGAGAGAGACATCCCCCAGAGCCCTATTCCCACAGAAAACCCCTGATTACCCCGGGAGAAGATAGCGTGACCTTTTCGACGAGAAAGAACATACCTGATCGTTGTGACTTATTCCTAGATTCACAGCTACCCTCCCAGCAAACTACCGCCTACTGTGTGATCAACCCACCAAGAGCAGTTTTGCAGACATGAATCCCCGAAGTTTTATTGACAAATGGGTGCCCGTCACCACTGCCCTTTGCAGCCTTCGCAAGAAATATGGATTCACACATGTCACCAGCATCCATACTCCCTCAAGCTAAAGGAAAGCAAGAGAGCAGTACAGACAGTGGAGTCTCTCATAAGAAAGCAAAGACCCTTACCTGGCTCCCTCACATCGGGCAACACCACTTCAGCAGGGGCTGAAACCCAGGGGAGCTACTCATGGGGCAAAAAGCGCGAACCACAGTACCCATGCTGCCATCAACCTTGAACCAGGGGGAAAAAAAGAAAAAAAACTTCGAAGAGCGGACAGAGTTGTCAAACAAAGCAGAAGATGAACTTTGACAAGCACATCGCACAAACAGCTTCCGGTCCTATGAAGTGCAGACTCCATGGCAGAAAAGAGGAGGAACCGCGTCACCTGGTCCCCGGAACTCAAACCTCAGACCCCTTGCAGAGTTCCAGAAGAGGCCTCCTCTCTGTACCAGGGTCCAGGGAGATCCTGCAGAGGGGGACGAAACCGGGTCCTGAGACCGAGAAAACCAAGCGGCCCGAGCCGGGCCCCTACCCCGTCCCCCAAAACCCCATCAAGCAAACAACTGTCTCCCGGCTACGCTCCAAACTCCAGACGTGGGGGCCCCATCCAGAGGCAATCCCCACCAGAAGACCAGCCTGCTATCCTATGTCCAAACCTCTAGATTGCCGTGCCATGAGGAAGCCAGACCGTCTGGACCTCTGACCTGGTTCCCTGGATGCTACGTTTGAAGAAAAAAACCCAGAGACGCTAACGTTTATAAATCTATGCCCATTTTCCCGAAAGAAAGGGGGGTGTCACATAATTGGCTTTACCCAATTTGTACTTATCCGCATTCGGTTCGGCTATCCGGGTTCATCCGTATTCGCTTCAAGGGTTAGCTTAAAATAAACAGTTTGGGTTATCGAGCATGCAGATGTCGCCTGTTGTCTTACAGTCAGAGTACTAACTTCACACTTATCAAAGTATACATTAGGGCTTAGTAAGTCAAATTTTAAATCCCAGTCAATTTCAGGAATTAAGCCCTGTTTACGTCTTGTCTATAAATTTTTTAAATTTGTATTTGCCATGATCGTTTAAGGTTAGATTTCTTATTTGTTCCAGTTTAGGATATTGCTGCCCTTTTTATCTTCAATTTCTGTTCGTTTTTAAAACCCATCATCGTGTACTCAAATCCATAAACATTTCCTGGGACTCCTATCAGATTTAAACCAAATGTGTCTGCTAGGACTTTTAGCTCTTCTGCAACACATTTAGGAGCTAGCTGTGCTTTTGATTCTGGCCCGTGCGACATTTTTTAATAAGAAAATTGTTATAAACATTTTTGTTATAAACAATCTATAATTAAACAATCTATAATAAACAATCTATTATAAACAATATATAACAATCTATAACAAACAAACGTACTGAACTGGCGGGTCAGTCCGCAAACATAGTTTAGCATGCTTAGATTTTTCTAACTGCTCTTTTAATTTTTTTTAGCTCATCCCTGTCCCTTATTATATAATTTTCACTTAAACATTCTTCAAAACTATCTTTGTCCTTAGTGTAAAATAAGATAACTTATTTTAAAGTAATCTAAAGTCTTTTAAGACAGCATTGTATTTCTGAGTTAAAAGCACACAGAAACTAATGCGTGGCGGCCACTATAGGCTAGCTTTGACAGAGTTTTTTCTTTTTTTTTTAACAATGTCTCGTTCAGCTGAGCAGTCATCAATAATAAACAGCGTTTCAGTTCCCTCAAATAGCCTATAGTATTGTTCTAAACAGTCGTTCAGCTTGTCACTAGGATCAACTAAAAATATATTCTCGTCTGTCCAAACAAACTGCTTTTCTTTGTAAGACTTGTTATGCTTAATTGTTGTGCAGAATATAACAATGTACTCATAATGAAACCTGTAGATTGTTTGTAACAAATCAAGTACAAAGACAGTTTTCCCACATCCAGTAATCCCACAGATAAGCGAGCAGTGCGGATCTTTGGTAGAAAGTTCAAACTGTCCATCTGTTTTTAATAGGTTATTTCTTCAATCTGCATTTTAATAGGTTATTTCTGTTAGCCCTATTTTCTTCAATGTTTAACTGAGCGTCAGAAACCACAAAAACGTGCATTTGTATCTGACCATTTGCGTCTGCTTTCTTGTTAATCTGTATGGTTATGCCATCTGCCCCTACCCTTCTTCCACTTCCAAATAATCTGTTGTCATATTGGATCTAAAATCCAGCCATAGTCCATATTGTTTTGTTAAGTAATCTTCAAGTCTTACATCATGAAGTTTTTTACATACAAGATCAGCTGTAGAATTTGTTTGTCTACCTCCAGCAAACAACTCCTTACTTCATCAAAGTGTTGGTGAGGTAAAAGCCCACCTGAATACAACTGAACAGGCTTGCCGTCTATTGTGCAAGACACCTGCGCAATTTTTGGATTATAAAACACCTCAGTTTCTCTGTGAAAAGGAGTTGTAACTTCAGTAAACAGCAACAAAATTCCCTTTAAGGACCTAAGAGAATAACTTAGAGCTATGTTCCAAACAGTGTCTTGCTTGTTTTTTATCCTCTGTAATGTGGTGTAAAACTCTTTCAAAATAAATAACTGTCTTACTTTTATACTGGTTTAAGACTGTTCTAGCCAGTTCAGGGTTAGTAACAACATCAAACTCAAGAGAGATGTCACTAACTGTGTATTTAGCTAAAGGGTCTTCAGATAGAATGAAAGACCCACTGTCATTAAATATTAATTCATAAGTAAGTTTTTCTCTTAGTGCGCCTTGGTAAATATGGCTGATGCGTCTTTAACAATTCAAAATCTAGAGGAACGCAAAATCTGTTGCCAAATGCTAGTGCTACTGCCAATCATTAATATCATCCTTTGCATCCTCAGGATTAAGCCTGTGTTGAAGACCATTTGGGCCTTGTATTCCCTGATAAGCTTTGTCTTTTTCTTTCTGTTCTGGGCAGCCATAGGTCAAAACAGAGTGTAAAATGTCTGCGTTGTTTAGTGAAAAGACTTCTCTGCCCTCTAATTTAATTAACACAGATTTAATGATGGCCCTACCCAAGTTAGCAACAACAGTAGCATTAGGATCTTCTGAATCAATATTTATTTTGAATGATAGTTTAGCAGTGCCTGGCATTATAACATCGTCAGCCCCAAGATCAGGAAATTTTACTGTTAACCTTTGACTAGGCTGAACTGTTGATTGATTATTTATTTAAAAAGTATAGTCTGCCTTATATCTTTTATTCCATGGGGGTTCCTTCGATTTTCTGTATGGATCAAGATCTCAGCCGTATGAGTTCATTTTCTTTATAAAAAACAAACACACAAAATATATATTATATATAATTTATATATATATATATTATATATATATATATATATATATATATATAGATAGATAGATATATATATATATATAGAGAGAGAGAGAGATCAGTATATTAAAATGCCTAAAACAATTTTTTTAAGTGCTCAACCCCTTGGGGAGCAACATTTAGTTTCCTCTTTTAACTATATATATATATATATATATAATATATTATATAATGCTGAACAATTAAGTAGTGGGGGGAAAACAAGTGCAGGTTAACAATTCTTCAGTCGTTATAGTAATGACTTGGCAAAGATTTGAACTTAAAAAAAGAAAAAATAATTAAATAGGAAGAAAATGGGGGGAATATACTATAAATATGAGAGGCCCTTCACTAGCTGCCTGAGGGAACCATCGTAATCGCTCTCGAAGGCACATTTATTTGTATTGCCTGCTCCTAGGCTTTTCGTCCGCTGGATCGGACTCTGATTGTGTCTGTGCTCTTGGTGTCAAATAGAGACACACCACAGTCCATAATTCTGTGGTGTTCTCACCACTAAGGGTTCAAAAAGAATCCAACAGCACCCCTAAAGCAACCAGGGCAGGGTAGTAAATGAAACAAAACAAAAGTGGAGAGGAAAAAAGTTGCTGAAAAACTAAGAGCATTATTCAAAACAGTATAAAATTGTAGGGCCAATCTTTGAGCCTATGCTTGAGGATCCATTCAAGGATACAAGGGAGATCAAAATATATGGAACAGTCTGAAGTGGTCAGCTCTGCTGTTCAATAACCCAAGCATTGTGAGTGTTTAAAAATTGTACAGAACAACCTTTACTTGGATCTCCTAAGAGATGCAATCTCCCACTGATTGACCAAACCATAGAATGCTGAACAATTAAGTAGTGGAGGAAAATAAGTGTAGGTTAACAATTCTTCAGTCATTATAGTAATGACTTGGCATAGATTTGAACTTTTAAAAAAAGAAAAATAATTGAAGATGAAGAAAATGGGGGGAATATACTATAAATATCTATCTATCTATCTACTATCTATCTATCTATCTATCTATCTATCTATCTATCTATCTATCTATCTATCTATCTATCTATCTATCTATTATATATATATATATATTATATTATATATATATATATATATTAGACAAGGTAGTGAATACCAGCGAGATTTTTAAAAAAATGCTCGACCGAACTGGGAGCAACATTTGTTAAAAGGTAAGGTTTAAATATCTACAGCGCTGTTTCTGATGATTGCATTGCATGAAACAGCGCTGTAGATAGTTTTTAAACCTTACCTTTTAACAAATATATATAATATATATATATATTATATATATTATTATTATATAATATATATATTAATATTATATATATATATTATATATATATGTGTGTATGTGTGTGTGTGTGTGTGTGTGTGTGTGTGTGTGTGTGTGTGTGTGTGTGTGTGTGTGTGTGTGTGTATGTAAACATGGATGAAGATTTTGACGTGATTGATCCTATTGAAGAAGATGATGATGAAGAAAGAGAACTAGGTCCTTCATTGCACGAAGAACTTGAAGAAGCAGCAGCAGGTTCTTCAATCCCTTCATTGGAAGAAGGAGTAGAAGGAGCAGAATCCCTGAGTTAGTGCAGCTCGTGCGGAACCATTAATAAATAAAATTAACTCATTCTACATAAGCATAGTACAAGAACCACCAGAAGACCACAGCCCTTTTGATTTAAGACCGATAAAAGTAATCATCTGTATATAAGGACCAGTAAAGGAGATTTTGTAAGAGGAACTACAAAGCCAGACCCAAACAAGTTTTTAAAACTAAGCACAATTAGACAGAGGCTCCCATTTGCTGACCAAAGCCGATTAAACATTTCGCGTCTAATGTCTGAGGTAGCTAGTCTTTTACAAAGCACAGTGCAAGAGTTGCCAACACAATCTGAAATGCAAACATCTCTCTTCAAGAATTAAGTCAACAAGCAGATGAACTAATAGCAGAAATTGACACGAGTTTAAATGAGGAGACACAGTTGAAAACAATTGACCGTTCTCCATTGCCTGTGCGTGAAATTATGGGTCTTAATGCTGCTCTACGGACAATAAAGGGCGAACTAGCAAGCAATGTGGCAAACTTGGTGAGCTAGATAGACAAATAGAAGAAGAAAACAATAAACTGGCTAATGCAGATGATAACAATCTAGGGCAAGAGGAAAAAGCTAGAATACAACAGAAAATACCAGATTTAATGCTAGAAAGATCAGCTAGATTAACACTGTTATCTACTAATAGAGCACAGCTAACATCACAAACAAGCAGAATCAGAGAACTATAAACAGAATACCTAATGAAAATACTTACGTTAGCAGAAAGAATAAGGACTCTGTTCAGAGAACAAGGGATTATAATAGTTAGTATAATAACAGCCATTGGGTTTTGCTTTCTCTACACTCATTTATGCATTAAACTGGTGGTGCGCCAGACAGGGCCAGTAGCGCCTCCAGTGCCTCAGCCTAGTAAAAGTTGGGTTAGAAAACAATTACACCACCTAGCAAACTTATTAAAGAAATTAGCTGCTAAAGCGCTTGATGCTCTGCCTGGGATAGTAGGCAGTGTTGTTAGTTGGGTTTTGTCTACTATAGGCAAAGTGACTGGTTATATGGCTGACCATCTGTGGACGTTGGGAGTGCTAGCTGTTGGTTAAAATCTTTAGTGAAATAAAGTATAGCCAATCCAGTAAAAGTTAAAAACACAACAAGGGCTGTCTTTTCGCTAGTGTGTCTGTCGGGGTGAGGTATATTAACAGGCAGAGTTGGTGGGCTGCTTTCTGGCTGTGGGTTGCTTATAACTAGCGGTGGGTTGCTTTCTGCAGGTGTTGGTTGTTCAGGCTAGATACTTTTTTTTAATGGATGGTGCAGACCTTGTGTTTAAGCCTTGATTATGCCCTAAGTTTTGGTCGTCTCCAGCTATGAGGATTTCATATTATAATTCTGTATCATGCCAATCTGTAGTCTAAGGTCAGAAGGCAGCATGTTTAATCCATGGCCCACAACAAAAAATCAACCTTTGACCTAGCATGTGAAAGAACGTTTTGGTACCTTTGTATGCTGGAAGGCAAATCAACAGTAGAGTTAATAGCATCTTCTAATTGGCTAGAAATTGTTTTCTGGCATCAAAGCCTGTAGATGATCCACTATGCTATACTTTGTCTGTGCTTGTGCTCCTAATCAACACCAAACGTACGTCCGTATGGAGTCATTGAGTCTTTGCACTCCTGGCATTGTTAGACCTTTACTTTCATCTAAGATAAATGTTTGCCCAAGCATTAGGGTGTTTTGTTCTATTTATCCCAATTTAAACTTGTTTGTTTGGTTAAAAGAGGTGTGGCCAGACCAGATAGTCATAATCATAATTTCTCTATGTTGACCCCACAAATACAATGTACCCAACCCGTGATTGCGGTCAAACTTTTGTCTAAAGTCAGTTGAGGTTTAATGTTAAATTCATTGCAGATTCTTTCATATGTATTATAGTCCACTGGGCTGAGAAATGGATTAAACATGTTGTCGTTGGGAGGCGTACTTGTAGTTCAGTTAATATGCGTCTATACTGGTAATAAACATGAAAAATTATATTACTGACCTTACTAAGAGATTGGATGATTTAAATGGTTTGCATATGAAACACCACAACCAGTACTTGAGCAGTAGACTGCAAAATTTAACTGATTTTGGTAAAAAACCATAGGGTTGGATGACCATGCTGATGGCACACTATCACTCTTTCTTGGAGGATTTAAATATCTATTTAGTGGGTTTACAAGTCTGACTTGGAAGCCATTTGTTTCATCTACTGCAATGGTTAGGACACTGAAGTCCAAAGATTTGGGCTCATAAAACGCTCCTACATTGTAAGTGGCACTTTCATTATATTTAAAAGGTTCCATTTTAAATAGTTTTTTTTAAAATAGTTATAAAAAAGGATGCACATTTATATAACCAAGCAAAACGAGCGTGTGTTTTTAAAGTATCCAATTGACAATAGGCGCGGTGATAGTAGGGTTGCTCTTAGAGAAATTGGTTTTAAAGTAAAATGGATTAACATATCTGAAAAAGCTCAGAATAACTGGGTGGATATTAATGACGAACAAGGTAATCTATTAAAGCATTTAAAAATACCTGATGGTTACTACAGCTTTTGTTCTTTAAAAGAAGTATTTATCAAATTTGGCATTAAGTTAAACATTAATGAGGCAAATCTTGTAATTACTATGAATTTTCCAGAACTTGAAGAAAGAAGGGAGTACGTTTTTCCTAGAAGCCTTGCTCGAATTTTGGGCTTTTATAATAGTGGTGAAATATCTTATTAAACACATATGTACTTAGAAGGGTTTCGTGAGTATGAGGTGTGCATTCGTTTTTTCTAATTAACCAATTTTGCATGTCATTTTAAATTTTTTAAAAAAAACAGCCCGTAATTTTGTTTAAGGGCCCACCCATCTACAGTTTAGAGCACTCCCCAAAAAACAAAGGGGGGTTTCTGCGATTATCAGTTAAAAATTGTGAAAACAGTCAATTTAAGAACTAGTTGAGGGTTATAATTTTCATTGGCGTAGAAATAAAAACCCAAGACAAAAAAACCCAGTTGTTTGTTCTGTTTTTTAGTAGTGCTTGAGACGAGAGCTACTAAAAAAAAATTTGAAGGTCTCACTCCGTCCGGGGGCGTTGTTGTGTTAGGATGACTAATTCTGTAAACCATTGATTTTTTGCGAGGACAAAAGAAAGTATCTGTGTCACGATCGCCCATTTTTTTTGCACGCAGCCCGCTTTAAAGTAACAATTCCTTCGTTTTTTTTGGGGGTTTTTTTTGATGTTAATTAGGTTTTTTGCAGCTTTTGGGGTTTTTTGTTTTAAATTTTCTTTTTAAAAGGTGTTTTTTTGTGAAAAAAATAGAGAAAATGAAGAAATTGTTTTAAAAAGATGGGGTTGCGTGCGAATAAAACGGGGTGGTCGGGGGACACGTATTTTCTTTTCTCTGCAAGAAAAATTTTATTTGGTTAACTGAAAGGGGATTTTGCTGTCCTCGGAGCGGAGCTGATGGTTGTAACCCCACGTGCTGGAAGTATATGATCTGCCAGAGAACAAAAAGGGACTCCAATGAGAAAGTCTGCAAAAAACCAATACCCACTTTTCCCCAATATGAAAAAAATAAAACCTAAGGGGTTTAAAAATTGTCACAAAATAAATTTTTCCCCCTATAGTCAATTCTTTTTTTGTTGTTGAAACTCAACCGACTTAAATTTTTTTAAAAAAGTCTTCTGACATAGTAGTAGCTCATTTTTTTATGACCCAACTTAGCTTCAACTTTCCCCGAGAGAATTTTCTGCCTTCAACATCCGGTTCATTTAATCAAAATTGCAAAAACGTTTAAAAAATTTGCAACACACAAATTTTATCCTGAAAATAGGAAATATTTTGTTGCTTTCAATACCCAACAACAAAGCGCTTAGGGGCAGTGTAGTTGTTTTGTCATGGGAGAAATGTGGCGTGTACAGTAACGTCTTGAGTTTTTTTTGTCTTCTTTGTGAAGGTCGGTTGCCAACAAATTTTTACAGAGATGAATCAAAAAAAAAGAAAGGAAATTTGGAGAGGTGGATGCTTTTGGGGACTTTCATGGCAGGTTACGGCAAACACCAGGCATGGAGCAGTGTGTCCCCGTTCACGGGAGAAAAGCGTGTCACTCTGCCCCCCGCCCTTGCACGTGATTTTCTCAGTATCCCAAGGGGGGAATGGGAAGTGACTTGTTTTTGGCTATTGTGGGGCAGATAGGTTGTTTCCGAGCCCACGAAAATTATAACGTGCCAGACATGGCCGAGTCTTCTCTTCCCTGATGATTCCCCCAGTTCAAATACTTGAAATTACGTCTTGTCCATTTCCTGGCACTGGTCAAAGGGGTTTTACACTTTTTTACGGATACAGACTTCGTTTCATTCCATTTTGAAAATAAAAAACCCAAAAAGATTGGGTCACAGGGGGATTTCAGACGTTACGAGGAAACATGGAATTGTTCATATTCCCCAAGTCAGATCGGGTGCATCTTTTTCCCCTGTGACCGGGTTTCCCCCAGTGTCCCGAGTTAAAGATGAGGCTCATTGCTTAAACCTTTGACACAGGGTGGACTGAAAAGGTGTCTGCTTCTTAGATCTTTGTTTTCTTGTGTTGCATTACATTCTTGTTAAACTGTAAAATGGGAACATTGGTGGAAAAAAAAGTGAATCCTATTTGTGCTGAGTGAACGCGACGTCCTGAATGCGAAGGCCCTCAATAAAAGATTTGAACTCAAGTTTTTTGGTGCTGGAACGCATAAAATCCTGTTTGTAAAAGTGTCATGTTTCTCATTGTTCCAGATTCCCAAAAACGTATTAATGTTCCATCATGGATACCCCATGTGCCCCTGTTGATTTGTTAAAATTTAAAGTGTTCCCCCTTAAAAGCCCATCTTGCGCTGAAGTGATGAAGATAAGTGATTGTTCGTTCAGTTTGGTTGTCCTGAGGTTTTGCAATTTGCCTGAAAAAGCCCTAAGGGTCGAAACGCTCGTGTTTTGTCTTGTCTTGTTGTCTAGTTTTTTTGGGCCGTTCGTTTAAAATTACATTTAAAAGGTTTGTTTCCGCTGCAGTGCCCACTTTGCAATGGTTGTTCCCCTTGTTTTGCACCTTTTCCGTATGTTGATAGATAAGGGTGTTCTTGACTTGTTTGGGAATGGGCACTTTTCCTAAACGTTGTACTGTTGAGGGGAAAGGGGTAGTTCTGTGACTTTTTTGGGAAAATGGGCACTGTCGTCCTCAAACGTCTGTACTGTTTTTAGGAAATGGTATTTCTGTGACTTGTTCGGAAGTGGACACTCTCCCCCTCAACATTGTATGTTGATGGGTAAGGGAAAGTTCTGTGACTTGTTCGGGAAGGGACTCTCTCCCCCTCCCCGTTGTCTTTGATATTAAGGGAATTCTGTGATTTGTTCTGGAACTGTGGTAAGTTCGTGACTTGTTCGGAATGGCCTCTTGCCCTCACACGTCTGTTGTTGTTTGGTTTTAATGGAAATTTTCTGTGATTGTTCGGGAAACTGTGATAAGTCTGTGCTTGTTCTGGAGTGGACCTCTTGCCCTACACGGCTGTACTGTTGATAGGAAAGGTAAGTTCTGTGACTTGTTCGGGAATGTGGCAAGTTCTGTGCTTGTTCTTAAAACTGGGGTATTTCTGTGTTGTTCTGGAACGGGACTGTCGCCCTCCCACGTCAAAGTAGACGGAATCTTAGGTTATTTCTCGCCCATTAGAGACAAAACCTGACTTGTTTCCCTTTGTTTTTTTATTTGTTTTTTTAATTTTGGGCTTGCTTTATCCCAAACTTTGGTGGTGTTGTGTTGTGCCTGTATTTTTTGAAAAAAAAAAAGCAAAGAAGATATTAAAAAAGCTACGTGCCCTTCCCATTGACTTAGCTCCCCTTTCCCAAAACAGTTGATATAGCTGCCCTTCAAAAAAGTTGATTAGCTGCCTTAAAAAACAGTTGACTTGCTCCCCTTCAAAAAAAGTTCCCCACGCTGCCCTTCAAAAAATTTTGGACTTAGCTGCCCTTCAAAAAAAATTTCGCAAAAAAACCAAAAGCTGCATGTTGCGTTTTAGTTTTTGAAAAAGCGTACGTTCCATTTCTGGAAAATTTGTTGGGGCCCGTGCTTTTAAACTTTGAGTAACGGAAAATTTTACAGTGAAGGAGTATTTTAATAGGGTGTAAAAAGGTTTAAATGATAGAAAAAACTTATTTTTTGTGAATTCACAAGTTGGATAAAAAAAGATGATGCTTGTAACCCAGTTTCATTTTATTTTTTCTTTATAGCTCGCATTAGAAACCATACAAAAAAAAGGGTTAAAATAAAAAAAAAAAAAACCTTTACCTTATGTCACTCGTGTTCCCCAGCAGTGGGAGAACCTTATCCAGGGGAAGCTGTACGATCACATGACCAGGCAAAGCAGCGAATCTCTTTCGCTAGCTGGAAACCTTATTGACGTGTTTCCCCACCACGATGTACAGGGGATACAAACCTGTAAACAATTTATTACGTATCAAAAAAACAACACCCCAAAAAGGATTGAATTCACACAAAGTACTTATGAACACGGAAAACGCACAGCCTGGGTTACCAAACAGAATGTAACAAAAAGCATGCAGTGATTTTGCCCCCACCCACCCCCACCCCCCCCCACCACCCCAATACAGGCGCACACACACACACCCACAACCCCACCAAACCCCACCAAACACCACACAACCACCACACACCACCACACAAACACCCACACAACCCCACACACACCCCACAAACACAACAACCCACGGGTTCCGTGCTCCCTCCCCCCAAGCACCCCGCGTTTCCTCAAAGAAGGGGTTTAAAAAATTTGGAGAGTAAAAAAAAATGAAATTTTCCTTTTTCTGGCCCCCCAACCCCCCCCCTGATCCCCCCCTTTCTTTCAATCCCCATTCCTTGCATCTTCTTTTTCGGGCTGAAACGTTTGCTTACTTTCTCTTTAAAAACTCCTGTTTCCCCTTCGTTGTTCTTGGGTTCTGAGCAGTTGGTTTTGCTTTGTGGTCTTCTGGGTTGAGCTTTTTTTTTGCATGAACCAGGACTCTGTTTTTTTTGCCCTGAAAGAGTTTTAACGTGGTGTCATCTATATTTGTATTTGACCGTTGGGACTACGGGTATCTGTTTGCTTTAATTGCCAGTGTGGACATGCGGTGTTTGATTGCTTAAATTGGGGCCGTAAATGGACAAAGTGGTGTATTGATTGCTTATTTTAAGTGTGACACGCCGTCTTTTGAGTGCTGTATTTGTCCCGTGTGGCTGCGGTGTCAGATATTTTTGTATTTGACCGTTTTGGCACGGGGTATCTGTATGCTGTATTTGACCGTTTGTGGCCGTGGTGTTTGAATGTGTATTTTACCAGTGTGGACATGCGGGGTTATTGATATGTTTTTGACAGTAATGGACAGCCCCGTCATCTGAGTGCTGTATTTGACCCCGTGGGGGCAGTGGGTTATCTGATTTGCTGTATTTGCCTAGTGGCATCGGTGCATGAGTGCTGTTTTTGACCAGGCTCTAGGAACAGAAAAGGGTTCCTACAGATCTCAGGTGAAGTTTATTCTTTTTAAGTGCATCGTGGCTTTTCTTCTTAAGCTAAAATAAGTTCGCGTGTTTTTTCCCCCGAAGTCCCCTTTTTTCCCCTTTTGGCTTGTTGCCCCCATACTGGATCCTCCGCTCTTTTTTTTTTCAAATCCCGCATTAATGTTTTTTTTGCTTTCCCCTTTTGCCTGTGATCCTCATTTCCTTCTTTTCTTGTTCTTTTGTTTACTTTTTCTTCTTTGTTTTTCTTTTTCTACTTCTTCTTTTTTCTTCTTCTTTTTCTTTTCTTCTTCTTCTTCTTTTTCTTTTTTCTTTTCTTCTTCTTCTTTTCTTTTCTTTTTCTTTTTTCTTCTTTTTTTCCCCGTCCCGCCTGTTGGTCTTATGTGTGTCCTGTTTTTTTTCCCGGTCTTTTTTTTTCCCCTTTGTGATACTGCCCCCCTGATTTGAATGTTCTGCCGCTTTTTGCTCAGGCAGCAGATATAAAACCCGTCTCCTGGTCCTCCTAGTGTTGTTGTTATTATGCCTTCCCACTTTTCTCTCCCAAAAGGGTTTTTGGATAGCATCCATTTTTTCTGGCGACAAAAAAAAAGGGGGGCGGTGGGGGGGGGGGGGGGGGGAAGGGGCGTCAGTGTCGTAATTTTGGCCTTTCCCCCCATTGCCTCCCAAAAACGGTTTTTGGACGCTTCAGTTTTTTTATGGCGACAAAAAAGAGGGGGGGGGGGGGGGGGGGGGGGAAGAGCTAGCCTGGTGGGGAAAGGTGAGGTGGAAAGAAAAAGGAAAGGGGGGGAAGGCCAAAGTTTTGGAGGAAAAGAGCTGGGCCTAGGTGGGAAAGGCTTGGGTTGGGGAAAAAGCTGCTAGGTGGGGGAAAAAAGCGGAGGGGGGGAGAACTTGAGGGGTTGGGAAAAAAAAGGCTAGGTTGGGAAGGGGCTGCCTAGGTGGGGAAAGAGTAGGGTTGGGGAGTTTTTTCCTCATGGGGGAGAGCTGCCTACTGGTGGAAGAGCAGCCCAGGGGGGTGGGGAGGTGCCCGGGGGAAGAGGGAGTAGGGTGGGAAAAAGTAGGGTGGGAAGGGGGGGAAGGAGAGGTGGGAAGGGGAAATTTGGGAGAGGAGAGGGTGGGAAGAGAGCCTAGGTGTGGGAAAAGTAGAAGGTGGGGGGAAGGCTAGCTGGGTGGGGGAAAGATGGCTAGGTGGGGGGAAGAGTTAGCTAGGTGTGGGAAGAGGGAGAGGGGGAGATGGGGCTAGCCCAGGTTTTGGGGAAAAAGAGGGGGGGAGAAGAGAGCCCGTGGGGAAAAAAGGAGGGGGGAAAGGAAAATCACAAGGGTTGGGAAAAATTGAGGGGGGGGAAGAGGAGGTGGGGGAAAGAGCTGCTATTTAAATAGTATTTGGGAAGAGAGCCTTGTGGGGGAAAAAATGCAGTTGGGGTAAGAAGTAGGGGGGGAAAAAAGAAAACTTAGGTGTGGGGAAGAATCCAGGGGGGGGGAAGAGCTTGCCTCCCTGGTGGAAAAAAGCTCCAGGGGTAGAGTTCCTAGGGGTTTGGGGGCTTCCTGGTTGGGAAGACTTGCTGTGGGGGAAACTAACTTAGGTGTGGGGAAGGTACCGGGGTTTTAAGGGGCCCCCCTTTTTTAAAACCCTAGCTTGGTTGGGAGGCTCCCACTAAGCTAGCTAATTGGGGAAAGTACCTAGGTGGGGGAACTTTCCAATGGGGAAGACTTATAAGGTACCCGGGGGGAAAGGCTAGCTTGGTTTGGGGGGAAAAGGTTGCTCCTTAAAGGGTGCTATTTGGGAGGTTTCCCCCAGGGGGGGGAGCTCAGGGGGGTTTTTGCCAAACCCCCGTCCTTTCCAACATCTTTCTTTTAAAAAAGGAGGAAAAGGGAACCAAAGGGCAAAAACCCGACCGGTGCAAGTCCATCCCCCCAGTGGGAGCTTTCAGAAAAAACCCCCCCCTTCTGTTTCTCCAAAGGGGGGGTTTTTTTTCAAATTCCCACATTTTCATCCAAAACCATTAAAGCACCTTTTGGGGTTTTTTTCCTTTCCCCCCGCCTTTTTTTGTGTTTTGTTTGTTTGGCGGGTTTTTTTTAAGGCTCAGGGTTTTATGCCTACCAGTTTTGGAAAAAAAAACAACATGGGGAAAAAACGTTAAAAACAAAGGTTTGGAGATAGCTTTACTTTATGGGGAGCATTTTTTTTAAGGTTTTATGCCCCCCCCCTAAATTTTTTGGGAGGAGAAAAAGAGTGAGGGAGAGAGGAAGAGAGAAGGGAAGGGGAGAAGATCGGGGGGGGGGGGGAGACGAAGGGGGAAGAGACCAGCGAAAGAGCAGAGGAAAACAAAGGGGGAGAGAGAGTGGGGAGAGCGGTGGGGAAGAGAGAGGGGGGGAAGAGGAAAAGAGGTGGAGAGAGAGGGGAAGAGGAGGGGGGAAGAGAGTTTTGTGGGAAAAAACTTTGTTAAAAACCCCCCTATTAAAAAAAAAGGGGGGGGGGGAAAGGGGGGGGGGGAAAGGATTTGTTAAAAAAACAAAGGGTGAAAAATTTGGGTGTTACTTATTAAAAAACTTATGGGAATTTGGGGACACAAGGCCACTTCACCTTTTAAGTCCCTAGGGGGAAAACTCCCCCGTGGGGGAATTTTGCCATGTTTTGGGGTAGCTGGGTTGCATTTGTATTGTTTTTTGCCAGCGAAACCCTTGGGGGTTTCACGCTTTTTTCAAAGTTTCCATGGCAAAAAAAACACCCCCAGGGCCCAAAAAAAAACGTTCATTTTTTCCCGGTTTCCAAAGGGGGTAAAAAAAATTTTTTTGGGGCAGACTTATAGTTCCTGATTCGAAAAAACTTTACACTCTTGGATTGGACCTTCCTATCTTGGCTGTTGTTTTTTGGGTTGTTTTAGAAAAATTGGGGTTTACTTCCCAAATACAAGAAAAAAAGCCATAAAACAAGTATTTTTTTTGTTATTTAAATTTGGCCCGTACAATTTTTAAGGTATTTCTTCTAACTTTTTAGAGGAGATGAAGAAGTAAAAGAAAAAAAAAAAAATAAAAATAAAAAGGAAACTCCCAGGGGAAATTTTTAAAACAAAGACAAGGGGATTTAGGGGAAAGAAAAAAGGAAGGAAAGTGAAAGGGGAGAGAGGTTTGAAAGATTTTTAATGTTTGGGTGTTAATTTTCCTTTCCTTTTCAAAGGGGGAACTAAAACAAAAACAGGATTTTTTTAAAAATTTTTTAATTTATAAAAAACTTCAACCCCTTTAAATTGGAATCAAGTATAAAAAAACACCCTTTTTGGCAGAAACCTCCCCTATGTTTTCAACCCCCGAACAGCTTTTTTTATAGCTTTTCCCGGGAAGAAAGTCATCTCAAGCATCAAATCATTCTTATCAAAGAGAAAGGTGCTAAATGAAACATTGCTAAAAATGGTACTCTTTGTGAACTTTCAGTACCTTTCTGACAAGATAAAAGGTCTTGAAACACAGCAGATGTAACCGTGAATGACCAACAAGAGTAATTTGCTGTCAGTCGTTCATTATTGGCAGAAAACAGAGGATGTACTCTAGCCGCTACTCATTGTCAATGAACACAAAGTCAGTGTCAAAGTCATGTCAGTCTAACGAATCTGGTGCATCATCAACTTCTGGGGCGGGCGGATTCTCCGCTAGGACATCCACAAGCTCTGCAGGCATGAGAAGGCCACGTGTCCATGTCACTTCAAGTCCTTCAGATGTCTTTTGCCATCCATGAGCCCTCTGGTGATGGGATGTGTGGCTTTGGCTCGTGAGAATGGTTCCATATGGTGTCTGGTAGTTCACTCTCTCAATGTGCATGATCAGAGAATCTCTGCATGGTGGCAACAGACCTCATGTCCATACCATCGTAACAGGTCAGCAGTTCTTCACTGGTGTTGAATCGCTCTAGAAATTTCTCATATCGAAGCTTGTTGATGTCTTTGGTGCATGAACCCGACCTCTGTACAAGACACAGGTGAACTCTTCAAGTTCTTTCATACGGTTGGGTGAATTGGGCCATGACACCAAGCTGAGCAAATGTTCTGATATACTCAGGATGCTGTTTGAGGGTCTTGATTGGGGCAATTTTCCCTTTCCTGACAAACGCACTCGTCGTGTCGCATCCGCTGAATGCATGGACAGCAGGTAACACGGAACAGATCTCTTTGCCCACAGTCAGCGCAACGTTCTTGATGTCAGTGAGTCTCCGCTTATTTGAGACTCCTGTATCAAAGGAATCTTCTGGGGGATGCTTTCAGCGTACTTGAGAAGAAGGATGAAGACATCTGTGTCTGGAGATCTCACAGTGATCGTTGAATCTTCAGAAGAGTTGTTGGCAATATGGAGACAGTGCAGCATCGTCATCCTTTCAACATGACCCCTTTCAATAATGCTGTCTTCAAATAGCACACTAAGCTTGCAAATGCATCAGCATGAGCAGCCGTTCTTCTGTCACATTTGTGTCTCCACTTGAAGTCTGTCGCCTTCCGATCCTCCTCGGATGTGTGTTGCCCTACGACAGGAATTATGATAGTGGGCTTCCTTGGCCACCAGGTCTGTATCCTGCACCTTTGCCAGAATTCGTTCATCCTTCTTTTGTTCAGCACTCTTTTGATTGATGCTTCTGCCGTCTTTGTCACTCACTTCACAAGGTTTTCTTCTTTTCTTTTCCGTACTAGTCGCATCTTGCCACAAAACAAACACTCATCTGCTGGGAAAAGGACGCTACGTTGATGACGGTGCAACTGTACGAGTCCTTTTAGAAGTAGATGTCGAGTCTTCATCAGATGTGCGCTTTCGTTTCAGTAGTTTGGTCGTGTTTGTGAAATTCTGGTAACACCATCTGTGATAGCCATGAATGTGAGGGAGGTACTGTTCTGGCACCTGACAACAAATGCTTGGTAGCTTCAAGTTCACCTCTCTTGCAACTGTCAAGTGCAACTGAATCTTTCATCTTTTGAAAACTTGTTTCACATAAGGGTCTTACTTTAGTCGTCCGATTTGTTTGGGGGTAATGAAACAATGCATGTAGGGTCACTACTATAAATAATTGTATGCCCTAGGAGTGACTGATGTTAGCTGCACAGGCTTCTGTCTGTTTTCTTTTTCTCCACTGCTTGCTTTATTCTGGGAACCTACACAGACTCAGCCAAAAAAAAACAATTAGTAAAATGGACACATCACTGAAAATCAAAAACGTACTTCGATATAGAGAAACAAAAATCAAGACAGTGTTTGGTAGGGAGGAGTAACTAATTTGTTATCTGGCAGTGATTACCCAACCTGGATATTTGTTGATCAATTCTGGGCGCAAAATTTCGCTGGTACTTACTTTAACCATTCACCAAAAGCGGCACCCAATTCAACAATTATTTTCACACTTTTGACTGTAGGGTGTAGTGGGGTTCCACTAAACTCTACAATGAATTCCCTTGTGGTCAAAATAATTGGTTCTAACGGTACTCTTATTATCTGGTCCAGATGGCTTAGGTATGCGTTGTAACAGTTTTGCCACAAATGACCTTGAAATGACCTTTGACCTTTTAAAATTACTTCAAACAGAAAATAAAAAAAAGCACCAGCAATAGATTTCGCACACCCAGTACATGGGATGGAAGGTAATTGGTCCCACATGTCTAGAGTAACAGAAACTGAGACAAGACGTTCTCTCTATCTCGTGGCGGGCCATTTAAAAGCGGGGGGTACCTAAGTTTGAAAATTCACCACACCTACACCCAGCACGGATCGCTGGCAAACAACTGATTTCAGTAGCTTAGATGTTAAGCTTTCTTTTTTTCATGGACTGTCTTGGAAAATTCCCCACAGGGGGGAGGGGTGTATAGGACGGCTCCATTGGACTAGTGCTTTTACGGTACGCCTCTGCCAAAAGCCCTTGGGGCAGCCGCAGGGAGAATTTTTTTTTTTTTTGGCATTGCGTTTAGGGCAGTGGGTCGGGGAGGGTACGTGTCTTGGAAGCGGGGCGTGAGGAGGGAAGGGGGTGGGGGGTGGGGGCGGAGGTGGGGGGAGGGCGGGCGGTGTGGTGTGTTGGTAACGGGTCTTTGTGCCCACGTCTCTTTGTGCACGTCTTCTTTCTGTCCAATCCAAAACGTATGCCAGTGGGCGTTCGAGTAGGCATCTCCTCTATGTCAATAGCCAAACTTACCAAGTGGCCACGCAATGGTTCAAAAAACTGACCAGTGGTCAGTTGTCAAATGACAATGGTCGCGCAGTGTCAAACTGCACCCGTGGTAAAAGCAGAGGAAGGACATGGGCACAAAGGGATGCTTCGCCTCACAGTACCGGACCGTCATAACTTGATAAGAGAACGAACAATCCATGACGAGTTCTGCTGTGGTGTCCATCAACATTTTATTGTAGTTGAAGTGGAGAACTTCCACTGTGAAAACACATGACACCACCATACCACACCACACTCACTACACACGCCACAAGATCGTGCATAAACGTACAGATGACAAGGTGACAGCTGAAGTGTGCGGATTCGGAACGCACTGTTCACGGGGGAAAAACATGTCAACTTTCGCTGAGTTTCGTCGTCAGCTTGAATGTAAAACTTGGTGAAGAATTAATTGAAAAGAAACAGGGAAAGGACAGAGAGAGAGAGAGAGGAGAGAGAGAGAGAGAGAGGAGAGAGAGAGAGAGATGCGAGAGAGAGGAGAGAGAGAGAGAGAGAGAGAGAGAACATCCTGTAGATAAGCAAAATAAAAAGTAAATAGAAACAAAAAAAGGCGTGTGAAGTTCTAAATATAACTTGATCAAGATTCATAGATAAACTAACAGAGAAAAGGACAGAGAGCATTCTGTAGATAAGTAAACAAAACAAAAAGTGCACAGAAACAGAAAAGTGCCCATTTGTCCTTTGGGATTTTTCCCCCTACCAGGGTCAAGGACAGCCCCTACCTGACCCCCACCCCCCTCCATTCAGTTTCACCCATTCCTCATCACCTCTTCAGCCTCCCCCATCTTCCGTCTCCACGCCTGCTCACCCTAAAACCTCATCCTTTACGTTTTTAGCATCTATAAGAGCAAAGCCTTTACAACTATCAAGCAGAAAAAGGAAGGATGTGGGTGTGCGTGCATGTTGTACGTGTGTGTGTGTGTGTGTGTGTGTGTAGTGTGTGTGGTGTGTGTGTGTGTGTGTGTGTGTGTGTTGAGAGAGAGAGAGAGAGAGAGAGAGGAGAGAGAGGGAGAGAGAGAGAGAGAGAGTGAGTGTGTGTGTTTGTGTGTGTGCGCGTGTGTGCGTTCGAGCGTACGTGCGTGCTTGTCGCGCGCGCGCGCGCGCGTGGTGTGTGTGTGTGTGTGTGTGTGTGTGTGTGTGTGTGTGTGTGTGTGTGTGTGTGTGTGCGAGCGCGCACGCGAGCGTGCATGTTTGTGTGCGTGCGTGGGCGCGAGCGTGCGTGCGTGTTTGTGTGTGTGTGTGTGTAAGGGGGGGGGGGGGGGGATGTGTTAAACAGGACTTGGTGTCAAACAGCACCAGATATATTTCCTGGGGGGGGGGGGGGGGGGGGACAACAGTCAGCAGACATGAGCAGTTGTGTGTTTTGCGATGTTTTGCCTGCAGCTCCGTTCTACTGCTACGACTGCAACAGCGGCAGTCCTCTGCCTTGGCTTTGGTCCAACGAGGACTGCCTGTGGAGGGTGACGTCCCCTATGCTGCTTCATACTGAAACCTTCTCTGTGTTTTTCCGCTGTTGGGCCCTATCCTGCTGGGGTCAGGAGGGGAGTGGAGGGGAGGGGAGTGGAGTGGAGTGTGTGTGTGTGTGTGTGTGTGTGTGTGTGTGTGTGTGTGTGTGTGTGTGTGTGTGCGTGGTGCGTCCGTGCGTTGCGTTGTGCGTGTGCGTGCGTGCGTGCGTGCGTGTGTGTGTGTGTGTATGTGTGTGTGTGTGTGTGTGTGTGTGTGGTGTGTTGGGGTTTGTGTGGTGTTTTGTGTGTGTGTGTTGTGTGTGTGTGTGTTTTGTTTAACAGTATTTTATTTCAACATTGTCACAAATGTTACAAGAGTAAATGAGACAGGGCAACAAGAAATACTTATATAAAGCCTATCTTAAGAGTGAATGTACACAATAAATTTTGCGACGGACGTCTAAAAACAGCAAAGCATTTTGATATTGCAATATAAAGTTTTAAACAGGAAAAACAAAAAACAAAAAACGAAACCAAGTATAAATAAACAATCAACAGAACCCGAACCAAGAGGAGTGAAAAATAAATGATGAAAAGAAATAGAAAAGTACTTTAAGGGGGACGAAAGTGGAGGTGTATTCCAAGCCATACAGAAAAGAGGGCAACCGGTTTTATGAATGAATATCAGCTCGCGTGTGTGTTTTGTATGTGTATGTGTGTGTATGTGTGTGTGCGTTGTTTTGTGTGTGTGTGTGTGTGTTGTGTGTGTGTGTGTGTGTGTGGTGTGTCTGTGTGTGTGTGTGTGTGTGTGTGTTTTGTGCGTGCGTGCGTGCGTGCGTGTGTGTGAGGGGAGAGGACACAGAGAGAGAGCGACAGAGACACAGAGAGAGAGTAAAAGACTCTGTGTGTGTGTGTGTGGGGTGTGTGTGTGTGTGTGTGTGTGTTTTGTATGAGCATGTGTGCGTGTGTGTGTGTGTGTGTGTGTGTGGTGTGTGTGTGTGTTGTGTGTGTGGTGTGTGTGTGTGTGTGTAAGTCAAAGCCCAAAGTCAAAATTGTATTTAAATGGAAGCATTGAATCAGCAGCATATCTGCTTTTTTACATCAAGCCATCCTTTGAAAAAAGAAAGAAAGAGAGAAAAAAAATCAAATCGTGTACAATGTGTGTGGTGTGTGTGTGTGTGTGTGTGTGGTGTGTGTGTGTGTGTGTGTGTGTGTGTGACACAGAGAGATAGAGACAGAGATACACACAGAAAGACTGCGTGTGCGCATGTGTATATGTGTGTGTGTTAACAGATGATCAGTGTGTCTGTCTCTCTCTCTCTCTCTCTCTCTCTCTCTCTCTCTCTCTCTCTCTCTCTCCTTCTCTCTCTCTCTCTCTCTCTTTTCCCTCTCTCTCTCTTGTCCTTGAATCTGTCCAAGACTCTCTTTGGTTGTACCAGGGATGTTTTGTATTTAGCTACGTACGTACTCCCATAGGCAGTCCCTTTTATGACCAGTCCAGAGTAACTTTCATATTGATAGACAGGTGTTTACATGATCTGACAGATGAGTATGAGGACGTGCATGTGATCTGTACCGGCGATTTTAACGCACGGACTTCTAAATATCAAATAAATGTAGATCTCTTCCAGGAAACGACGAGGAAAGTAATCCATTCCATAATGAGCCCTTGTGGCAACTAAGCCGAAAATCAAATGACACTCAAATTAATACTTTTGGAAGAAAACTCCTTGAACTTGTATTTGCTACAGAGTGTTAATCATGAATGGTTATGTGACAGGAGACGGGGAAGGAAAAAGGGACCTACTGTCTGAACATGGTCATAGTGTTGTGGATTATTTCTTAACTGATGTCGATTTCTCTAAAATTTGGTTTGGGCAGCGTATTAGTTGGTGACAAAATTTGAATCTGACCTATCCCTGTACAGATGTATTGTCAAGGTCAGACTGATAGTGATCAGCACAGCTCGATGGCAAGGAAAAAAATACAAACGGAAAAAAAAAATTGTGTGGCAAGTTAACAAAGCAGACAGTTTTAAGGTTTAACTTTCATCACATATATTTCGAGATAGAATGAAGGTTGCAAAAAAACCTGATAGATGTTGATCCAGATGAGTCCATTAGACTATTCAACAGATCTCTAATGGAGGCTGCTAACTGTAGGGAAAAAAACTCGTTAGTCATTGATACCAGTTGTAGGAGATCGGAATTAAAGATGGTTCGACAAGAATGCTTGTTAAAAAAAGAGGTAAGAGGATATTTGAGACGTTCCAGTCGAACAAAAGAAAAGAACATTATAAAGAATATACCTCAAAGCGAAAAGAATCAAGGCTCTAACAGAAGGTAAGAAAAGAGACTACAAAAGAGCGTCGGTAACAGCGCTACTTAGCTCCGCAAGTGATTCCCAAGAATTCTGGAAAGAAATTAAGAAGCACAGGAAACGTACACCCGTCTTTAATAACATCAGCGATGATGAATGGGTCCTACACTTTGAAAAAGTGTTTAATGCAGACATTACTAAAAAATTTGCTCATACGGATTTATAAAGGGGAAGACCCAAAATTACAACAGCACTCTCGATTGTGAAATAAGCGGGGGGGAGATAAGTAAAGCGATTAAACAATTAAAATGTAGGAAAGCGGCAGGCCGGATGTTCTGACAGAAATGTTAAAATCCGCAGAACCGGGAAATAATAAAATATTTGAAATGTTATTTCAATAAGCTTCTTGTCGATGGATTATTTCCCGATGAATGGATTTAAAGCGATTATTGTACCGTTGCACAAGAAAGGGGACCCAAACAATCCCGATAAACTACAGGGGGATATCATTATTGAGTGTTGTAAGTAGGTGTTCACCAAAATTATAAAAAAAATAGGCTGTTACGTATGGGCTGAGAACAATTCTTTGTTAAATGATGCGCAAGCAGGCTTCGTAAGACCTTCGACAGTGGATCATTTTTACACTCCACGTTGTATTGAAAAGTATTTCTCTAAGAACCAAAAAATGTATGTTGCTTTCATCGATTTTCGAAAA
>CM031605.1:76064057-76076557 GCA_018398815.1 Conus ventricosus | reverse complement strand
GGATCTGAAGATTGGCGAGCAGAAAAAAATGGCAATGGGAAAAAAAAAATATCAATGGCCATTAGCGAAAAGATGACGACGGTCACAAAACTTTTTTCCTGGTACAAATCATCTTGCGGCTTTTTCAATTTTGTCATGCGTCTACACGGCATGTTGGGAAACATTTAAAAATGTGTTTAAAAGCACGTCTGATCTCTCAAAGGTACAATACTTGTTTGTAATAACATTTTTCTTGGCAGGAGGGTCGGTGGGGGGAAAAATGTGGACTTTGCGGCATTTTTTTTTCATTCTAATTTGCTATTAATTTCAGCGATGTGGGGTGAGAGTTGGAGTGACAATGGGTGAGTTGGGGGGTTTTGGGGTGGCTGGTTTGTGGTGGGATTTCTCCCTGCTTTTTATGACTCTGTCATGTCATGGCAATCATGTACAATCGACTGAATGTTATGAAACGTCTTTGATTTTGTGGATAGTATTTTGTATTGTTGGGCAGTTATATTTGGGAACTGGCGAAGCATGCAAATTTCTTTCTAGCAACGAATTATCTGCCTAGCAACGATTATTGGCTAGCAAAAATTTTGGAAGCACAGGCAAAGGCAATCAATCAATCAATCGATCAACAACAAGCAAGCAAAACGAACAGGCAAGCAAGCAACAATCAAGCAATCAATTAAGCAACAAATCAGCCAGTCAACTAGCAATCGAACCACCAAGTCTCAATCAATATCCAGACAGCCATTCAGTCCGGCACAACACACAACGCAGGGTTTGTTATCCAGCAGTGTTATATTTGTGATAAAGTGACACGGGTTTGTTATCCAGCAGTGTTATATTTGTGATTTAAAATGACACAGGGTTTGTTATCCAGCAGTATTATATTTTTTGATAAAGTGACACAGGGTTTGTTATCCAGCAGTGTTATATTTGTGATAAAGTGACACAGGGTTTTTTATCCAGCAGTGTTAAATTTGTGATAAATGTGACACAGGGTTTGTTATCCACAGTGTTATATTTGTGATAAAGTGACACAGGGTTTGTTATCCAGAGTACTATATTTGTGATAAAGTGACACAGGGTTTTTTATCCAGCAGTGTTATATTTGTGATAAAGTGACCCGGTTTGTGTGACCAACATGTCACAGGTGACAGAGAGAACAGTCAGCGCAGTCCACGTCTTCATGGGTCTCCCCCCCTTCGGCCACTTTACCCCTAGTCCCGAAACATCAGTGAGACACAGATCGTAGTTATCATCGTCATCATCCTCATCATTTATCTTCAAAATGGTCTTCGTTGTCGTTACTCATCATCATCATCATCATCAACATCTCTCACATCATTTCATCATCATCATCATCATTATTATCATCACCGTCGTCGCCGTCATCGTCGTCGTCATCATCGTCGTCGTCGTCGTCTTCATTATCACCATCGTCATATTATTACTGTCATCAGCGCGATCGTTGTCATTGAAGAACTCTGTAAATCACATCACACTGTTGCAGCTGTTTTCGTCGCGACCAAGTTATGGTCGGCGTTATGGTCATCGTCAAAGTTGCTGCCAACCGCAGCAGTCCAAAAGCCACTGACGTATGTTGTGGAACTTCATCATTTTCACTGATACTTCTGGAGAAAAGAGTGACCACTATGTTGCCATTACAATACCACCACCACCACCACCACCACCACCACCACCACCATTGCTACTACTGTTACCACCACTAACACCACCACAACAACAACAACTACTACTACTACAACGACGACGACGACGACGACGACGAGGATGACTACTACTACTGCTGCTACTACTACTACTACTACTACTACTACTACTACTACTACTACTACTACTACTACTACTACTACTTCTTCGACTTCTATGACTACGACTGCTGGTATTACTATGCCAGTCGTCAATGCTGATGTTGCAGTTACAATGACACCTACTACTACTTCTGTTGCCACTCCTTGCCGTTGTCACTACGGATTTCCTACAGTTTCGGCAGCTGTTGCTACATCAAGAACGATATCTTCATGTTCTGTGACTGCTACGGTTACTGTTTTACTGTTTAGATCAGAATCTTATTACTGTTGCTGTAAGATCTACTGCTAGTACAATCACTGTTGCCGTTGTTGCTGCAGCAACTGTCCTATTTCTGAGAGAGAAGTGAAGATTGGAGGAGAAAACCACCTTCGCCTGCACACAAGCCTCCACGTCCTGATCTAATGTCTCTTTAAACACACGTAGGCTTATACACGTTTCTCGTTGTAAGCACATAATATGAACCTTTAGGAAGCCAACGCACGGGATGCACACATTCTCTGTGTTTATGTCTCTGTATTTCTGTCTCTGTCTGCCTGTCTGACTGTCTGTCTGTCTGTCTGTCTGTCTGTATCTCTCTCTCTCACACACACACACACACACACACACACACACACACACACACACACGCCCTCGCGCACGCACGCACGCACGCACCGTCCACCACCTCACAAACACACATACACACATTCCAGTTGGCACACGCATGAAGGTATACAAGCTCATTCGCACACATGCACAGGAACCCATGCACACGCAGACATACACACGGCATTCACACATTTATATCTGTTTTTTATCCGATCAATACGTCACACACACACATATGCAACGTATAGGCCACATGCGTGCGTGCAGCGCGCACGAATGTAAGCACACACAAACATACACCACACACACACACACACACACACTACAACACCACACACACACACACACACACACCCACCACAGCGATACGCATATTTTGGTTTCGCCCTTGTTTGTTTACAAATATATTTTTTGTTGCTGCTTTTCTCTTATCATTCATTCATTTATCATGCATTTAGAAGATAATTGTTGATCTTGTTTTGTCTCACCTTTCTTTGCCTTATTCTTCGGTTTATGTGTTGCCCATATCCGCCGCGAATATCCGCTGCGATATCCACTGTATCCTTTCCGTTTACACGGTTTTTGTATCCCTTGTGTATCATAACCTGTTATATTACGTAGTCACGACGTCTGTACGTGTTTCCGCTGTTGCCGTAGTCTCTGTAACCGTTGCTCCGTAACCCGTCGGGCATTCGCCCTGAGGACAGAGGGGCGACAGTCCCACCAGCAGCAGCAGGGCAATGAGGTGGACCTTCATCATGGTTCCTGAGTTGGAAGGTACAACAATGATGAGAGCCATTCTGGTGACTGTAAAACCTTAGAACATAGTGAAAATAAACAAGGTGGCCATGGAAGTGAAATACACCGCTCGTAAAACAGAGAAACCCAAACAGGGAATTTCAGAATAGAAAGAAATAAACTACATAAGGGTAACATGAAGCAAGTAAACAGAGATAAAGAAATGATAAACAAATAAAGTCGTGGAAGTAAACTATTTGACACTTAAAACAAACGCAGACAGACAAAAGTGTAGAAAGATAATGGAAACGAATCACACGTCACTTACGATATAACCTAGAGCAAACGGGAAGATAAAAAAAAGAATGAGAATGCCAAAGGCTTCACGTCCATTGAGTGAACATTACTCTTGTTGAAGCAGGATAAACAATGATGGTTGAACATGATCCAGAAAGCCCTGCTCTGTGACTTCTAGCCCTTTACAACGCCGTTTATCTTTGTTCATTTTAAAGGGTGGCTGTGACGACCATATTTCATTCGGTCCCAAATTATGGGGACAACGTTGGACCGTGTCGCTTTGATATCTGCGAATGTGATGTCTAGGAAGGCTTCCCAATATCAGACTTTTGGGGAACGCGTTCCCAGACTGTACGTAATATCTGGGAAGGCCCGTGATATCTAGAACGGGTCTTTCAGAGCTCAAAAGGGCGAAAGAAGACGCAAAAAAAAGGGGATTTTCGAGATAGCAATTATTTAGGTGCAATGAGATTTTTTGGCCTTCTTGTCACTTTTTCCCCCATTAAACTTTTTGGGCAAATTTTCAAAAAGTTCCCAGATTTCACGATTGGAAGTTCCCAGATATCACGGTTCCCAGATATTATACGACACCGGGAACCCGGGAAAACCGTAAAACCGGTTGACCTTTTTACCTGACAGCTACTCGCCTGCGTTTTATTTTGTTGGGTTAACGAGGATTCCCTTTCAGTCTCCGAAGAGCTACCGGCCGAGCAACATGTCCAGACGAGGCAAGGAGACTGAGGGGGCGTGTCCGCTGCAGTCAGTTCCCCAATGTCGGTGAAGCCCCGAGTCCGACCTGGAGCTGACTGCCAACCGGGTGTGGGTGCAGCCCGAGCCCAGCCGCTGTCTCCATCCAAGGGATGTTGAGGGGCTGACTGGGTGTCAGTAAACGACGTGTGTTTCTTCTGTTGTGTGGGATTTCCCTGGAAGGACTCACAAACTGCTTCCGTGAGGGCTTCATTCTACGTCAGGACGAGAAAATGAGAGAACTTTCCCCTGTTGTGTGGGAGTCCCTGGAAGGACTCCACGAACTAATTTTTCCGTGAGTGGATTCTGACGGTTGTGAAGACAGTGTGACTTGGGCCAGACGCGGCCAAGTGTAGGAACTTTTTGTTGGTGACACTGCTGTGGGGGTGTCCGTAGCCTGTGCAAGAAGGAAACAAATACTTGGATATGACATAATAGTATCTAGTATTGTTGCGCGCCCTTTGGTCGTGGCGTAAACTAATTGATGTGTCTACTTATGCTTAATATGAAACATGTATTTGTTGTAATTTTGATGTTTCAGGCACATAAAAAGGTAGAAACGTAACTTGTTGCAAGGCTACTATATTCGTGTGGTGTGGGTGGGTAGGAAACAGACGTACACGTATCCAAACTTCTTCTGCTGAGAGTCAGACACAAAACACGCAACTAGACTCTGATCATTTAACTTCGTCATTGCCTTTCTCACTCTCTCTTTCTTTATGAATATGTTGCATGTGTCGGCTTCCGGGTCCGTCATGTTTGTTAACTCTCCACCGACTCGGGATTGATTCCTCGACGTTCATTTGTTGAGACAGATCATGGAAAGGGACTACACAACACTTAGAAGGATCCTGTGAACAGTTGTACACACACACACACACCACAAACACACACACACACCACACACACCACACACACACAAACACACACACAAACTTGGAAGACTCCCAAACACCAACCTAGACAAAGGCCTGCATATGCTGCCACAACAAAAAAAGATTGACCTGAATGCCAGAAAAAAAGGATTGACCTGAAGGAGGCACACAAAGGTTATGACCATAAAAATGAGGCAGAAAGCAAGTAAAACATGAAAAATATATACTGTAATATATACATTTAGGTTTGGACGAATTTGACCGACGTTTTCGGCTTTAATTCGTTTTTTTTAATTTTCGTTTATTTTTGAGCTGATTGAAATCTTTTGTAGACATTCTATTGAACGACAGTTTGAAAACCAAGAAATATTTCCAACATCACAAGGGGGGAGAATGAAAAGTTTGCTTAATACCAGCCGCCGTGGCGAAGTGGTTAGCGTCGCGGACTCCCGGCTGGGAGGTGGGTGGGTTCGAATCCCATCAGAGCCCAAGTGGGTTTTTTCTGCCCCGACCGGCTCCTACCAGAGTTGAGTTGCTGCGGACTCAGTTGGGAAGACTGGGACCACACAGTCGAGTTTCATCCACTTATGGATGCTTTTCTGAAGTGTTGCTCAAATTTCCTGACCCAACACTGCGGGTGCCTGTATCTCTCGGTCTGGTTGACGCCAGGATATATTATGAAAGGAAGCGAAAGAGAACAGCCCTGTCATGTAGTCCTCAGACCGAAATGGAAATCCGTAGCATCATCTTAATCATCCTCATCCCTTGATCAGCATTAAAAAAAAAAGTCTCAAATTCGTGGCCCTTCATGCCCTGCTCTCATGGTGACCTCTTTCGATGTCCTCTCCCGTCTGTGGCCTTGGTTTGCTTCCGCGGGGTCACCGGTATCGGCGAGTCCATGGAGGCTGTCTTTGGGACGGCCGTGGTGGCGCCCCCCGGGAGGGAAGCTCACTCACGCCGGCTCCGCGACAAAGCAATTATTGTCGTCAGTAGGGGCTTAGTAGGTGGTGTCCTGCGTATGTTAGATCAGAACAGGCCCACTGACCCCACCAAGTGACTCGGCGGCAGGCATGTCTCCTCCGGGGGTTGCCTCATGACGACTTGACATTGACTGCTCCCTGTGGATTGCTGGTGCCGGGGCTGCGGCGGGGCCGGCCGGGCCCTATGGCTGTGGGACGGGGTGTCGGAATGAGCGGCGTGGGTGCACTGCCTCTGAGTAGCGCAGGGGTTTTGGACAGCAAAAAAAAAAAAAAAAGTTTGCTTAATTTAATGGAGACGAAACCACCCCGCAACAAACCCACCAACACCGTCAAACTCGACAGGAGAGAGCAAGTCTTGGTTTGGAACATTTTGTGACATACAGATCCAGAAAACGGCACATAGGGCCACTGGATAGTGCAGATGGACTGACAGACTTTCCACAATGAAAACAAAGGAAACAGTCGCAAGTCATCAAAAAGAGCGGTATGAGACTTAAATATTGCACTCCACTCAGGTTCAGTAAACGAATGATTCAGTTTAAATCCATTCTAATCCTGTACTGGCTATAAGTCCCGTGTACTTATGGTGTTAGGAGAATTTCTCACTTGATTTGAGTCAAGGGGCACCTAAACATGAAAAATCACGGAGGTGATGGGGCCACCACCCTGTACATTTTGCGTAATGGCCGATTCAAATATGGCCGCCACCCACCGCCGTGAAAATCCTAACTTTTGTGTTTTTGACAATAATACACTTGTAACACTCTAATCCAACTGATTTGGTGTGCTGAGTTCATTTCTGGTATTGTTTTGGTCCATTTGGGTCATCTTGACCTCAATCCATGGTCAAGGTAATTTTCTTATACTGACGGTCTTGGCCGTAACCTGGCGAATTCTAGCTGTAACAACAGGGCTCCTATACATAATGCTACTAATTCTGACATGCATTTTCACTGTATGATTCACTATTAAAGATATAAGTCATTCTGATCTTGAATTCACAAGTGAACGCCGTTTTCACCTATTCAACTAAAACTGTCTTTGCTGCTTTTTCACTTTTTTTCTGTATTGTGTGGTCAATGACACTCCAACAGAAACAAAAAAGTTCTCAAGTATGCAACAAACATGCTCAATGTAAACTGACGTAATTGTCTCTTTCCATCACTGATTGGAACATGAGAATTATTTGCTTTTCCATGGCAGAATGTGACGCAAACAAAATCCAGTAGAACAGCACCTACACCGTGGAGTGTCACACTTGCCTGCCCACTTGCATATTGTGAGCAAAGTGGGTGGCAAGGGCTTCATGCATTTAGGTGGCAACAGGGTGTCAAAATGTTGCTCCCACACATGTTCTAGTGGTTCTAGGTAGTTTCCCCACGTTGACTGGGGCCCCCCCCAAGCAGATGGCATGCTTTGTGCACCAGAAAGGCTTCTCGTGGATGTGACCTCTGAAAGACACTGCTTGTGGGTGGGAGAGAGTCAATTCCAGCTGTAGCACTGCGTAGTTCTCCACTCTGAAGCTGGTTGAACATTTCAGCAGTTGTTGTTTTGGCTGACACCCGCCCAGACATGTACACGGTACATTTCTGCCAGAGCTTCATCTTGCATGACAACTATCTGTCTATCCAAAGTTCGTCAATGCTGTACAGGGTCAGCGACCTCGAAAACTTTCAAGTGTTGCAGACAGCTGAAACCAAGCATCAATAGCATTTGGTGGGGATGAAGGCGTGTTTGCTGTGGCGGCAGATTTTACCTGCATGAGACAGAACAGTTCAAGGATCTGCTCATCTGCTTGGGACCCTTCCACTGGACTCGCATTCTGCTCGGGTCCCAGGGCAAACTGCTTCGAGGTTCTGGCTTAGACGACGCACTGTTTTAATGTGGCGTGTTTTGGGCGTGGCCTTCAAGGACATTGGGAGGCACAGAGAACCATGGACATTGCAAAGGAGCATGGCATGGACATCAAGCAATACTTGCACACGATCTGCTGCCAGTGACTCCACTGTTTGATGGTGATCTTCACGCTCACGTCAACAAGTCAACACTTGTTTGGTGAAATTGGAATCTGAACTGGACCTCACAAAAATGGAATCAGACGCTCTTCTTCCCACTCAGTTTGTGTAGACTTCATGTCAAAGATGCGACAGATGCCGCTAGCAAATTCCTCTACCTTCGGGGATGTATCACTGCAGTCATCACATCAGCCACAAGCCTCTGCCATGAGTCGGACTACGTTCACCTGCTGTTAGATTCATACGGTTAACTTTCCCTGAAAGAAGGACAGCCCATGAGGCGAGCTGGTGTGACGCCCATTACAATATTGGCATGAACGCAGACACACCCATCCCTCGACCAGCTTGACAAGTTTCTGGGCATCTGAGAAAAACAAACAGAATCTTCAGCTGCTGGTTCAAGATATGGTGGCAATCGAGCTGAAGGAAATTTTTGTCATCAAACGCCAGCTCTGTCTCTCTGATGATGAGGTGACTTGACTTACTTGACTTAGTCCTCTGAATTTCCCCGGTGAAAATAGGGCCGCAACCACATTCTCCAGCGGACAACGGTTTTGGGAGATCCTCTTTAGCTCGGCCCACGTCATTCCGGCGACCTTCACCTCTGCGTCGTACTCCTTGGCCATGTTTTGTCTTGGTCTTCCCACTTTTCTTTTGCCCGGGGGGTTCCAATCAAGGGTTGTCTTGCGATTCTGGATGGGGGGACTTTCTGAGGGTGTGGCCAATCCATCCCCACTTCCGTTTTCTGATTTCTGATTTCATTGGGAAATTGCTTGGTCTTGTTCCACAGTTCTGTATTGGCAATAATATCTGTCCACTGATGTTCACAATGTTTCGCAGACTCTGTTATAAATGCTTGGAGTTTGTGAGTGTTTGTCTTTGTTGTTCGCCACGTTCAGAACCATATAGAAGGACAGATTTTACATTTGAATTGAAGATTCTGATCTTGTTGTGGAGTGAGAGGCAGAGGAATTCCAGGTAGGCCGTGCGTAATAAAGATCTGCCTGGCTTTACTGATGCGCTCTTGATATCCTCATCGTAAACCCCATCTTTGCTGACCACACTGCCGAGGTAGACAAACTTATCAACTTCAGTGATGTCTTGCTGTTGCAGTCGTAGTGGGTCTCGTTTTTTGGTTGTTGACTCTCATGGTTTCTGTTTTTCTTTGTGTTGATTTGAGCTGGCGGGAAGAAATCCCGGGCCTGCACAGCGGATTGAAGAGGCAGGGCGCCAGACTGGTAGTAGATGTGGGGTGGGCTGTTCGCGTCAAACAGTGCAAGAGGGGTTACAGCAGTTTCCAACACACGGACACTTTCCCCCAACGCTTCACTACAAACCCCCCAGTTCCAAACGCTGTGGTTGAAGGAAATCTGGCAGCAGTTTGGCACACGTGAGAAGCGGCGGATGCCTTCCACTGCACCAAGCAGTTTCTAGCTTGGAGCACCGGGGGCCAAGTCAGTGATCAAAGCACACAACTGACTGGCGATGACTGTGTGACTAAGGTAGGGGCGAAGAACGCTGCTATGGCAGCTGACCCGTACAGCATCTGACGAACTTTTGAGCGATGGACAGCTTGTCAGAGCAAGATGAAGCTCTGCGGAAATGTACCGTGTACATGTCTGGGGGTGTCAGATCAACAACAACTGCTGAAACGTTTAAACCGCTCAGAGTGGAGAACTACAGCAGTGCTATAGCTAGAATTGACTCCTCCCACCCACAAGCAGTGTCATCAGAGGCCACATCCACAGAGAGAAGCCTTTCTGGTGCACAAAGCATGCCATCTGCTTTGGGGCGGCCAGTCAACAACGTGAGGGCACCTAGAACACTAGAACATGGGTGGAGCAACATTTTGACACCCTGTTGCCACTAAAGCATGAAGCCCTTGCCACCCACTTTGCTCACAATATGCAAGTGGCAGACAAGTGTGACAACTCGACAGTGTGGGTGCTGTTTACTGGAGTTTGCTGCGTCGCATTCTGCCATGGAAAAGCAGATAATTCTCCATGTTCCAATCAGTGATGTAAAGAGACAATTACAGTCACATTGAGCATGTTTGTTGCATACTTGAGAACTTTTTCGTTCTGTTGGGATGTGTCATTGACCACGCAATACAGAAAAAAAGTGAAAAAGTAGCAAAGACAGTTTTAGTTGAATAGGTAAAAACGGCGTTCACTTGTGAATTCAAGATCAGAAATGACTAATATCTTTAATAGTGAATCATACAGTGAAAAAGCATGTCAAATTAGTGGCATTAGTAAGGAGCCCTGTTTGTTACAGCTAGAATATTGCCAGGTTACGGGCAAGACCGTTGGTACAAGAAAATTACCTTGACCATGGCATTGAAGGGCAAGATGACCCCAAATGGACAAAATGATACCAGAAATGAAACTCAGCACTCCAAAATCATGATTAGAAGTGTTACAAGTGTATTTTATTGTCAAAAACACAAAAGTTAGGATTTTCACGGCGGCGGGTGGGCGCCATATTTTAATCGGGGCCCTTACCAAAAGTTTCCAGGGTTTGGGGCCCCGATCACCTCCGTGATTTTTCATGTCTAGGTGCCCCTTGACTCAAATCAAGTGAGAAATTCTCCTAACCCATAATGTACACGGACTTCTAGCCAGGTACAGTATTATTCCCAAATGAAAGCAAATAGTGAGGTATATGAGACTGAGAAGTTTGTCAGGCTAAGCAGCAACCCGAGGGGAAAAATGACTTTAAAGCCAGCGCCCTGGTCAAGAGGTTGGGAGTGAGGTGTTTCATCTGTCTATATGTCACAAACTTTTTCTCGTTTTGGGGGGGGGGGGGGTAAGAAGAGCCCAAGTCCTATAGGATATGATGGAAAAAGCTGATTGAGGTTTGATCAGAGCTGTTCGAGGAAGAGGATAAGTGTACTTCATATGCGTTAAAGTTCCTTTGCTTACAACTGGAGTGACATAGCAACGTACGTCTGTATCTGACTCAAGGTGACTTTTTCTTGAGGTAAATTTACCATCCAGAAGCAGGGGGTTTAAATTACAGCAGCACAAAGGAAACACTGGTGAACAAGAAACAGGGGCCCGGTGCAGGCCGGTCCCTTCAGACTGTAAGGAGTTAAAGGGCTAGAAGATTTGTGAGGGTGGGGAGGATCGTGGGGGGGGGGGGGGGGGGGGGGGAGAGGGGGGGATGAGGGGAGTCTTTCTGATTACTTTCTTGTTTTCAGCTTCTCCCGTAAGTTTCTTCCTTAACAATGATTACAACAACAACAACAACATTAACAACAGCAGCAACAACAACAATAACATAGTGGCTTTCTAACAAATCAAAGCACAAAATCCCGTCCAGTGTCCACTCTCCAGCTTTCTCCCATATTTTCTTCCTGACAATAATTTGCAACAACAACAACAGCAATACATTAGTGTGCTTTCCGACAAATCAAAGCACTTTAAAAGACCAGTGGAATCGCAAACCTGCGTATCTCCTCATTGACAAAAACAAAACCCACTTGCGTGCATGTCCCTTTTTTCCCTCCCAACCCTCTAACCTTCTCCCTTTACCCTTCCCTTCTTGTCGCCCTTCTCCCTTCACATGCCGCAGTCACCAATTCCTACAATGTGCAGAATGCTGCTCATGTATGACCCACATTCACCTGAAGCACGAGAGACACAAGCAGGTTTGGGAGAAGACAAAATAAACAATGGATTGCGTGAAGCAAAAGACAGCTTGTAGAGATGTTAAAAAAAAAAAAGGGTTTCCATCTTAAGAGAAATGTTATGGAGTGGATATGTAAGAAGGTCCACGTGTGTACCACCTACAGCAAAACCGAATCGTTTCTTTTTTCCACTATATATCTCCTCTTCTGAATTCGAGATGTGAGAAAGCCTATCATCAACAAAGAATGGAGTCATGTCGCGTAATGGAAATGTTCAAAAGCACAGAGGGACACCGGACTAAAACGTTTAAAATCATTTTAGAAGACGAGAAGGTTTCTAAACCCCATTCTCTGTTTGACAGAGACCAATGGTGTGTGTGTGTGTGTGTGTGTGGTGTGTGTGTGTGTGTGTGTGTGTGTGTGGGGGTGTGTGTGGTGTGTGCGTTGTATGTGCGTGCGTGCGTGCATGTGTATCTGCATGTACAGAAACTTAGAAGTTTTGAGTTCACTTCAAAGCACGCTATACATATTAGAGGAGGAAAACTTGTCAAAATGGCCCGCAATTAGAAAAACAACAACAACCAACGTTAACCCGATGAAATACCAAAGATAAATGGGCCCCCGGGTTTTGTAAAAAAACAAATTTACAAATGAACAAAGAAAAGAATAGTTATTCAACATACTACAGAAATGACGGGGGTGGGTCCATCAGATAAACTAAATCAATTCGATAAATTGCCAATTTGCGATTCCAATTTTTGGAATTTCCAAATTTGGTTCTTTTGAAAATATTTAAATTTTTTAACAG
>CM031605.1:76054606-76063957 GCA_018398815.1 Conus ventricosus | reverse complement strand
TATCTAGGCCTAATTGCATTATACATACCTACGCACGCCGAAAATCAACACCAACCGTTCACATGCATACAGACTGTCTAAGATCACTCTTAGGTGGATTGACGTTAAATTAAAGAACGAACGAACACACTCACTCTCTCACACACACACACACACACACACACACACACACACACACACACACACACACACACTCACGAACTCACGAACACGCACGCACGCACGCACGCATGCACGCACGCACGCACGCACACACACACACACACACACACACACACACACACACACCACAACACACACACACACACACACACACAGAGAAGTATGATCCCTAGTGGCACTCCACCGGTCTGAAATGCTGCCAGCACTTGTGTCCCATTCTCTCCACAGGGTTCCCCTTCCATGGCCGAGTTCCAGACAGTTTGAAAAGAGTGTTTAACCCTTGTTCAGGCTTCTTCATTCGAACAAGCTCCCTTCTTCCTTCCCACCCCCTTTCCCATCCCCTTCCCCTTCGACCTTTCTCCCCCTTCCCCGTCCTGTCGTGAAAATACCATAGGGGATCTAAAAAAACAAATGGCAAATATGAACTTCGAACAAACTTAAACTAAAGCGATTTTTTTTCGTATTTATGAGGGCAAAGACTGTATTCTCACAATGAGCTCAATATTCAATTCAGAAAGATCAACAAACCTGAAGAACCAAGCGTGAAAATATTGCCTTCTATAGACAGAGAGAGAGAGAGAGAGAGAGAGAGAGAGAGGAGAGAGAGAGAGAGAGAGAGAGAGAGAGGGAGGGAGGGAGGGAGGGAGGGAGGCAGACAGACAGACAGATAGACAGGCGCACGGTGATGATGATGATAATAAAGAAGAGGAAGAGGAAGTGGGTGGTGTAACTTGACTCCTTCTGCTTCTCTCTTTCTCTTACTCTCTCTCTCTCTCTCTTTTCTCTCTCTCTCTCTCCCTCTCTCTCTCTCTCTCTCAATCCATCTCTCCCCCTCTGTCTCCTTCTCTCTCTCTCTCTCACTCTCTCCGTCTCTTTCTCTCTCTGTGAATCTCTCTCTCTCTCTCTCTCTCTCTCTCTCTCTCTCTTCTCTCTCTCTCTCTTTCCCTCTCTCTCTCTCTCTCTCTCTCTCTCTCTCTCTCTCTCTCTCTCTCTCTCTCTATATATATATATATATATATATATACCAGTTTAAAAAAGGATTTTAAAACAGACAGATAGACAGAGGGGCTTTTTAACTCTGAATTTATATATATATATACATTCCTTTGTCAGGTCTTGTAGTTCTTCGTTGCTGCCTCCCATCAGGTCGATGTCATCTGCGAACCTCAGATTATTGATGGTTCTTCCTCGATAGAGACACACGGCTGTTCCTTTCCTGCCAGACTGAAACATTTAGTCCAGCTCTGCGTGACCCACTGACCCTGACCGTGTTCAGCGATGCTAGGCGTGCCATGCTCACACAGTTTGGCTCCCTTCCTTATTTGAGACATGTAGCAGAGAGCTGTGCTTGTGACTGATTTTGTTTGTTTTCCAAACTTCGGATACAACTAAATCCCGGATGTTTTGTTTCATTTCGGGTTGCCTGAGGATTATGTGAAGTGAGCTTGTGTCTGTGTGTGTTTTATAACACGATTCAATACTTTAAAGTGTGGTTTTGTGTGTATGGTTTGACGTAAGTGACCCATCAGTTGTACAATGGCGTCTCAGCAGTCAGCGGTAAGTGAGCACCACGATTACAGTCAGCACTGTGCTAGACTGAATTCTATGTGTCGAGTTTGTGGAGAACGCGTGTTCGAAAGGAGAAAGATAGACGGTTTGGTGTGAGATTATGTAAAACTATGCCAAGAACTCTCGCGTTGTTACAATTTAGACATTTTGAATGATGAAGAGGGCAAGCAGTCTACAGCAATTTGTATGAAATGTTACCAAAAACTCATGAAGCTGAAACACGCTAGCAACCTGTCCGACCGCAAATTTACGATCGACCGTGTTGCACTTGATATTAAGAAAATTGTCAGAAATCTGGACAACTTTCGATCCAGAGCTGCCAATCAGTCAGTGCAAAGCATGCAGTCACTTTCAATACAAAACAAAGGTGGTTGTCCCCAAAACCGAGAGTAGGGGCGTGAAGAGATTCCGCACAACAAACTTTTGAGCGGCCGACTTGCCAGTTGATGAAAGTGTGTCAACGTCATTTTGTCAATCTACGTCAACCCAGTTAAAAAACCGAAAACACTTGCACACAAACATCACCAATCCCACCGAAAACGCCGCAAGTCAGTGATGTAGCTCTATCGCCTTTCCGACATCGGAAAAATAAAGTGATCTATTTAGACTCGGATGATGAGGATATTGATAAACCCTCACTGATGAAGAAGAAAATTACTGACACGTTTGGTACGCAGGAAGCTGCGGCAGTCAAGTGACCATTTAACAGTTAGGTGCAAAACAAGGGGTCAGCCAATTGTGTTGAAAAAGATCAGACAGCCCGTAAATCTTCTGCTTTGGCATCATCTCCTCTGAGAAAGAAAAGATACTCACATGATACAGAAGATCAGAATGAATATTTCAGGAAGCAGTAGATATGATGTGATCAAACAACATGGATCAGAAATCAGAAGATACTGCTCGCACCCCCAGACAAAGATTCTTGATGCTGCTGGATGTGACCCCGTGAGAGTGACCAAAAGCAAGGGTCTGCATTAGAACTAGTCTGGGGTTAAGCTGGACAAAGTACAGACAGCAAAGAGATTTCTCAGAAGTATAGGATTAAAATTTTGACTGTGAAAAGAAAGAAAGACAACAACAGAAAGAAGCTTATGTTGGAGAAATTGAAATAGTACAGAGAAAACTCCTTTGTGTTGATGAGAATGGCAGACAAAAAGAAGAAGATAAAACAATAGGAGAAATAAAAGACATTCCAAAGTTGGTAAAAAAAACCTTTTTCAAGCAGTATGACAGAGAGAACAAGTGACCCGGCTTTTGACAATACAACCCCAAGGAGAGATCGGGGAAAAGTAGGAGGGGCCCAGGGGGGTTTGGTACATTTAAATGTGCTTCAGATTGCAAATTTCAAAATCCAAACCCCAAAACACAACACTTGTGTCCGGCCATTTTTAAAAATGAAGGACAGCCCCGGAATTTGAAGGAATCATGGATCCTTACAAAGAACAGGGGCAGGTGAAGTCCTGACATGGGAAATAAGCAATCAAATTCTTTTGTTTGGGGATTTGTTTTTTAGTCAAGCTTATGGTCTGCAGGTGCTCGGGGAAACCCCCTGTCTAATGACAGCATAAAAAACCCAAAATCCACACTCCACCTCATTGTAATAAAAGGAAACATCACACAGCGCATTTACGGGCATCAGGAGAGATTACAAAAAATTCCGAAATTCCCAAAAAAAAAAAAATTCCCCAAGCTGCACAATAATGCATCGGGGAAAAACCAATCATTAAAATTTACCTCAGCCATGTTGAAACCCCCCCTTATCTGCCATTTTTGGGGTGGTAAAAAAAGGCCCCATGACCTACTGGAGGTGGTGTCATTTCTAGATAAAAAAAATTGCGAATCCTTTGCAGTTGGGGACAAACGGTGGAGAAAAAGTCCCTTTTTGACTTTGTTGACAAACTGAAAAAGATTAAACTTTAGAAGAAGGGAAAAAAGGCAGCTAGAAAAAGAATAGTGTTCAAGGGCCCCGAAGATGAACACACCCCCTGGTTTTTTCCAGAAAGACAAAAAAACTATGGAGAGGTAAAGGGGAAAGAGAAAAAATAGAAGACGGAAACCCAAGTTGATCTTCCACGTTTGTTGGTCCTGTCACACGCATTTAGATGTTCCCCTCATCAGAAAAAACCCCACAAGCAGGCCTATTTCAAACCAAGGAACCCTGCAAAAAATATTTAAACCCCAGAGAAATTACACATGTATGTGAAAGTGTTTAGCACAACAGTGAGCTGATCAGAAAAGGTTTTCCCTTCTCAGAGCTAGGGTATATTAACAGATTAAAATGCTGAATATGCTATTTCACACATAAACAAAAATCTAATCAAAAACCCATGACTGTGAGTTCCCTTTGACACTTTGGTAGGTTTAAAAAAGAATAAATGTCTTTCTTTAAAAAAGTTTCCAAACTCTGGACACCCCAAAGCAGATTTTTAAAAAAACATTGTGTTCCTTTCATCCGTCAATCTTTTTGGATGGTTACAGGGGAAAAGGGGGGGTGAGGAAAAACAATGCAGTTATCAATTGTGAAGGAAGGGGTGGGGTTTTTAAAAAACGAGCAGGGAAATTGGTGATGATGTCGGGAAAAAAGGGCTATTGTCTCCCCCTTCTTCAAGGTTGATCCCTTCCCCCAGGGAAGAGGAAAATTTAAAAAAAACAGTAATAGTCTCCTGTTACTGTCTGCATCGGGGAAGTGTTTTTTTTGTGTGTGTGTGTTTGGTGTGGGTGTGTGTGGTTTTGTGTGGGGTGTGTGTGTGTGTTTGTGTTTTTGTGGGGGTTGTGTTGTGTGTGTGGTGGGGCGCTCTCCCCCGCTCCCGGGGGTTTTAAATATTTATAAATTCTATGTATGTACAAAAATGAATTCACATTGCTAAAGTTTTTGGGTGCACATCACAAAGTTATTTAAATTTATTGTCAATGATCATGAATTTTGTTTTGAGGACAGAAGCCTTTTACATTCTACATATTAGGCGACACAAGCAGCAAAGCGGACCTTGAAAAAGAGAAAGTGACAAATTATCCAAATTAATGTGTGTCGTGGAAATTGTGTGCAAATTAACGCGGACCAGGGACAATTGTGGGGATGGCTGTGTATTAAGATGTGATGGCTTGGCAAATGAAGGGAAACCCCATGTGAGTATTAGCATGGGGTTTGTGTGTGGTGTTTGTGTGTGGGTTGGGGTGTGTTGTGTGTGTGGTGTGTGTGTGTGGGGGGTGTTTCTGTCTGTGTCTGTGATGTGTGTTGTGGGTGTGTGTGTTTTGGGTGGTGTGTGTGTGTTTGGGGTGGGTGTGTGGTGTGTGTGTGTGTGGGTTTTTGTTGGGGGGTGTTTTGTGTGGGGGGGAGGGAGAGAGAAGGGAGAGAGAGGTGTGTGGTGTGTGTGTGGTTGGTGGTTTGGAGTTTTTTGGGTGTGGCCGCAAAAGGGCTGGGGTCCTTTTTCCCCCTTTTTCTTCCCTTTTTTTTTTTTCTTGGGGTGGGTTTGGGGGGCAGGGGGTGGGGTGGGTGGGTGGTGGGGGGGGGGGAGGGGGGAAAGGGAGAAAGGGAGGTTTTGGGGGAAGGGAAAAAAGGAAAGTATTGGTTTGGGTTTTTGGGGGGGGTTTTTGTGGTGTGGAAAATTTGTAAAGGTTTTTTCTTTATTTTTTCCGCCCCCCCCATTTCTTCTCTCTCTCCTCTCCTCTTCTCTCTCTTCTTTCTTCTCTTTTTTTCTCTTTTTTTTTTTTTTTTTTTCTTTTTTTTTTTTCTGTGATGGGGGTTGTGTGTGGGGGGGAAGGGGGGAGGGTTTTTGTGGGGGGGGGGGGAGGGGGGTGTTGTGGTGTGTGTTGTGTTGGGTGTGGTGTGTTGTGTTTGTGTGTTCTTTTGTAAGGGGTTTTTTCCAAATTGCTGTTAAGGGAATCATTTTTTTTGAACCCCGTTCTTTTTAAAAAAAAATTCATCACTTTTTTCTCTCTTTTTTTTCTTTTCCTCTTCCTAAAGGGGGGCATACTTTTTCTTTTTTTTTATTTTTTTGTGTGTGGGTGTGTGGGTGTGTGTGTGTGTGTGTGTGTGGTGTGTGTGTGTGTGTGTGGTGTGTGTGTGGGGTGTGTGTGTGTTTTTTGTGTTTGTTTTATCTGTAAGGGTTTTTTTTATTTTAGTTTCTTTTAAATGAATTTAAAGGAAAAAAATGAAAAACTTTTTTGGTTTCATTTCCACATAAATCCTCTTCCCCCTTAAAAAATCTTTGGCAGGTGCCCCCAATTTCCCCCCCCCCCTCCCCAAAACCCCCCAAAAACCACATTTTTATTTCCGAAGGTTTTGGGGTGAGTTTGGGGTTGGGGGGGTGTTGTGGTTTTTTTGGGGGCCAGGGGTCACCAGCGAATGCTTTCAGAAGGTTTCATTCTTACTCCTGGGGGTTACTGACGCTTTTTGTGAGCTGGTTTTTGGAAAAGTGTTATCTTTTACGGTCCTACCCGTGTTTTTTGGGCTAGGACTGTTGTGTTCTTTTAGGTTTAAGCCGGGCTGGCTTGAAGTGCCAGTATGATTTGATTTTCTTTTTGCGCCACCCCTCTCCCATATTTGAAAAAGGAAAGTGTTCCATGTTCCAATCACACACACCCGCACGCGCGCACGCGACGCATGCAAAAAACAAAAACACAACACACACACACACAACACACAACCCCACACCCCACCCAAAAACACACACCGTTGTTTGAGATATAGCATACATGTGTGTACCAGTATGTGTGTGTGTGTGTGTGGTGGTGTGTGGGGTGTGGTGTGTTGTGTGTGTGTGTGTTTTTGGGGTTTTGTGTGTGTGGTGTGCGATGAAAAATCAGAAGCTGTGTTTGATTTTTTATTTTTTTACGGAAATCGGGGTTGAATTGTTCGGAAAAAAAATATTCTGTTTGTGCAAAGTTGAGATTTGGTCATGTCTGTGCGTGTGGGGCCAAGTTTTAGCTGCTGAAACTGCCATTGCAGTTACATTTCGATTTTGGACAAAAAAGCTTTTTCGTTAAGTGATCCTTTTTTTGCTGTTGAGTTGAGAGGGCATGTTAAAATGTGAATAATCAATGAGGGGAAAAAAATCTTTCCCTTAAGCGCGATGTGAGTTAGTTTTGATGATTTTTGTGTTTTGTCATTGTTGTAATGTTGCCCAACAACTTGTGCACACAATATCATGCTGTTTCTTCGTTCTCTGCAGGAAAATAAACCTAGTCGAGTTTGGTATTAAAAGAATTGTCTGCAATTCGCCAATGCAGTCGTCTCAGGAGCGTGTAAGTATTATATTCTTCACGAACAACAACGAATTGTCAAACTGACAACCCCTTTTTTAACGGCCGCGCAGCAATGCCGAAAACATAGCTGCTGGACTTGTTGTGTGCACGGCTGACAGGCAGCGCTGTGTACAGCGCAGTTAGCTAGGGGGTAGGGAGCCGCCTGCAGTAAACACTGCCTTCCCTGACCTTGGCAAGTGCAGCAGCCGGAGAGGTGTTAACTCCCTTGCTTCGCTGAACACTAAAGAACTCGCTCTGAACAGCCGTGGACAGTGGAGTGGAAGTCATGGAGGGGGGACTCAACACCATCAAGGGAATCCTCACCACTACCAGTGATGAGAGAAGAAGTGGAAGAAGCCATCGGCAGCCTTCCGGCAGGGAAATCACCTGGAGCAGACAATATTCCAGCAGAGCTTCTCAAACATGGAGGGAAGGAATTGGTCGCTCTAGTAACATCGATTTGTCAGAAGATCTGGGAGACAAAACAGTGGCCCACAGAATGGACTCAATCACTCATCATCCCCCTGCCAAAAAGGGAAATCTACGCCAATGCCAGAACTACAGAACAATAAGTCTCATTTGCCACACCAGTAAAATCATGCTCAGAGTCATCTTGAATCGACTGAAGAAAGAGGCGGAAGAACACCTGGTGGAAGAACAAGCTGGATTCAGGGCAGGCAGAAGCACAGTAGAACAGATCTTCACCTGCCGGATACTGATGGAGAAACATCTGCAACATCAGAGAGACCTGTTCCACAACTTCATTGACTTTAGGAAAGCGTTTGACAGGGTGTGGCACAAGGGTCTGTGGCAGGTGCTCAGAAAGTTTGGCATAGAGGAGGGTCTCGTCCAAACCATCCAGGTGCTGTATAACACCGCCAGCAGCGCAGTCCTCCTCAACAACCAGATAGGGGACTACTTCAAGACCACAGTTGGTGTCCGTCAAGGCTGCCTGCTATCTCCCGTACTGTTCAATCTCTTCCTGGAAAACATCATGTGTGAAACCCTCATGACTTCCACTCCACTGTCTCCATCGGAGGAAGAACCATCAATAATCTGAGGTTCGCAGATGACATCGACCTGATGGGAGGCAGCAACGAAGAACTACAAGACCTGACAAAGAGACTGGAAGAAAGGGCAGGTGCATATGGAATGGAAGTGAGCACAGAAAAAAGCAAAGTCCTGGTCAACAGCACAACCAACACCCATGCTGAAATCTACATGAACGGACAACAGCTTGAAGAAGTGGGCGCTTTCAAATACCTTGGCACCACTCTCTACAACAGAAATCAAGACCAGACTAGCGATCGCAACAGCAGCAATGGCAAAGCTAAACAAGATCTGGAAGAGCAGGGAGATCAGCTTTCCTACAAAGATGAAGCTGTACAAGTCCCTGGTGCTGTCCATCCTGCTGTATGGCTGCGAAAGCTGGACCATGACAGCACAGACCACCAAGAGAATCCAGACGTTTTAAACTAAATGCTTCAGGTGCTTGCTCGGGATCTCTTGGCAAGACCGGAAGACAAACGACCTTGTGAGGAGCCAAATAGCGTCACTTGCAGGCCCCCAAGAACCCCTCTTGGCAACAGTCAAGAAGAGGAAGCTGTCGTGGTTCGGGCATGTCATACGCCACAATTCACTGCCCAAAACAGTCATCCAGGGCACGCTGGAACTTGGCAGACGAAGGGGACGACAAGCCAAATGCTGGATGGACAACATTAAAGAATGGACCAGGATGGATGGCCCTACGCTGATGCGACAGGCAGAGGACAGGGCCGGATGGCGGTGCCTGGTTCGAGAGTGTCTCTCGCTACTTCAGAGGCACAACCGGTTCATCTCCAAAATGGCAGATTTGAGGAAATGCCCACTTGAAGTTTTTAAACAATGGCAGAAGTCACACGAGTACTTCTATAGTCAAAACTCACAATGGTTCAAGTTCAAGTTGTAATGTATAAGTGCTGTTAGCAGCATCAAATAGTATTCAACGAAAAACATAAAAACCACATTTACAAAAAAATAGTCATTCCTTGCTTGAAAATTGCATCGCAGGGCTCTTCATAATTTGGAGCAACCAGACTTCCAGTGGTAAGCTTTGGTGTAGCGCACTCTTTATCTGACTCCTAGCCTCTCCCTCCCACATGGCAGGCAGGCCATAAATCAGTGTAATGAAGAAGGCAGACGTTTTTTCCTCTTTGCTGCCCTTATCTTTCACAGCAGGAAGAGTATCAGAAGTGTACGGAGGTAGCCTACCTCCCTTCCTTTCCTTAACATATCTCTTTCTCAGCACAGTTGGTTAAAGCCGGGTGTTCGCTGTTGCTCCAAACACATAGGTAATCTTGCTCTGTGCACAGTGTTTTTTCGCTTTATCTTGCTATT
>CM031605.1:76032106-76039606 GCA_018398815.1 Conus ventricosus | reverse complement strand
TTAATTGGGTTATAACTCTCCGGGGGCCCGTGCTATTTTTAAGATCTTATGTTTTTTGTTTGCAGCGCCTCTACCGTGGAAAAAAAAGGAAAAAAACCCGAATTTGGGTCTCCCCAATGTAACCTTTGAACTCAGTTGGGAACTTCTGTGGCCTTTTCTGGGGTTGGATTGTGTTGTTGTGTTTTTGGGTTTAGCACCCCATGGAAAAAATTACTAAAGCCTTCCCGCTTTCATGCTCAGGTTAGTACTTTCCTTCGATTATTTTTTTTAATTTGTATTTTCCTTTTTCTTCAGCCTTTTTATATCTTGTTTTTTGGACTTGTCGACACTTGCCTGTCACTGTCCCTAAATTCCCTTTTGGGCCCAGAGGAGTCCCTTAGTGGTCAATCCCTAAAATTTAAAAATTGAAAAAATTCAAAGCAGCCTCGGAAAAAAACCAAAATGATTAATAATTTTTTGAACAAAAAGCCCAAAAAACCCCACTTAGATCTACGGGGGACCATTTCTTAGGAGATCCAGTCCACTCCGCTCCGTCCCTCCCCCTCCCTTCTAAAAGCAGGAGCGGAGGAAAACGAAGGAACCGCGAGCTCGCGAGAGGGACTGGTGTGTGTGCTGCCTTTGTGGGTCCGCGACTTCATCGTCAGTGATTTAATGTTGACCTACTGAAAAAACCCTTTTCCCCTTCCCTTTTATTTCTGGTTTACCTTATTTTTTTTTCTTCTCACTTTGTGGTCAATTATTGTCTGTGTTTCCTTTTGTAATCTTTCTATTTTTATTTTGGTATGAAATACCGGATTATTACTTTTCAGCCTTCCATTTCCCAAAACATGTTTTCCTTATATTATACTTGAATTTTTTTTTTATTTTTTTTTTTTATTTTTTTTTTTTTTTTTATTTTTTTTTTTTAAATTTAAACAATTTAACTACTTTTTGACTTCAAAAGACATTCATAATTCCTACCTCCCCATGCCACTTATTCCAATATGGTGTTAGCCAGCTCTGAAAGTTGTTCTCCATGACCCCCCCTCGCTTTTCCTATTTATTGGTCGTGCATTCTTGTTCATATCATTTAGGTTATAATTACACTTTTTCCTCTTTTTTAAACTTAAAATTGTTTTAACCTTGCAAAAACGCTTTATTGTTTTCATTAAATTCTACTAACCTCTTAATCAATCGGCTCAGTCCCTTCAATTCTCATACACAACATAATATTTAATTACTGTATCATTATATTCCTATGGTGTTACCATACTGTACACCCCACATGCACACAAAATACATACTTTTATATGTATATGTGTACATTTAAAACCTTGTCTGTTCTTGAGGTTTCCCTACCCCATATCCTTTTATAACGGCCTCTTCCCCCTTTTTTACATTCACTTTTGTCAATCCATTCTATTCATTCATTTACATTTTTCCTCAAAACATATTCATTTCCATTTCCCATTCCTTCATATTTTTTAATTTCACGTTCCTTTATTACCCCTGGTACCCACTTTTTTTTTATTATCTTTCCATATTGTTATAATATGTTCATGGCCCTTGTCCGTAACCCTGAGGTCTTTTGCAAAATCTTTTTTTTCAAAAACATTCTTTCGTAATCTGTTTATATGAACCCCATCAAATTTTCATGTCTTCAGGTTTCATGTTTTATCTAATCAGAAACACCTTCGGAAAATTCTGATTCAACCTTTTCTCTATAGTATATATTATCCAACGTTAGTTCTTTTTTTTAAAAAACTTTTCATGTTCGTTGTTTTAACTAGACATTACATACTCCACATTTTTACCACATACCTTTTGTATATAAAATACAACACTACACACTGCTAGTTTACACAAAAAAGATAAGATAGTAAGTTGCTTTACCCAAAACCCGCCCGCAAAGGGCCATTTTGGGTGTTGTACAAAATTTAACATACACACAAATTTATTTACACAAACTTTAAACACATACTATGATACACACCTCTATATAACAACCGTAACACAAAAAACACTTTTGAATTTTCAGCTTAAAATCCCAAAAGCAAAACCAGGTCTCTTTTTTGTCTTATTGTTATATTACCCCCACATACATAATACACTTATTTCAGCACCATGCACTTTTTTACGTTTTGTTCATGTTCTTATAAGTATTCATACTCCGTCCATCACCCCAATTAAAATTTAGTTCATTCCCCCTCATCTTCATTCTATTTGTGCTTTCCCATTCATTTATATTTTTTCTTTCACTATTTTCCACAAGATTTTATTTTCCTATTCCATTCCTTCTATTATTTACATTCACATTCCCCCCTTTCACCCCTTTGTTTCAATTTTTTTTATTTATCTTTCATCGTGCATATTACATAGCCCCTGTCTTGCCCCACTTTGGTATAGTTACATTGATTTGTTCATAAAATAGACTCTTTTTCGTGAATCTTTTTCTATCGTCACCCCAAATTAAAATGTGTACTCTTCAGGTAGTATATTACTTTCCCATTATTAAAAAAAACCCTTCAGAGTTAATCCATTTTTTCCCCTTTTTAAAAGTATTTTGTCACCACAATCCTTGTTCTTGTTATGCCGAAGTTTTCATATTTCTTATGTTTTATCAAAAACTTTAAATAATCTTATATAGTCCATACAAACTTTTTAAATTCAACTTAAATACAGAAGCAAAACCAAGTCTCTTTTCTTTGTTTTATTTTTGTTTCTTGTTTTTTAAATGCATAAAAAAGTATAATTGCAAGGTCAGTTTTTTTCCCATATTTTCATTTTGTAATGGTTTTTTTGTAATTTTTTCTTATTTTCATAATGCTTTTAAATTTTTTCCTTTAAATTGTCTATAAATGGGCATTCTAAAAAAGTGTATTTCGTTTCTTCTGTTGGACAAAAAGGACTGTTGAAATTGCATCTGTCTGTAAACTTTTTGTTTATGTGAAAATTGTTTACCCAAAAGTGTTGGTTGTCCTTTTCTAAATTTCGCTATTAATGTCGTAAAAATATTTTTCATTTGGGTGTCGGATTTGAAAGGCGGAAAGTTTTTAAAACGTTCGCTATTTTCTTTTTTTTTCTCCCAGTTGCTTAGACAATCAGTCATTATTTTTTTTTAAATAATGAATAAATCTGTTTCTCTCCTCCCCCTTCATTTGCCAACTTCTAAAAAACCCCTGTTGTCAAACGGTTTTATTTTCTAATGCCCAATTTGAGTTTTATTTATTTCGGTTTTTCCTTTTAGGTTTTTGGGGAGTCTTTTGGTTCCATTTTTTTTTAATTTTAAACCAATCCCTAATTGCCTTTTTGTGCATTGCATATAGGGATTCCCCAAAAACTCTCTTTTTTAAATTATTTGGGGTTTTTTTGCCCCCCCCCCTATATTTTTTACAGGCGAAAAAGGTGTTTTTTTATGCTTTGTTTAGTTAGCCCCATGTTCTGCTGCATAAAAGAGAAAGGGGTTTTTTAAATTGAGTGTCAAACAGTTTAAAGAAAAATCCCATACTTATGTCCAAAACAAAACATAGTTTTCTTTTTTTATTTTTTTGCCTTTCGCTCTCCGAAATTTTCAAAAAGTGAAAGTCTTTGAAATTTTTATTTTAAAGGAAAAATTAGGTACTTTTAATGTTTTCTTTCCCAGTTTTTGGTCTTTGTGTACCATTTTTTTCCTTTTTTCCCAAATACCCCCCTTTCAAAAAAAACATTATTTTTGTTTTTTGAATTTACTGAAAAACCAAGGGAATCCGGGGTTGTTGTAGGTTTTTAAAATTTGATTTTGTAACGTGGTGTTATGTTACGGGCTATGTCATCTGAAAATGCGTGTGTAATTTTCTTCTGCACCAGGTGAAATTGAAAACCCATGCTGCCTTTTCTTGTGCATTGTCCCACTTCTGTTTTTAAATAGGAAAGCCCCAGGGGGACAAAAACAACTTGTTTACCCCGTGGGAAATTTGAAAAATTTGTTAGTTCTTTCCTTATCTAAAAAAAGTTTTGTACTGTTTTGTAAATCCTTTTAACATTTGAGCTTTTTTGAGTTTCTTTGGTTTCTGTGTATCTTCCTGTTTGTCTCTATTTCAGTATCAAATGCTTTTGATAACTATGAATGCTACATAAAATTTACTTTCCGTCTGCCTGAGGAATTTTTTAATTTTGTTGTTAATGTGAAAAAGTGGTTAGTTGAAAATCCCCCCCTAAAATCCTGCTTTTTCCCTTTCTAATTTTGTTCTCGTTTTTGCCAGTTGAAAAATCTTTTGTTGATTATTGCTGTAAAAACTTTCTTATAAAGCTTTTCAGTGAAAACCCCCTATAAATTTTTGGGTTTTGTTATCGCCTTTTTGTGGGGTGGTACAATTACTGCCCTGACCCCTTCAAGGGGAAATAAATTTTTGGGGAACGTTTGTTGTATAACTTAGTTTAAATTTGGTTTTTTATTTTGCTAGCTATTTTTTTTAGAATTCTGGGGGTTTAAAACTATTCCGGGGATTTTTCCTGTTTTTCAGTTTGGGTTTTTGCTAAACCACTTCTTTTTTTGTTATTTCCCCTCTAATCATGTTCTATAATCTTCCCTATTACTTGCTTTCTTTACAGTGTCCTTTTGGGGTTCAATATGCTTTAAATGTTTTTCCATTGTTCCCATGAATAACTGGGAATTTATTTTTCTTTCTTAATTTTTTTTATCGTACCCGAATTTCTGGTTTTCCCTTTTGATTTTGCATAAGTGTATCAATATCTTTTTCCCTTATTTTTTTTCTTTTTAAATTTATTTTTTTATAAAAAATTTTCGTTTTTTAAATTTTTTATTACCTTTTTCTTTATATTTAATAGGGGTTTTTTTTTTTACTATTAAATTAAGTCTACACGTGCTTGTCTTTTTCTTTCTTTTCCAATTTTCCCTTTTCTTTATATCCCCCCATTTGGGGTTTATGCCCCTCCTGAATGGATATTTTTCCCATCATTTTTCCCCGCTTCTTAGTAATTGATTAAATTTTTATCTTGTATTATTCTTGATCAATTTTTTCCTTAATTTGTTTTAAGTTGTTGTTCTTTTTGATTCCATGCAATTTATGTTGACTTGTGCTTTTGGCTGAGTCCCTTTTTTTTTCTTTGTGAATGTTTCTTTTTTTGTCTTTTGAATTTCCCGCACTGTACTCAGAAAGCTCCATTTAATTGGATTTTGATGGATCAATTTTTTCTCCACTAAACGCTGTACATTTTGTTAATTCTATGGGCATACATAGAAAAACTATGATACTTCCCCTTTCGAGAAAAAATGTGAATTTACTGTCAAAGTTTTTCTTTTAAGCCCTTCAGGGGAGTTAAATTAAAACTTGCGCAAAAAATTTGATGGCCTTTTTTTCCCAATCCATTGATGATGTTTCCTTTGACTTCGGTGCACACCATTCTGTTCTCTGTCAAATATATCTTTTATCCTCAAAATTTTTAAACCCCATTCCCCCAATCGAGATTAAGTTCCTCCTATAATATTAAATTTTTTCATTCCCCCGTTTCAATTTTTGTACAAATATTTGTTCTAAACTTTTTATGTACATCATAATCCCTTTTTGCAAAAATAACGGCATCAACCCGGTGTACTACACACAGAAATAATACATCTCGTGCATTGTTACAAGTTTTTTGTAGTTCCCCAAAAAAATTTAAATTTTTTTATTGTATTGATAATTTAAAGTCCCCGATAAATCCCTTTTTGATCGCTTTAATCCGCCCGAAGGTTGCCCTTTTAGTATTTTTTCTGGTGGCAATAAAGATGTAGAAATTCTGGAACTTTGTCTCCAAAAAACAAAGTTTTAGAGTGAATGTTCAGATAAACAAAGATGTCAAAAGCAGTTATAAATTCAAAAAAATCAGGTTGCAATTTCTCCCGAGACCTTCGCATTTCAAACCTGAAGGGATTTTTTTTTTTTATCCCCTTATTCCCTTTTTACCCTTTTTTTGTGAATGGCCTTGGCCTTCCCCATTTTTTTTCTTTTTTGCCCTTCCTTGTGCTTTAGCTTTGGGATTCTGTATTGTTTTTGCCCATAATTGTATTTTCTTGCGTTGGGTTTCCCGTGGTTTTCTTGTTGTGTGGGTTTTCTTTTGCCCTTGGTCCCCCCCTTTTGGGCCTGCACCTTTTTATCATTCTTTGTTCGCATTATTGACCCCTTTCTTTGTTAACCCCCTCTCTCTTTCATCCCCACTGACCATCTCTCTTCCCTCCATACTTCCCTTACCTTTTTATCATCTGTGTTTCTTTTCCTCTCCCGTCTTTTGTCGAAGGACCCCCCCCCAATTTGCAAAATTTCAATTTCTCCCATACAACTGATGTTTAGGCTCACTTCGTCTCCCTTCACCCCCATCGTTTCTTCTTTCGCCTTCTTTTTGAAGATTTCTCATTTTTGGTCCTTCCTTGGGTTCGTCTCTCTCCCCCTCCTCTTTCCTTTTTCTCTTTCCCGTCTTCTCTTCCCTTCTTCCTCCATCCTTTGTCTCTCTCTTACACTCTGTCTGCTCTCTCACCCTTTTTCCCTTTACTCACGCCCCCCTCCATGCGTCCTCTCTATCCTCTCTTCTCCCCTTTTCCACCATTGTCCGTCCCGCTCTCGTTTTCTTCTATCCCCCCCATCCCCCCTGTTCTTGGTCTGGTTCCCCCTCGTCCTCGTTCCTCCCTTCCAACCCTAGGTGGTTCCTGGGAAATGTACTTCCTCCTGTTTTTTCTTGCTGCAGTCTGGAAGTCCACGGGCAAAAAGAGTTTTTGGGTTTTTCCCTTTTACGTAAACCCCTTTCCCCTGTAAATGTCCCAGTCTTCCTTTTCCTCGATTTCAAAAGCAGCTGTCTGCTCTTGTTTGTCTTTGGGCCCCCCTAATTCCATTTCCTTCATCCTCTCTTATTCGGTGTTTTGCATTATCCCGGATTGTATCTTTCACCTCAACGTTTTTTCTTTAGGGGTCGCGGTTTTTGGGTTGCAGTATGGGATTCCCCGTTTTGGGCCCTTCTACAACATATTTAGCCCCCTCCTCGTCTGGCAATTGTTTGCATAACTTTTCACTGTTTTTCACAGTCCCCATATTTTGGGTTTTTTTATTCCAAATAGTTCCATTGTTCCCCCGGAAAAACTTTCTAGCCCCATCCCCTTCATCGTCAATGCAAAACCGTTTTTTCCCAGTGTGCTCCGTTTTTTTCCTAAAGCTCACTGCTGCCATATTACTCTGTGGTTTTTTTTTGTTTCTCATTCTTTGCGTGTGAGTAAGGTATCTGCATTTGTGTTTGTTTTTGATTCCTTTGTTTTCTGTTGTCTGGGTGCTGAGTGAAACGGGAGGCCGTTTTGAGTGTCTGTAAAATTTTATAGATGGAGTTCTGTGCCTTTTGGTTTTCCCTATTTGTGAATTTTGGGTTCTAAGTTTGGGTTTTATTTTGAGCCTCTTTTTCTTTTTCATTGTGTTTTGTATGGGCTAGAATTCGGTCCGGGATTGTTCTCACATTGCTCAGCAGTATCTTTCCGTAGATTGAGAGGTTCCCGTTTAACAA
>CM031605.1:76002106-76017106 GCA_018398815.1 Conus ventricosus | reverse complement strand
CGTTCAGGCGGCATGGTAATTCTTCTGTTCAGTTTGTTTTAGTTTCCACTTGCGGTCACCTGACTTTGAATCTATCTGGTATGGTGAACGCCAAAAAAAAAAAAAAAAAAAAAGCACACTTAACAAGACAAAACAATGCAAATCTGCTTCGATACATTGCATGGGGATTCTGTGATGGTCAGATTTCCAGAAAGCAGATAATAACCTCAGTCAATAAATCACCTGAGCTCTTGAACAGGAAGGAGAATGCCTAAGTTTGAGGAACGTCGTTATTTTCATAACGACTACCGGATTTACACAGGTCACTCAGCTAGGAATAGCACTTACTTGGAGCTTTCGACAGACCTCCCTCTGTCTTCTTCAGCGGTGGTGTGGCTACTGGGTGAACTGGCGTTCAGTGCACACGACCACGGGTCGAACCCTGGTCATGTGACTGAACGATGAGGGTGTTGTACACCGATGGCAAGGTGTGTCTGCCCCGGTCCCGGTTGAGTGTGGGGTTGTTGGCGGCAATATGTATGGCCTCCTTCACCCCATGCTGAAACCATCTATTGTCACGGTCGAGAACGCTGATGTTTTCATAATCGAACTGATGTTGCTGGGCGTGTAGGTGGGCGCCTACTGGTGATGATCCCCTTTTGTGTTCTGTCAAGCGTTTTCGAAGATTTCTCTGTTTCCCCGACATAGTTTTCTTCACAGTCACGACAGTCTATTTGGTAGATCACTCCAGACTTGTGCAGTTTGTCAGTTTTGTCCGTGGGGGCGACCAGCTGGCTGCGGATGATGTTGATAGGTTTGGGATGTACGGAGACACCGGTTTTCCTGATCTTCCTGCTCAAGGCTTCAGTCACACCGCGGACATAGGGGATGTTGACGTTATTTTCTGTGCAAGATTAAAAGAAAGAAAGAAAGAAACAAACAATCAAAGCTTGGTGACTGACAAGGGCAGTATATGTCAGGCTCTGTGACTGAACATCTCTCCCTCATTCTTTGCGGCAGGATCCCTCCTGAATCATTTCACCATGTTGACAACAGGTAAACTTCCTTTCTTATTTTTACCACGATATGAAATGAACGAAAAGTTAAAGCTTTATCACTTGAAAACTTTAACGTACAATTGCTTCATCGACTCTTATCAATGGTTAGATAGCAACTCCACAATGTTCAAATTCACTGGAAAAAAAAGTGTTAATAAAATGTGTAATAAAATATGTAGTGATATAGCTCAACAGATCCTGGATCCGCCTTTTAATCTGGATCCGTTCTATGGATTCATAGCAACATTTTAGGAGCGTTTTCTCGGGTATCATTAACATTTTCCCCACCAACGTTTGTCAAAACTGGTTTGTACTGTTAACATAATCTTGCTAAGCATTGGGCCGCCAAACAAAGAAATCATTAGACGCACAGGAAATCATAACTTCTCGGCACAGAAAAGACTGCACTGCAATTTTCTCGTCCTGGGAGTTACTTGTGTGAGAGGGGCTTTCCTTGGAAAGTTGTTATGTGTGGAGGAAGAGCAAGGAATTATGAAAAGATGTGAAGAGATGCCAAAGATTGCAGAACAGCCAGTGTGATTGATGGGATTGTTAACAGGAGAGCTATATTGAGATTTTTATTTATTTATTTATTTATTTTTTACTGTACTCCAAAGAAGGGGAGAAACCTGGAGCGTCCACAGACAGGTTTCGTCTTCCCTGACGGCAAGGAAGGCAGTTCGTCCACCTACCGTTCCAGTAAAAACGGTCCAATGTCTGACGGAGTCCAGACCTCACTGCTACCGTTGGCAAGCACGAGCGATGTCATGTTGTAAACATTCCAAATCAGAAATCATACTAAGGTTGACAAGCACATGTAACCGTGGCTGCTGGCACCATTAGCAAAAGAAACCACCCAGACGTTCTTTCTGCTGCTGCTACTGCTGCTATGGCAACGTGCCAGTCTCCTAATCAAAATACGTATTGTTCGTTTTCTCTTGTCTCAGTTACTATGTCTGGGAGCATAGCTGATCGTTGTTATCATCTGTAAATCTTCTACAGAACATTCGCCTGTCTCTCTTTGATCTTCTCTTTCTGCTATGGACAAGCCAAAGTCAACAATGTGGTGTTGCTTTCAGTGGGCTGTTTTTCAGCCGAAAAAGTTTGGATATGGCTTAGATGATACGTAGTCAGTTAATTCAAATTTTGCCGTTTCCGTCTGCGTTTCTTTCTTTCTTTTTCTATTTTTGTAAAAGAAAGGATCAAGCCCGTTCTAAAGCACAGGATTGAAACTCACGACGCAATTGCTTTTTTATCACCCAAGCTTATGGATATGTGTTGTTGATTTTCCAGTTGAGTTCTCAGCAAACAAAACAAGCGCTGCCATCATAAATCATAAGATATAAAGATCAGCTTAATCTGTTGAAAGTCTGCCGTTTAGATGTACGTGCATTTTTGTTGTTGTTTTACACAGCATTTTTTTTCCAAATGTGAATGACAATTTTTGGGTTTTTTGTTTTAAACAACATGTTTTGTATGTGGATGACTATGTTTCAAATAATACAATACAGCCTCTAAACACAGACTTCAGAATTCCACAAAATGACATTTCCAACCCAGAAATCCACCCACTGATCCATGACATCTCATGATATAAAACGACAAGGACCTGTCGTGCTATAACAGCCAACACATGGCTATGGTTATCAACAAGGACCTGTCGTGCTATAACAGCCAACACATGGCTATGGTCATCAACAAGGACCTGTCGTGCTATAACAGCCAACACATGGCTATGGTCATCAACAAGGACCTGTCGTGCTATAACAGCCAACACATGGCTATGGTCATCAACAAGGACCTGTCGTGCAAAAACAGCCAACACATGGCCATGGTCATCAACAAGGACCTGTCGTGCTAGAACAGCCAACACATGGCTATGGTCATCAACAAGGACCTGTCGTGCTATAACAGCCAACACATGGCCATGGTCATCAACAAGGACCTGTCGTGCTATAACAGCCAACATATGGCTATGGTCATCAACAAGGACCTGTCGTGCTAGAACAGCCAACATATGGCCATGGTCATCAACAAGGACCTGTCGTGCTAGAACAGCCAACATATGGCTATGGTCATCAACAAGGACCTGACCATGGTCATCAAGGGGGGGGGTATGTCCCGTCGTTCCCTGGTACCCATACCTGCTGCTCAACCAATATCACACCAACTTCATTAACGTTGATACGTTCTGACATTCTGACAGACTGGTAAACCTAAATCGGAAATGAAATGAGGTAGGGAACAGTGAACGATAAACAGTAAACAAGTGGGATATGTTTTGCTCCCATAAGAAAACCTAACGCAGAGTAACTTTTATTCAAGACTGGCACAGCCTTTTAAACTTGAATAAAGTCAGACAAATACATAGACGAACAATCTAATAGTGGGAGGGGGGGGGGGGGGGGGGGGGGGACAAGCGCAGGCCAACAACTGAACTGTCTTCATAGTAATGACTTGGCAAAGATTTGGACTTAAGGAGGGGAGGGGGGGGGGGGGGGTGAGTTTGAAGATGGAGAAACTGGGAACATGAAATTTAAAAAAATATGTTACAGATATGAAAAACTCTTCACTAGCTGCATAAGGGAACCATCGCAATCCCTTTTGAGGGCAGATATATTTGTATTGCCTTGCCTTGCCTTATACAAATATTCGTGAACTATGTCATGACTCGATATGTTGACTGCTGCATTGTATCTTTCGTTAAGGAATGAACTGTCTTGTCTCATTTGATGTGATTATGGACTGTATTCGAGTGTTATGTTGTGAAGAAATGATGAAAAAAAATGAAAGAGATCCAGCCAACATCACTGTGTCCACAACGCCTTGATTTGATATACTTTTTTTTTGCTTATGGGGGTTTCTTTCCTTGAAATGGCACATTCAATGTTAAAGCCACGAATTACAACATACAGCATGAAATCTGCATTTACCTCAAACCATGTATATGCTTATGTGTATAGAAGTATTCTTTCAAACATATTAATTTGCCCCCACTCCTCCTTGAACTACAACCCCCCATTCCCATCCCTTCTACACGTGCACACTCACAGGCAGACACACCCCACACACACACACACACACACACACACACACACACACACACACACACACACACACACACACACACACCACACACACCTCATTCACATCCGCAGCTCTTTGTCTCTTCTCATCTTGGCCTGATTTTCTTTCGCCTCGTTTCTTTCTTTCTTTCTTCCTTTCTTTCTTTTTTTCTTCCTTTCTTGTTCTTCTTCTTCTTGATCTTTCTTCTCCTCCTCCTCCTCCTCCTCCTCCTCCTCCTCCCCTCCTCCTCCTCCTTCTCTTCTTCTTCTTCTTCGTTAGGTTTAGACGGAGTAGAAATATACGAGAGGATCCCTGAATCCTCGAATGAACAATACTTGCTCTTCTTATTGTGAACCATGCCCGCACCAGCAGCAGGTTTGATTAAGTCTCACGGCATCCTCCCCTTCCTTTCCCCTTTTTTTTTTATATTTTACTTGGCCCGTTAAAGCAAGCGAAGAAAATCATATTTCTTCTATGTAGATTACGAGGTAGAAAATATTGGCTCAACTGTCGTAAATGCGAGCGTAGATTAACTTGCATTTTGGGGCGCTTAAAAAAACAACACCAACACCAGTGAGCTTGAACCCTAAACCTTCTTCTGCAGATGGCCAGGATCTTAAACGTTGCAGTATCCACAGATGCCACATAGACATATTTGCTGCTATCATCATATCATGATACCACCATCACATCATGATATCATGTTTCCCATCTAGCGTTCCTTGTCATCTTTTCTGTCATCTCGGTCATCCAGTCTGGGGATTGGAATCTATGGAAAATGTCTTTCGCAAACCAATGAAGCATCTTTCTGTCTGGTTTGGGGGTTCTCTGTCTGCAGAGGGCGAGCCAAAGTCAACAACATGATGCACGGCTGTCTGCTGCCAGTAGCGTTTCCTGTCCCGAATCTAGTGTGTCTGTGGTGGAATCTTATCCCTTGTCACCATGGATTATCCCTCCCCCCGTTCTGGTATTCGAGGTAAACAAGCCCGCTTGCAGTCGAGCTAAAAAACAAAACAAAAACAAACACACATCACTTTTCAGTATTTTGTTTTTGTTGTTTTTCTTACCAAATTTGAGTTGTATCAGTCGTTATTTAACACAAAAAAAAATCATATTCTCATATTGTATTTAACTGTCAGGGTTGATTAGATACAAAGATCAGTTTAATTGTTGAAAGACGACTACGCTTTAAATCTGCTTACTTTTGCATTCGTTTAGACAACACGATATATTCTTAAGGTGATAGTTTGAATGATGCAACGGAATACTTTATCAACGATCTATGAAATCTCTTCAAAGACGTCTGAAATCTTTCATTGTTCAATGGGGAGGAAAATATGCAATCCAAGCCAGGGGAAGCAATGGTAGATATGAACTGAACAAGTTATGTCCCTTGTAGTATTTCGCATAGGATATGAAACGTACATGTTCATGTTGTTATTTAAGAGTTTCAACGTTCCATAAAACTACAGTCGTTCATTGACAGTTATCAACTGGTAGACAAGTGTTCATATTCAGAGGAAATTTTCTGATTATTTTGCACAACGGATCTTGGATTTGCCGTTTGAATCGCATCGGCTTTGTTAATCCAAACCACGTTTTGACTGGTGTTTTTTTTTCCAGCAACAAGCCATCCTTCTTTCAACTTTTGTTGATTACTTTTGTACTTTTGGTGCCGCCTTGCTAACAGACGGACAAACAAAGAAACACCAGACGCAGCTGAAAGCATAACATCCCTTGCAGAGGTGAAAAAAATGTCGCAGAACAAAAGTATGTAAAAGAGCGGGATGATTAACAGGAGGGCACTATTTACAAGTTTCACTGTATGTTATAGAGTAGTGGGGGGAGGTAATTTATCCACAGATGACCTCTGTCTTCCTTGACAGCAAGAAAGACAATCTGGCCAAATGTCACCGGAGTAGAAACGGTAGTGTGTGTGTGTGACGAAGGCTTGTGTCCACACCTTTCTTCTGATGGCCAGCACAGATCAAGTCATGCTGTAACTATCCCGAACCAAAAACCATGCTAGGGGTTGACATGTGCATTTCACTGTTTTACTGTCAGCTGTTGTTCCACCCAACATTCTTACTGCTGCCAATATGGCAAATTGCCAGTTTTTCATCGAAAATATCTAATTCGTCTTCTCTTGTCTCAGTTACTATGCATGGGAGTGTTAAATAACGGATAATGTCTTCTAAAAATACCATAGAGTGTTCCGCTGTCTCTCCTTGATGTGTGTGTGTGTGAGCGTGTGTGTGTGTGTGTGTGTGTGTGTGTGTGTGTGTGTGTGTGTGTGTGTGTGTGTGTGTGTGTGTGTGTGTGTGTGTGTGTGTGTGTGTGTGAGCGCGCGGGGAGGGGGGGGGGGGGGAGGAGGAGGACAGGGAGGAGGAAAAGGTCAGAAATAATGTCAAGAACAGTACAAATTTAAATGTAAAATACACTATCATAATTATTAAAATATGCTAATTTGAGATTGGGAGATAATTTTTGCAACCTCAACAATTTCTGAACTGAAAGAAATGGCGTGAACCGGTTTAGATTTTGAAATTTTAATGTTTGCTTTTGAATGAAGAGCATTTACAATAGGGCAGTGGAAAAGTTTATTATGTTCACCAGATAATGGCTTAAAACATGCACACGCTATATTTTGGGAATGTTTGGTCTTCCCAGAGTTCAAACGTATCTTGCATATTTAACTAGAAATATGTCTAGGATATGTTTCCACATCCTAGTGTGTGTGTGTGTGTGTGTTTGTGTGTGTGCGTGCGTGCGTGCGTGCGTGCGTGCGTGCGTGCATGCATGCGTGCGTGCGTGCGTGCGTGCGTGCGTGCGTGTGTGTGTGTGTTGGCCCGCTGTGGACAAGCCAAAGTCAGCACGCTGCCTTGTTTTCTGCTGCCAATGTTCCAGCCCACCAATCAGATATAGCTGAGATAAAACGTTTAGCAGTGTTGCTACATCTTGTCTCTTTTTTTTCTCTGCACTTGTAGAAATCAACAAGCTTGTTCTAGGAAACAAGACTGGAACTCATTACATCTCCCTCCTCCACCCTACCCCACTTTTTTTTCTTTTTTTTTTTTTAGCTGACCACAAGATGACAAAAGATCAGCTCACCTGTTGAAAATCTGCACTTTAGACGCATCCGCATCTTTATCTGTCTGAAACCACATTTATTTATTTGAATGACAGAACTCTTAAATACTATTACAGAGTCTTGATTCAAACATTCACAAATCCTCAAATTACAATCCCCCTCCCCCCTTTAAAATCTAGCCATAGATCCAGGATATCTTTTATCAGTTTAAGGCAATGACCTGTGTTGGCACGGCAAACAAAGTAGGGCAAAGGTCTTCAAAGAATACGCACGTCCACACAAGTGTGCACAGGATAGTAAAACTTCAATCTCCTTATTAGCCATCTTTTGTACAGTATATATGTGAATAAAATCATGAGAGACAATCCATAATTCCAGACTATAGTGTAGACAGCCATTGCGCTGTTCACCGCCACTCTTCCCCCCCCCCCCCCCCCCCCCCCCCCCCCCCCCCATCCCACCTTGCCTCCATCCACAATCCCCCAGATATACACTCCAGCCCTGCCCTGCCCAATTCTGAGACATTCATTTTTTTCCCCAGCTGACCCAACGCTCATGCAGAGATTGACACAAGGTACACCGTCCCTACCTCTGACCTCTTTCCTCTCTTCTCCCTTTCCTTTCTGTATAGTTGCCTTCTGGAAACTGGTTTAGATCCCTTAACGCTCAGGGAAGTGGTGTGGTCTGTATAGTTGCCTTCTGGAAACTGGTTTAGATCCCTTAACGCTCAGGGAAGTGGTGTGGTCTGTATAGTTGCCTTCTGGAAACTGGTTTAGATCCCTTAACGCTCAGGGAAGTGGTGTGGTCTGTATAGTTGCCTTCTGGAAACTGGTTTAGATCCCTTAACGCTCAGGGAAGTGGTGTGGTCTGTATAGTTGCCTTCTGGAAACTGGTTTAGATCCCTTAACGCTCAGGGAAGTGGTGTGGTCTGTATAGTTGCCTTCTGGAAACTGGTTTAGATCCCTTAACGCTCAGGGAAGTGGTGTGGTCTGTATAGTTGCCTTCTGGAAACTGGTTTAGATCCCTTAACGCTCAGGGAAGTGGTGTGGTCTGTATAGTTGCCTTCTGGAAACTGGTTTAGATCCCTTAACGCTCAGGGAAGTGGTGTGGTCTGTATAGTTGCCTTCTGGAAACTGGTTTAGATCCCTTAACGCTCAGGGAAGTGGTGTGGTCTGTATAGTTGCCTTCTGGAAACTGGTTTAGATCCCTTAACGCTCAGGGAAGTGGTGTGGTCTGTATAGTTGCCTTCTGGAAACTGGTTTAGATCCCTTAACGCTCAGGGAAGTGGTGTGGTCTGTATAGTTGCCTTCTGGAAACTGGTTTAGATCCCTTAACGCTCAGGGAAGTGGTGTGGTCTGTATAGTTGCCTTCTGGAAACTGGTTTAGATCCCTTAACGCTCAGGGAAGTGGTGTGGTCTGTATAGTTGCCTTCTGGAAACTGGTTTAGATCCCTTAACGCTCAGGGAAGTGGTGTGGTCTGTATAGTTGCCTTCTGGAAACTGGTTTAGATCCCTTAACGCTCAGGGAAGTGGTGTGGTCTGTATAGTTGCCTTCTGGAAACTGGTTTAGATCCCTTAACGCTCAGGGAAGTGGTGTGGTCTGTATAGTTGCCTTCTGGAAACTGGTTTAGATCCCTTAACGCTCAGGGAAGTGGTGTGGTCTGTGTAGTTGCCTTCTGGAAACTGGTTTAGATCCCTTAACGCTCAGGGAAGTGGTGTGGTCTGTGTAGTTGCCTTCTGGAAACTGGTTTAGATCCCTTAACGCTCAGGGAAGTGGTGTGGTCTGTGTAGTTGCCTTCTGGAAACTGGTTTAGATCCCTTAACGCTCAGGGAAGTGGTGTGGTCTGTATAGTTGCCTTCTGGAAACGGGTTTAGATCCCTTAACGCTCAGGGAAGTGGTTGTGGTCTGTATAGTTGCCTTCTGGAAGCGGGTTTAGATCCCTTAACGCTCAGGGAAGTGGTGTGGTCTGTATAGTTGCCTTCTGGAAACTGGTTTAGATCCCTTAACGCTCAGGGAAGTGGTGTGGTCTGTATAGTTGCCTTCTGGAAACTGGTTTAGATCCCTTAACGCTCAGGGAAGTGGTGTGGTCTGTATAGTTGCCTTCTGGAAACTGGTTTAGATCCCTTAACGCTCAGGGAAGTGGTGTGGTCTGTATAGTTGCCTTCTGGAAACTGGTTTAGATCCCTTAACGCTCAGGGAAGTGGTGTGGTCTTTATAGTTGCCTTCTGGAAACTGGTTTAGATCCCTTAACGCTCAGGGAAGTGGTGTGGTCTGTATAGTTGCCTTCTGGAAACTGGTTTAGATCCTTAACGCTCAGGGAAGTGGTGTGGTCTGTATAGTTGCCTTCTGGAAACTGGTTTAGATCCCTTAACGCTCAGGGAAGTGGTGTGGTCTGTATAGTTGCCTTCTGGAAACTGGTTTAGATCCCTTAACGCTCAGGGAAGTGGTGTGGTCTGTATAGTTGCCTTCTGGAAACTGGTTTAGATCCCTTAACGCTCAGGGAAGTGGTGTGGTCTGTATAGTTGCCTTCTGGAAACTGGTTTAGATCCCTTAACGCTCAGGGAAGTGGTGTGGTCTGTATAGTTGCCTTCTGGAAACTGGTTTAGATCCCTTAACGCTCAGGGAAGTGGTGTGGTCTGTATAGTTGCCTTCTGGAAACTGGTTTAGATCCCTTAACGCTCAGGGAAGTGGTGTGGTCTGTATAGTTGCCTTCTGGAAACTGGTTTAGATCCCTTAACGCTCAGGGAAGTGGTGTGGTCTGTATAGTTGCCTTCTGGAAACTGGTTTAGATCCCTTAACGCTCAGGGAAGTGGTGTGGTCTGTATAGTTGCCTTCTGGAAACTGGTTTAGATCCCTTAACGCTCAGGGAAGTGGTGTGGTCTGTATAGTTGCCTTCTGGAAACTGGTTTAGATCCCTTAACGCTCAGGGAAGTGGTGTGGTCTGTATAGTTGCCTTCTGGAAACTGGTTTAGATCCTTAACGCTCAGGGAAGTGGTGTGGTCTGTATAGTTGCCTTCTGGAAACTGGTTTAGATCCCTTAACGCTCAGGGAAGTGGTGTGGTCTGTATAGTTGCCTTCTGGAAACTGGTTTAGATCCCTTAACGCTCAGGGAAGTGGTGTGGTCTGTATAGTTGCCTTCTGGAAACTGGTTTAGATCCCTTAACGCTCAGGGAAGTGGTGTGGTCTGTATAGTTGCCTTCTGGAAGCGGGTTTAGATCCTTAACGCTCAGGGAAGTGGTGTGGTCTGTATAGTTGCCTTCTGGAAACTGGTTTAGATCCCTTAACGCTCAGGGAAGTGGTGTGGTCTGTATAGTTGCCTTCTGGAAACTGGTTTAGATCCCTTAACGCTCAGGGAAGTGGTGTGGTCTGTATAGTTGCCTTCTGGAAACTGGTTTAGATCCCTTAACGCTCAGGGAAGTGGTGTGGTCTGTATAGTTGCCTTCTGGAAACTGGTTTAGATCCTTAACGCTCAGGAAGTGGTGTGGTCTGTATAGTTGCCTTCTGGAAACTGGTTTAGATCCCTTAACGCTCAGGGAAGTGGTGTGGTCTGTATAGTTGCCTTCTGGAAACTGGTTTAGATCCCTTAACGCTCAGGGAAGTGGTGTGGTCTGTATAGTTGCCTTCTGGAAACTGGTTTAGATCCCTTAACGCTCAGGGAAGTGGTGTGGTCTGTATAGTTGCCTTCTGGAAACTGGTTTAGATCCCTTAACGCTCAGGGAAGTGGTGTGGTCTGTATAGTTGCCTTCTGGAAACTGGTTTTAGATCCCTTAACGCTCAGGGAAGTGGTGTGGTCTGTATAGTTGCCTTCTGGAAACTGGTTTAGATCCCTTAACGCTCAGGGAAGTGGTGTGGTCTGTATAGTTGCCTTCTGGAAACTGGTTTAGATCCCTTAACGCTCAGGGAGTGGTGTGGTCTGTATAGTTGCCTTCTGGAAACTGGTTTAGATCCCTTAACGCTCAGGGAAGTGGTGTGGTCTGTATAGTTGCCTTCTGGAAACTGGTTTAGATCCCTTAACGCTCAGGGAAGTGGTGTGGTCTGTATAGTTGCCTTCTGGAAACTGGTTTAGATCCCTTAACGCTCAGGGAAGTGGTGTGGTCTGTATAGTTGCCTTCTGGAAACTGGTTTAGATCCCTTAACGCTCAGGGAAGTGGTGTGGTCTGTATAGTTGCCTTCTGGAAACTGGTTTAGATCCCTTAACGCTCAGGGAAGTGGTGTGGTCTGTATAGTTGCCTTCTGGAAACTGGTTTAGATCCCTTAACGCTCAGGGAAGTGGTGTGGTCTGTATAGTTGCCTTCTGGAAACTGGTTTAGATCCCTTAACGCTCAGGGAAGTGGTGTGGTCTGTATAGTTGCCTTCTGGAAACTGGTTTAGATCCCTTAACGCTCAGGGAAGTGGTGTGGTCTGTATAGTTGCCTTCTGGAAACTGGTTTAGATCCCTTAACGCTCAGGGAAGTGGTGTGGTCTGTGTAGTTGCCTTCTGGAAACTGGTTTAGATCCCTTAACGCTCAGGGAAGTGGTGTGGTCTGTGTAGTTGCCTTCTGGAAACTGGTTTAGATCCCTTAACGCTCAGGGAAGTGGTGTGGTCTGTGTAGTTGCCTTCTGGAAACTGGTTTAGATCCCTTAACGCTCAGGGAAGTGGTGTGGTCTGTATAGTTGCCTTCTGGAAGCGGGTTTAGATCCCTTAACGCTCAGGGAAGTGGTGTGGTCTGTATAGTTGCCTTCTGGAAGCGGGTTTAGATCCCTTAACGCTCAGGGAAGTGGTGTGGTCTGTATAGTTGCCTTCTGGAAACTGGTTTAGATCCCTTAACGCTCAGGGAAGTGGTGTGGTCTGTATAGTTGCCTTCTGGAAACTGGTTTAGATCCCTTAACGCTCAGGGAAGTGGTGTGGTCTGTATAGTTGCCTTCTGGAAACTGGTTTAGATCCCTTAACGCTCAGGGAAGTGGTGTAATATGTATAGTTGCCTTCCGGAAGCGGGTTTAGATCCCTTAACGCTCAGGGAAGTGGTGTGGTCTGTATAGTTGCCTTCCGGAAGCGGGTTTAGATCCCTTAACGCTCAGGGAAGTGGTGTGGTCTGTATAGTTGCCTTCCGGAAGCGGGTTTAGATCCCTTAACGCTCAGGGAAGCCTCCCATCTCTTTCCCCTCCACCACTTCTTCCCTTGCCAAGTCGAACTGGTTCACCATAGCTAACAGCAATGCCGATTTTCATTGCGCGCAAATTAAAAAAGAAACAAAAATACACCCCCTCCTTAGTGATTTCATCTTCATAGACAGCACGGTCTTTTTTATTTTTTATTTATTTATTTATTTATTTAGTTTTATTATAACTTTTTTTTTTTGGGGGGGGGGGGGGGGGGTCTTGTTTCTTTTCGGTTGTTGTTGTGGTTTGTGTTTTTTGCTGCTATCTTTTGTGTTTTTTGCTGCTATCTTTGTGTTTTTTGCTGCTATCTTTTTTTTTTTTTTGCTGCTATCTTCCCTCTATTTTATAAGCATTGGCCGACTGTTTAAATCAAAGACAGGAGCCTGGGCATCTTCTTGTAGGCCTATCGGAATCCCAGTAGTGACAGACAGATCAGACTGACCGGCTGGAGCAACATTCGCAGTCTGGAGGTATGTAAAGTAAAACTGGACACAGCTGGTTCAAGATTGACTGAAAACCACGCCATTTAATTGGCATATTATTTCCTACTTTCTAGTAGGTGACAAAAAATCTTGCCCTTCACCGGGTGGTGAAAATATCAGAAGCTTGTGTACATAATATTAATGGAGAATTTGGAATTTATATGACACCAAAGGCTTTTATGACCTGGGCTTTATTATTTTTTTTTTTTAAAGCTTTACTGCCTGTTTCTTTGTGACGCTAAGTTTTCAACTAATCATAGACACTCATGTTTCATTCTCTTTCATGATGTTCTCCCTCATCCCAGCCCACCATCCTGCGCAACGTTTTGGCGTAAAAAAAAAGAAGAAGAAAAAGAACAGAAACGTTTGATGCAAAACGTCAACATTTGATCATGTAAATAACATTGTCGTGGAACAAGTCGAAAAATAAAGTTTCATGTCCACCATTTTCAGCATCGTGAACGGAACTTAGAAGTTCACCATTCCTGGAGTGTCTCAGATAAATAAGCACTGCTGCCAGCGTTTCTCGGCGTCATTTAATACTGATGATACTTTTTGTTGTTGTTGTTGTTGTCCACTTCCCCTTGTTCCCGTTTGTTATACTTTTTTCCTTTTCTTTTTCTTTCTTTCTTTCTTTCCTTTTTTTGGGGGGTGGGGGGTGGGTGGGGGGTGGGGATGGATATATTCAGGAAAAGTTACTCTCTGGCACTGTCACCGTTTCAACAACCCATCCATTGTCTTTTCGCTCTTATCCTTTCCAACCTACCCCATACCCCGCCGCCATTACCAGAGACTTTTTTCGTCTTTCTCTGTCTGGTGATTGGTGTCATCATCCGGTCATTTTCTGAATTATTCTTACTTTTTTAATTGTTTTTTAAAACTCTCTTTCATTTCTAGGTCTATGTGCTTTTTGCATTTTGTAGGAAGGTTGAGTTGTTGTTGGTGGTCTGTTTTTCCTTGATCATTACTGGAGATTTGGAAGAAGTTGAATATAATCTCTCCTATTCAAAATTCTCTGGTAGGTAAAAAAAAAAAGCAAAGATCAGAGTTCACTATGCAATATTACAGCAGAATTTCTTTCATCACTAAAAATGTCTGTGTTATGTCTCATTCACTCCCTCTCTCTTTTCTCCCTTCTCACTCCCTCCCTCCCCCCTCCTTTCTCTCTCTCTCTCTCTCTCTCTCTCTCTCTCTCTCTCTCTCTCTCTCTCTCTCTCTCTCTCTCTCTCTCTCTCTCTCTCTCTCTCTCTCTCTCTCCCGCTCCCCCGTCTTTCTTTCTGTCTGAGCAGGTTGTTGTCTGTCTCCATGTCTGTCTGCCCATCTCTCTCTGTCTCTGTCCGTCTTTCTTTTTCTCAGTTTTTTTTTATCGGTCTCTCTCTGACTCTCTTTCCCTTCAATTTTTCTCTCTTCTCTTTATCGTTGTCAATTATTTGCACAAGCACAGGAACAGACGCAGAAACAGATACAGATAGAGACAGAGACAGAGCAGAGACAAAAAACAGACAGCCAGCCAGCCAGCTACACACACACTCACACACACACACACACACACACACACACACACACACACACACACACACACACACACACACACACGTGCACGCACTCACACACTCACACACACATCCACAGAACACCAGCTCTTTTATCTCCTAATCCTTGGCCTGTCTGTACTTCTTCTTCTTCTTCTTCTTCTTCTTCTACTTCTGTTCCTCCTCCTCCTCTTCTTCTTCTTCTTCTTCTTCCTTCCATTTATTATTTTTCTTTCTCGCACAGAACAAATTTCCAGCCAACGCCACTGTCACGCAAACAGCAGGGTGAGAAATAGCACTGCAGTTCCGCCCGCCACCCTCTATTCTTCTCTGGCCCCTCCCTCTCTCATCTTTCTTCCCTAACCTCCAGTGCCATTGTTAGCTTGGCGAGACGACCCGTGAGGAACGGTGGGGCGGGGGGGGGGGGGGGGGGGGGGGGCGGTGGTGAGGAGAAGGGGGTGCGGGGGGAGAAGGGTGCCAGGGTGGAGGGGGGTAGGGGGGTCGGAACGGATGGTGACGAGATGTTGAATTACAGAGAGCCTGAGTTTATTAGCCTTTCTGTCCATCATCACTATCAGCAACGTAATTTGATCAGGGAGAATAATCCAGAGAGCATTCAGAACTGACATTCCCATCGCCTGTATTCCCCTTCC
>CM031605.1:75959606-75997106 GCA_018398815.1 Conus ventricosus | reverse complement strand
TACAACTATATCTGCCTTCAAAAGGGATTGTGATGGTTCCCTTATGCAGCTAGAGAAGAGTTTTCATATCTGTAACATTTTTTTTTTTAATTTAATTTTTTTTTTTTTTTAAATTTCATTTTCCCAGTTTCTCCATCTTCAAACTCCCTCTCCCCTCCCTCAAGTCCAAATCTTTGCCAGACAGTTCAGTTGTTGGCCTGCGCTTGTTTTTCCCCCACTATTAGATTGTTCGTCTATGTATTTGTCTGACTTTATTCAAGTTTAAAAGGCTGTGCCAGTCTTGAATAAAAGTTACCCTGTGTTAGGTTTCCTTATGGGAGCAAAACATACCCCACTTGTTTACTGTTTATCGATTACTGTTCCCTACCTCATTTCATTTCCGATTTTGCTTTGATTAAATTGAGGTTATTTGTATTTGTTTCTGTCCATCTGTGTGTTTGTCTTTTGATCTCCCTTGCATCTTTGGGTGGATCCTCAGGCGTAGGCTCAAAGACTGTCCCCTACATTTTATATTATTTGCATAATGTCTTTAGTTTTACAGCAACTTTTTTCTCCCCACACTTTCGTTTGGTTGCATTTACTACTCTTCGCTGGCTGCTCTGGGGGTGCTATTGGATTCTTTTTTGCACCCATGGTGATGAGAACACCACAGTATTATGGACTGTGGTGTGTCTCTATTTGACGCCGGGAGCGCAGACACAACCAGCCGTGTCTCCCTGATGAGTCCCGATCCAGCGGGCGAAAGGCCTCGGAGCAGGCAATACAACTATATCTGCCTTCAAAAGGGATTGTGATGGTTCCCTTATGCAGCTAGAGAAGAGTTTTCATATCTGTAACATTTTTTTTTTTTTTTAATTTAATTTTTTTTTTTTTTTAATTTCATTTTCCCAGTTTCTCCATCTTCAAACTCCCCTCTCCCCTCCCCTCAAGTCCAAATCTTTGCCAGACAGTTCAGTTGTTGGCCTGCGCTTGTTTTTCCCCCACTATTAGATTGTTCGTCTATGTATTTGTCTGACTTTATTCAAGTTTAAAAGGCTGTGCCAGTCTTGAATAAAAGTTACTCTGTGTTAGGTTTCCTTATGGGAGCAAAAACATACCCCACTTGTTTACTGTTTATCGATTACTGTTCCCTACCTCATTTCATTTCCGATTTCTCTGTTTTAGATATGGAGGCCAGGACCACATTTGAAGTTGACGGACCATGTTCGTGTCCGTCTGCTGATGGCACCACCACATATGAAGTGGTGGTGGTGAAAGTTGAGCCGGAGGCCGGACCTCCGCCGCCAGAGCCCGAACCTGCGCCGCAACAGCCCGGACCGCGCCGCAAGAACCTTGTAGCAGAGGGAAGAAGCGGCGGTCTTCGAGCGAGAGACTAACGATGCTCGGGACAGTGGCAAACCGTCTGGTTATTGAAAACACCAACTTGTGGAAACGCCTAACAGAGTTAGAACACCTGGTGCCAGCAGCAAACCGTCTCGCTCTTGAAAACGCCTGCTTGCAGAGACGTTTAAGACTGCTGGAGTGGCTAGCTCGACAGCTAAAGGAAACTCTTGAGAACACCAGAATCCTGAATGAAGGCGTGATTAAGCTGGCTACAACGATTCTTCAACCCGAAGTCTAAGTGTGTGTGTATGTGTGTGTGTGTGTGTGTGTGTGTGTGTGTGTGTGTGTGTGTGTGTGTGTGTATGTGTGTGTGTGTGTGTGAGAGAGAGAGAGAGAGAGAGAGAGAGAGAGAGAGGGGAGAGAGAGAGAGAGAGAGAGAGAGAGGAGAGAGAGAGAGAGAGAGGAGAGAGAGAGAGAGAGAGAGAGAGAGAGAGAGAGAGAGAGAGAGAGAGAGAGAGAGAGAGAGAATTGTTCCCTCCCACCTTCCATTCTCTCAATTATTTTTTCCCTCTTCCACTCTCTATCCCCCAGAGAACTATAAAAGGGGCATTCTGGCTCACCCGGTCTCAACCAGTTTCGACCGGGCGACTCCAGAATGCCCCTTTTATAGTTCTCTGACAAGTAAGACTTCAATAACCAAAAAAATAACGATTTTCTACAAACATACATTCGTAGGGGAAAGCAGCAGTGGCTGAACGCACCCCATAGAGTGACGTAGGGGAAAAGCAACAGTTGCTGAACACACCCTACAAACGGTGGAGCTGGTAAGCCTTTAATTGCTAATTGTCGACCTGCCTAAGGATTCCTCACTATCAGAATACTGCAGAGACCCGCCATTAGGTCGACACCCGATTACTTAATTTGTGGTGTTGACTTGACATGGTGCAATACTACGCACGTGACCGGACATGACGATCTTTAACCAGCGCCCCCCAACCAACGCCTTTTAGTTTAGCCATGGCTTCCAATGCAGACGGACATGTTTGTTTACAGAGGAATAGCTTTTTGCTATAGGTGATTGTGTTTTATTACAACTGTATGGCGGAGTATCTAAACAAAAGAAAATCAGGCGGGCCCAGTTCTTTACCTCCTAAGCCAAAGAGAAGTATTGCTTTTTCGGAAGGTGAGGAGAAAGAAAAAACGAGAACTTACTGTTGATGAACTACACAAGCACCTTGAGAGCTTGTTATTTTAAGACAGAGATTTAGCCAATATATTTGAAAAAGATGTTGTTAACTTTGAAAAGCTTTTAACTTTTGAAGAAATGATTCTATTCAAAAAGCTCCAAATGTTCAGTGACAGGTGTACTACCTAGTAGTTCAGAAAACTTCTCCACCTTGTGGTGTTCGTGACAGCGGCAAAGCAGACGACATGGAACACGACTCGGGCTGGGCCCAAACAGGGCCAGTGTTGTTACTGGCTAATTATAGCGGGTGTATACACATGACGTGCTTGAACTTGCGTGGCAGGGGTAATTGAGTTACTTCCACAGCGGTAGTTTTGCCTGGCTGCCAGAAAGCGCCCAACAAACTAGGCCAATCGGCAGACTCTGCCGATTGACCTACAAAGCCCCGCTCTACTCCACCCGCACACGTCACAGCCTATAGCAGAAAGCCACGCTTCAACGGCCGCTTTGAATAATCTTCAGCTGACAGAGAGATCCGTCATTAGACCGTCACCTGATTACTTAATTTGCGGTGTTGGGTCTTCCCCCAAACAGCGTAGGCGGACCCAGTGTACTTGATTCCACTGGGCATGCGCATTAACGAATTACACAGTTTGTAACAGTCTTGTTTAGCAAAGCCTGAGCAGTTAAAGGGTGCCAGTCAGCCAAGCAGTGAGAGGGAACTTGGCACTCTGTTAAGCCAGCGGTCCTGTAGGAGCGGTCAAAGGTCATCCGCCAGCCGATCGATGAAGGGATTATTTTAAATGCTTGTGTGTGTGTTTGTGTTTGTGTGCGTGCGTGTGTGTGTGCGATCGTGTTTGTATATATGCTGTTATTGTTGTTGCTGTCGCTGCTGTCATTGTTGTTGTTGTTTTGTTGTTTTACTGATAACTATATTCTGGACATCCGTTTCTTATAAATAATCAAAGGTGCGCGCGCGCACGCACACACGCATGCACACCCCACCCCACCTCACCCGCCCCCACCCCACGCATGCACACACTCAAGTCACTTCTAAGTTCTTAACTTAAGTCACCCCAAGTCACTTCTAAGTTCTTACTCAAGTTGTCCTCAAAGTGTCCTTAAGTTCTTACTTAAGTTACTTCTAAGTTCTTACTCAAGTTACCTCAAGTTCTTAATCAAGTCACTTCTAAGTTCTTACTCAAGTTATCCTCAAGTCACTTCTAAGTTCTTACCCAAGTCAACCTAAGATCATAACTAAGTCATCCTCTAAGTACAACCAAGTTCTTATTCAAGTTATCTTATTGTCAAAAAAACAATACAATCTATTTTTTATCTTAAATAGTAGATGTCTAATATAGTACACACACGCCTCAAAAAACGCGTCATCGTTGAGGATGTCTTGCTCAGCGTTTTTGGCGCGAGATTGGTCAGCATAGATCTTAATGAAGTTCTTACATCGTAAGCAACCGCATTGATTACAATTCTGGTCTATGGAAATGTCTTTTATAGACTCCATGTCTTTATTTATTGACTTCATCATTTTAAACAAATAATAATCCGCCATGATCTATTTTTATCAAAAAAACAAAAATTTTAAAATTAAGTTCTTTAAATATTATTGCATTACAAATGGATCAATATCAACTTTTGTTGTTGGCGGTTTTAGCATGCTTTTGTGTTCAACTTCTGTATTTAGTGGCGGAGATTGTTCAGGCTGCTTTGGTTTTTGGTGTCTTTGTTTATATATTTTATAACCGTAATAACCACCCCAGCAGCAGCAATGACGCTAAAAATGACAACTGTTTTAAGTTCAATATTCCATGAAGACTTTGGTGTTGTAGGCCTTGAATCAACTTGTTCTTGTTCTGATGTTTTTATAGCGGGCATTGAAACAACTGGCTGCGGCTCTGGCACTTTTTCATTATGAGTTATATTATGTGATTGTAATTTTAATTTTGCTTGTTTGTTCCACTCTGCTAATCTTTTTCCTGCTGCAACGCGTCCAGGATTTTTACTGGTTACATTCTCCACCTGATTCAATGTTTTCTGATTCAATTTTTCCTGATTCTGCTGATTTTCTGGCCCGTTCATTTTGAAGGGAAATAAAATCTATATGATTAAAAGTTATTAATCCCATGATTAATGGCGACAATAATGTTCCAAATCTGTAGTATAGATCACAGCCTAGAGACTCTAATGACTTTGATAAAACTGGATCCTGCGTTAAATCATACATAAAGTCTTGTTCAGAATCAATGGGAGCAAATCTACTGACTAGTTTAGTGTACAAACTAAGAACCGTTTGCCCAACACTTTTCACCATTCTCGACCCTAGTTGCGCTTCATACCTGTTATGATACTTTACAATGTCTTGTGGCGACATCTGTTGAATCTGTTCTATGCTGAATTCAGTCCCGAGGAACTGTTTTGTTTTTCCACATGCTGCCAAAGAATACAACCTTTCCTTTTTGGGCATAATAGCTTGGTCATCAACTTCTTCATTTGTAAGTCCAAGACGGTGTAGGCCATCCTGTAGCTGAAGTAGATCGTCGCTGTTCATGTTTTTTATTAATTATAATTATTTTATTTTTTAAAATGAGCACCGAAAAAACTATTACCAACCTTGTATACCATTCTGCTGTTATTGGAGGTCTAAGTGTAGGATACACGATGCTTGGTAAAAGCTTGTTAAAAATAAAACCGGCAGATCTTGGCAAACTAGACTTTGAGGATTCAGCAAAACTGATTGCTATTATTGCAGCTTCGTTCGCTACGAAAGATTTTCTAGTTAAGCAAGGAATAATTCCAGAGAATATAAATATGTAAAAAAAAATACATTTATAAAAAATGGCTTCACTCGTAATGATGATAGGTGGCGCTGTGGTGAATGCGCTTGCTTTTAGCGGAAGTAATTACGCATTTAGTAAACTACGGGATGACGGAGAGAGAAAAAGACATAACAAAGCTGTGGAGCAACTAGCCGCAGCACAGGATCACTATGAAAAGCAGAGAATTGAGCAGTTAGATTTTATTAACGATACCCTGAAAAAACAGGGACATGCAGCTTACACATTTAAAGACGTTGACCAAGCGATAAAAGAGTATTATCTAGTAACGGGCAAACCAATCGAGACATTGCCCCCGCCAAAATTCAGTGACTTTTATCAACCATCAGAAAAACAAAAGATGCAAGAAATCGCGTTTATTGCCTTTGGCATGACTGTTGTGTATTTTGTTGCGCATAATATTGGCTAAATAAAAAATGAACAAAATCTATTATTCGCCCAAAGGATATTGGAAGGGAATAACAGCAATTAAAAAGCTAAGCCAAGCAGCGGGAGTTAGCGAACAAACAGCGAAAGAATGGTTATCTAAACAAGCGATTTGGCAAATTTATTTACCTGCACCTAGGCGAATACAGAGACCGCACTTTGTGAATACAATACCGAACGACACCCATCAAATGGACCTTCTATATTTACCCCATGATACGATTAGACGAAAAAGATTTAAGTACGCACTCACAGTCATTGACATAGCTTCAAGATACAAAGATGCGGAACCATTAACACAAAAGAGTGCTTCTGCTGTTGCTGTCGCCATACAACTGATATACCAACGAGGCCCTTTAACTTATCCTCGCATGATTCAAGTCGATGATGGAAAAGAATTTAAAGGCCAAGTGAACCAATTATTGTTAAAACATAGAGTTACCATTAAAAGAGGCATTCCGGGAGTTCACAGATCACAGGCTTTAGTCGAAAACTTTAACAAACAGTTAGCCGAAAGACTTTTTTCTTACCAGTATCACAGAGAGCTTATTGACAATTCTCGCAACACAGAATGGGTTAGAAGACTGCCCTCAGTTTTGCGCGCAATGAATAATGAAGAATTTAAAGGGCTAAAACCAGTACAGGCAATCAAAAAACAAACAATAAATGTTGCTGAAGGCTCCGGTACAACCAGCAAACTATTGCCGTTTGGTTTAAAAGTAAGGTACCTTTATTTACCGGGGGAAGCAGAAGGGGACACTCGCATCAGGGCAACCGATCCAGTTTGGAGTGTTGATCCATATGAAATAAAAAGAATTGTAAAAATGAATCCGCCCGTGTATTATTTACGAGAAACTGACACAACAAAACAACCAGCTCCTCAAAGATCTTTTGTAAGGGAAGAACTGCAGATAATCCCACCAGACACAGTTCCGCTTTAATTAATTTACGGTTCTCCAATGTCCGATTGCATATGAAAACTCGGGATTAACAAACACACGTTTTGTGTTTGTTCTATCTAATGACTTCTTTGTTACAACAGTTGTGTTGATCTCATGTAGATTAGATCGCAGCTTTACGTTGTCATGATGAAAAGTCTTATTGTCAAACAATGCTTCTTTGTAGTTGTCATGTGATATGTTTGACTGCACAACACTGCGAGATATTCCTTTTGCTTTTTTGATAGTTTTCTCCTGGCTCGAAATACTGTACATTTTCGACCTTAAACCAATAAACTCCTTAATCACCTTTCCAGATAATTCATCCTTCATCTTTCCTAAAACCTTCTTATTAGTAATTGAATGCAAAGGCAAATCTTTAGGGTAATCAGATGTGTCATACCATCCCGCATGCCCTTTAGCTACTTCTATTTCCATGTCTTTATAGACGTCTTCAGTAGGGATATCTATAACAAAACTATCTGTATCTGTGTAAAGTACTCTGGACTCTGGATACAAGGGTTTAAAGTAGTCATAAAGAAATTCTAACATCAAAAGCTTTGATAATTCTAAAACAGTAAACCCAATAAATACAGGTTTGTCTAATTTGACTTTCTTTTTTTTCATTATTATGCCAAAAAGCTGATCATGAAATCTTCTGAAGCCCTGATAATTTGGTTTTGAAGTCAGCTTAATTGCTTCGTTCTCTCTGGTGACCAATCTGACATCTTTACGTTTGTGCGGATTCTCCATAGTCTTTCCAAAACAGCTGTTGTTCATCAGCTTGAAAAACTCCATAGTCTTTCCAAAACAGCTGTTGTTCATCAGCTTGAAAAAGTCTTTTTCTGAAGCATCTGCGGATTTAGTTCTGAGATCGGTGTTCTTCATGATGTATGGTTTCATGAACTGTTCTTGTTCAAAAGCAATTATACGATGAACTGCTGCCATGTCTTAAATAAAATTGTAGAAGCCTGTAATGACAGACATAATTTTTTTTGCCTCGAAGATTAGGCACAAGTTTAGGCGGTTCTGTTTTTGCCATCTTTAGGCTTTCTGCTGCTAATGGATAGTCATTATGCAGGTCATGGAGTTCATGAGGATATTCTAAGTCAACTTCTAGAATGAAACCACGCTGTTGATCTGGCGTCAAACTGCTCAACCACTTTAATGCCTTTTGAATATTTTTCGGTTTGTCTTCTGTGTACATTTTAAAGTTACGTAACGGAAGTGATTGCGCCATTGCCCATCCATACAGATTGTTTGCATCTAAATACATAAGATAGTTAGACTTTTTACTTGGATCATAGTCGTCCAAGTATTTGTTGTTTGCTTTACAGTAATGATGCGACGCCATACTAATTCCTCCACGCAATCCGTTTTCAATCATCTGAATCATTGGCAGGTCAGACAATAAATCAATCTGTACTCCAGTAAACTTTAAGAAAGCGTCCCAACTCATCCCGGGCGCAGAAATGTAATGCGCGGGATCCAGGCTATAATGTTTCATGCAGGTCTTTCTATAATTTTCAAAGACGTCCGCCAACAAACATGTATCAGCCATTAAGTATGCATCATGATAGTCTCCCATCGTTTTACACTCTAACTTTTGCCACGCATCTTGAGCATGCTGGTAATCAGAATCACTGATGTCCTTTCCTCTAAGACTAGAAAAGAACGCGCCTTTAGGCGGAAGTGTATCTTCGTCAAACCTTTCCCAACTGTTCATGTACTCATAAGGGTAAACGCCCTTTCTAACGAGAGTTGGATCAAAATATTCTTCTGTTATGGGGCAGGACTTTAAGGACGTAGCCAGCGACTCTAATGAACCCATCATGTGTTGCATAGAGTCATAAAAAGACATGTTATTTAAAGTGAAACACATGTACTTTTCTGATGACTGTGCAATGCATGCTACGCTGAAGGCGCTGGTTACTGCTTGCATTATAAGGTGAGAGTCGTAACCTCGCAAGTTGTGAAAGAATACAGGCAGCTTCCATGTCTTTGGGTCAACCTTTAGTTGAAGATTGCATTTACTGTGCGCTGCTCCTCTGAACTTCCCACTAATGTGATCATGGTCTCTTACTGTTGGATTCGCTGCGTCTGATGAGAGGCCTAAACCGCAAATCCAACAATGTGTGGCTAAGTCATACTGTTGTTGGTCTTCAGGCGTCATCATGATTTCAGATAAATTCAGATTATTAGAACAATCATTACGCACTTGCTACATGCGCTGTAAAAATCTTCTAGCCGCATTTGGTCCTCTGTATAATTCTGGCGTTGAATGAGCGCCATCCGACCTGACAACGATGAAAGCAAATGAACAAATCTGGTGATTACTCACAAAGTCTGTTTTTGGAAGTTTCTGTGGGGTTGGTCCCTCATAAGAAACAATAAGCGACTCAAAGTCTGCGTAAACAACATATGGAGTAATTTGCATCCGTTTCCAGTTCTTAAAACTAACTTTACTGCCTTCTGGGGGCGTAATTAGTTCTGTATTACAGTCAACTGGGCTACTACAATTTTTTTATATGTTCAAGCGCGGCTGGAGCAGATGGAATTCTTGTTAAACATTTTCTACAGAATTCTTGTTTGCTATGTTTTTTTGTAGTATAACTCAATAATCTACTCATTGTTCGTATCAATGTGTAATGTGGTAGCCCCGCTGGCGAAAGCATCAGTAGTAAGTCAACATGGCTTTTGTCTGGATCACCTATTGTTGGACTGTTCTTGGACACTTTAATAGGCTGTAAATTTGTTTCTTCATCCCATGTGTAGACATTAACAGTTATTGGTTTGTTTTGTTCTTCAAACTGATCAATTTTGTCCACGCTAACAGGAAAGGATATTCCGCTAAAGTTAAGATCATTGCTGTAAGGTTCATAGTTAGATACTCTCTCTGCGTTTTTGCCGACGTGATGCAGCCTTGCGAGAACGCACCACATGAAACATTTGTTGTCTGTATTCTTTATGTTTAGAACTGCTTTTTTTGCAACTAATGCTGGAGGTAGTGGAATATAAGCCTTGCCTACAATTGGCGCACACTTAGCCTGTTTTAATCTGATCTCTATGACTTCACCCTCTGACCAACCAGAGCCTCTCATTTTGGCTTCTTCAGCGGCCACATCAAACTGTGTAAGCAGCTGGTCTGCCCAACCAGGTGTTAAGTCATTAAGAGAAAGAATAGTCTGTTGTTTAGTCGAGACCCAGACTTCTAGATTTTCTTCATTTATTGTTACATAGTCGATTAAAACAGCTAACATTACTTTAACCGGTGGGTCTATTGTTAGTTTACTTGGAACTTGAGAAATAGCATAACCAACACTTGCTCGTACGCTTGCTGAATCAATGACTTCTAGACTGATATCATTTAAAGATTTTGTTAAATCTTCTTCCTTACGCATTGCTTCAAACAATTCGTCTGGACCTTCATATATCTTATCCATGCTGAGTTTCTTTTCTAACTCAAAATATTTATTTAAATTAAAAAAAATACAACGACTCCAAAGTCGTCTTAATCAGAATCAATATCGATGGTCTTTTTGTGCTTGAACTCATAAACTAAAGTATAAACACCCTTTGGCGTTGTTAATGTGAGCTGTTTAGAGCAGAGTTTAATGTTTCGTTTACTTTTTTTAAGCATTCCTTTTTTATCTTCTCGGGGTCTGGGTGTTGAGAAAAAGTTGTCCTTGCCTTTCTTTGAAGATCAAACTTTTGTCTTTTGTAGTCATCAAAATCGGCCTGTAAACGATTAAATTCTTCATCCGTGATGTTTGAGTCAGCTAGTGCTTTATTTATTATCAGTTTGAAGGAACTAAGTTTAGCTGTTATTAGTTGAACTATAGCTGTGTGCTTTTGGAGTTTAGTTTTTAATTTTTTGCTAGCAGCACCTCCGGCTAATGAACACAAGCCAAGAGCTAAAGACAAACCTCCTAGAGGTAAAGCTGCGGGTGCACCAGCCCCTGTTGCTAAAAGACCTACACTCGTTCCTGCCGATGCAGCACTAATAGTCGATGCTCCAGTATTAACATAGGTAACAGCATTAAAGGCAGCAGAATACCTTCGTTTGGCTTTGCTGTATTTTGAAAGGTCCTGCTCTAGTTTTTGTTGCATTTGTGTAATGTTGGTTAATCTGAAGGTTTTTATGTCAGGGTTTTCTATAGCAGCAGAGTTGTCTACTATCTCTTCTTTAGGTACTTTTGGATAATTCTGACGAGACATGCTTTTTTAAAAATGAAAAAATAATTTAGTAATGGTTTTCTTTTAATCTGTTTTCTTCAATGTTCAGCTGAACATCATATAATAAAAACAAATGTGCATTAAATGGTTTATCGCTTTCTTCTTCTTTATCAATTTGAATGTTTATTACGTCTTTAACCTTTCTCCCGCTTCCATGCAACTGATTATCCTCTGTTGACCTTAGGTCAATCCATAAACCGTATTTCGACGTTAAATAATCATCAAGCCTAACACTGTGAAGGTGTAGATCTTTAGACGCAAGGTCTGCTGTTGGACTTCTACCCTCCCACCCCCAAACAATTTTCTTATTTCGTCAAAATGCTGATAAGGTCTAAGCCCGCTAGCGTAAATTTGGTTAGGACTGCCCTCAATTGTACTTTCGTTATTTTTGGATTAACAAAATTTTCAGTTTGTCTATCGAATGGTTCTTCATCTTCGCACAGCAATAAATATACCTTAAGCGATCTTGCTGAGACGCTAAGATTAAATTCCATATAGCGTCTGCCTTGCTTTTGGGATATGTTGTATGATGAATCACTCTTTCGTAATATATTGCTTATTTTGATTGATATTGTTGCTCAATCTGCCTTGCTAAATTTAGAGTTGCTAACAACGTCAAACTCTAACAAGAGTCAGAAATGCTGTACTTTGCTTGGGTGTCTTCAGATATAATAACGTTTTGTATTCATTAAAAGTTAGCTCATATGACAATCTGTCTTTTAAAGCTCCTTGAAAGTATGGGGCATGCGATTTTAACAGCTCAAAATCTAGGGAATGGAAAAGCAATTTCCAAACGCATAACTTACTGCTTCATGCTTTTGCCGTCTTTAGCTCTTCAGCGCCTATTCTATGTTTTATTGCTTCTTTAGTTTCGATTCCTTGAAACGCAAGATCAGCCCTTTCATTCTCGGTTAGCCATAGATCATAATAGGTTAAAATATGTCTGCATTGTTTAAAGAAAATATTTCTTGCCCCTCAAGTTTTTAGAAATTTCTTAACGATAGCCCGGCCCAGATTCTGTACAACTGTCCTGTTTGGGTCTGTGTTGTTGAAGCGAGTTCTATTTTGAAAGTAGTCGTGCAGAGCTGGCACAATCACTTCATCCACTCCTAGGTCTGGAAATCTGACAGTAAGAATTGATCTGCATCAATAGTAGATGGATTATTTGGAACAGTAATATTCCGTTTATTTCCCTTCACGCCAAGGGGCTCTTTCAGTCTTCTATGCGGGTCAAGAATTGAGCCATATACTTGTGACATTTTTATAAAACAAAATAAAAAGTTAATTATTTAAAAATATGGCAGGCATTGAAGATGAAGAAAATGATGGAATTTCTGATCTTGGAGACAACATGAGTGAAATGACTCCTTTAATACTACATCGCTCAACGGCCTCAATGTGGCATGAATTAACAGAACCTAAGGTCATATTATTTTATAGAAGTTTAGGCATAGAACCTCCCAGATTTATAGCCCCTGATGATTTTGAACTAAAAGGCGGCCATTTGTATGTGATCGACAAAACAAGGACAGCGTTGTTCCGCTTACAGATAAACGAGACCCATCAAAGTTTGTAGGTTATGAATACAATTAGACAAAGACTTAGGGTGGAAGATCGAAATCGCCTTGACATTGTTAAACCAAAATCACATAGAGAAGCAGCTGCTAAACTTCAAACACACTACCGGAACTCCCAACAGATAACCAAATGCAAAACACGGAACTTCAAGATTTAAGTCAAACAGCAGACAGAATAATAAATACAATAGAAGCAGAACTCACTGAAGAAGAAGAAACAGCATTAAACACTATAGATGATCCGCCGCTGCCCACGCATGAAATAAAGGCGCCTATAAGAGAATTATTAGCCTTGATCGCGCTTTAAAAACCTTCAGAGGAGAATTAATAAACAATTTCAGCAAAACTGACTGAAGTAAATGAGAATATAGAAAAGAAAAAAGAAAACTCGGTGAGGCTGAAGCCGCCAACTTAGGGAGTGATGTTACAGAAAGAATAAAACAAAAAATAAATGAAGTAAGATCAGCGAGAGTAGAAGTGTTGTCTACTAACCGAGAACAATTACGAACTCAAGTGAGCAGATAAGAGAAACTATCCATAGAATTTTATATGAAGACACGACGCTAGCAGAACGAATACGAACACTGTTTAGAGAACAAGGTGTCACATTAGCAAGTGTTATAACGGCCTTAGGATTTGCAATAAGTACACTAGTGATGGCTATTACAGGCGGTGGTGGCAAAGTCCAGTGCCTCCACCGCCATCGCCTCCATCACCGCCTGATAAATCATGGGTAAAAAAAACAGCTTGATCATCTTGCGAGTTTATTAAAAAAAATTAGCTGGTAAAGCTATAGACTCTTTACCTGGTTATATTAGGGAGTATCGTTAGCTGGCTTTTGTCTACTGCAAGCAAAGTAGTTGGCCTTATGGCCGAGCACTTATGGGCATTAGTTCTCTTAATAGTCGGGTTACTATTTAGTAAGATAAAGAAAGAGTAATCCTAGGCCAGTTAATCCAACAACTAGCGCTGTCTGTTCATATTCATGGTCATTATTTTTTTTGACTTCTTCAACAGTCTTTGGGCTTTGGACCTCGGGGATTGGATGACTTAATCTTGGGGGGTCATCGTGTTTTTTATTGTTTGTAATATTACTGGCTCAGAATTTATGTCGTTTTTTCCGACCTTCTGTTCATTGCCTGCCACAAGGATTTCATTATTGTAGTTTATTATTGTACCTATCTGGAGTCTGAGGTCAGAAGGCAGCATGTATAAACCAGTGCCAACAGCAAAGTCTACTTTTGATCTTGCGTATTGTAAAACATTTTGGTACCTTTTTATGCTTGAAGGTAAATCAGCTGTAGAATTAATGGCGTCCTCTAAATTTGCCAAGTACTGTTTTTGCGCATCAAAGCCAGTAGAAGGATCAGTTATGCTCGATCTCGCTTGTGCTTGTGAACCTAGCAAACACCAAACGTAAGTACGAATAGAGTCGTTTATTCGTTCTATTCCGCTCTAGTTAGGCCGTAGAAGTGTCTAAGATAAATGTTGTCCATGCTGTTTTATGCTCTTGCTCTATGGACCTGAGGCGAACACTGTGCCTGAAGAGAAAGATGTGTAAGGAGGATTCCAGTCATAGTTATACTTTCTGTGCACGCCCCAAAAATAAGGGGTGCCTAAACCATGATTAAGATCCAACTTTTGTCTAAAGTCTGTCTTAACATTAATATTGAATTCGTTACAGATCCTTTCAAAAGCCTTCATGTCTATTCTGTTGCTGAATGGATTAAACGGTTTGTCATTTGGTAATGGCGCTTGCAGTTCAGTCAAAATACGTCTGAAGGTGTAATAGAAATGAAATCTGTACACTGACCTCACCAAAGGATCAGGATGATTTAGATGATCAGCATACGACACTCCACACCCAGTTGTTGCACAAAACACAGCAAAGTTTAACTGGTTTTGATAAAACTGCATCAGATGACTAAACCACACTTTTGCGATGTAGTCTTTTTTAATAGGGGGGTTAAGATATTTGTCCAATGGAGTACTCACCTTTACTTGAAAGACGTCAGACTGAGTCACAGAAATGTCGAGGGTGTCAGTTGTTATATTTTAAGATTGTAGTGCGGCCCAACAGAATATTTTGCGTCAGTATATTTAAACGCACTCATTTTTATTTCGTTTAAAAAATGTTTGTACAATAACACCCAAGACCGTCCTTCGTTTTTAGAAACATGCTGTTAAGAACGATTGCGGAACCAAATGGTCGCACTTCATGAATTTTTTTACAAAGTCGTATGGTTTAATATTACTAAATCCAAGAATAATAATAAGATTAAAAAATATGACATAAGAGGAAACTTAGTTAGCCAGTTAATCATACCTGATGGTTATTATGGGTTTTGTTTGCTAAAGAAGCAATGAGTAACTTTGACATTACTCTCAAACTTAACAATGCGAATCTAAAAACAATGTTAACATTCAAACCTGAAAAAGAAGAAGTAGGTTACTATTTTGACGGAGAGCTAGCTAAAATGTTAGGCTTTGCAACTGACAATCGAGATATTCATAGTTTTAGAGTTGCGCCAGACGAAACTACTTATGAGGGGGAAAAATCCGCTCGATCTTGCATTACATTCATTACTCTATGTTCATTTGGATGAACTGAGCACTGATGAAAACTTATATGATGGAAGGCCCTCAACTGTTTTAAGAGCTCTTCCATCAGGGAAAGCTGCATATTGCGATTATGAAATTATACAATTCCCTAATTTACAGTTTAAAAAATTAGCTTGTGGGAGGGTCAAATCATTTAATATAAAAATCACAGACAAAACAGGGAAAGTCGTAAAATGTGATAACCTACACATTGTTTTGGAAATAAAATAATAAACTGTACTAAAAAATAATGTCGCGTGGGCCAGAAGAATCGGGAGTTACATTAGCACCTGTGAGGTGTATAACTTTAGAATTAAAAGACCTTGCAGACGTTGCAGACTTTGAACAGAATGGTGAGATAGGCGCTTTGTATGGTTTTGAGTAACCATAAAGATGGTGATTATAAACGCAAAGAGGTTGTTGACAACAAAAGGTTTCCTAAACTAGAACAACTGCGCAATCTAGAAGCAAATAATGCTGGCCAGTATGAATATAAAATAGTTCGAAACTTGACAGCAAATGGCACTTAGAACCATATTTAGAATGGGACATAAAATTTGAATTCTTAAGCCCATTTACATTTTTTGACCGTCAAAAAAGTTTTAGAAAAGCATTCAACTCTGGCCCTTTACATATAAGTCTTATGCCAGAGGACAATAGTCGGAAAGAGATTGAAATAACGCCGTATGGAATAAACAGTACATCCTCAACAGAAGAGAAACGGTTTTAAAGGAAGCTTCTACAAAATTACAGTTCTTTCCACGCAAGAAATTAGGAGACACGTTCACAATGATATTTGACATTTCTGTCTTAAAAGATGAGGCAGGAAATGGAGCTGTGGGGGTCAGTGACAATCTTATGAAAGGAATTCTTATTAGCTGGCAAAACTTAGACGTTGAAAAACTTAAAGTTACCATCGTCGTTCTTCACAACGGTGAGGATATTAAGGTCATAACAACCAGCGACAAAATTGATATTAGTCTAAATAGAAACGATCTTACAGGACTAAACTGGATTAATCTTACACATTTAGGTCTTATTGGATTTTATTATACTGAACAAGTTTTGACAGAGAATTGATAAACATAATAACTGGATTAGATTAAATTCTGTTATAAAACTATGGAGCAGTTAAACTTTATGACAAAAACCCCTCATTGTTCATTGATTTGTGGGCAGACTGGTTGTGGGAAAACAATATTTGTCCTCGACCTATTACAAACAGTTTATCGCTATAATTTTGATTATATTGTAATTTTCTGCCCAACACTTAAATGGAACAAAGCATATCATAATAGAAGGTTTATATGGACAGATGATGACATATATTTAGTTAATCCTAGCAATAAACTGAGTGAGTGTTTAGAACACTTTTATAGACTGTTTGAGGGAACGCAGACACTATTTATTATAGATGACTGTTCGGCAGAAAAAGACATAGTTAAAAAAAGAAATACTTTGTCAAAACTGGCTTTCAGCGGAAGACATGCTGGGATAAGTGTGTGGATTTTATGTCAAAAATATAACTCGGTTTTAAAAGACTTTAGAGAACAGTTAAAGACTGTAGTTTTATTTCACATGAAAGACAGAGACGCATTTGATGAATGTATGCGTGAAAATGATGTTATTGAAAACGATCAAGAAAAACAGGATTAAGCAAAAACTGAAATCTGAAAAGTTTAGTAAATTAGTATTGAAAACGGATAATCCTACACAGTATGTTTGTTTGTAGATAATCGTTATTTTTTTGGTTATTGAAGTCTTACTTGTCAGAGAACTATAAAAGGGGCATTCTGGAGTCGCCCGGTCGAAACTGGTTGAGACCGGGTGAGCCAGAATCCCCCTTTTATAGTTCTCTCTCCCCTTTATATATGACATGAATACTCTGAAGCTCTTCAAAGATGATCGCCACTGCAAGCTGTACATCATTAGCGCTATAAGGCCGTCGGCCCTGAACTTGGACACTATACTGTTGGAAGTGGACAGACTGGGATTAACTGACGTGTTCACATCAATACGCAGTCAGACAAAAGTGGTGAAACCTCAAAGGATAATGTGATCGTTTGTGGATACGATAAAAGCTGAAACATTTTCAGGGGTGATAAAGTCACTTTTTTATGAGGAGTGGGACATTTAAACAACTTCAGTGGCATGGTGCCCAATAGTAGACGTTATCTTTATGCCACACACACAGGGCAATAAACAACCATGTGCATACAGGATTTTAACCTTTGCCTTTTTGTGGCAAATTCTTTCCGCTTACTGAAGTGAAGTTCTGTAAATGTTTTGGTGATGGTAGTTGTACAGTGAAACGTATACTGAAGGAGATTAGGTGTGACAACTGCCCTGGCCGCATGCTGCGTCAAAAAAGCAGCGCTCTCTGCACTAACAGTGGTGGAATACGAAGGATAAAAAACATATTGATGGTGTGCTTCATAGAGTTGCTACTTTTACACATGTGCTTCAAACTCGGCGGACATGCTACTTTTTAGCCCCCCCCCACCCCCTCCCATTTGATTTTCCTCCCTTTTAGACGCCGTCTGGGAGACATGCGTGGTTAGACGCAACTTGTCTGGTGCCAGACGATTATGGACGTTTTTGTGGCGCTCTCTCTGTCGGGTCAAGTTGACACGAAGCTGAAATGTCACTGTTTGGGAACATTTTGCCCCCAATGACCTATAGTTGTGGTGGCTGACTATACGCTGCGTTATATCTGTTGTCTGATGCCGTTTATATGGTTTGTTTCTTAGCAAAATGCTATGTCACTTGTCTATATTTATGTGATTTGTTGAACAAATATTGGTTGTTGTTGCAAATCCTGATCATTGTTCACCACATACATGCTGAGAAAGTTAGCATTCCCTCGCTTAATCAGATCGGCCGTCAGCGGCGGCACGTGAGAGCTTTCCACACTGTTTCCAAAAAAAATCAATTTGATCCATTCTCTTCTCACTTGACAAGCTCTGTCATAAACAAGGCGGATCACACCTAGAGGCTGGGCGAATTCTCAGGCTAACGATATTGACAGTCTTTGATCGCCTGTCACGCCGCCTGTCTACCTTCAATCTGACTGTCTCTTCCCTGGCGTCTGCTATAGTATTTACGGCATGGCTTCAAAAGAGCAACACCCTGCTCCCGTGGAAGCTGTCCTTTTTTTGAATGCATTTTCAAGAGATCTTGTTCTGTCAACATATGAATACCTTTCAAAAAGTAAAGGTGAAGTTACTGCGACGTCTCTGCTGACGTTCTTGTTGGAGAAAAAGACTGTACCCAGAAGCATAGAGACATTAAAGGGAAAAAAGACGCTACTCAGAAGGCTAGAGGCATTAAGGATAGAAAACAAGCTGTTAAAAAACGGAGCCTTTGTGGGTTGTGTCAACAGAGACCCGTTAGTTTGACACTGCTTCCTTGTGGTCATTTTTTGTACTGTGAGACTTGTGGCGAGTCCCTAGATGTTTGCCCTTATTGTAAAAAGACGATTTTAGCCGACGTACGAACGTTCCTATCATGATTGCCTTGAGGATTGTCCTGACGAAAGAACCATGGATGTGTGTTGTTTAAATTCATGTGCTTATTTACGTCTCTACCTTATGTTATACGTAGACCAGCAATGTTGTGCTTAATGTATACTACGTATGGCAATTTTGTTAGATGGCGTTAATGAAGGTCTTTTTTTTTCCTGCCTGTGAGTCTTGGCTCTTTGGTTCTCCGAGGGCCCTCTGTAAGTCTCATCTCAGACTCCGACGTCTCTCTTACTAGACTTATCTCCAGCGTATCTCCTACTAGACTTAAGATCTCCAATACGACAAGCATCCAGAGTCTCCACAGCGTCTCTGCTAAACTTAAAGATCTCCAGAGTCTAGACTTAAGATCTCCAGAGTCTCTCCGACAAGCATAAGATCTCCGCTATCTCCAGAGTCTTAACCTCTGCAGACTGAAAGATCTCCAGAGTCTGACAGACAGCTTCTGGTAGACACTCGAGAGCTTCTTAAAGATCTCCAGAGTCTCCAGCTAGTCTCCACATCTCAGATCTCCAGAGTATCGGTCCGACGACCGTCCTCGGCTCCTCAGTGTATTTACCTTCCTTGATGCGCCGCCTCGCATCGGCTGTGATGGGAAGGGAAAAATTAGGTCCAGCTCCTCAGTGTTATTTATCTTCCTTGATGCGCCGCCCCGCATCGGCTGTGATGGGAAGGGAAAAATTAGGTCTGATGCGTCCACGCAGTTTACTTCGTTAGATGGGTAGGGATAGATTAGAAGGCTCTTTATTTCTGTTGTTGCTGTCTCTACTATGTGTCTGTGTCTCTTCTTTCGACTTCAGAAGATCTCTCTGGAGAGTCCGACAGACATGAAAGATCTCCAGAGTCCAGAGTTTCCTGGTCAAGGGGCTAAGTCTTTCTCAGACAATCAGAGACATTCTCTCGTCTCCGACAGACAGCTTTCCTGACTGTCTGAGAAAGACTTAGATAGAGATGACTGAACGAGTCTCTGACAGCTAGTCTCCACATCTCAGATCTCCAGAGTATCGGCTGATGGGAAGAGGGAAAAATTAGGTCCGACGACCGTCCACGCAGTTTACTTTGTTAGATACTCGGCTCCTCAGTGTATTTACCTTCCTTGATGCGCCGCCTCGCATCGGCTGTGATGGGAAGGGAAAACTATGCGTCTTTGCTAGACTTAAAAGATGTCAGAGACTTTAAAAATCTCTCAGTCTCTGCAGTAGACTTAAAAGATCTCTTCTCTGCAGTCTCTCAGTCTCCGACTCTGACTTAAAGATCTCCAGAGACTTTAAAAATCTCTTCTCAGTCTCTGCAGTAGACTTAAAAAATCTCTTCTCTGCAGTCTCTCAGTCTCCGACTCTGACTTAAAGATCTCCAGAGTCTCCTTCTCTGTTAATCTGACCTCTCTAAGATCTCCGCTAACCCCCTACCCCCATCAGAAGATCTCACAGACGAAGGAGACTCTGAGGAGGATAGACTAGAGAAGATCTCCGAGTCTCCTCTGCTAGACTTAAAGATCTCCAGAGTCTCTGACTGTTCTCTCTGCTAGACCGAGTCTCCGCTGCTAGACTTAAAGATCTCCAGAGTCTCCGACTCTTCAGAGTCCTCCGACTCTGTTCTCTCTGCTAGACCGAGTCTCCTCTGCTAGACTTAAAGATCTCCAGAGTCTCCGACTCTGTTCTCTACTTTGACTTGCTTCGGTTCGGGAGTCCTTCGCATGAAGGTGAAGATGAGCTCCTTCGGTGGCAGGATGGATCGCGTTCGGTATTCGTGGTACAAGGCTACCAGAGGGTACCCCGCAGGAACTATGTTATTGTATGCCAGTTTGCTGTTGGTGCGAGGCGGTTCCAGGTACAGGAAAGATCGAAAGACTTTTCTCCACAACGCGTCTTTGATATTATACCGTTCAAACTCTTTTCAAAATCCTCCCGAGTCCACTTCAAAAGTTCTCGCGCAATTTCTCGATTCTGGACATCAGATTCGGAGTGAGGGAGATAGCAACAACGTGGTTCCAACTCTCGTTCGTGCCTTGATAGCGCTCCATTTGCTTTTTATGTTAATGTTAAAGTTCGAGGGGTACACGTATGCTATTTTACCTCATTTTTCCCTTCCTCCTCACAAATTCTTTTTCCCCTTCTTTCTGTCCATTCAAAGTCACACACAAACAAGCGCTTGTTGGTTATCTCACTTTATATATTTTTTTTATATATGCGATTGTACAAACCACAAAGCTTTAAAAAAAACAGAGAAGAGGGGAGAGAGAGAGAGAGAGAGAGAGAGAGAGAGAGGAGAGAGAGAGAGAGAGAGAGAGAGAGAGAGAGAGAGAGAGAAGTTTTTGTCCAAGACACAGTTTATTTACAAAGTTCCTGGCTGATTTATTCAGGAAATTTGTAAATTTCCTTTGAAAAACAGCGATTTTGCAAAAACCCGAGTGAAACAGTAAGATTACATTGAATGTAATCTTACTAGCGACTTCACATTTTCGCTGGACTTTGTAAATTCACTGTACCCCATATATATATGACTTCAAAACATGGCGAGCTCCACCAGCCATCGAAGACATGAAGACATTTGAGGATAAAATGAAAGGATGATTGCCAATATAGAATTCAAAACATCAAACAATGAATTCCAAACATCGTTAAAAAATGAAATCAAACAAATCCAAAATGACAAAAAAATATTTGTGAAAGCAGACAAAACCAGCAACTTCTACAAAATGGAAACTAAAGAGTACTCACAGCTTCTCGACAAAACATCCAAAAAAATTACAAAAAAGCTGATAAAACTACATACGAGTACATTAGAAAAAAAGAAAAGGAGCTTGTGCACCAAATGGACCTAAGCGATAGAGTGGAGACAACAGCAGCAAGAGAAGCTTTCATAACACTTAAAGACCACAAACCCAACTTCCTGAATAACCCAACATGCAGATTGATAAACCCATCCAAATCTGAATTAGGAAAAATCAGCAAAAAAATCTTAGAAAAAGCCATAAAAAACATAAGAGAGAACACTGAACTCAACCTCTGGAAAAACACATACGAAGCCATACAATGGTTCAAGAAACTCAACAAGCAAGATAATACAGTTTTTATAACATTTGATATAGTAGACTTCTACACATCTATAGATGAAGATCTGCTCACCAAAGCTATAAAATTTGCCAGCAAATACACTGAAATATCAGGGTCAGAAATGGAAATCATTTTCCATACAAAAAAACTCTACTACACAGCAAAAATGAAATCTGGACCAAGAGCGCAAACAAGAATTCAACTTTGATGTCACAATGGGATCGTATGATGGTGCCGAAACTTGCGAACTTGTCGGACTGTTCATGCTGTCTAACATTCAAAAGAAACTGGGAAAACAAGTCGGACTGTACAGGATGACGGCCTCGCTGCGCTGAATGACAACCCTAGAAACATTGAAAATAAGAAAAAAGAACTGTGTAAAATCTTCCAAAACCAAAATCTAAAAATCACTATAGAAGCAAATAAAAAGATAGTGAACTATCTAGATATAACGTTTGATCTCAACCAGCACATATATAAACCATACAAAAAACCAAATGATACACCTGTCTATGTAAATATCAAAAGTAACCATCCACCTTCCATACTAAAAACAATACCCAGAGGCATAAATAAGAGATTATCTAACCTGTCATGCAATGAAACAGCATTCAATAACGCTGCAGCTGAATATCAAGAAGCGTTACACAAAAGTGGCTACAACTACAAACTACAATATGACCCAGATAATAACATGAGCAGACACAAGAAGAACAGGAAAAGAAAGATCATATGGTACAACCCCCCATATGACGGAAGAGTGAAAACAAATATAGGGAAAGAATTCTTTAGAATCCTAACATCATCATTCCCAAAAGAGCACAAATTATCCAAGATATTCAACAAAAACAGCATCAAATTATCATACTCATGTATGCCCAACCTTAAAAACATCATTGATTCAACCAACAAAATGAAAAGCAGTACAGAGAAAAACGAGGGTGATGAAAGGAAATCCTGCAACTGTATCAAGAAAGAACAGTGCCCTCTGAGCAACAAATGCCTCTACAACAGCATTGTGTACCAAGCCACTGTAACATCAGAGAACGCAGAAGAAACATATATAGGTATCACTGAAAACCAATTTAAAACTAGATATGCAAACCACAAACAGTCATTTAACAAAGAAAGATACAAAAACCAAACAGAATTGAGTAAATACATCTGGAAGCTCAAAGAGAAAAGATAGAATACAATATATCCTGGAAAATCATAGAAAGAGCAGCACCATACAACAACATTTCAAAAAGATGTAACCTATGCTCAACAGAAAAGTACATAATACTATGCAAACCACAACTGGCAACTTTAAATACTAGGATAGAAATGGTTAACAACTGCAGGCACAAGTGGAAATTCCTATCAGTGAACAAGAACCAGAAACACACGAAAAACACAGACAGCACGTGATGACAGACAACACAAGCAGTTATAAAACACCGGCAGCACAGACCCACCACATCCTGATGATTGCATTGCATGAAACAGCGCTGTAGATAGTTTTAAACCTTACTTTTTAACAAATATATATATATATATATATATATATATATATATATATATATATATATATATATATATATATATATATATATATATATTGAATTATAAACAAAGCTTGCTCTTATGTCTTAGATTGAAGAAATAGGGGAAATACGCATTCATATCTGCAGTGGTAGATGATTCTGCCTAACTAACAGTATGTGCTAGAGTGGGTGAATGGGGAAAAATAAAATAAATGCTTCTCAAAATGAGAAGCATTTATTTTATTTTTCTCAAAATGAGAAGCATTTATTTTATTTTTCCCCATTCACCCACTTAGCACATACTGTTAGTTAGGCAGAATCATCTACCACTGCAGATATGAATGCGTATTTCCCCCTATTTCTTCAATCTAAGACATAAGAGCAAGCTTTGTTTATAATTCAATATTTCTTGCAGTCATTGCAACACCAAGCTGCTCTGTAAGTTGCTGGAACGGTGCGGTACTTATCCTTGGAATTTATTAGTTTGTTGTATATATATATATATATATATATATATATATATATATATATATATATATATATATATATGGGGAGAGAGAGAAAGAGAGCGAGAGAGAGGAATGAATTGGACAGACAGACAGACAAACAGATGGAGATGAGGAGGTGGAGACAAAGACTGAAACAAAAACAGAGAAACGCACAGACTGAACGTGACCATGCAGCAATCGATTCAATCCTTTTGTCATCTTGTTGGATGTCATCATTCTGGAAATGGACGTAGACAGTTGCATCAACAGCATATGTCTTTTTCCCTTTCTTTTTTTCTATATTCAGATACAATATTCAGTCCTTGTTTTAATCTGGTTTTGTTGGAAAGAAAAATTATCAGGCACAAATTCAACTCTAGAGCAAAGATCCTGCTGGCCAATTTTTTTTGTTATTGGAATGCTAAGTTTGTCTGCCCAGGAAGTAATATCTTCATGAGAGTAAGCGAGGACTGTACTCTGAAGTACATTCCGTGGCTTGTGAAGTCCTTGTGTCATACCTGGTGGAAACCCTGTCACAACCCTGGCTTTCACATGATTCCACCAGGGGACAAAGAGGACTGGTGTATTTCTTCAGGCTGCACACGCAGAGCACAAACGTTGTATTGCCCCTCCCTTTCTTGCTTAAATTATGTTGAATTATTTCCAACCGCGAGCAGTGTCAAGGACAACGTGCGTCAATGAGAAAATGCGATGGAAAACAACCTGAGGCATATTTCGGCTTGTGTTTACGTGCACCACTGTGTGTGTGTGTGTGTGTGTGTGTGTGTGTGTGTGTGTGTGTGTGTGTGTGTGTGTGTGTGTGTGTCTGTGAGTCTGTGTGTCTGTGTGTCTGTGCGTGCATGCGTGCGCGTGTGTGCGTGCGCGCGCGCGCGCGCGCGTGTGTGTGTATGTGTGTGTGTGTGTGTGTGGGGGGATGCATCAGAAAGAGAGGGAAAGGGGAGGGGGTGCAAAGGTCTTTAAAATGTCAATCATTTTATTACTGATATAATCAGATAAGTGCATGACATGGCAGAAATTCAAGGCAGACAGACAGGTATAAATAAGCCTGCAAACCAGCCGACAGCATCCTTGGTCTTTGCTGCTGCCAGCTGTCTTGCCCTCTCCTGCGAACTGCCAAGCTTCGTTCTGCACAGTATCGTGAGCGCCTTTCCTGCCCTCTCCTGCGAACTGCCAAGCTTCGTTCTGCACAGTATCGTGAGTCCGTTTTGTTGGGTTTGGGGGGGGGGGGGGGTGTCTTACAATATTTTCCTTTAATGATTTGTTTGGTTTGGTTTTGGAGGATTTTTGTCACACAGTCTTTTCCCTTGATGATTTGTTTTGATAGCCTTTCATGTCTGTTATGTCTATGGTTTGTCTCTACTCTCCTTAAGTCCTTCTCTCTATTTGGCATCTTTTATTGTCTCTATGCTATCTCTTTGTCAGCCCTGTCCGTCTGTCTGTCTGGCTCTCTCTCTCTCTCTCTCTCTCTCTCTCTCTCTCTCTCTCTCTCTCTCTCTCTCTCTCTCTCTCTCTCTCTCTGACCTTATTGAGAAATGGTTTAGTTCTCGTCACTAGTATAGCTATAGATGAAGCGGACGGTGATGATAGATGTGACAGTGCAGGAATGATTTATAGCAGTGAATATATGTGCCTGGGTGAGGCACCTGTGTTTATGATCATGTTGTTACTCAAAAAAATAACAACATGTTCATTTTGAGTGACAAAAGAGCACGTCAGTATTTTTCTTTTCCTTCCACATGGCTTCGTGCCTGATCATTACCATTTACACATTCCGTTACAATGTATGTTTCTTTGCATTATATACTTTTATTTTCGGCGCTGCAAATATTGATGCACATCCCCCATGAAATTGAGGCTATGTAGGCCATTGTCAATGTAAACGTATCTGAAGTACCTGAAGAACTCTCTCTCTCTCTCTCTCTCTCTCTCTCTCTCTCTCTCTCTCTCTCTTCTCTCTCTCTCTCTCTCTCTCTCTCTCTCTGATGCATGTCATGGGATGATGAATACAGACTCAATGCATCAGTGATAATTGAGTGAAAATTGTTTGGATTATTGACATTACGTCTAAGCTTGTTCAGTCAAATACATATTGGATTGGCATTTCTTATAATCAAGATATTTGTCGTTCTAAAAACAAATCAACCCCATGCATAAAGGAGTTCCTTCGCCACAGTGCTCATCCCCCTGTCAGCAGCCTATCTCTAACAAGGTCTGGTGCTCATAGAGGATTTCTTTTTTCTGAATGTCAAGAACGTTTCTTCCATTCTAACAACGGTTAGGTCCAGACAGTTTCTTCTGTGAAAAGAAGAAACATGTTCAATCGAGTGACGTATAAAATATCAGAGTTGGACGGATCTTCAACTGCAGAGTCACCGGATCATCTGACCACGTTTCTCCGTTTCCACCAGCTATGAATGTACAGGTTACCAGAGCAAAGGAGGGCGCTGCGCCATGGGAAGAGCCAGCAGTCATGGCTCGTTGAGAGGAGTGCACACTTTGAACATGGACACACTGTGTTCTGTTGAGTCCGTTTTGTCTCTTTACCAGTTCTAACAGGAATTATCGTGCGTTGTTTTCAGTACAACAAATAAAAAAGAATGCAATGGATCGACAAAAAAAAATCATCCTTAAATATACCAACTTGACTCAAAAGCCACAAGTTGACTTAAAGGAATGCCATTGTCTCTTTCTTTTGAGCTCTATGAGAGCAGATCTAACAACTATTTAGTGAACTAGATGCCAAACATCTCAATCTTTTCCAGAATCCAGTCCAATGCCACAAATTCAGCAGATGAGATGTTGACCTCCTGTTCAATGTCACTGCTCTGAACTACGTTAAGGAGGCGCTTCATTACCTTGCAGATATGCCAATGATCTTCATAATTTTCTCAAAGGAGATCTTCTGTCTGTTCAGGATCTGTTCAGTGTGGTCTGTATCTATGATATTTCATGCACGTGTTATCTGTACACTGCATTTTCTTTTGAGCATAAAAACACTCTGATATGTGCTGATTTTAAATCAGCCCATGAGGTAATTCATACTTCAAATTCAGAAGTTGGTGTACAGATGACAACAAAATTGTACATCTTTGATCCGACGAAAGACATCACAATTACTTGTGTTCATACTTCAAATTCAAAAGTTGGTGTACAGATGACAACAAAACTGTTCATCTTTGAACCGAAGAAAGACATCGCCATTACTTGTTGCTGGGTGTCCTATCATTGTGCAGTTTCAGTGAATAAGAGGGTCGACCAGGCTGCAAGAAGAAGATCCTGAAATAGGGATGGTTCAGTTTCCTGTTATAGACAATGTATGAGATGAAATGTTAAGAGACGTTGTAATCAATTCATGTTTGTTATATTATCACAGATGTGTTAAATTTACAGCTACAATTGATTTCGAAACCTCGTCAAACATTCACCTTGCTTCCCTGTCTCGACAGATTAAAAAAAGGATTATTAAAAGGCTAGTTTACAGAATGTCCTTATATTCTCTTCACACAAACTTCTGAAACAATATCACGAATGTCCAGAGGGAAAATCTGTTGTTAAGTCGTCTGTTAATTCATAGTCCGAGACCAAAGGGATCTGATCGCAAATCTGGCATTTATAGTTTATCTGATGGATCCACTCCCGTCATTTCTGTAGTATGTTGAATAACTATTCTTTTCTTTGTTCAGTTTGTGAATGTTTGTTACAAACTCCCGTGGGCATTTATCTTTGGTATTTCATCTGTTAACGTTGGTTGTTGTTGTTTTTCTAATTGCTGGCCATTATTGACAAGTTTTCCTCCTCTAATTGTATAGCGTGCTTTGAAGTGAACTCAAAAACTTCTAAGTTTCTGTACATGCAGATACACATGCACGCACGCACGCACATACAAACGCACACACACACACACACACACACACACACACACACACACACACACACACACACACACACACACACACACACACCATTGGTCTCTGTCAAACAGAGAATAGGGTAGAAACCTTCTCGTCTTCTACATGATTTTAAACGTTAAGCTCGGTGTCCCTCTGTGCTTTTGAACATTTCCATTACAGCGACATGACTCCATTCTTCTGTTGATGATAGGCTTTCTCACATCTCGAATTCAGAAGAGAGATATATAGTGGAAAAAAGAAACGATTCGGTTCTGCTGTAGGTGTACACACGTGGACCTTCTTACATATCCACATCCATAACATCATCTCTTAAGATGGAAACCTTTTTTTAACATCTCTACAAGCTGTCTTTTGCTTCACGCAATCCATTGTTTATTTCTGTCTTCTCCCAAACCTGCTTGTGTCTCTCGTGCTTCAGGTGAATGTGGGGTCATACAGTGAGCAGCATCTGCACATTGTAGGAATTGGTGACTGCGTGCATGTGAAGGGGAAGGGCGACAGAAGGGAAGGTGAGGGAGAAGGTAGAGGGTTGGGAGGAAAAGGGACATGCACGCAAGTGGTGTGTGTTGTCAATGAGGAGATACGTCAGGTCGCGATCCACTGGTCTTTTAAAGTGCTTTGATTTGTCGGAAAGCACACTAATGTATTGCTGTTGTTGTTGTTGCAATTATTGTCAGGAAGAAACTATGGGAGAAGCTGAGAGTGGACACTGGACAGTAATCTGTGCTTTGATTTGTTAGAAAGCACACTAATGTATTGTTGTTGTTGCTGCTGTTGTTAATGTTGTTGTTGTTGTTGTAATCATTGTTAAGGAAGAAACTACGGGAGAAGCTGAAAGCAGAAAGTAATCAGAAAAGACTCCCCTCCATCCCCTCTCCACCCCCCCCCCCCCCCCCCCACGATCCTCCCCACCCTCACAAATCTTCTAGTCCTTAACTCCTTACAGTCTGAAGGGACCGGCCTGCACCCAGGCCCTGTTTCTTGTTCACCAGTGTTTCCTTTGTGCTGCTGTAATTTGAACCCCCTGCTTCTGGATGGTCAGGTACCTCAAGAACAAGTCACCTTGAGTCAGATACCAGACGTACGTTGCTATGTCACTCCAGTTGTAAGCGAAGGAACTTTTAACGCATATGAAGTACACTTATCCTCTTCCTCGAACAGCTCTAGATCAAACTCTATTCAGCTGTTTCCATCATATCCTATAGGACTTGGGCTCTTCTTACCCCCCCCACCCCCAAAACGAGAAGAGTTTGTGACATCATAGACAGATGCACACCTCACTCCAACCTCTATGACCAGGGCGCTGGCTTTGAAGTCAGATTCCCTCAGGTTGCTGCTTAGCCTGACATACTTCTCAGTCTCATATACCTCACTATTATGCTTTCATTGGGAATAATACTGTACCTGGCTAGAAGTCCCGTGTACATTATGGTGTTAGGAGAATTTCTCACTTGATTTGAGTCAAGGGGCACCTAGACATGAAAAATCACGGAGGTGATCGGGCACCACCCTGGTACATTTTGCGTAATGGCCGATTCAAATATGGCCGCCACCGCCGCCGTGAAATCCTAACTTTTGTGTTTTTGACAATATATACACTTGTAACACTTCTAACCCAAAACTGATTTTGGAGTGCTGAGTTCATTTCTGGATATTTTGTCCATTGGGGTCATCTTGACCTTCAAATGCCGGGTCAAGGTAATTTTTGTCCCAACGGTCTTGCCCGTAACCTGGCAATATTCAGCTGTAACAACGGGGCTCCTATACATAATGCCATAATTTGACATGCATTTTCACTGTATGATTCACTATTAAAGTATTAGTCTTCTGATCTTGAATTCACAAGTGAACGCCTTTTTTTACCTATTAAAACTAAAACTGTCTTTGCTACTTTTCACTTTTTCTGTATTCGTGGTCAATGACACACCCCAACAGAAACAGAAAAATTTTCTCAAGTATGCAAAAAAACGCTCAATGTGACTGTAATTGTTCTTTACTTTCACTGATTGGAACATGGAGAATTATCTGCTTTCCATGGCAGAATGCGACGCAGCAAACCCCAGTACAACGCACCACACTTTTCGAGTGTCACACTTGTCTGCCCACTTCATTTGTGAGCAAAGTGGGTGGCAAGGGCTTCATGCATTTAGTGGAAACCCAGGGTGTCAATGTTGCTCCACCCATGTTCTAGTGTTCTAGGTAGCCCTCCGTTGTTGACGGGCCCGCTCCAAGCAGATGGCATGCTTTGTGCACCAAAGGCTTCTCTCTGTGGATGTGGCCTCTGATGACATGTTTGTGGGGGGGAGAGAGTCAATTCTAGCTATAGCACTGCTGTAGTTCTCCACTCTGAGCTGGTTGAACGTTTCAGCAGTTGTTGTTGATCTGACACCCCCCCAACATGACACGGTACATTTCCGCCAGAGCTTCATCTTGCTCGACAAGCTGCCCCATCGCTCAAAGTTCGTCAGATGCTGTACAGGTCAGCTGCCATAGCAGCGTTCTTCCCCCCTACCTTAGTCACACAGTCATCCCCAGTCAGTATGTGGCTTTGATCACTGACTTGGCCAGCGGTGCTCCAAGCTAGAAACTGCTTGGTGCAGTGGAAGCATCCGCCGCTTCTCACGTGTGCCAAACTGCTGCCAGATTTCTTCAACCACAGCGTTTGGAACTGAGGGGTGGTAGTGAAGCAGTAGTGGGAAAGTGTCCGTGTCGTTGGAAACTGCTGTAACTCTCTTGCACTTTTTGACGCGAACAGCCCACCCCACATCTTACTACCAGTCTTGGCGTGCCTCTTCAACCCAGCTGTGCAGGTCCGGGATTTCTTCACCGCCAGCTAAAATCAACACAAAGAAAACAGAACCATGAGAGTCAACAACCAACAACGAGACCACTACGACTGAAAACAGCAAGACATCACTAAAGTTGATAAGTTTGTCTACCTCGGCAGTGTGGTCAGCAAAGATGGAGGTACAGATGAGGATATCAAGACCCGCATCAGTAAGCCAGGCAGTCTTTATTAGTACGGGCCTACCTGGAATTCCTCTGCCCTCTCCTCCAAAACAAGATCAGAATCTTCAATTCAAATGTAAAATCGCCCTTCTATTGGTTCTGAAACGTGGCGAACAACAAAGACAAACACTCACAAACTCCAAGCATTTATAAACAGATGTCTGCGAAACATTGTAAAACATCAGATGGACAGATATTATGCCAATACAGAACTGTGGAACAAGACCAAAGCAAGTTCCAATGAAATCAGAATCAGAAAACGGAAGTGGGGATGGATTGGCCACACCCTCAAAAAGTCTCCATCCAGAACCCAGAAAAGCCCTTGATTGGAACCCCCAGGGCAAAAGAAAAGTGGGAAAGACCAAGACAGACATGGCCAAGGAGTACCGCGCAGAGGTGAAGGTCGCCGGAATAAGACGGGGGCCCGAGCTGAAGAGGATCCCCCGAAACCGTGGTCCGCTGGAAAAATGTGGTTGCGGCCCTATGTTCACCCAGGGAATTCAGAGGCTAAGTCAAGTAAGTCAGTCACCCCCTCATCAGAGACGACAGAGCTGGCGATGATGACAAGATTTCCTTCAGCCGATTGCTCACCAAAATCTTGAACCAGCAGCTGAAGATTCTGTTTGTTTTTCTCAGATGCCCAGAATCTTGTAAAGCGGGTCGAGGGAGGGGTGTGTCTGCGTTCATGCCAATATTGTAAATGGGCGTCACACCAGCTCGCCTCATGGCTGTCCTTCTTTCAGGAAAGTTCAACGTATGAATCTAACGGGCAGGTGAACGTAGCCCGACTCATGGCAGAGGCTTGTGGCTGATGTGAGACTGCAGTGACTACATCCCCGGGAAGGTAGAAAATTCTGCTAGCGGCATCTGTCGCATCTTTGACATGAAGTCTACCACAACATAGTGGGAAGAAAACGTCTGATTCCATTGTGTGGGGTCAGTTCAGATTAAATTTCACCAACAAGTGTTAAACTTGTTGACGTGAGCGTGAAGATCACCATCAAACAGGGGAAAGTCACTGGCAGCAGATCGTGTGCAAGTATCTGCTTGATGTCCTTGCCATGCCCTTTGCAAGGTCCATGGTTCTCTGTGCCCACAATGTCCTTGAAGGCCACGTCCAAACAGCCACATTCAACCAGTGCTCGTCTAAGCCAGAACCCGAAGCAGTTTGCCCTGGGACCCGAGCAGAATGCGAGTCCAGTGGAAGGGTCCCAACAGATGAGCAGATCCTTGAACGTTCTGTCTCATGCAGGTAAATCTGCCCCCCAAAAGCAAACACGCCTTCTTTCGAAACCAAACTGTATTGATGCTGGTTCAGGTCTGCAACACCTTTGAAAGTTTTCGAGGTCGCTGACCCTGTAACAGCATCTGACGAACTTTGGATAGACAGATAGCTTGTCAGTGCAAGATGAACTCTGGCAGAAATGTACCGTGTACATGTCTGGGCGGGTTGTCAGACCAACAACAACTGCTGAAATGTTCAACCAGCTCAAAAGTGGAGAACTACAGCAGTGCACAGCTGGAATTGACTCTCTCCCACCCACAAGCAGTGTCATCAAGGTCACATCCACCGAGAAGCCTTTCTGGTGCACAAAGCATGCCATCTGCTTGGGGCGGCCAGTCAACGTGAGGACTACCTAGAACCACTAGAACAGGTGGGAGCAACATTTTGACACCCTGTTGCCACCTAAAAGCATGAAGCCCTTGCCACCCCTTTGCTCACAATAGGGAAGTGGGCAGGCAAATGTGACACCCACGGTGTAGGTGCTGTTCTACTGATTTTGCTGCGTCACATTCTGCCCTGGAAAAGAATAATTCTCCCTGTTTTCCAATCAGTGATGGAAAGAGACAATTACAGTCAGTCACATTGAGCATGTTTGTTGCATACTTGAGAACTTTTTCTGTTTCTGTTGGGGTGTGTCATTGACCACACAATACAGAAAAAAGTGAAAAAACAGCAAAGACAGTTTTAGTTTAATAGGTGAAAAAGGCGTTCACTTGTGAATTCAAGATCAGAAAGACTTATATCTTTAAAAGTGAATCATACAGTAAAATGCATGTCAGAATTAGTAGCATTATTAAGGAGCCCTGTTGTTACAGCTAGAATATCGCCAGGTTACGGCCAAGGACCGTCCGTATAAGAAAATTACCCTTTACCATGGCATTTGAAGGTCAAGATCCCCAAATGGACAAAACAATACCAGAAATGAATCAGCACACCAAATCAGTTGGATTAGAAGTGTTACAAGTGTATATATTGTCAAAAACACAAAAGTTAGGATTTTCACGGCGGGGGGTGGCGGCCTATTTGAATCGGCCATTACGCAAAATGTACCCGGGTGGTGCCCGATCACCTCCGTGATTTTTCATGTTTAGGTGCCCTTGACTCAAATCAAGTGAGAAATTCTCCTAACACCATAATGTACACGGGACTTATAGCCAGGTACAGGATTAGAATGGATTTAAACTGAATCATTCGTTTACATGAACCTGATGGAGTGCAAAATCAAGTCTCATACCGCTCTTTTTGATGACTTGCGAGTTTTTCCCTTTGTTTTCATTGTGGAAAGGTCTGTCAGTCATCTGCACTATCCAGTAGGCCCTATGTGCCGTTTCTGGTCTGTATGTCACAACTGTTCCAAACCAAGACTTGCTCTCTCCTGTCGAGTAGAACGGTGTTGGTGGAGTTTGTTGCGGGTGGTTTCGTCTCATTAAATTAAGCAAACTTTTTTTTTTTTTTTTGCTGCCCAACCCCTGCGCTACCTCAGAGGCAGTGCACCCACGCCGCTCATTCCGACACCCCGTCCACACCATAGCCTGGCCGGCCCCGCGCAGCCCGGCACCAGCAATCCACAGGGAGCAGTCAAAGTCAAGTCGTCATGAGGCAACCACCGGAGGAGACACTGCACTGGGCCCCGAGTCACTTGGTGGTGTTCAGTGGCGCCTGTTCTGATCTAACAACGCAGGACACACCTACTAAGCCCCTACTGAAAACAATAAATTGCTTAGTCGCGGAGCCGGCGTGAGTGAGCTCTCCCCCGGAGGGCGCCACCACGTCCGTCCAACGACAGCCTCCCTGGACTCGCCGATACCGGTGACCCCCACGGAAGCAACCAGGCCACAGACGCGGAGAGGACATCGAAACTGAGGTACCATGAGAGCAGGGCATGAAGGGCACAGAATTTGGACTTTTTTTTTAATGCTGATCAATGGGAATGAGGATGATTAAAAATGGGTGTACGGATTTCCATTTCGGTCTGAGACTAAAATGACAGGGCTGTACTCTACGCTTCCTTTCATAATATATCCCGGCGTCAACAGACCGAGAGATACAGGCACCTGCAGTGTTGGTCAGGAATTTGGGGCAACACTTCAGAAACGCATCCTTAAATGGATGGAAACTCGACTGTGTGCCCAGTCTTCCCAACTGAGTCCGCACAAACTCAACTCCCGGGTAGGAGCCGGGCGGGCAGAAAAAACCCCATGAATCTGATGGGATTCGAACCCACGACCTCCAGCCGGAGTCCGCGACGCTAACCACTTCGCCCCGGCGGCTGGTATTAAGCAAACTTTTCATTCTCCCCCTTGTGATGTTGGAATATTTTTTGTGTTTTCAAACTGTCGTTCAATAGAATGTCTACAAAAGATTTCAATCGCTCAAAAATAAACGAAAATTAAAACAAAACAATTAAAGCCGAAAACGGTCGGGCAAAAATTCGTCCAAACCCCAAGTATATATACAGTATATATTTACATGTTTTACTTGCTTTCTGCCTCATTTATTATGGTCTTAACCATTTGATGTGCCTCCTAGGTCAATCCTTTTCTTCTGGCATTCAGGGCAATTTTTTTTTTGGTTTTGGCAGCATATGAAAGGGCCTTTGTCTAGGTTGGTGTTGGCAGTCTTCCTTTGTGTGTGTGTGTGTGTGGTGTGTGTGTGTGTGTGTGTGTGTGTGTGTGTGTGTTGTTTTGTGTGTGTACAACTGTTCACAGGATCCTTCTAAGTGTTGTGTAGTCCCTTTCCATGATCTGTCTCAACAAATGAACGTCGAGGAATCAATCCCCGAGTCGGTGGAGAGTTAACAGAACATGACGGACCAGGAAGCCCGACACATGCAACAATATTCATAAAGAAAGAGAGAGTGAAGAAAGGCAATGACGAAGTTTAAATGATCCAGAGTCTAGTTGCGTGTTTTGCTGTCTGACTCTCAGCAGAAGAAGTTTGGATACGTGTACGTCTGTTTCCCTACACACACCCACACCACACGAATATAGATAGCCTTGCAACAAGTTACGTTTCTACCTTTTTATGCTGCCTGAAACATCAAAATTACAACAAATACATGTTTCATATTAAGCATAAGTAGACACATCAATTAGTTTACGCCACGACCAAAAGGGCGCGCAACAATACTAGATACTATTATGTCATATCCAACGTATAGTTTCCTTCTTGCACAGGCTACGCTGACACCCTACAGCAGTGTCACCACAAACAGTTCCTACACTTGGCCGCGTCTGGCCCAAGTCACACTGTCTTCACACCGATCAGAATCCACTCACGGAAGTAGTTCGTGGAGTCCTTCCAGGGACTCCCACACAACAGAAGAAGTTCTCTCATCTCTCGTCCTGACGTAGAATGAAGCCGCTCACGGAAGCAGTTTGTAGAGTCCTTCCAGGGACTCCCACACAACAGAAGAAACACACGTCGTTTACTGACCACCCAGTCAGCCTCTCAACATCCCTCTGGATGGAGACAGCGGCTGGGCTCGGGCTGCACCCCACACCCGGTTGGCAGTCAGCTCCAGGTCGGACTCGGGGCTTCACCGACATCTGGGGAACTGACTGCCAGCGAGGACACGCCTTCAGTCTCCCTTCGCCTCGTCTGGACATGTTGCTCGGCCGGTAGCTCTTCGGAGACTGAAGGGAAATCCTCGTTAACCCAACCAACATAAAGCGCAGGCGAGTAGCTGTCAGGTAAACAGGTCAACCGGTTTTACAGGTTTACCGGTTCCGGTGTCGTATAATATCTGGGAACCGTGATATCTGGGAACTTCCAATCGTGAAATCTGGGAACTTGTGAAAATATGCCAAGAAGTTAATGGGGGAAAAAAGTGACAAGAAGGCCAAAGATCTCAATTGCACCTAAATAAATTGCTATCTCGAAAATCCCTTCTTTTTGCGTCTTCTTTCTGCCCTTTTGAGCTCTGAAAGACCACGTTCCTAGATATCACGGGCCTTCCCAGATATTACAGTACAGTCTGGGAACGCGTTCCCCAAAAAGTCTGATATCTGGGAAGCCTTCCTAGACATCACATTCGCAGATATCACGCGACACCGGTCCAACGTGTCCCCAAAATTTGGGACCGAATGAAATATGGTCGTCACAGCCATCTTCAATATGAACAAGATAAACGGCGTTGTAAAGGGCTAGAAGTCACAGAGCAGGTCTTTCTGGATCATGTTCAACCATCATTGTTTATCCTGCTTCAACAAGAGTAATGTTCACTCAATGGCACGTGAAGCCTTTGGCATTCTCATTCTTTTTTTTATCTTCCTGTTTGCTCTAGGTATATCGTAAGTGACGTGTGATTCGTTTCCATTATCTTTCTACACATCTGTCTGTCTGCGTTTTGTTTTAAGTGTCAAATAGTTTACTTCCACGACTTTATTTGTTTATCATTTCTTTATCTCTGTTTACTTGCTTCATGTTATCCCTTATGTAGTTTATTTCTTTCTATTTCTGAAATCTCCCTGTTTGCTTTCTCTGTTTTACGAGCGGTGTATTTCACTTCCATGGCCTCCTTGTTTATTTTCACTATGTTCTAAGTTTTGACAGTCACCAGATGGCTCTCATCATTGTTGTACCTGCCTGTCCAGGAACCATGATGAAGGTCATCCTCATTGCCTGCTGCTGCTGGTGGGACTGGTCGCCCTGTCCTCAGCGATGCCCGACGGTTACGGAGGCTACGGTTACAGAGACTACGGCTACAGCGGAAACACGTACAGACGTCGTGACTACGGTAATAGTAACGGTTATGGATACGACAAGGGATACAAAAACCGTGGATACGGAAAGGGATACAGTGGATATCGCAGCGGATATCGCGGCGGATATGGCAACACATATACCGAAGAATAAGGCAGAATGGTGAGACAAAACAAGATCAACAAGTTTTCCTAAATGCATGATAAATGAATGAATGGATAAAGAAAAGCAGCAACAAAAAATATATTGTAAACGGAAACAAGGGCAGAAACAAATATGCGTATCGCTGTGTGTGTGTGTGTGTGTGTGTGTGTGTGTGTGTGTGTGTGTGTGTGTGTGTGTGTGTGTATGTGTGTGTGTGCTTACATGCGTGCGCGCGCACGCACGCATGTGCTAGTACGTGCATATGTGTGTGTGTGTACGTATGTGAACGGATAAAAAAAAGATATAAATGTGTGAATGCGTGTGTATGTCTGCGTGTGCATGGGTTCCTGTGCATGTGTGCGAATGAGCTTGTATACCTTCATGCGTGTGCCAACTGGAATGTGTGTATGTGTGTTTGTGAGGTGGTGGACGTGCGTGCGTGCGTGCGTGCGCGAGGCGTGTGTGTGTGTGTGTGTGTGTGTGTGTGTGTGTGTGTGTGTGTGTGAGAGAGAGAGATACAGACAGACAGACAGACAGACAGACAGTCAGACAGGCAGACAGAGACAGAAATACAGAGACATAAACACAGAGAATGTGTGCATCCCGTGCGTTGGCTTCCTAAAGGTTCATATTATGTGCTTACAACGAGAAACGTGTATAAGCCTACGTGTGTTTAAAGAGACATTAGATCAGGACGTG
>CM031605.1:75937106-75952106 GCA_018398815.1 Conus ventricosus | reverse complement strand
TCCCCTTTCTTGTGCAACGGTACAATAATCGCTTTAGTCCATTCATCGGGAAATAATCCATCGACAAGAAGCTTATTGAAATAACATTTCAAATATTTTATTATTTCTGGTTCTGCGGATTTTAACATTTCTGTCAGAACATCCGGGCCTGCCGCTTTCCTACATTTTAATTGTTTAATCGCTTTACTTATCTCCGCCCCGCTTATTTCACAATCGAGAGTGCTGTTGTAATTTGGATCTTCCCTTGATAAATCCGTATGAGCTAAGTTTTCAGTAATGTCTGCATTAAACACTTTTTCAAAGTGTAGGACCCATTCATCATCGCTGATGTTATTAATGACGGGTGTACGTTTCCTGTGCTTCTTAATTTCTTTCCAGAATTCTTTGGAATCACTTGCGGAGCTAAGTAGCGCTGTTACCGACGCTCTTTTGTAGTCTCTTTTCTTACCTTCTGTTAGAGCCTTGTATTCTTTTCGCTTTGAGGTATATTCTTTATAATGTTCTTTTCTTTTTGTTCGACTGGAACGTCTCAAATATCCTCTTACCTCTTTTTTCTTTAACAAGCATTCTTTGTCGAACCATCTTGAATTCCGATCTCCTACACTGGTATCAATGACTACGAGTTTTTTCATACAGTTAGCAGCCTCCATTAGAGATCTGTTGAATAGTCTAATGGACTCATCTGGATCAACATCTATCAGGTTTTCTGCAACCTTCATTCTATCTCGAAATATATGTGATGAAATGTTATCCTTAAAACTGTCTGCTTTGTTAACTTGCCACACAATTTTTTTTCCGTTTTGTATTTTTTCCTTGCCATCGAGCTGTGCTGATCACTATCAGTCTGACCTTGACAATACATCTGTACAGGCATATGGTCAGATTCTATTCTGTCACCAACTAATACGCTGCCAACCATTTGAGAGAAATCGACATCAGTTAAGAAATAATCCACAACACTATGACCATGTTCAGACATGTAGGTCAGTTTTCCTTCCTCGTCTCCTGTCACATAACCATTCATGATTAACACTCTGTAGCAAATACATAGTTCAAGGAGTTTTCTTCCAAAAGTATTAATTTGAGTGTCATTTGATTTTCGGCTTAGTTGCCACAAGGGCTCATTATGGAATGGATTACTTTCCTCGTCGTTGTCCTGGAAGAGATCTACATTTATTTGATATTTAGAAGTCCGTGCGTTAAAATCGCCGGTACAGATCACATGCACGTCCTCATACTCATCTGTCAGATCATGTAAACACCTGTCTATCAATATGACAGTTACTCTGGGACTGGTCATAAAAGGGACTGCCTATGGGAGGTACGTACGTAGCTAAATACAAAACATCCCTGGTACAACCAAAGAGAGTCTTGGACAGATTCAAGTGACAAGAGAGAGAGAGAGAGAGAGAGAGAGAGAGAGAGAGAGAGAGAGAGAGAGAGAGAGAGAGAGAGAGAGAGAGAGAGAGAGAGAGAGAGAGACAGACACACTGATCATCTGTTAACACACACACATATACACATGCGCACACGCAGTCTTTCTGTGTGTATCTCTGTCTCTATCTCTCTGTGTCACACACACACACACACACACACACACACACACACACACACACACACACACACACACACATTGTACACGATTTGATTTTTTTTCTCTCTTTCTTTCTTTTTTCATGGATGGCTTGATGTAAAAAAGCAGATATGCTGCTGATTCAATGCTTCCATCTCTAAATACAATTTTGACTTTGACTTTGACTTACACACACACACACACACACACACACACACACACACACACACACACACACACACACACACACACACGCACACATGCTCATACAAAACACACACACACACACACACACACACACACACACACACACAGAGTCTTTTACTCTCTCTCTGTGTCTCTGTCGCTCTCTCTCTGTGTCTCTCTCACTCACACACACGCACGCACGCACGCACGCACACACACACACACACACACACACACACAGACACACACACACACACACACACACACACACACACACACACACACACACACACGCACACACACATACACACACATACACATACAAAACACACACGCGAGCTGATATTCATTCATAGAAACCGGTTGCCCTCTTTTCTGTATGGCTTGGAATACACCTCCACTTTCGTCACACTTATGTACTTTTCTATTACTTTTTCATCATTTATTTTTCACTCCTCTTGTCGGGTTCTGTTTGATTGTTTATTTATACTTGGTTTCGTTTTTTGTTTTTGTTTTTCCTGTTTAAAACTTTATATTGCAATATCAAAATGCTTTGCTGTTCAGACGTCCGTCGCAAATTCATTGTGTACATTCACTCTTAAGATAGGGCTTTATATAAGTATTTCTTGTTGCCCTGTCTCATTTACTCTTGTAACATTTGTGACAATGTTGAAATAAAATACTGTTTAAAACAAAACACACACACACACACACACACACACACACACACACACACACACACAAGCACACACACACACACACACACACACACACACACATACACACACACACACACGCACGCACGCACGCACGCACACGCACACGCACGCACGGACGCACGCACGCACACACACACACACACACACACACACACACACACACACACACACACACACACACACTCCACTCCACTCCCCTCCCCTCCACTCCATCACTGACCTCCAGCAGGATAGGGCCCAACAGCGGAAAAGCACAGAGAGTTGCAGTATGAAGCAGCATAGGTGACGTCACCCTCCACAGTGCAGTCCTCGTTGGACCAAAGCCAAGGCAGAGGACTGCCGCTGTTGCAGTCGTAGCAGTAGAACGGAGCTGCAGGCAAAACATCGCAAACACACAACTGCTCATTGTCTGCTGACTGTTGTCCCCCCCCCCCCCCCCCCAGGAAATATATCTGGTGCTGTTTGACATCCAAGTCCTGTTTAACACATCCCCCCCCCCCCCCCTTACACACACACACACACAAACACGCACGCACGCTCGCGCCCACGCACGCACACAAACATGCACGCTCGCGTGCGCGCTCGCACACACACACACACACACACACACACACACACACACACACACACACACACACACACACACGCGCGCGCGCGCGCGCGACAAGCACGCACGTACGCTCGAACGCACACACGCGCACACACACAAACACACACACTCACTCTCTCTCTCTCTCTCTCTCTCTCTCTCTCTCTCTCTCTCTCTCTCTCACACACACACACACACACACACACACACACACACACACACACACACACACACACACACACACACACGTACACATGCACGCACACCCACATCCTTTCCTTTTTCTGCTTGATAGTTGTAAAGGCTTTGCTCTTATAGATGCTAAAACGTAAAAGGATGAGGTTTTAGGGTGAGCAGGCGGTGGAGACGGAAGATGGGGGAGGCTGAAGAGGTGATGAGGAATGGGTGAAACTGAATGGAGGGGGGTGGGGGTCAGGTAGGGGCTGTCCTTGACCCTGGTAGGGGGAAAAATCCCAAAGGACAAAATGGGCACTTTTCTGTTTCTGTGCACTTTTTGTTTTGTTTACTTATCTACAGAATGCTCTCTGTCCTTTTCTCTGTTAGTTATCTATGAATTCTTGATCAAGTTATATTTAGAACTTCACACGCCTTTTTTTGTTTCTATTTACTTTTTATTTTGCTTATCTACAGGATGTTCTCTCTCTCTCTCTCTCTCTCTCTCTCTCTCTCCTCTCTCTCTCCTCTCTCTCTCTCTCTCTCCTCTCTCTCTCTCTCTCCTCTCTCTGTCCTTTCCCTGTTTCTTTTCAATTAATTCTTCACCAAGTTTACATTCAAGCTGACGACGAAACTCAGCGAAAGTTGACATGTTTTTCCCGTGAACAGTGCGTTCCGAATCCGCACACTTCAGCTGTCACCTTGTCATCTGTACGTTTATGCACGATCTTGTGGCGTGTGTAGTGTAGTGTGGTGTGGTATGGTGGTGTCATGTGTTTTCACAGTGGAGTTCTCCTCTTCAACTACAATAAAATGTTGATGGACACCACAGCAGAACTCGTCATGGGATTGTTTCGTTCTCTCAAGTTATGACGGTCCGTTACTGTGAGCGAAGCATCCCTTTGTGCCCATGTCTTGCCCACTGCTTTAAACCACGGGTCAGTTTGACCACTGCGTGACCATTGGTCAGTTTGACAACTGACCACTGGTCAGTTTGACCATGCTTGGCCACTGGTAAGTTTGGCTATTGACATAGAGGATGCCTACCCGAAACTCCCACTGGCATACGTTTTGGACATATAGAGACGTGGGCACAAAGAGACGTGGCACAAAGATACGTTACCAACCACACCACTCCGCCCGCCCTCCCCCACCTCCGCCCCCACCCCCCACCCCCTTCCCCTCCCTCACGCCCGCTTCCAGACACGTACCCCTCCCCGACCCACTGCCCTAACGCAATGCCAAAAAAAAAAAAAAATTCTCCCCTCGGCTGCCCCAAGGCTTATGCAGAGGCGACCGAATAAAGCACTAGTCCATGAGCCGTCCTATACACCCCCTCCCCCCTTGTGGGGAATTTTCCAACAGGTACCATTGGAAAGCTAACATCTAAGCTACTGAAATCAGGTTGTTTGCCAGCGATCCGTTGCTGGGTGTAGGTGTGGTGAATTTTCAAAGTTAGGTACCCCCCGCTTTTTAAATGGCCGCCACGAGATATAGAGAACGTCTTGTCTCAGTTTCTGTTAGCTCTAGACATGTGACCATTACCTTCCATCCCATGTTACTGGGTGTGCGAAATCTATTGTCTGGTGCTTATTTTCGTTTGAAGGTAATTTAAAGGTCAAAGGTCATTTCAAGTGTCATTTGTGGCAAAACTGTACAACGCTTAACCTAAAGCCATCTGGACAGATAATAGAGTACTTTTAGACCAATTATTTTGACCACAAGGAATTCATTGTAGAGTTTATTGGACACCCCACTACCACCCTACAGTCAAAAGTGAAAATAATTGTTGAATTGGGTGCCGCTTTGGTGAATGGTTAAAGTAAGTTACCAGCGAAATTTTGCGCCCAGAATTGATCAACAAATATCAGGTGGGTAATCACTGCCTAGATAACAAATTAGTTACTCTCCCTACAACAGCTGTCTTGATTTTTGTTTCTCTATATCGAAGTACTTTTTTGATTTTCATGATGTTTCCATTTTTCTAATTTGTTTTTTTTTTGGCTGAGTCTGTGTAGGTTCCCTGAATAAAGCAAGCAGTGGAGAAAAAGAAAACAGACGAGAAGCCTGTTCAGCTAACACAGGCACGTCAAGGGGCACAAAAAAGACATTTAGTGACCCTACATGCATTGTTCATTACCCCCAGAAACAATCGGACACTAGAGTAAGACCCTTATCTGAAACAAGTTTTCAAAAGATGAAAGATTCAGTTGCACTTCGACAGTTGCAAGAGGAGGTGAACTTGAAGCTACCAAGCATTTGTTGTCAGGTGCCAGAACAGTACCTCCCCTCACATTCAGCTATCACAGATGGTGTTACCAAATTCACAAATACGACCAAACTACTGAAACGAAAGCGCACATCTGATGAAGACACACATCTACTTCTAAAAGGACTCGTACAGTTGCACCGTCATCAAGTAGGGTCCTTTTCCCAGCAGATAGTTTGTTGTTTTGTGCAAGATGCGACTAGTACGGAAAAGAAAAGAAGAAAACCTTGTGAAGTGTGTGACAAAGACGGCAGAAGCATCAATCAAAACGAGTGTTGAACAAAAGAAGGATGAAACGAATTCTGGCAAAGGTGCAGGATGCAGACCTGGTGCCAAGGAAGCCCACTATCATAATTCCTGTCGTAGGGCATACACACGCTCCGAGGAGGATCGAAGGCAACAGACTTCAAGTGGAGACCCAAATGTGACAGAAGAACGGCTGCTCATGCTGATGCATTCGCAAGCTTAGTGTGCTATGTCCAAGACATCATTATTGAAAGGGGTAATGTTGAAAGGATGACGATGCTGCACTGTCCCTATTGCGACAACTCCCTGAAGATTCAACGATCACTGTGAATCTCCAGACACAGATGTCTTCATCCTTCTTCTCAAGTACGCTGAAAGCATCCCCCAGAAGATTCTCTTTGATACAGGAGTCTCAAATAAGCGAGACTCATGACATCAAGAACGTTGCGCTGACTGTGGGCAAAGAGATCCTGTTCCGTGTTACCTGCTGTCCATGCATTCAGCGGATGCGACACGACGAGTGCGTTTGTCAGGAAAGGGAAAATTGCCCCAATCAAGACCCTCAAACAGCATCCTGAGTATATCAGAACATTTGCTCAGCTTGGTGTCACGGCCCAAATTCCACCCAACCTTCATGAAAGAACTTGAAGAGTTCACCTGTGTCTTGTACAAAGGTCGGGACATCAACAAGCTTCGATATGAGAAATTTCTGGAGCGATTCAACACCAGTGAAGAACTGCTGACCTGTTACGATGGTATGGACATGAGTCTGTTGCCACCATGCAGAGATTCTCTGCTCATACACATTGAGAGAGTGAACTACCAGACACTCGTATGGAACCATTCTCACGAGCCAAAGCCACACATCCCATCACCTGAGGGTCATGGATGGCAAAAGACATCTGAGGGACTTGAAGTGACATGGACACGTGGCCTTCCCATGCCTGCAGAGCTTGTGGATGTCCTAGCGGAGAATCCGCCCGCCCCAGAAGTTGATGAGCACCAGATCGTTCAGCTTGACTGACTTTGACACGATTTTTGTGTTCACTGACAATGAGTAGCAGCTAGAGCACATCCTCTGTTTTCTGCCAATAATGAACGACTGACAGCCAATTACTCTTGTTACTCTTGTTAGTCATTCACTGTTACAGCTGCTGTGTTTAAACCTTTTATCTTGTCAGAAAGGTACTGAAAGTTCACAAAGAGTACCATTTTCAGCAATGTTTCATTTAGCACCTTTCTCTTTGATAAGAATGTTTGATGCTTGAGATGACTTTCTTCTCAGACATGCTATAGAGAAAAGCTGTTCTGTTTTGTTATGAAAGGCAGTATAAGTTGTGTCTGCCAAAAGACCTGTGTGTTTTGTTATACTTTTATCCCTAATCTAAGGTTAGAGATGAAATTACTTTGTTGAGACATTTTCATTTTCTTCAAACAATCATACATTGTATCTCTTTTAGAAAATTCCCACAGTGGAACAGTGAGAATTCGAAAGGAAATGAAGAAGTGAACACTTCAAAGACAGTTCAATGAAAATGGTACTCTTTGTGAACTTTCACTTTGCATATAACTTATGGTGGATAAGGAAGACATAAATTTTGTTAGTTATCATGTGGTTTTGACTTGACTTTAAAAACAAAATGACAAAATCAGAACAGCTTTTCTCTATAGCATGTCTGAGAAGAAAGTCATCTCAAGCATCAAACCATTCTTATCAAAGAGAAAGGTGCTAAATGAAACATTGCTGAAAATGGTACTGTTTGTGAACTTTCACTTTGCACATAACTGATGGTGGATAAGGAAGACAGAAATTTTGTTAGTTATCATGTGGTTTTGACTTGACTTTAAAAACAAACAAACATGGATGGCCAACAGCAAAACCATCAGTAAGATAGCAAATCACTACTACTGATTTTTTTTCTGCTTTCTCTTTGTCTACATTCTGTACTGGCCACGAAACAAGTCTACAGTCTAAACATCTGTATCGCATCACTTCTGCTTGAAGATTTGTGTGTGTGTGTTTGGGGTTAGCATTCATCAAAAGTGTTGCAGAGTAGCACTGTCACTGTCAGTGAAATCATTGCATGCCATAACTATAGCATGTGGTAGCTGTATGTTCTTTATATTCAATTTTACCAGAAAACAATGATGATTACACTATCAAAAAAAGACTTGATGAAGTGTCATATAATATGCAACATAGTTTACTGCGTAATATAATTCAGTTATTGGTTTTCTTCAGCCTTTGTTTGGGTAGAGATTGGCTTCCTCCCAGTGTTACAAGATGAGGTAAACAAGAATCGGATATTGTATTAACAGTTTCTAAATTGTCCATGCTCTAGCAGTTATCTAGCAGTTAGGAACAAAGGTGGCAGAGTGGTTAAGACGTTCGCCTGCCAATCCAACGTGTGAGAAGTCGTGGGTTCGAGCCTGCCTTTCTCGCCTTTCTTTCCCAGTTTGAATGACAAATCGAACTGAACGTCAAGTCCATCGATGGGACTATAAGCGAGTCGGACCCGTGTGCCTTCCTGGCCCCCCGCACCCGTTAAAGAACCCACGCAGTTAAAAATCGAAAAGAGCAGGGGGTTCCCCGCTGCCCTGGCAAAATTGATGTAGATTGATGATGCCGCCTGGTATTCTTACAAAGCCACAAAAATTGTCAATTTTTGTTATCGTGTGCCATCGTGTACCGTGGAAATGGAGGACACGTATAACAACGTATGCATCCTATGTGAGAAACTGGAGGAATAAATGAGATAAATGAAAATGAGTGACTGATATTTGATTGGTACGGGAAACGACTGAATGAGCGCCAGTAGGCTGCTCTTCGCCGGCTCTACCTGGGTAGGCAGCCTGTTGAATAGTGAGGTAGTGTGTTTATTGTAAAAGCGCTTAGAGCTTGGTTTGTGACTGAGGATAGGCGCTATATAAATACCCAATATAATATAATAATAATAATAATAATAATAATATAATGTAATACAGAACCTCAATGCTACAGCCATGCTGAACTGTGGATATGAGCCTAATACCATTTTAGAGGGATCTTTTCATAGAATAACCAGCTAAGAAATAAAAAGTACTTTGCTAGTAATTCAAAACTACATGGGTAGTTTGTGCCTTTTTATTTTTATTATTTTTTTTTCATTTAGGGGGTTGGGTGCATATTTGTCATCATCATCTACTAAATTGCTCTAGAATCTTGAACGTTGCTGTAAAGATCTTGGCTTTGCGCTTACATTAAAGACACAAAAAACAGTAACTTGTGATTGTTATTTTTCTTGTATGGAAGTTGAAACCTTCAAATTTGCGTAAAATGATAGCGCGCATTGAACAACAGGCCACAGATACGAGATCGTCCAATCTGGAAAAAATTTAAGTGCTTTCAGAATACAGATACACTCATGAAGCCTGCAGTACATAATTTTACTGCCACCATTGGCTAACACGATGAGAAAATGAACTTGTTGATATGATGGTCTGAGCGTTGTTTTTGTTTGATGTGGTAACTTTGACCAAGCGCTGCAGCCACACCCAGCAGAGTTCAGCTGGCAAACAAGCAGAAATCAAAATGGCATGTCCCTAGCTACACAAAAATCACTGTCTGCAAAATTCCCCACTAGGGGGAGGGTTTCACCTCTTGGCTCAGGGACTATACGCCATCCCGACCTCTGACCTCCTGCCTCTTCCTCCTCCTCCTCCTCCCTTACTATACAAGCAGTCACCTCCTCCATCCCCTCTTCTCCCTTTCCCACTTGCTTGTCTTCACGGGTTTTGTTTGTTTGTTTGTTTTCTTCTTCTTCTTCTTCTTCTTCTTCTTCTTCTTCTTCTTCTGCTGTGAGATAGGTGTAGTAACCGGCAGAGTTTGCCTTCTAGAAACTGGTTGGATCCCTTCTCAAAACAGTCTGAGATAGCTCCCACCTTACCCAGCATCCCACCCGACCCCTCCTCTCTTGGCAGGACGAGCTGGTTCACCATGGTTTGATGTCAAGGTGGATCTTCATCAGAAAACCAATAATAGAAAGAAAGTAAGAAAGAAAGAAAGACACGAAGAAAGGAAGGAAGGATGGATGGAAAAAAAGAAAAGAAAAGAAATAAACATAGACAGCTAGCTAGCTAGCTAGCCAGCTAGCCAGACAGACAGACAGACAGACAGACAGACAGACAGACAGACAGACAGACAGACAGACAAGAAAAGAGAGAGAGAGAGAGAGAGAGAGAGAGAGAGAGAGAGAGAGAGAGAGAGAGAGAGAGAGAGAGAGAGAGAGAGAGAGAGAGAGGGAGAGAGAGAGAGATCGTCGTCGTCGTCGTCGTCGCTGCTGCTGCTGCTGCTGCTGCTGCTGATGTTGATGATGATGATGATGATGATGATGATGATGATGATGATGATGATGATATTGTTATTGCTGTGTTGTGTCCCTTTCTTCGCTCTACATTGTAAGAAGTGAACGGTTGTTTTAGTCGAAAAACAATAGCCTTGAAATCTTCTTGTAATGAAATCAGCATCCAGGCAGCGAAAAGACAGAGCAGAACGACCGGCTGGAGCGACATTTGCAGTCTGAAGGCAGAGTAACACTTGATACAGCTGTTTCAAGAGATGAAAACCAAGCCATTTCATGGCCATATCATTTCCTTCTTTCTTCAGGTCAAAACAAAAGATCCAGCCACTTCAGCGGTGGTGAAAATGTCCGAATTGTTTGCCTCGTGCACATGATATTTCTGTAGACTGTGGACTTTTCAGAACACCATGGGCACAGTGACCTGCTTTTGATTATTTTCTTAAAAAAAATTCTTTCAGTTTGTGTGTCTTTGTGACGTTCAATTGTAATTTGTCGCGGACGCTCATAGTTTTTTTTCTCATGATTTTCTCCCCCACGCCACTCCATCCCACCACCCTGTGCTAATCGTCGGTGGAACGCTCGCAACAAAAAAAGTCAACATAAGATCACGTACAATCGATTTGTCGTGGTATGAACTGGATAAAAAGCAAGGTACTTGTCCAAATGTTTAGGCAGTTGAAATGCATGTTGGCAGTGTTTAAATGCATTTTGGTATAAATGCATGTTGGCAGTGTTTAACTGCATGTTGGCAGTGTTTAACAGTGTTTAACTGCATGTTGGCAGTGTTTAAATGCATGTTGGCAGTGTTTAAATGCATGTTGGCAGTGTTTAACTGCATGTTGGCAGTGTTTAACTGCATGTTGGCAGTTTTTAAATGCATGTTGGCATAAATGCATGTTGGCAGTGTTTAAATGCATGTTGGCAGTGTTTAAATTCATGTTGGCAGTGTTTAAATGCATGTTGGCATAAATGCATGTTGGCAGTGTTTAAATGCATGTTGGCAGTGTTTAAATGCATTTTGGCAGTGTTTAACTGCATGTTGGCAGTCTTTAAATGCACATTGGCAGTGTTTAAATGCATGTTGGCATAAATGCATGTTGGCAGTATTTAACTGCATGTTGGCAGTGTTTAAATGCATGTTGGCAGTGTTTAAATGCATGTTGGCAGTGTTTAAATGCATGTTGGCAGTGTACCTTCCCTGACGTGTCTCAGACAATCAGCTTTGCTGCCAACATTTCTCAGCCATCGTTGTTGTTGTTGTTGTTGTTGTTGTTGTTGTTGTTGTTGTCGTACCCTGGCTAAAAGACCCCAGGGATCATCCGAACAGCCGTAGTACTTGAACACTATGGTACAAATGCATCAGCTGGGGATGAGAACACTACGTGTGTGACCGTTTTTGATTACCCTGCCACGTGGTCAGCCACACTCCGACTTCGAGGGATTTTGGAGACTGATAATGTTTTGCTAGGATCCATTATTTAATAGTGTATTTCTGTCCTGTTCCTTTTCTTTCCCTGTGTTCTACAGTTTGCGTGTGTGGGTTTTTTTTTTTTTTTTTTTGGGGGGGGGGGGGGGGGGGGGTATAGCTCTATATCTGTGAAGAGCGACTCTCTGTTACACACAAGTCTTAAACCACCCCATCCCTTCTCTTTCTGCTCCTAACCTCCCCACCCCACCGCATCCAACGGGCCACCCTCTCTCCTGACACTACGTCTTGATATTTCAGTTTTTCTCCATGTCTAGCACTTTGCATCATCATCATCATCATCATCATCATCATCATCATCATCATCATCATCATCATCATCGTCAGATCACTTCCTAAGTTATTGTTACTGTCTGTTTACTTTTCTGGATCTCTAGGCTTTTTGCATTTTGTGTTTAGGCTGTGTTATTGTTGTTGTTGTTGTTGTTGTTATTGTTATTGTTGTTGTTGTTGCTTTCTTTTCCCTTCATCGTTACTGGAGTTTTGACAGAAGCTGAAAGTAATCTCTCCTATTCAGAGCTCTACAATGGGTAAAAAATCCAAAGGTCAGAGTTTACTACAAGAGAGAGAGAGAGAGAGAGAGAGAGAGAGAGAGAGAGAGGAGAGAGAGAGAGAGAGAGAGAGAGAGAGCGAGAGAGAGAGAGAGAGAGAGAGAGAGAGAGAGCGAGAGAGAAAGAGAGAGAGAGAGAGAGAGAGAGAGGCAGACAGACAGACAGAGAGACAGAGAGACAGCCAGACAGACAGATACATCTGATAGACATGCAAACAGTCAAACAGAAACACAGTCGTCTAATATTGTTCTTAAAAACGACAGACAGACAGATTCATCCGACAGGCATGCAAACAGACAAACAGAAATGCAATCATGACATAGTGTTCTTAAGAACGTTCCACTGTTTCGCCCATCGTTACTTAATGTAGCTCTCAGTCAGTAATAGCCAACACAAAAAAAGAAGAAAAAAAAGAAAAAAAAATTCACAAAACAAAACATAAAAAAAGTAAACAACGGAAAAGAAAACACATCGGAAAGAAAGACTCCCGAGGAAAAGTTATGAGAAACAGGAATGTGGTGCTGATTTGGGATTCATCCACTTAAAACTAATTACTTGTGCACTGAATATGAGCAGGTGCACGTGTATGTATATTACGCTTTTAAGAATTTTGGTCAGGCAAAAGAATTTTCTTTTGTCATGACAGTGATTATGCTTTTACGAATTTCGGTCGGGCAAAATACTTGTCTTTTTTGTTTTTTTATGTCTACCCCCAGCCAATCAATTAAGACTCCTTTCATTATAAATCCTTTTCTTTTCAATAACAATTTTTTCTTTCTCTGTGTTATACCAGTTTCACAACCCATTTAAGATTTCCTTCATCATAGATCCAAACATTTACTTAGCCGTCAGCAAAAGATTTGCTCAAAGGTAAACTTTCTCTCCATTAAATATGATTTATTTCAAACCTTTAAATTCCCTTTCCGTATTACAAGATTTGTTTTCACTTAAGACTCCCTCTACTACTCTCTTCTTAGAAGAATGTTCTCTGTGTCTGTAAACAAATTAGGCTCACAGTTCAAACTCCTTTCTTTAAGCACTTTGTTGTTCCCCCCAGATTGCTTTCCTCTTAAAGCTCCATCTATTAAAGATCCATTTTGTTTTATGCAGAACATTTTTCTTTGTGCAAACCAGTTTAGAATTGCTTATATATATATATATATATATATATATATATATATATATATATATATATATATATATATATATATATATGCTTATGCAGAACCATTTTTTTTAATATCCATACTAGATTAAATTCCAGGTTGGGACTCAAACCCCCCCCCCCCCCCCTCAAAACAACAACAACAACAACAACAACAACAAAAGAACAACAGTTTTATTCTTAAATTCAATTTCTCAACTAGACTTGCATTACTTTTAAGATCTTCCTCCAGTAAAGATTTTTTTTTCTTCTGCTGAGCACTTTTCTTTGTGTGGTCTCATATTTGCCTCCTAAATTGTATTGTGCCTATTGTGAAATGGGGTGTAGCGTATAAGCATTTGCTCTCACGCGAGTACACAACGACGCCTCCTTGAAAAGATAGAAGCTTTAATTGCCTATCTGTTCCTCAGACATATACAGACCTCTCTTTGTCTCTCTACATCTCTTTGTTACATCCTATACTGCTTTGTTTACTTTACTCCCACTGTAAAAACAAAAACAAAAAAACAACAAAACTTGTCGGAAAGAAAACCAGCAAGAATTAATCTTCCCACACACTTGTCATATATTCAGTCCATCCACTCCACTAAACACACACACAGACACAGACACACACACACATGCGCGCACGCACGCACGCACGCACGCACGCACACACACACACACACACACACACACACACACACACACACACACACACACACGCACGCACGCACGCACGCACGCACGCACGCACGCACGCACGTAGACGTGCTCTCAAACGCACACACGCACGCACACCACATATGCACGTATACACGCGCGCACACTCGCGCTAGCACGCAGACATACGCACGCAGCATACACGCACACACGTACACGCACACATACACACACACACGCGCGCACGCACACACACACACACACACACACACACACACACACACACACACACACACACACACACACACACACACATTTTGAAGTGTGGTAAAATCGCCGCTTGAATCTCTCTCTCTCTCTCTCTCCTCTCTCTCCTCTCTCTCTCTCTCTCTCTCTCTCTCTCTCTCTCCTCTCTCTCTCTCTCCTCTCTCTCTCATGTCCGCGCGCTGGAGTATGTGTTCGTTAAAAAGATTAGAAGGGATGGACAGGGAACAGAATGCGTGGCCAAGCGTGTGCATATTTTTTGACGGAGCGCTTTTATTTTTTATTTTCTTTTTTTTAACTTCAATAGCAATTACCTCTTTTTCTCATTCCATTTTGTGTCCACTCCGCCTTCCTGTTCACACTGACACAAGCATATGGCCCAATTCAATCTCTCTTCTCTCTCTCTCTCATCTCTCTCTCTCTTCTCTCTCTCTCTCTCTCTCTCTCTCTCTCTGTATGTGTGTGTTTGTCTGTCTGTCTGTCGTCTCTGTCTGCCTCTGTCTGACTGTCTGTCTGTCTGTCTGTCTGTCTGTCTGTCTCCCTCTCTCTCTCATCTTCATCTCCCCCCTCTATCTTCTTCAACCTATTTTACGATGCCTTTCTCTGTCCATCACATATAAACGTACCCTCTTCCCTGTCCATAATCACTATCTTTTCTGATTTTTCCTCTCAAAATCCTTGGCAGGCAAATAATACATAAGTAGTTATTGGGCGAAAAAATTGTAAAAAAAAAATTCCCCTCCCCCTCATCCCCACTCTCTATCACGTTGTTCTCTACTCTCTCTCCTCTCTCTCT
>CM031605.1:75927106-75932106 GCA_018398815.1 Conus ventricosus | reverse complement strand
CTCCCTTTTTAGCCTCTATGTAATCTTTCGGTCTCGCATGTTCTCCCCATAGAACATCCCGTCAAGACAGCACCTGACCTTCCAATGTATGCAAACACATCATGGCCAAAAAGAAAGAAGAAGGCAATATACCCACAATCTCCTCCCCCCCCCCCTCCTCCCTCCCCCACCCCTCCACCTGGTCCTTCCGCCCTTCCCTTGCTTGCACGCGTCTTTTCAATCCCTCTCCCCTCGTCTCCCTCCTTCCTTCCCTCCCTCTCCCTGTCTGGCCATTTCTGTGGTCAGGATGGTGCCATGGCCCTCGACGAAGTTGTTGTCATGGGGGGGGGGGGGGGGGGGGGGGGGGGGGGGGGAGGGGAGGAAATGTCAAAGGGTAAAACGTGACAGTCAAAAGATGAAAGGTGACAGTCAAAAGATGAAAGGTGGCAAAAGTCAAAAGATGAAAGGTGACAGTCAAAAGATGAAAGGTGGCAAAGGATGAAATGTGACAGTCAAAAGATGAAATGTGACAGTCAAAAGATCAAAAGATGAAAGGTGGCAGTCAAAAGATGAAAGGTGACAAAGGATGAAATGTGACAGTCAAAAGATGAAATGTGACAGTCAAAAGATGAAAGGTGACAGTCAAAAGATGAAAGGCGACAGTCAAAAGATGAAAGGTGACAGTCAAAAGATGAAAGGTGACAGTCAAAAGATGAAAGGTGACAGTCAAAAAATGAAAGGTGACAAAGAATGAAAGGTGACAGTCAAAAGATGAAAGGTGACAGTCAAAAGATGAAAGGTGACAGTCAAAAGATGAAAGGTGACAGTCAAAAGATGAAAATTGACAGTCAAAAGATGAAAGGTGGCAGTCAAAAGATGAAAGGTGACAAAGGATGAAATGTGACAGTCAAAAGATGAAACGTGACAGTCAAAAGATGAAAGGTGACAGTCAAAAGATGAAAGGTGGCAAAGTCAAAAGATGAAAGGTGACAGTCAAAAGATGAAAGGTGGCAAAGGATGAAATGTGACAGTCAAAAGATGAAATGTGACAGTCAAAAGATCAAAAGATGAAAGGTGGCAGTCAAAAGATGAAAGGTGACAAAGGATGAAATGTGACAGTCAAAAGATGAAATGTGACAGTCAAAAGATGAAAGGTGACAGTCAAAAGATGAAAGGTGGCAGTCAAAAGATGAAAGGTGACAAAGGATGAAATGTGACAGTCAAAAGATGAAAGGTGGCAGTCAAAAGATGAAAGGTGACAAACGATGAAATGTGACAGTCAAAAGATGAAAGGTGACAGTCAAAAGATGAAAGGTGGCAGTCAAAAGATGAAAGGTGACAAAGGATGAAATGTGACAGTCAAAAGATGAAATGTGACAGTCAAAAGATGAAAGGTGACAGTCAAAAGATGAAAGGTGGCAAAGGATGAAATGTGACAGTCAAAAGATGAAATGTGACAGTCAAAAGATGAAAGGTGACAGTCAAAAGATGAAAGGCGACAGTCAAAAGATGAAATGTGACAGTCAAAAGATGAAAGGTGACAGTCAAAAGATGAAAGGTGACAGTCAAAAGATGAAAGGTGACAGTCAAAAAATGAAAGGTGACAAAGAATGAAAGTTTATGAATGAATTAGTTCTCGAAATTATTGAAAAGGGAAGGCATGGTGTTACTTTTAATTTGATTCAGTTATTCATTTTGCTGTTTGCCGACGATATTGTGTTGTTATCTGAAACTGTTATAGGTTTACAAACTCAGCTGAATAGTTTACACTCTGCTGTACAAAGACTTGAGCTTAAGGTAAATATGGACAAAACAAATGTTTTAGTTTTCCGTAAAGGTGGCTATTTGGCTGCACGTGAGAGATGGGTTTATGGTACATCAAAAATATCAGTTGTAAACGCATATATATATATATATATATATATATATATATAATATATATATATATATATATATATATATATATATATATTATATATATATATATTTTTCCACGAAGCTCAGCTTTACTTTTGCATGTCAGGACCTAGTGAACAGAGGCAAACGTGCCATTATAAGTGTGTTAAATGTTTTGTATAAGTTTGAAAACAGTTCAGCTGAGTTATTTTTCAAGTTGTTTGATGCACAAGTTCAGCCAATAGTCCAGTATGGAGCTGAGATTTGGGCGTTTGAAACAGGTCATGAAATTGAAAAAATTGCACTGTTTTGCCATGAAACGATTTTTATGTGTGGACAGACGTACCCCGAATGATTTGGTGTATGGTGAACTTGGAAGATTTCCAATTTACATCAATTCATACTTCAAAAGCATTAAATATTGGCTCAAACTGATACAGATGCATGGTGACAGACTACCTGCACAAGCATACAAAACACTGTATGACTTAGATGCTAGAGGTAAAGTTACGTGGGCAACAAATATTCGAAATTGTTTATGTAGTTATGGTTTTTCCTTTGTATGGCTAAATCAAGGTGTGGGTTGCGTCCCAAGTTTTTTGGCCTGTTTTAAGCAACGCATGATAGACTGTAGGTGGCAAGATTGGGACTGTCATATCCAAAGTAGTGACAGATTCTCTATGTACAGACAATTTAAGATGAATTATATAGCGGAACCATACATTGGAATAGATATGAACAGATTTATAAAATGTGCTTTAACAAAGTTTAGACTAGGTGTCTCTGACATAACAGTGCATAGTCAGAGGTATAAAAAAGATAAAAGGTCTTTGTTGTGCCCTATGTGTGGATCCGGTGCAGAGGATGAAGTCCACTTTGCTTTGTGTTGCCCAGCACTAAATGATTTGAGAGCAAAATATATCCCTGCCAAGTATTATAGCAGACCATCATTATTTAGTTTAGTCTTACTTTTGTCGTCGAGAAATGAAAGTGTTATGAATCATTTTTCTATGTATCTGTATAAGTCGTTCAAACGGCGGAGCACTGTAATATGATGATACTGTAACTCATATAAGCAAGTCATATGATTATACTGATTTAGTACACTAAAGTGCGTGAAAAGTTGTCATTTAGCTTTGCATATATCCCCTTCAAATGGGGCTTTGGCCTTTTTTGAATAAAATATCGTTATCGTTATCGTTATCTCTCTCTCTCTCTCCTTCTCCTTCTCTCTCTCTCTCTTCTCTCTCTCTCTCTCTCTCTCTCTCTCTCTCTCTCTCTCTCTCTCTCTCTCCTCTCTCTCTCTGAGTCTGTTCATCTGCTTCTGCTTAAGTGTTAAAATGTTTGATTGTTTTTGTGCAAAGCCTTTAAGTATAAAGAAATTTTCACTTCTTCAATCTTGTTCGATGTTTGAATTATTCTTGTTTCGTTCAATGATTTAATTCCATTGCTTTGGCCTGTAATGCCATGAATGTCCACACACCCCTTCATTTGGGGCCTTGGCCTTTTGTGTGGTTAAATATCTGAATACCCCCTCTCTCTCTCTCTCTCTCTCTCTCTCTCTCTCTCTCTCTCTCTCTCTCTCTCTCTCTCTCTCTCTCTTCAGCCTTTATCATTCATTTGCTATATCTTTGTCCTTACACATGTGCACATAGACACATACACATACGCCCCCACGCAAGCAAGTATGCCCACAGGCACACCCACACACACACGCACGCGGGTGGACACACACACACACACACACACACACACACACACACACACACACACACACACACACACACACACACACACACACACACAGATAGACAGCAGACAGACAGGCAGGCAGACAGACAGACAGACAGACAGACAGACCAGATAGACAGGCAGAGCTCCGTCTTTTCGTATCCTAGGCGGCCTGTTTTTTCATCTTTCGTCTTATTCTTATTCACTCTGGCACAGCACAACTTCCAAGGAGACGGCAAAGCATTTTTTTTTTTTTTGCAAGGGGCGCTTCCAGAACGGGGAAAACTGCGAGGCTGTCAGCTCCACTCCACCACCTTCCATCCCTTTCTACCCCCTCCCCTCCTCACTTTCGTGTCCCCCAACCTTCCCCCTCCCCCATTTTCGTGGTCAAGGTGGTGAGATGGTCTATAGGGAACGAGAGCGCCCGACAGATGAGGAACGTGGACAGAGGTGAGATGACAGAGTGTGGATGAGCAGCCTTCGTCCCCATGATCTCTCTCTCACCCACTGTTTCATCAAGAATGTCACGACCGACCCCTGGAGGTCTGCCCTGACAGGATCGTCTAGGTGGGAGTGAAGGGAGTGACTGACCTCAACACGCCCCGCAAGAGACCACACAATAAAGATTACGATACAACACCCCATTTATTTCACACCAACATACAGTCATAAATAAACATTCCAACCCCACCAAAATGCACAACCACAATCAAGCATTTCAACACACGACATACACACAATTAAGCATTCCAACACACACAGCATGCACAATTATAAATAAACATTTCACCATACGACGTACACAATCACAATCACAACATTTCAACACATATGACATATACACAATTATAAATAAACATTTCCAGCATCCATCCCTTTCCACACAATGGAGTGCCTCCACACCCCTGCCTCTCCCAAGTCTACTGGGAGCACCCTGTCGCACTAGGTGCTCCAAACCGGGTCGGTTCTTGAAGAGAGTCGTTCAAGGCCGACACCCTTGACACGCACAAGCAGACAGTGAAGAGCGCGTCCTGGGGGGGGGGGGGGGGGGGGGGGGGGAAACGTGGCGTTGTTACTGGAGGTCCTGGACGGGGATCAGGGCCGGCCAGTGAAGCCGGTGGGCTTTTCTACCAGTCCGCGGGCCCGACCAGAGCGTGGCCTCAACCAGCGCGTGGCACCAACCAGTCCGCGGTCCCAACCAGAGCGTGGCCTCAACCAGCACGTGGCACCAACCCGTCCGCGGTCCCAACCAGAGCGTGGCACAACAGTCCAGACTCGTGAGCCCGGGAGGGGAAAAACGTAGTGGAGGAGAGAGAAAGGGAGGGAAGGGGCCTGGAACCCCGCCGTCAGTACAATCTGACCCATGCTGTTAAATCCTAACAGCCACTCGCATC
>CM031605.1:75914552-75919552 GCA_018398815.1 Conus ventricosus | reverse complement strand
ACAATATTCTTTTTTTGCGGAATCATAACATTACAACATTCCCTTTTCCGGAATCATTACACTGCAACATTCCCTTTTCCGGAATCATAACACTGCACAGGAAAGGATTTCCACATAAACCTTTCAGACTCTAGTTTTCCAAATTGGGGAAAGGATTTCCATATAAACCTTTCATAATCTAGTCTTCCAAATTGGGGAAAATGATTTCCTTATAAACCTTTCATAATCTAGTCTTCCAAATTAGGGAAAAAGGATTTCCATCTGGCTCCTCTTCAATAAACCATGAATACAATTCATTACACACAATAATTAATTGATGATTATTTTTTCCAACTATAAATGTCTTTCGTTAATTCACACAATGTTCATTTGCTTTCTTGTAAACAAGAATGTTCAATTCATTTCATATAACCACCATGTCTTTTGTCAATTTAGGAAGTGTTCATTTTTCTTCTAAAACAAGAACGCTCACTTCACTTCAGTTCATCAGCTTCAATATATACAAGGGAAAGATTTCCACCACACTTTTGTTTAACAACACATATATTGATACCCATGTAAACACTTCACACATCAGAATGAAAAACAAAAGTCTATGTCGCTCACTCTGGGAGCTTATTATCCTGGCATCAAAACTCTCCATCTTCTTGCAAACCATATTAGAATGGACACTTTTCTTCATCATGAAGTTCATAACCAGTTAAGTCACAAAATAAACAAAATCTTTTTTTTTCTTTTTTTTTCTGAAGGCCACTTCTTATAACACTCACTTCATCTATTCACATTTTCTGAAACATTTCGTTTTGTTACCCTATCAAGTTATAGAATAACAGAACACTTCTGAAGACCACTTCTTATAACACTCACTTCATCTATTCACATTTTCCGAAACAATTTCGTTTTGTTACCCTATCAAGTCATAGGATAACAGAACAACGATACTTTCTTTCTTTTTTTAAAATAAAACCTTCACAAGAGCGCTGAGGAAGTTTCAGTCGCTCCGAAACGGGAATACAGTTTCAATTTGTTAATAAATAGACATTCAATGATAAATACCTGACTGCTACCAGCAAACGGCTGAGTCCCTCTTCGGCCTTCTGTGACTTGTATTGCCGGAATCACTGCAGAGACTGCCTAACCAGTGCAACTCACTCGGCTCATAGCAACGCGCCGTGAGTAGCAGTCAGCTAAATTTTGCAACCGGCTTCCGGACAACTACCTTCCGGTAAGCACGGTCGCATGTGAAAAATTTGTGACCGGACGAAAAACGGTCCGTCACACGGTTCATCTGTCCAACAGGTGGCAAGAGCCATGAACGCCCACCACACCACTATCTACCGCCTTCAACAGCGCTTGGCAGCCACCTGGTCAGTTTGTGACCGTCCTCGACCAGGCGCACCTCGAGTGATGACTCAGAGACAAGATCGAGCCATTCGCCTTTCCCACCTCAGGAACCGATTCCTGACTGCTGCTGCCACCGCTAGAGCAACTTTAAAGGAGCGTGGGGGACCCATCAGCAGCCACACCGTCACACGAGGCCTGTCACACGCAGGAATCAGGTGTCACAGGCCCAATGTTGGCCCTGTATTGACTGACAGACACAGGCAGGCCCGGCGCCATTGGGCAGCAAATGGTGTGTTCCTGGGAAGACGCGCATGGAGGAATGTCATCTTTTCTGACGAGTCACGTTTTTGCATGAGCCACGGTGATGGGAGAATCAGAATTTGCAGGAGATGAGGAGAACGGTATCATGACCCTTGTGTTAGGCAGCTCGACAGGTTTGGAGGCCCTTCAGTAATGGTGTGGGGTGCCATCAACGCCAACTTTAGATCCCAACTCGTGGTGTTCAATGGCAACATCAGGGCACAGCGTCACGTGAACCACGTTCTCCAGCCTGTCTTGCTTCCACTCCTGGATCACCATGGTGGACGACGCAGATTTGTGTTCCAGCATGATAATGCTACACCTCACAGTGCCCGGATGACCCGTCAGTTTCTGCAGCAGAACGGAGTGGAGGTGATGCCCTGGCCATCCCTGTCACCTGACATCAACTGCATTGAGCACCTTTGGGACGCGCTTGGCAGGAGAGTGAAGCAGCATCAGCTGTGGCCCCAGACGAGAGGTGAACTGATCACGTTCTTCAGCATCACTGGGTCAACATCCAGCAGGTACAGATCCGACGTCTCATGCAGTCCATGCCTTGGCGTCTTCGAGCGTGTGTAGCTGCCAATGGTGGATGCACCAGATATTGACAGAATCATCTCTTTTGAATTATGGTTTAGGCTGTGCAATAACCATGTTTGACAGTTGTTTATGAACTTGATTCAGGTCGATTTTTTTCTGTTCACACATAGCCTTTTCAATCAATTTTCTAACGCAGATTTGCTTTGCTAAAGTTGTTACCAAGTTCCCAATTAAATAACTGACAAATGATATTTTCATGCATGATTTTTATGTTTGTGCAGAATTTCTGCCTCTCAGTACACATATGTATATACATACATACAAACACACATACATACACACATAAATAACAAACATGCACGCATGCAATACACACACACGCGCGTGCGCACGCGCGCATGCACACACATGCACACACACACACACACACACACACACACACACACACACACACACACACACACACACACATACACACACACATACGCACGCACGCACACACACACACACACACACACACACACACACACACACACACACACACACACACACACACACACACACACACACACACACACACACACACACACACACACATGCGCGCGCGTGGGCGATGGCAGGATTATATGCACGGACAACACCAGACATATGTTGCTCGGGTTTAGGTTTGAGAAGCTGTTAAAACCAAGTACCTGAAAAGATTATCCTTGAGAGAGAGAGAGAGAGAGAGAGAGAGAGAGAGAGAGAGAGAGAGAGAGAGAGAGAGAGAGAGAGAGAAGAGAGAGACAGACAGACAGACAGACAGACAGACAGACAGACAGACAGACAGAGAGCTCGTTCGAGGATTGGCATTATTTGCTGTCCTGCCAGTCCGGGCTTGCTCTGTACATTAAATGAAAGAAGAACATCATGTATTCACGTATTCAAGCCTAGGGAAGTCACATAAAACGCATTACGCTTCGGGGCAATTATCTGCTTCATGTCCAGACCGAAGCCCACTGATGTTCTCTCCATGTGTGTGTGTGTGTGTGTGTGTGTGTGTGTGTGTGTGTGTGTGTGTGTGTGTGTGTGTGTGTGTGTGTGTGTGTGTGTGTGTGTGTGTGTGTGTGTGAGTGTGTGTGTGTGTGAGTGTGTGTGTGTGTGTGTGTGTGTGTGTGTGTGTGTGTGTGTGTGTGTGGTGTGTGTGTGTGTGTGTGTGTGTGTGTGTGTGTGTGTGTGTGTGTGGTGTGTGTGTGTGTGTGTGTGTTGTTGTTGTTGTTGTTGTTGTTGTTGTTGTTCTTGATGTTGTCTCCAATTTAACGTAAAGTGATATTAGACGAAGAGAAAGGGTGTGGAGAGGGGGAGCAGAGGAGGAGGTGGGTGGGTGGGTTGTCTTGCAATGATATACAAAAAAGCATCTTTACAATCTTTACATACAATAATTTAAAAAAAGTTTTAAAAAAAGGTACGGGAAAACCAACTTTAAATAACTATTTTGAATCACAACACAAGCTATAACAAATGTCCCATAGGACTGTGCAGTAAACAGTTCGCAAAATCAAACAACAAACTCAAATTCTCAAGGATAATGTCAAGAGAACTTTCAGGAATAGCTAGTGAAATAGGTCTCAATCTCTGGCATTCCAGAGGAATGTGTTGGTTTGAAATTTGTTCACCGCACAGACATGTAACATTCTTGCTGAATTTTGTTTTGAAGGCATTAAGCTTTATCCTATAAGACAGCGAAGTAATGTGTCTAAATTTGAAAATATAGCTATAATTCACAGCTATTTTGTTTGCTAAACCATCCGAATTCAGTAAGAGACCGGAGAATTTCTCCTTCCTATGGAGAGATTTTGAAACTTTGTTCCACGATGCTTGCTCCAGTAAATGATACCCTTCTGTAACAGATAATGGGATGTTTCTTTCAAGAGATTCCCTGTCTTGCCTTGTTCCTTTTTTTGGCGGCTCTATGAGCACAATCCTTTGAATATGATCCAACATGTAAAGGAACCCAACAAAAGGTGATGTTGGTCCCTTTAAACTTAAAATGTTAATCATTTGGTTGATTTTGTATGATAATTTTGGATTTTTTCTTGTAACCAAATAAACGTAAAGCATACAGTACGGACTGAGAATCGACGCAGAATAAAATTTGAAAAATGTTGAATGAAAGATCAACTATGTAATTAAGAGCCATAAGTATAGCAACGAGTTCGGCGGTAAATATTGATCGACTTTTGCCGATGAAGTATGACTTTTGTTTTTTTAAGCTGGTATAGCAAAACCGGAACCAGAACGGCGATCATCTAAGAGTGAGCCATCTGTGTATACTTTTAAATGATTTGGGTATTTATTCTCTAGGTAAAGTCGGACTTCACTTTGCATAATACTTGGATTCTCATTTTTCTTCACATCAGTGTAATTGATGTCAAAATGTGGTTGATTCATCCCCCAGTTAGGATAAGGAGAAACTACTTGCTGTGCATCGATACTCTGTGGATTTATTTCCGACTAAGTCCAATACATATGAACCAATTGGCTTTAATGAAGATATCAGTCTGGCCCGTTTAGGAAAATTTATTTCTGATTTATTTGTACTTCTTCCGACACTTTGTTCAGTTGTTGAGGTCCTAAGAGAAGTTGTCAGTTGTTGAGATCCTAGAACGTACTTTGCACATGCAAGATTTCGATATTCATCCAAGGGCAGTTTCTCCAATTTCTTTACAGGTTCCGAGGGTTGATTCGTGAAAGGTTACACTAAGAGCAAGCCTGTATCTTTGCAATCGATACTTTGAAGTTTCTGAAGCAAATTAATTTGGAACACTAAAAGATAT
>CM031605.1:75907052-75909552 GCA_018398815.1 Conus ventricosus | reverse complement strand
CTGCACTGAGCTCTACAACTACCTGAGTAAAGGAGACCCCAGCGCACTGACATACCTAGAGCTGTCAGATGAAAGTGACTTTCCTGTTCTCCACCTGGAGATCGAGGCGGCAGTCAGGACTCTCAACTGCGGCAAAGCAGCTGGTGTGGAAAACATCTTATCTGAACTTATGACTCGCGGAGGATAGCCAGTAATTGAAGTCCTGCATGCTATCTGCAGTAAGATACGGGAGACTGGCGAATGGCCTTCACCATGGACTCAATCACTCATCATCACTTCCAAAAAAAGACAACCTCCAGCCGTGCCAAAACCACTGCACCATGAGCCTCATCAGTCATGCCAGCAAAGTAAGGTGAGGTAAGGTGATGTTGCTCGTAGCCCAGCCGATGCAAAGGGTCATATCAGAGCTGTCACCATGCCAGCAAAGTCATACTTAGGACAATCCTGAGCAATGACTGTGGTACCACAGGCAGAAACGATAATCACAGAGGAGCGGGCAGGATTCTGCCATGGCAGAAACACCATACAGCAGATCTTTAGATGGGGATTCTCTGTGGAAGGCATTTCCAGCACCAGAGGGGTTTGTAAAACGTCTTCACAGACTTTAAAAAAGCCTTTGACAGAGTATTGCATGAAGCAGTCTGTTCAACGAGGAAGACGTTTAACATCAGCAGTAAGCTCATCTCCACTGTCAAACAGTTTTGCATTAAAGCAGAAGCGCAGTTCTTGTTCAAATCACAGCAGGTGAGTGGTTCCACACCTCAGTCGGAGTTCGCCAAGGCTGCCTGCTGTCTCCTGCCCTATTTCACACCTTTCTGGAGGATATCATGAATCATGCACCGGAATACCACTGGAACACCATCACCATCGGACGTAGGACTTCCGTTTTTCAGATGATGTTGACGGTTTAGCAGGCGAAGGAGAATTCGTCAACCTTGTACAAAAGCTTGACAATGCCTCGGCCAAATACGCAATGTAAATCAACATCGACAAATCTAATCTGATGTCCAACAATAGAACTACAGGTAGAGACCTTACTGGACAGTGGCAGAGGCTAGCAACAGTCAGCCAGTTTAACTATCTAGGTGCAATCGTTAATGATGAGGGCTCAAAGGCAGCAGTGCCAGCCAGAACTGCCTAAACAACGTCAGCATTTGCAAGGCTCAAGACAATATGGAGAGACATGTAGATTATCATAAAACACAAAATCAGGCTGCCCTTGTCATCTCCATTTCCCTCTGTGCATGCCAGTCATCGACCCTCACTCAGTTATGACGATGTTTTAGAAAAATCAATCAAAATAGTAGTCAAAAAGAAATCTTGACCACAAAATGTAATGGCTCTAAAATAAGTGTAAAGTGTAAATTTTTTCAGGGCTCTGACATAATTATAAAAATGATGAATTTCGATCGAACGTCTTAAGCATCAACGGATACATGCGCCCCACAGTATACGTGGGACACCAATAAGGTAGTTAGTTCAGATGTAATTCCAGTGCTGGCTCTTGCAGGAAAATGCCATTCAAGACGACCAAAAGCACGTCAGAACCATCCTTTCACACAAAAAGGTAAGAAGATGGTCACACTTCAAGGCCGAGATTTCGGACACTGTCTCTTAATTTCTTGACTTATTGTGAAATACTGAGTTTTTAGATCTACGTTCAGAAATTTCGGAGAAATAAGCCTGAACACTGTGGACATCTATTGTATGTAAACCAGTCAACCAAAGTTGGGAAGAGCCGGAGAAACAGGCTTTGAAACTATGCCACCTGTCCCAAGAAAACCCATAAACCTACCTTCAGAAATGGCATGGTGTTCATATATATCACAAGAAATTCAGTCAACCAAGGGTTTAGGAATACCAGGAAAATTTAAGCCGGGAAACTGTGCCCATATATTACATGTAAACCAAACTACATTTAAAAATTTAGTTGTTTTTTTTTTAATGTTCCTCTTTCATTTCCAAAATATTGAATTTAAATTCATAGAACGTAAAAATCCGAAGACTAAACACACTAAACACACACAAACACACAACAAGAGACCAAGAAACAATAAGGAAGGATATTTCCAAACACTATGCACCCATTCCACGCTGTGCATATATATATATATATATAATTTTTTTTTTTTGTGTGTGTGGTGTGTGTGTGTGTAGTGTGTGTGTGTGTGTGTGGTGTGTGTGTGTGTGTGTGTGTTGGGGTTTGGAGTCATCTAGGAGATTCAAGGCAGCCTCAACAGCAGACCATAAACAAAATTATTGTTTCACACTTTATACTTTCACATTGGAAATGGCGGTAAGCAGCCTGCAGCGATGCACCGAGACAACAACTCCAGATTTAAACACCTGTACATGGGCATATGGCAATTTGTGTGTCGCCATTTAAAATGTGCTTTATCACTCTCCACTGAAGGGAGAGAAAGAAGGTCACAAAAAGGAAAGAAATTACTGAACACAGGATGGCATACACAGGGCCGTTCCTACAAACCTTGCACACTAG
>CM031605.1:75887052-75902052 GCA_018398815.1 Conus ventricosus | reverse complement strand
GGGGGGGAGGGATGGCCAAGGGGGGGGGGTGGGGGGGGGGGGGGCAAGCTAGGAGAGCGGTGTTTGTGCGACGTGTCGTGTGAGTGAGCGAGTGCTCTTTTTTGGCTCTCTTGTATGGCGTGGAGTGTTGTCAGTTTAGGGACTGAGGGGAGGGGTAAGAAGTGAGGATCAAGAAGAACTGTGGGTCAGGAGTGGAAAAGGCAAGTGTGGAGGGTAGGGGGGGGGCGGCGAGGAGGGGACGGGGTGGGGGTGGAGGGTGCGGTGCGAAGGGAAGGGAAGATAGTATATTCTACGTGTGTGTTTTAATTTATCACACATGAACGTTTATAAGAATGCCGGCAACATTTAATACGCAAAAAACTTTTGTAATATTTGTTTTGACTGTATTGTTTTCTATCATGATTATTATTTGTTTTGATTAATGAATGATGCGATTTCTAAAACTATTGTGGAACCCCCTTAGCCTTTTAAGCTAACATCCCGAAGGCAAATAAAAAACTCAAAGCGCAACGCGGCAAAGCGTCTCTGTTCGGTAAGTAAGTTCTAATGTTTTTGAGTTTTTTATGTTTTAGTGTAATTCCGCAAGCTTGATGACCTTAATTGGAGAAATGGATTGTTCTTCATCACTAGTATAAGCTAATGATGAAGCGGACGGTGATGATAGATGTGACCGTGCAGGAAGGATTTATGCAAGTGAATATGTGTGCCTGGGTGAGGCACCTGGTGTTTTATGATCAATGTTGTTACTTTAAAAAATAACAACATGTTCATTTTGAGTGACAAAAGAGCACGTCATATTTCTTTTTTCTTCTACATGGCTTCGTGCCTGATCATTAACATTACACATACCCGTTACAATTTATGTTTCTTTGCATTTATACTTTATTTTCGGCGCTGTCAAAAATTTGAATGCACATATCCCCCATGAAATTAAGGCTATTAGGCCATGTCAATGTAACCGTATCTGAAGTACCTAAGAACTCTCTCTCTCTCCCTCTCTCTCTCTCTCCCTCGGATCTCTCTCTCTCTCTCTCTCATCTCTCCACTCTCATCTCATCCTCTCCCTCTTCTCTCTCTCTCTCTCTCCTCGACTCTCTCTCTCTCTCTCATGCATGTCATGGATATGAAATACAGATTCAATGCATCAGTGATAGTTTGAGTGAAAAATGTTTTTGATTATTAACATTTTCACTTACTTTGTTCCGACAAATACATACTGGGATTGCATTTCTTATAATCAAGAGATATTTGGTCGTTCTAAAAACAAATCATCCCCATACATAAAGGGAGTTCCTATGCAAACACACCATCCACCCTGTCAGTAGTCGTTCTCTAACAAGGTCTTGGTGCTGGTAAGGATATTTTTTTATTCTGAATGTCAAGAACGATTTCTTCCATTCTAACAACGGTTAGGTCCAGACAGTTTCTTCTGTGAAAAGAAGAAACATGTTGAATCGAGTGACGTATAAAATATCAGAGTTGGACGGATCTTCAACTGCAGAGTCACCGGTCGACCATCTGACAACGTTTCTCCGTTTCCACCAGCTATGAATGTACAGGTTACCAGAGCAAAGGAGGGCGCTGTGCCATGGGAAGAGCCAGCAGTCATGGCTCGTTGAGAGGAGTGCACACTTTGAACATGGACACACTGTGTTCTGTTGAGTCCGTTTTGTCTCTTTACCAGTTCTAACAGGAATTATCGTGCGTTGTTTTCAGTACAACAAATAAAAAAGTATGCAATGGATCGACAAAAAAAAATCATCCTTAAATATACCAACTTGACTCAAAAGCCACAAGTTGACCTAAAGGAATGCCATTGTCTCTTTCTTTTGAGCTCTATGAGAGCAGATCTAACAACTATTTAGTGAACTAGATGCCAAACATCTCAATCTTTTCCAGAATCCAGTCCAATGCCACAAATTCAGCAGATGAGATGTTGACCTCCTGTTCAATGTCACTGCTCTGAACTACGTTAAGGAGGCGCTTCATTACCTTGCAGATATGCCAATGATCTTCATCATTTTCTCAAAGGAGATCTTCTGTCTGTTGAGGATCTGTTCAGTGTGGTCTGTATACTATGATATTTCATGCACGTGTTATCTGTACACTGCATTTTCTTTTGAGCATAACAACATTCTAATATGTGCTGATTTTAAATCAGCCCATGAGGTAATTCATACTTCAAATTCAGAAGTTGGTGTACAGATGACAACAAAATTGTACATCTTTGATCCGACGAAAGACATCACAATTACTTGTGTTCATACTTCAAATTCAAAAGTTGGTGTACAGATGACAACAAAACTGTTCATCTTTGAACCGAAGAAAGACATCGCAATTACTTGTTGCTGGGTGTCCTATCATTGTGCAGTTTCAGTGAATAAGAGGGTCGACCAGGCTGCAAGAAGAAGATCCTGAAACAGGGATGGTTCAGTTTCCTGTTATAGACAATGTATGAGATGAAATGTTAAGAGACGTTGTAATCGATTAATGTTTGTTATATTATCACAGATGTGTTAAATTTACAGCTACAATTGATTTCGAAACCTCGTTCACCTTGCTTCCCTGTCTCGACAGATTAAAAAAAGGATTATTAAAAGGATAGTTTACAGAATGCCCTTATATTCTCTTCACACAAACTTCTGAAACAATATCACGAATGTCCAGAGGGAAAATCTGTTGTTAAGTCGTCTGTTAATTCATCGTCCGAGACCAAGGAATCTGATCGCAAATCTGGCATGTATAGTTTATCTGATGGATCCACTCCCGTCATTTCTGTAGTATGTTGAATAACTATTCTTTTCTTTGTTCACTTTGTGAATGTTTGTTACAAAGTCCCGTGGGCATTTATCTTTGGTATTTCATCTGTTAAAGTTAGTTGTTGTTTTTTTTCTAATTGCTGGCCATTATTGACAAGTTTTCCTCCTCTAATATGTATAGCGTGCTTTGAAGTGAACTCAAAAACTTCTAAGTTTCTGTACATGCAGATACACATGCACGCACGCACGCACGCACAAACACACACACACACACACACACACACACACACACACACACACACACACACACACACACACACACACACACACCATTGGTCTCTGTCAAACAGAGAATAGGTAGAAACCTTGTCTTCTACATGGTTTTAAACGTTAAGCTCGGTGTCCATCTGTGCTTTTGAACATTTCCATTACAGCGAAATGACTCCATTCTTCTGTTGATGATAGGCTTTCTCACACCCCGAATTCAGTAGACAGATACATAGTGGAAAAAAGAAACGATTCAGTTCTGCTGTAGGTGTACACACGTGGACCTTCTTACATATCCATATCCATAACATCATCTCTTAAGATAGAAACCTTTTTTTAACATCTCTACAAGCTGTCTTTTGCTTCACGCAATCCATTGTTTATTTCTGTCTTCTCCCAAACATGCTTGTGTCTCTCGTGCTTCAGGTGAATGTGGGGTCATACAGTGCGCAGCATCTGCACATTGTAGGAATTGTGACTGCGTGCATGTGAAGGGGAAGGGCGACAGAAGGGAAGGTGAGGGAGAAGGTAGAGGGTTGGGGGGAAAAGGGACATGCACGCAAGTGGTGTGTGTTGTCAATGAGGAGATAAGTCAGGTCGCGATCCACTGATCTTTTAAAGTGCTTTGATTTGTCGGAAAGCACACTAATGTATTGCTGTTGTTGTTGTTGTTATTGTTGTTGTTGTTGTTGTGTTTGTTGTTGTTGTTGTTGTTGCAATTATTATCAAGGAAGAAACTATGGGAGAAGCCGATAGTGGAAAGTAATCTCTGCTTTGATTTGTTGGAAAGCACACTAATGTATTGTTGTTGTTGCTGTTGTTGTTGTTAATGTTGTTGGTGTTGTTGTTGTTGTTGTTGTTGTTGTTGTTGTTGTTGTTGTTTGTTGTTGTTGTTGTTGCAATTATTATTAAGGAAGAAACTACGGGAGAAGCTGAAAGCAGAAAGTAATCAGAAAAGACCCTCCCCCTCCATCCCCCCCCCCCCCCATCCCGCCCACCATCCCCCCCCCCCCCCTCACAAATCTTCCAGTCCTTATCTCCTTACAGCCTGAAAGGGCCGGCGTGAACCCAGGCCCTGTTTCTTGTTCACCAGTGTTTCCTTTGTGCTGCTGTAATTTGAGCCCCCAGCTTCTGGATGGTCAGGTACCTCAAGACCAAGTCACCTTGAGACAGATACCAGACTTATGTTGCTATGTCACTCCAGTTGTAAGCGAAGGAACTTTTAACGCATATGAAGTACACTTATCCTCTTCTTCGAACAGCTCCAGATCAAACTCTGTTCAGCTGTTTCCGTCATTCCTATAGGACTTGGGCTCTTCTTACCCCCAAAAAACGAGAAGAGTTTGTGACATCATAGACAGATGCACCCCTCACTCCAACCTCTATGATCAGAGCGCTGGCTTTGAAGTCAGATTCCCTCAGGTTGCTGCTTAGCCTGACATACTTCTCAGTCTCGTATACCTCACTCTTATGCTTTCATTGGGTTTGGATTTCAACTGAATCATTAGTTTACATGAACCTGAGTGGAATGCAATATCACAGTCTCATCCCGCTCTTTCTGATGATTTGCGACTGTTTTCTTTTGTTTTCATTGTGGAAAGTCTGTCAGTCATCTGCTCTATCCAGTAGGCCCTATGTGCCGCTTTCTGGATCTGTATGTCACAACTGTTCCAGACCAAGACTTGCTCCCTCCTGTCGTGTAGAACGTTGGTGGTGGGTTTGTTGCGGCGGGTTTCGTCTGGCTGCACGATATTGATAGGCGCGTGGTTGTGTCTCCGTGTGAGCCTTTCTTGTGGTTGTGTCTCCGTGTGAGCCTTTCTTGTGGTTGTGTCTCCGTGTGAGCCTTTCTTGTGGTTGTGTCTCCGTGTGAGCCTTTCTTGTGGTTGTGTCTCCGTGTGAGCCTTTCTTGTGGTTGTGACTCCATGTGAGCCTTTCTTGTGGTTGTGTCTCCGTGTGAGCCTTTCTTGTGGTTGTGTCTCCGTGTGAGCCTTTCTTGTGGTTGTGACTCCATGTGAGCCTTTCTTGTGGTTGTGACTCCATGTGAGCCTTTCTTGTGGTTGTGACTCCATGTGAGCCTTTCTTGTGGTTGTGACTCCATGTGAGCCTTTCTTGTGGTTGTAACTCCATGTGAGCCTTTCTTGGCACAGTGCTGCTTTGCAGAAGGTCAGACTGCCTCACTGATTGCTTGCTGTGGAAGAGTGGAGTTGCAGGATCATCTGCTTCTCCCCCATCTTGCCATGTGTGTGTGTGAAGGTAGGGGGTCTGAGGATGAAGCTGATCGTAAAAGAGGCCCTACGCCGCATCTTCCAGCTGAGACATCTCAGGAGTAGCACTCCCCATGCAGTCCGTTGTCCCTGTTCACTTTACAAGACGGCCTTCATTCCCCATGCAGTCCGTTGTCCCTGTTCACTTTACAAGACGGCCTTCATTCCCCATGCAGTCCGTTGTCCCTGTTCCCTTTACAAGACGGCCTTCTTCATTCCCCATGCAGTCCATTGTCCCTGTTCACTTTACAAGACGGCCTTCATTCCCCATGCAGTCCGTTGTCCCTGTTCACTTTACAAGACGGCCTTCATTCCTCATGCAGTCCATTGTCCCTGTTCACTTTACAAGACGGCCTTCATTCCCCATGCAGTCCGTTGTCCCTGTTCCCTTTACAAGACGGCCTTCTTCATTCTCTAGGCACCCTTCTTTCTGAACACCTGTCATTTTGCATTATGTCGTTCCACCTTCACCTATATCGTGACGGCGTCAACATTCCATGCCGATTAAATCTTATCTGTTGTTGTTCCGCCTTCTGAATGGGAATTGTTTGCCTGCTTCAAAAAATTAAGTCAATACTCATTAAATGTTATTTGTGTCCGATACACACACACACACACACACACACACACACACACACACACACACACACACACACACACACACACACACACACACAACACACACACACTTATTGTCTTCTTCTTCTTCTTCTTCTTCTTCTTCTTCGTCGTCGTCGTCGTCGTCGTCGTCGTCGACTTCCTTGTGTTTTAGGATGCTGATCACACGAACACTAGCCTCATGCCCAGTGGTCAGTTGTTATATTGTTTCACAGAACAAAGCTTCTGCTCTTCAGGCAGTGGTCAGGCGAAGTGACCTACGGCGAAACGAAAGTAGGCGAAATGACTATAGGCAAAGGAAGTGCCCCCTCCTTTCCAACATGCGTCAGTTCGCTCTCCCTTTGTCCTTAGACAGTCACCTCATTTGTGTCGTCTGTTGTTTTGCCTGTTTCCTATCGTTACCATCACTTTGAGGCCTGACATTGCCACCTTTACTGCCTTTCAAACTTTCTGTCTGTCAGCCTTCAGCCTGAGCTGCAATGTTCCCACAACTTCGTCTCCCGAGTCTTCATGCGTGCTGAATACTTTTGCCTTTCCTACTTCGTACTGCACGATGATGTATTCCAGTTGTAGCCCCGGCCTTTGTTTAGCGACAGTAAACAGCAGTGAGACCAAGTAGGATACCTAGAACGTTTTTACACAAATCTTAACTTCGGCTTTCAGCGATGTAAGGTGGTCTGAGGTATTAGAAAGCGCCAACTCATGCTAAATGTTGTGTATGTAATGGTAGTATTACAGTTGGGGACATATTGAGCCTCTCATCTGGTTCCTCATTGTAATCAGAACCATAATCATAAACACTCACTGGTATCCATAACAGAATTCATACCCTAATAAAAAATCATTTATCATTTCGTTATCTCTGTTTACTTGCTTCATGTTATCCCTTACGTAGTTTATTTCTTTCTATTTCTGAAATCTCCCTGTTTGCTTTCTCTGCTTTACGAGTGGTGTATTTCACTTCCATGGCCTCCTTGTTTGTTTTCACCATGTTCCAAGTTTTGACAGTCACCAGATGGCTCCCATCATTGTTGTAGCTGCCTGTCCAGGAACCATGATGAAGGTCGTCCTCATTGCCCTGCTGGTGCTGGTGGGACTGGTCGCCCTGTCCTCAGCGTCGCCCTTCATTGACAGAGGCTACGGCTACGGCGGAAACACGTACAGAAGTCGTGGCTACGGTAATGGTTACGGATACCGTAAGGGATACAAAAACCGTGGATACGGAGAGAGATACAGTGGATATCGCAGCGGATATCGCAACGGATATGGCAAGGGGTATCACAGCGGATATGACGGCTGATATATCGACCGATAAGGCAGAATGGTGAGACAAACCAAGATCAACAGGTTTTCCTAAATGCAAAATGATAAATGAACGAATGGGTAAAGAAAAACAGCAACAAAAAATAAATTGTGAACGGAAACAAGGGCAGAAACAAATATGCATATCGCTGTGTGTGTGTGTGTGTGTGTGTGTGTGTGTGTGTGTGTGTGTGTGTGTGTGTGTGTGTGTGTGTGTGTGTGTGGTGTGTGTTTGTGAGTGAGTGAGTGAGTGAGTGAGTGAGTAAGTGTGTGTGTGTGTGTGTGTGTGTGTGTGTGTGTGTGTGTTGTGTGTGTGTGTGTGTGGGTGTGTGTGTGGCGCGCTTACATGCGTGCACGCGCGCACGTACGTATGTGCTAGTACGTGCATATGTGTGTGTTCGTATGTGAACGGATACAAGAAAATAAGATATAAATGTGTGAATGCGTGTGTATGTGTGCGTGTGCATGGGTTCCTGTGCATGTGTGCGTATGAGCTTGTATACCTTCATGCGTGTGCCAACTGGAATGTGTGTGTGTGTGTGTGTGTGTGTGTGTGTGTGTGTGTGTGTGTGTGTGTGTGTGTGTTGTGCGAGAGAGAGAGAGAGAGAGAGAGAGAGAGAGAGAGAGAGAGAGAGAGAGAGAGAGAGAGACAGACAGACAGACAGACAGACAGACAGGCAGACAGAGACAGAAATAGAGAGACATAAACACAGAGACATAAACACAGAGAATGTGTGCATCCCATGCGTTGTCTTCCTAAAGGTTCATATTATGTGCTTACAACGAGAAACGTGTATAAGCCTACGTGTGTTTAAAGAGACATTAGATCAGGACGTGGAGACTTGTGTGCAGGCGAAGGTGGTTTCTCCTCCCGTCTTGACTTCTCTCTCAGAAATAGCAGGACAGTTGCTGCAGCAACAACGGCAACAGTTATTGTACTAGCAGTAGATCTTACAGCAACAGTAAACAAGATTCCGATCTAAACAGTAAAACAGTCACCGTAGTCACAGTACATGAAGATATTGTTCTTGGTGTAGCAACAGCTGCCGAAACTGTAGGAAATCCGTAGTGACAACGGCAAGGTGTGGCAACAGAAGTAGTAGTAGGTGTTGTCATTGTAACTGCAACATCAGCATTGACGACTGGCAATAGTAATACCAGCAGTCGTAATCATAGAAGTTTTAGAAGTCCAAATAGTAGTAGTATAGTAGTAGTAGTAGTATAGTAGTATAGTGTAGTAGTAGTAGTAGTATAGTAGCAGCAGTAGTAGTAGTAGAAGTAGTAGTAGTAGTAGCAGTAGTAGTAGTAGTAGCAGTAGTAGTAGTAGTAGTCATCCTCCTCCTCGTCGTCGTAGTCGTCGTCGTTGTAGTAGAGTAGTTGTTGGTTGTGGGTGGTGGTGGTGGTGGTGTTAGTGGTGGTAACAGTAGTAGCAATGGTGGTGATGGTAGTAGTGGTGGTGGTGGTGGTGTGGTGGTATTGTAATGGCAACATAGTGGTCACTCTATTTCTCCAGAAGTATCAGTGAAAATGATGAAGTTCCACCATATATGTCAGTTGCTGTTGGACTGCTGCTGTTGGCAGCAACAATGACGATGACCATAACGCCGACCATGACTTGGTCGCGACGAAAATAGCTGCAACATGTGATGATGATTTACATAGTTCTCCAATGACAACGATCGCGCTGATGACAGTAACGATATTGACGATGGTGATAATGAAGACGACGACGATGACGATGATGAAGACGACGTTGACGGCGACGACGGTGATGATAATAATAAGATGATGATGATGATGAGATGATGATGATGATGATGATGATGATGATGAATGATGATAACGACAACGAAGACCATTTTGAAGATGATGATGAGGATGATGACGATGATAACTACGATCTGCGTCTCACTGATGTTTCAGCCTAGACGTAAAGTGGCCGGAGGGTTGGAGACCCATGAAGAAGTGGACTGCGCTGACTGTTCTCTCTGTCACCTGTGACATGTTGGTCACATCAAACCGGGTCACTTTATCACAAATATAACACTGCTGGATAACAAACCCTGTGTCACTTTATCACAAATATAACACTGCTGGATAACAAACCCTGTGTCATTTTATCACAAATATAACACTGCTGGATAACAAACCCTGTGTCACTTTATCACAAATATAACACTGCTGGATAACAAAGCCTGAGTTGTGTGTTTGTCCGGAATGAATGGCTGTCTGGATGATTGATTGAGACTTGGTGGTCGACTTGCTAGTTGACTGGCTGATTCGTTGCTTAATTGATTGCTTCATTGGTTGCTTGCTTGCCTGTTCGTTTGCTTGCTTGGTTGATTGACCGATTGATTGATTCACTGCCTTTGCCTATGCTCCAAAATGTTGCTAGCCAGATACTTCGCATGCTCGCCAGTTCCCAAATGGAACTGCCCAAACAATACAAAATACTATCCACAAAATCAAAGACGTTTCATAACATTCAGTCGTATTGTGCATGATTGACATGGACAGCGTCATGAAAAGCAGGAGAAATCCCACCACAAACCAGCCACCCAACCCACCAACTCACCCATTGTCACTCCAACTCTCACCCCACATCGCTGCATTAATAGCAAATTTAGAATTAAAAAAAAATGACGCGAAGTCCACATTTTTTCCCCCACCGATCTTCTGCCAAGCAAAATGTTATTACAAACAAGTATTGTACCTTTGAGAGACCAGACGTGCTGTAAACACATCTTTACTGTTTACAACATGCCGTTGAGACGCATGACAGATTGAAAAAGCCGCAAGATGATTTTGTAGCCACGAAAGAAAAGCTTTGTGACCGTCGTCATCTGTTCGCCAATGGCCATTGATATTTTGCTTTTCATTGCCATTTTTTTCTGCTCGCCATCTTCAGATCTCTGAATGTGTGTGTGTGCGTGCGCGCGCTCGCGCGCGCGCGCGTGTGTGTGTGTGTGTGTGTGTGTGTGTGTGTGTGTGTGTGTGTGTGTGTGTGTGTGTGTGCACATATGTGTGTATTGTTGAGTTACTCTGCTAGTTCTTTATACATTTATTTTTCTTTGTAAGTTCGTTTTTCTTTCTTTTGCTTTTATTTCTTCATCTTAAAAAAAAGTAATTCGTCTTTGTCATTTTGTGTTATTTCTATCGTTGTTATTATTATTTCTTTTACTCACATGTGTGATCGAATAAGTCTATGTAGTCGTCCTCTTTCTGATTGATATATATATATATATATATATATATATATATATATATAATATATATATATATATATATATATATAGATAGATAGATAGATAGATAGATAGATAGATAGATACATACATACATAGATAGATAGATAGATAGATAGATAGATAGATAGATAAAACAAGTATTAAGAGGAGTAATTTTTAATACTCCTCTTAATACTTGTTTTATCTAATGTTGCTCCCCAAGGGGTTGAGCACTTGTAAAATTTTTTAGGCTTTTTAACCTTACTGATCTATATACATATATATATATATATATATATATAATATATATATATATATATATATATATATATATATGTGTGTGTGTGTGTGTGTGTGTGTGTGTGTGTGTGTTTTGCGTGCGTTTATGCGTTTCGCGGTAAGTTTTAGCGATAGAGATTTCGTGGCAAGCACAAGCACTGTCAGAATTAATAACTGACAGATCAGTTAATATTGACCAGACCTCTTCAACGAGCCCTTGCATGAAGACAGAATGGTCAAGGCTGTATATCTTCAGGAGGCGGTGTGTGTGTGTGTGTGTGTGTGTGTGTGTGTGTGTGTGTGTGTGTGTGTGTGTGTGTGTGTGTGTGTGTGTGTGTGTGTGTGTGTGTGAGGTGTATGACTGCAGGCGAAACTGAAAGAAGATGAAAAACAGAACTGCTGTGCCGCCAAACGAAAGACTGAACAACATAAAAAAACAAACATTCAGCGCTTCAACCTTCTTGGTCTTCTTCAGGAAGACCGGCAACATTGAGACAATGAAGACGAAGGACGAGCACACAGTCAGTTGCCTCTTCCACCTTGACGCAAAATGGCTATTGAATGGAAACGGGGCTGCGGGGAGAATGTACGAGTTAACACAACAACAATAACAACAACAACAACAAGATAATACGAATAGTAATGATGAGATGATGATGATGATGAGATGATGATATCATCATCATCATCATCATCATCATCATCATCATCATCATCATAACAATGATAACAATGATAACAATAATGAAGCATAAAGATAAGGATAATTATGACGGTGATGGTTTTGGTGATAGTGATAATGATGATGATAGAATAGAGGAAGTACATCACCATTAAAACAACAGAAACAACAACTTCTACTACTACTACCACTACCACTACCACTACCACTACTACTACTGCTACCAAACATTTTAACTTTCAAACAGTATAAGAACTGGAAAAAGACATCCGTGGGTAGGAGGTGGCGGGGTAGGGGGTGGGGGGGGGGGGGGGGGGGTAGGAGGGGGCGGGGAGATATTATTCTGTAATGGAAGTTGTATGGACCTCGTCATGCCGTTTGTCTTGGTACCTAGTGTTTTATAATCACTCATCCGTACTTGTTTCTGGCGTAATTACTTAAAGCATCAAGTTGTGGGGGAAAGCTGGATTATTATTGTATTCTTACCCTTATCCCTTCTGGTGTACTTTAGTATGTCCGGTTCTGTCCATTTCTTCTCTCTTTCTTTGTCAGTGCATTGTTCAGGTCCTTTGACGGGTCAGATCTCAACACCCACGCCATCCCCTATTTTATAGGTTTCTATCCTCTCCACTCTAGGTTTTCCTTTCTCAGACTCCAGTACACTTGTTTATTGCTCACTGCCCCCCCCCCCCCCCCCCCCCTTCCTCCCTCCGCGTCCCTCAGATGACGATGCTCTCTCATCCGCTCTCTCTCTCTTCACTTCATAATCCAGTCTCGGCTAACTCACACACACACACACACACACACACACACACACACACACACCACACACACACACACACACACACACACGCACGCACGCACGCACGCACGCACGCACGCACGCATGCACGCACGCACGCACGCACACACACACACACACACACACACACACACACACACACACACGCACGGACACACATACACACATACAGACAGATAGATAGATAGATAGATAGATAGACACACACACACACACACACACACACACACACACACACACACACACATATATATATATATATATATATATATATATATATATATATATATATATATATATATATATATATATGTGTGTGTGTGTGTATGTGTGTGTGTGTGTGTGTGTGTGTGTGTGTGTGTGTGTGTGTGTGTGTATGCATACATACATATACACACCTACACCTGCACAGCTACAGCACTTTAGTACTGTGACGGGTCTCCGACGCTCCCCTCGTTATTAAAATATGATTTTCATATTCAGGGATGCAGGGGTTATAGACAGAAGTATTTACGCTTACACAACCAAAATGCGCTCTCGCATAGGCACACGCACTCTGTCACTCACATCAGGCCCGCACAAAGGTGACGGGAAACCAATAACATTTCATAGAAAATAATCAACTTTTATTCAACTTGACTCCGAGCCCCCACCCGTCACTACACAACACAACTATCTGTATCATACAACAATGTAAACAGCATACAGACAATGTCATAAATCGCATCCCCTGTTCTTCAGTTATTCTTACTTAGCCAGGAAAGACAATATTCCACTATTCTGTTTGCACACTTATAACCTTAAGAGCAAATAAAGCGTCCATAACTTGCCAGCATTCCTTGGTTGATCGTCAGTTTCTCTCATCCACTGTACAACCACGAGCTGAAGCTGCCACACTGTTGTGTCCTCCCGATTGGCCAAATCCCAGTTGGGGGACACTGGCAACGTAGCTTGAGTCGCACCCTCACGCCGAGTCTCCCGGACCCCACCGTACTTCGCCCTCTCCACGGAAAGGGCTCCTGTCGGCCTCTCCCACAGGTCTTCTCTGGCTGCAAACACCCCACCGTTGTCTGGCAGCTCCCTGTCTAGGCTCCAACAGGCTGACACGTCTTGCTGTCGACCGTCCCCACACGGGAGACAATTCTTCTCGTCGTCGGCTCCGAGGCTACAGCAACCTCCACTGTCTTACGTCCCCACCCAGGAGACAACGAGGCGACAGCTAACCTCTGCTTCACGCTGTATTTTCTTGAGCCCTCAGCAAGACGGGCGAGTTCACTTTCCCTTAAGTGAGTCCCACACTTCCTGGTTTTCCAAGCACCTTATATTCGTTCTCAAAGAAAGAGAGAACCCGAGTTTAACTGGCTCAACCAATGGAATCACTGGCACACACACATCACACGATTTGTACCAATAAATCCCCAAGTTATTTTTATTCCACCAATGGAATCACAAGTCACCTACACATACACACACACACCACAGCTGCTAGCGCCAACAAAGACTTGGGTACCAAGTGGTTAATGCATAACCGCTCATTCGAACTCATGTTCGATTCCCCGAAGCTACCCACTGTAATAACAGCCTGGACTTCTCTACCAGCCAGGACTGATGCTTCAAGTAGTTACTACCTCTATAGACAACAAGGTGCAAATCACTCAATAGGCCGAAGCCTTCCATTCATTCCTCAGAACAGGGACGACTGAATGGTCGCTGTACTCTGCCTGCAGGCTGACGGTCACCTACCCGTGACGGTCACCTGACACGATCGCCTTCCCTTCAGGCCCACTGGAGAACCAGTGAATAGCCAGCCAGTGGTCGGACTGGACACTCCTCTACCCAGGACCGGCAGGTCGGCAACTACTTGTCACTATGCCTCGGACATGCGAAACACTTCCCAGTAACTCTCCCTCCTTCAGTATACGACTCGGGTATTCCCCTCTGGTGATGCCTGAGTTCGCACACTTGAACAACCCAAGGAACTTGCTCTCAACAACAGCAAAACTACCCTTAATTTGCCTAAATGCTCGAGACATTCGGCCGACTCATGACAAGTACCCTTACATACATGTCAGACACGCGCGTGCGTTTTTCAATGCAGACTTTATTGACATATTCTACTGAAACAAAGTGCTAAAAATCGTCAGTCATGATAAAAAAATAAAGTCTGCAACACTTGATTTAGTTTACGTCATGTGATTTCATAAGCATAGAAAATCAGTCGTAAATTGTATCGTGGATTTCAGGTCATAGCACACCGATGACATCCTCCTCCTCATCCTCATCCTCCTCATCCTCATCCTCATCATCATCATCATCATCATCATCATCATCATCATCATCATCGTCACCACCACCATCATCATCATCATCACCATTATCATCATCATCACCATCATCACCATCATCATCATAATCATTGTCGTGGTCATAGTTGTTGTCATCGTCGTCGTCGTCGTCAAAACCATTTTTTTAGCCATAGATATGAATTAACGCATAGAAATGGCAGAAAAACCATTCCTTGCTTCATTAAGTTTCGTAAACATCATTTCAAAGAAAACCAATGGAAGTTTGCTTGTAACTTAAATGTTGTGAAATACGATGAGCTGCATGTGTAACAATACTAAACAACCTGCGGTTAAGTAAAATACGATGCATTCAAATAAACCAAACGAGCAGAGTACAATCATTCAGTAAACTGCAGCTCCAAAAGGTGTCCTTGCTTATACATCACATACATTGAAAAACAAAAAAACTCCCATCAGATCATTTATAGGTTGTCGTTGTAAGTGATCTCTTACAA
>CM031605.1:75877052-75884552 GCA_018398815.1 Conus ventricosus | reverse complement strand
GACACGTTTTTCACGTGAACAGTGCGTTCCGAATCCGCACACTTCAGCTGTCATCTTGTCATCTTTAGTCAAGCGTCGTACGTTTATGCACGATCTTGTGGCGTGTGGTGTGGTGTGGTGTGGTGTGGTGGTGTCATGTGTTTTCACAGTGGATTTCTCCTCTTCAACTACAATAAAATGTTGATGGACACCACAGCAGAACTCGTCATGGGATTGTTTCGTTCTCTCAAGTTATGACGGTCCGTTACTGTGATAGTGACGTGTGTGTGTGTGTGTGGAAATGTGTTCCCGAGTGTGTTACCATGGCCAGCTTTGTGTTTGAAAAGAATTAAATTGGTAGGAATACATTAAAGTCCACCCTGGACAAATTTCAAACACGAATTTACTGTGGTTCTACTGAAGTAACCATACGGAGAAACTGTTGTCAGTTTCGCTATTCTGCAATCAACAATAACGGCCAGTTTCTTTCCACCTCTCCCAGTTTGACCGCGCGCCTTACGTCTCAGCCGCTGGCTGTTAGTCCTCTCCGTACCCACCACCCCGCCCCATGCCTTTGCAAAATCCGTCGTCCGTATCTGCTATGCATCAGCCAAGTGGATCAACTCTGGGCTGGGGCCCTGTAGTCAACCCGTCTGACTCGTTATTTCATTGTGCAGTCGCGTGCAATTGGGGGTCATCCCGATAGATCCCCGCACTGATAGATCCCCGCACCGACCCGATAGATCCCCGCACCGATAGATCCCCGCATCGGTAGATCCCCGCAAAGGGTTAGGGTTAGGGATCTATTGGTGTCGGGAGCTATCGAGGTGCACCCGTGCAATTGTACTCTGCGAGTGGATAAAATGCCCTGAATGTGAATTTTTAAAGAATTTATTTCCAACTTTTTGCCAGCCAACAACATTAAAAGGCTGTCTTTCTCTTGACTTAAAGCACCACTAAACTTTATCAGGACAATTTCCGGCCCAGTGTCTTTCATTCAACCTGACATTGATCTGTCTCAAATGGAAAACATTAACTCCGCGTGCCAGCAATGACGTTATCTCCTCCTGTGCATTCCCATTTGCCTCTAACCCTGACCAATCAACACATGATGGTGTCGTGCTCTGCCCCCCCCCCCCCCCACACACACACACTGTGACCAATCAACACATGATGATGTCGTGCTCTGCCCCCCCCCCCCCCCCCCCACACACACACCACTGTGACCAATCAACACATGATGGTGTCGTGCTCTGCCCCCCCCCCCCCCCCCCACACACACACTGTGACCAATCAACACATGATGGTGTCGTGCTCTGCCCCCCCCCCCCCCCCCCCCACACACACACTGTGACCAATCAACACATAATGGTGTCGTGCTCTGCCCCCCCCCCCCCCCCCACACACACACACTGGGACCAATCAACACATGATGGTGTCGTGCTCTGCCCCCCCCCCCCCCCCCCCCCCCCCCCCACACACACTGTGACCAATCAACACATGATGGTGTCGTGCTCTGCCCCCCCCCCCCCCCCCCCCCCCACTGTGACCAATCAACACATGATGGTGTCGTGCTCTGCCCCCCCCCCCCCCCCCCACACACACACACACTGTGACCAATCAACACATGATGGTGTCGTGCTCTGCCCCCCCCCCCCCCCCCCACACACACACACTGTGACCAATCAACACATGATGGTGTCGTGCTCTGCCCCCCCCCCCCCCCCCCCCCACACACACACACACACTGTGACCAATCAACACATGATGGTGTCGTGCTCTGCCCCTCCCCCCCCCCCCCCCCACACACACACACACTGTGACCAATCAACACATGATGGTGTCGTGCTCTGCCCCTCCCCCCCACCCCCACACCACACACACTGTGACCAATCAACACATGATGTGTCGTGCTCTGCCCCTCCCCCCCCCCCACACACACACACTGTGACCAATCAACACATGATGGTGTCGTGCTCTGCCCCCCCCCCCCCCCCCCCACCCACCCCCCCCATCACCAACCCCCCCCCCCCCCCCCCCCCCCCCACACACACACACTGTGACCAATCAACACATGATGGTGTCGTGCTCTGCCCCCCCCCCCCCCCCCCACACACACCACACTGTGACCAATCAACACATGATGCGTGCCTCCCCCCCCTGCCTCCCCGGCAAGGGATAAGGCAATGAATATCGCAGGGGATAAGGCAAGAAGGTGAGACAAAACAATATCAACTAGTGTTCCTAAATGCATGATAAATGAAAGAGATGGATAAAGAAAAGTCAGCAACAAAAAATATATCGTAAACGTAAACAAGGGCATAAACAAATATGCGTATCGCTTGTGAGTGTGTGTGTGTGTGTGTTTGTGTGTGTGTGTGTGTGTGTGTGTGTGTGTGTGGTGTTTGTGGCGTACATGCTGCGCGCGCACGCCGCATGTTGCTAGTACGTGCATATGTGTGTGTGTGTTCACGTATGTTAACGGATAACAAAAAAATAAGGAAATAAATGTGTGAATGCGTGTGTAATGTCAGCATGTGCATGGGTTTCCTGTGCATGAGTGCGAATGAGCATGTATACCTTCATGCGTGTGCCAACTGGAAATGTGTATGTAAGATGAGTTTAGTTGAGGTGGTGCACGTGCGTGCGTGTGTGTGGTGAGTGTGTGTGTGAGTGTGTGTGTTGAGAGTGTAGTGTGTGTGTGTGGTGTGTGTAGTGTGTGTTTGTGTGTGTGAGTGGTGCGAAGAGAGAGATAGAGAGAGAGAGAGGACAGACAGACAGACAGTCAGAACAGCAGACAGAGACATGAACATAAGAGACATAAACACAGAGAATGTGTGCATCCCAGCGATTGCATCCTAAAGGTACATTTAATTGCTTAACAACGAGAAACGTGTATAAAGCCACCGTGTGTTTACAGAGACATTAGATCCGGACGTGGAGGCATTGTGTGCAGCGAAGTGGATGCTCCTGCCCGTCATCACATCTCTCTCAGAAATAGCAGGACAGGGTGTTGCAGCAACAAACGACAACCTTTTATTGTACTCGCCGTAGATCTTACCAGCAACATTAATTAGATTTCTGATCTAAACATAAAACAGTCACCGTAGCAGTCCACAGAAACATGAAGATTCGTTCTTGGTGTAGCAACAGCAGCGGAAACTGTAGGAAATCCGTAGTGACAACGGCAACGGAGTGGCAACCAGAAGTAGTAAGTAGGATGTCCATAGTAACTGCAACATCAGTATTGACGACTGGCAATAGTAAATACCCAGCAGTCGTAGTCATATAAGACGACAAGTAGTAGTAGTAAGTAGTAGTAGTAGTAGTAGTAGTAGTAGTAGCAGCAGTAAGTAGTAGTCATCCTTTTCGTCTTCCGTCGTCGTTGTAGTAGTAGTAGTTTGTTGCTGTGGAGTGGTGTTAGTGTGGTTAACCAGTAGTAGCAATGTGGTGGTGTGGTGAGGTGGGTGGTGGAGTTGGGGTAGGAGTGGTAGGAATTGTCATGCAAACATAGTGGTCCACTCTTTTACTCCAGAAGTATCATGAAAATGATGAAGTCCACCAGTTTGCGTGTTAGGACTGCTGCTGTTTGCAGCAACAATGAACGATGACCATAAACGCCGAACCATGACTAGTCGCGAACGAAAAAAGCTGGCAACAGTGTGATGATGATTTACATAGTTCTCCAATGACAACCGATCGCGCTGATGACAAAAATTTATTAAAATACGAAATTTTTATTGACGATGGTGATAGAATGGAAGACGACGACGACGACGATGATGACCGACGACGGAATGACGGCGACGATGATGAGATGATAAAGATTATGCTGGTGATGATGATAACGAGAACGAAGACCATTATTTGAAGATGAAGATGAGGCTGATGACGAAGATAACTTATGAACTGTGTCCCCACTGATGTTCAGACTAGAGGTATAGTTGCCGAGCGTTGGAGACCCCCCCAAAAAAAAAAGAAGTGACAGTGGCTGACTGTTCTCAGTCCACGCTTGACAAGCTTGTCACATCAAACGGGTCACTTAATCACAAATATACCACTGCTGGATAAGGGGGGGGGGGGGGGGGGGGGGGGGGGGGGGGGGGGGAAACCCTGTGTCACTGTTTATCACAATAATGAACACTGCAGGATAACAAACCCTGATTTCTGTGCTGTGCCGGACTAATGGCTGTCCTGGATGAATTGATTGAGACTTGTGGTCGACTTGCTAGTTGACTGGCTGATTCGTTGCTTATAGATTGCTTGATTGGTTGCTTGCTTGCCTGTTCGTTTGCTTGCGCTTGGGTCATTGACCGATTGATTGAATGATTGACATGCCGTTTGCCTGATGCATCCAAATGTTGCTCGCCAGATAATTCGCATGCTCGCCAGTTTCCCAAATGTAAAACTGCCAAACATACCAAATTACCCTATCCACAAAATCAAAGACGTGTCAAAAATTCAGTCGATATTGTATACATGATTGACAAGACATGATGGCAGAAGTCAATAAAAAGCAGGGAGAACTCCCACCACAAACCAGCACCCCAAACCAGCCACCAACTTCACCCATTGTCACTCCAACTCTCACCACCCCACAACGCTGCGATACAAGCAATTAAGAGAATGAAAAACAAATGAACGTCTAAGTCCACATTTGTTTGCCCCCTTCCCCCACCGATCTTTCGCAAGAAAAAATGTTAATACAAACAAGTATGTACCTTTAGAGACCAGACGTGCTGTAAAACACATCTTTACTGTTTTCAACATGCCGTTAGACGCATTACAGATTGAAAAAGCCGCAAGATGAGTTTGTAGGCCACCGAAAGAAAAGCTTTGAGACCGTCCGTCATCTATTCGCCAAATGGCCATTGATATTAGTTTTATCATTGCCATTTTTTCCTGCTCGCCATTCATCAATCTCTGAATGTGGTGGTGTGGAGTGTGTGTGTGTGTGTGTGTGTGTTTGTGTGTGAGTGTGTATGTGTGTGTGTGTGTGCCTGCGTTGCTGCGTCGTGCGAGCGTCGTGCGTGCGAGCTGTGCGTGAGTGAGTGTGGTGTGTGATGTGTGGTGTGTGTTTGGGTGTTGTGTGTTTGTTGTGAGTGAGTGAGTGTGGTGTGTGTGAGTGTGGGTGTGATGTGAGTGTGTGGTTTGTGTGTGTGTGTGGTGTTGCACATGCGAATATGTGTTATTGTTGAGTTTAACTCCAGGTCTAGTTCAATCTACATTTATTATTCTTTGTACGTTCCATTTATATTTCTTTATGCTATATATTCCTTCATCTGCAAAAACAATTCGTCTTTGTCATTTATGTTTATTTCTTGATGTTAAGAGATTATTTCTATTACTCCACATGTGTGATCGAATAAGTTCTATGTAGTCGCCCTCTTAACTGATATATATATATAATATAAATATATATATATATATAATCTATAAAATATATAATATATATATATATAGGGGGGGTGGGTGTATATATATATAATACGATCAATATGGTTGAACAGCCTAAAAAATGGATTCTAAAAGCGCTCGACACCTGGGCGAGCAACCATTTGTTTTAAAACAAAGTGTTAAAAAGGAATATAAATAAAATTCTCCTACAAAATTGTTTCGAGCTGTCTGGCTACTCAGGATGAAAGTTTGGGGTTGCCCACCGCCGGTGTTATATAGCGTGTGGGGCCCATATGGGGAACATATATATAATATATATATATATAATATATATAATATTATCTATATAAATATTATATATATAGTATATATAAATATGTTGTGGGTGTGTGTTGTGTGTGTGTGTGAGATGATGAGAGATGTGTGTGTTGTGTGGTGTGTGTGGTAGGTGTGTGTTGACTGCAGGCGGAAACTGAAAGAGATGACAAACCAGAACTGCTGGGCCGCCAAACGAAATGACAAAACAACATTTAAAAAAAACCAAACCATTCCACGCTTCAACCTTCTTGGTCTTCCTCAGGCACGCAAACAACATGAGACAATGAAGACAAGGTGACGAGCACACAGTCCGTGCCCACTCACTTTGGCGCAAAATGGCTAATGAAAAGGAAAACGGGGCTGCCGGGAGAATGTACGAGTTAATCCAACAACAACAACAACAAACAACAGCAACGACAAACAACAACAAGATAATACGAATAGTAATAATAATGATTATGATGAAGATATGATGATGATGATGATGATGATGATGATGATGATAATAATGACATCATCATCATCATCAAACATCATCATCAATCATCATCATCATCATCATCATCATCCATCCTCATAACAATGATAACAATAATGAAGAATAAAGATAAGGATTGTTCGAAGGTGATGGTTTTTGGGTGATAAAGATAATGATGATAGATAGAGAAAGTACAACACCAATTAAAACAACAGAAACAAACCATGCATCTACTACTACACCAATACCACTACCACACACTAACAGCTACTAAACATTTTAACTTCAAACAGTATAAGAACTGGAAGCAAGACATCCGTGGGTTAGGGAGGGTGCGGGGAGGGGTGGAGGTAGGAGGGGCGTGAGATATTTATCTGTAATGGACAGTTGTATGGACCTCGTCATGCCGTTTTGGCTTGTACCTATGTGTTATTATAATCACCATCTGTACTTGTTTCTGGCGTAATTACTTAAAGCATCAAGTTTGGTGGTAAGCTGGATTATTTTTGTATTCTTACCCTTTATCCCTTCTTGTGTACTTTAGTATGTCCGGTTCTGTCCATTTCTCTATCTTTCTAGGTCAGTGCATTGTTCAGGAGGTCCTTTGACGGGTCAGATCTCCAACACCCACGCATCCCTATTTTATAGGTTTCTATCCTCTCCGCTCTAGGTTTTTCCTCTCTCAGACACCAGTACTCTTTTTATTGCTCACTGCCCCGGCCCCCCCCCCCCCCTCCCCCTCCCTCCGCGTCCCTCAGATGACGAATGCTCTCTCATCCGCTCTCCTCTCCTTCACTTCCATAATCCATCTCGGCTAACACACACAACAACCCACACACACAGCAACACACACACACACACCACCACACACACACACACACACACCATACAGACAGATAGATAGATACACACACACACCACACACACGACCTCCACACCCACACACACACACACCACACACACACATATATATATATAATATACATATATAAGTATGTATGTATATATATATATATATATATAAAATATATATATAAATAAATGCATAGCCATACATTACAATACACAACCTACACCTACACAGCAACACACTTTAGTACCCTTACATACAAGTCAGACAGACGCGCGTGGGCGTTTTTCAAAGCAGACTTTATTGACGTATTTGTACTGAAACAAAGTGGCTAAAAATCGTCAGTCATATAAAAAAATAAGTCTACAACACTTGCTTTAGTTTACGTCATGTGATTTCATAAGCAAGAAAATCAGTCGTAAATTGTATCGTGATTTCAGGTCATAGCACATCCGATGACACATCCTCCATCCCTCCA
>CM031605.1:75844552-75872052 GCA_018398815.1 Conus ventricosus | reverse complement strand
ATGGTGTCGTGCCCTCAACCACTGTGACCAATCAACACATGATGGTGTACAGTGCTCTGCCCCCCCCACAGGTGACCAATCCACACAAGATGGAGTCGTGCCCTCCCCTCCCACTGTGACCATCAACACATGCTGGTGTCGGTGTCCCTGCCCTCCCACAGTGACCATCAACCCATGATGGAGTCGTTCGAGCCCTGCCCTCCCACTGTGACCAATCACACATGATGGTGTCGGTGCTCTGCCCCCCCCCCCCCCAACTGTGACCAATCACCACATGATGGTGACATGCCCAGCCTCCCTCCACTGTGACCAATCAAACATGATGGTGTCATGCCCTCCCACTGTACCATATCACCAGATGATGGTGGGGGTCGTGCCTGCCCTCCCACTGTGACCAATCAACACATGATGGTGTCGTGCCCTGCCCTCCACTTGATGAATCAACACATGCTCGTGTCGTGCTCTGCCCTTCCCACTGTGACCCATCAAGACATTGATGGTGTCGTGCCCTCCACTGTGACCAATCAACACATGATCGTGGTCGTGCTCTGCCCTTCCACTGTGACCAATCAAGACATGAAGGTGGTCGTGCCCTCCCACTGTGGACCAATCAACACATGATGGTGTCGTGCCCTCCCTGTGACCATCAACACATGATGTGTCGTGCTCTGCCCTGCCACTGTGACCAATCAACACATGAATGGTGTCGCTGCCCTCCCTATCCCACTGTGAACAATCAACAACATGGTTGTGTGCGTGGTGCCCTCCCACTGGACCAATCCACACATGATGGTGTCGTGCCCTCCCAATGTGACCAAATCAACACATGATGGTGTCGTGCCTCCCACCAGTGACCCCCCAATCATCACATGATCGTGTCGTGCTCTGGCCCTTCCACTGTGACCAATCAAGACATGATGTGTCGTGGCCCTCCCACAGAGACCAATCAACACATGAATGGGTGATCGTGCCCTCCCACTGGACCGAATCAACACATGATGGTGTCGTGCTCTGGCCCTGCCACAGTGAACAATCAACACATGATGGTGTCGTGCCCAACCCCCCCCACTTGTGACCAATCAACACATGGTGGTGTCGTGCCCCACCCCTCCCACTGTGACCAATCAACACAAGATCGTGTCTTGTTCTGGCCTTCCACTGTGATCTGTCAAGACATGATGGTGTCGTGCCCTGTCCTCTCCGTTGTGATGAATCAACACATGATCGTGTCGTGCTGCTCTGCCCTTCCACTGAGACCAAATCAAGACATGATCGTGTCGTGCCCTGACCCTCCCACTGTGACCAATCAACACATGATGGTGACGTTCCCAACCCACGTGACCAATGAACACATGACAGTGACGTGCCCTGCCCTCCCTACTGTGACCAATTTTACACCTGATGGGTCGTGCCCACTCCCTGGTGACCAATCACACATGATGGTGTCGGCCCTCCCACAGTTGACCAATCAACACATGAAGGTGTCGTGCCCTGCCCTCCCACTGTGTACCAATCAACACCTGATGGTGTTGGGCCCTCTTACTGTGACCAATCAACATAAGATGGTATCGTGCCCTCCTCCCACTGTGACCAATCAACACATGATTAGTGTCGTGCCCTCGCACTGTGACCAATCAACACATGAAGGTGTCAGTGCCCAGATCCCACTGTGCCAATCAACACACGATGGATGTCGTGGCCCTCCCACTGAGACAAAATCAACACATGACGGTGTCGTGCCCTGCCTCCCACTGTGACCAATCAACACAAGATGGTGTCGCCCTCTTACAGTGACCAAACAACATATGATGTAGTACAGTGCCCTCCACTGTGACCAATCAACACAAGATGGGTGTCGTGCCCTCCCACAGTGACATCCACACATGATGGTGTCGTGGGCCCACCCACTGTGGACAATCAAACACATGATGGGTCTGTCCCTCCCCCCTCTCCCACTGTGACCAATCAACGCATGATGGGACGTGCCCTGCCACCCACTGTGAACGCAATCAACACATGATGGTGTCGTGCCCACCACTGTGACCATCAAACATGATGGTGTCGTGCCTCCCACTGTGCCCAATCAACACATGATGGTGTCGTGCCCTCCACTGTGACCATAACACATGAATGGTGTCGTGCCCTCCCACTGTGACCAATCAAAACATGATGGTTTCGTGCCCTCCCACTGGACCAATCAACACATGATGGTGTCATGCCCTGCCCTCCCACGTGGACCAATCAACACATGAGGTTGTCGTCCCATGCCCTCGACTCACCTGTGAAGCAAATCAACACCATGATGGTGTCCGTGGCCCTCCCCCTCCCTGTGGACCAATCACACATGACGGTGTAGTGCCCTGCCCTCCACTGTGACCAATCACACATGATGTTGTCGTCCCTCCCACTGTGACCAAAGTCAACACATGATGGTGTCCAGCCCTGCCATGCCATGTGACCAATCAACACATGATGGTGTCGTGCCCTGCTCTCCCACAGGACCAATCAACACATGATTGTGTCGTGCCCTGCCACTGAGGACCAATCAACACATGAAGGTGTCGTGCCCTGCCATTGTGACCAATCAACACATGACGGTGTCGTGCCCTCCCACGACATAGTACCAATCAACACATGAGGGTCGTGCCCTGCCACTGTGACCAATCAACACATTATGTTGTCGTGCCCATCCACTGTGACCAATCAACACATGTCGGTCGTGCACTGCCCACCCACAGTGACCAATCAACACATGATGGTGTTCGTGCCCTAGCCACTGTGACCAAATCAACACATGATGGTGTCGAGCCCTCTCCACTGTGACCATCAACACATGATGGTGTGTCCCATCCCCCTTACCAATGTGACCAATCAACACATGATAGGAGTCGTGCCCTCCCACTGTGACCAATCAACCCATGATGGTGTCGAGCCCTCCCACTGTGACCAATCAACCCACGATTGGTGTCGTGCCTCCCCTCCCACTTGACCAGTCAACAACATGAGGAGTCCGTGGCCCCCTCCCACTGTGACCAATCAACACATGATAGTGTCGTGCACATCCCACCTGTGACCAATCACACATGAGTGTCCGTGCCCCTCCCCGTCCCACTGTGTCCAATCAACACATGATGGTGTCGTGCCCTCCCACAGTGACCAATCAACACATGATGGTGTCGTGCCCATCACCACTGTGGACTAATCAACACAATACGGTGAGTCGTGCCCTGCCTCCCACTGTGACACATTCAAACACATGATGGGTCGTACCCTCCCACTGTGACCAATCAACACATGAAGGTGTCCGTGCCCTCCCACAGTGACCATCAACACACGATGGATCGTGCCCTCCCACTGTGACTAATCAACACAATGATGGTGTTCGGCCTTCCCCTCCCACTGTGACCAATCAACACTGATGGTGTCGTACCAACACCCACTGTGATACGTCGAATGGGAGATATGCACGACACATGATGGTGTTCTGATAGGAATCTTCTGAGCCCTCGCACCCTCCCACTGTGACCAACAACACATGACGGTGTCGTGCCCTACCCTCCCTCCCATTGTGACCAATTCAACACATGTTGGTGTCGTGTGCCCTCCCTCTGCCCACTGTGGACCAACAACCCATGATGGTGTCGTGCCCTGTCATACCACGGTGGACCGAAGCACACATGTTGGTGTCGTGCCCTCCCACTGTGACCAATCAACACATGACGGGTCGTGCCCCTTTTCCCCTACCACTGTGACCACTCAACACATGTGGTGTCGTCCCTCGCACAGTGACAATAACAAATGAGGGAGATCGTACCCTTCTACTGTTACTCAATCAACACAAGATGGAGTCGTGCCCCTCCCACTGTGACCAATCAACACATGATGGAGTCGTTCCCACTCCCACAGTGCCAATCAACACATGATGTGTCGTGCACAGCCCTCGCACTCCCCCACAGAATCAATGGGATACCAAACCAACTGAAACTACAATACAAACAAAGAAAGGAAGTCTCCTGAAAGGAAATGACTCGTTTCCAGTTCGACGTTCTCTGCACATGACTAGCCAATGACAATCCAGTCCCACGCCATCTGCCCGTGTTGAAAACGGAGACAGACTCAGCTGAACGGACTGGTGAGCTTCCATGTCCGCTGTGGACCCTCTCCCCCTGAAGCTGTCCAATTCATTGACTGGAGATATAAACGCAGCAGCTAAGAAGAAAATACCGTACTAACGTAAACATATGTGAGGAAGATAATACTTTGTGTGATAAATACAAATTATAAACACTAAAATATTGAATTCGATACAGGCGACAAACAACACCTGAAAGAAAGTAAGTCTATGAAAAACTAATTTAGTCTCACGCAGTCAAAATTTAAAAAAAACTCAAATTATATCAGAGATAGATCTGTTACAACCAAAACACAGACAAGTTTCAAGTATATCAGATGTTCAAACCGTCTTTCCACAAACGGAAAACAAAACGTCTTTCTGGCAACCTAAGTTGACCTCTGTCCACACTGTTTGGTTGGTCCACAAACTGAAGCGTTAACCATGCTCATCAACCTAACAGCCAATCCTTGGGGAGGGGGTTGCAAGAAGACCACGTCCAAAGAGACCACCGTTACTGAAGCCAACGCGGTGCCCACACATCTTTCCGAGATGACAACAGAAGTTGAGTCACAGGCATCTGCAAGCCTTTCATATCGACACGGCGCTGCAAATTCCACTTGTCTCCCTCCTACATCCACCACAAACAACGAGACAGAATCCATTGCCACACGCTGTCCAGACTAAGCAATCCTTTCTCCTTCTTTTGTCAGACACATATAACAGAGGTTCTATTAAACACTCTTCAGTTTTTCCTCGTTAAAAAAAAGTTCAATTCCTCCTTCGTTCTCTCTCTCAGTCCTGACTGTTCCCTGCTGTCTGTCTCTCTCTCTCTCTCTCTCTCTCTCTCAATCCTCTCCATCTCGTCTCTCTCTCTCTCTCTCTCTTTACAGCACTCAGACTGCACCATATCTTTTGATCTCCCTTGCATCCATGAATGGATCCTCAAGCATAGGCTTCAAAGATGTCCCCTATAATTTCTTATCCTGACGAATACTGCTTTAAGTTGTTCAGCAACTTTTTTTTCCTCTCCACCCTTTTGTTTTGTTCCATTTTACTACCCCTTCGCTGCTGCTTGAGGGTGCTGTTGGATTCTTTTTTGAACCCCTATGGTGGTAGCACACCACAGAATATGGACTGTGGTGGGTCTCAATTTAACACCAAGAGCACAGACAAATCGTCCGTGTCTTCCCTGATGAGTCCGATCCAGCGGACGAAAGGCCAAGTAGCACGTGCAATACAACAAATAAATGTGCCTTCAAGAGGGATGACGATGGTTCCCCAAGTCAAGCCTAGTGAAGGGGCTTCTCATATTTTAAAATATATTTCCCCCCATTTTCTCCTTCTCAATTTTTTTTTAATTTCTTTTAAAGTTCAAATCTTTGCCAAGTCAATAACTATAACGACTGAATAATTGCTAACATGCACTTGTTTTCCCCCACTTACTTAATTTTCACATTCTAATGTTATTGGTCAATCAGTGGAGATTGCATCTCTAGGAGATCCAAGTCAAGGTTGTCTGTTTTACAATTCTAGCCACTCACAATGCTTGGGTTATTGAACAGCAGAGCTGAACCACTAAGACTGTTCCATATCTTTTGAAATCACCCTTGCCTCCTTGAAATGGAATCCTCAAGCATAGTCTCAAAGAATGTCTCCTATATTTAATACTGTTCGAAAACTGCTTTTTAGTTTTTCAGCAACTTTTTTTCCTCTCCACAACTTTTGTTTGGGGCCAATTTTACTACCCATCACGATGGCTGCTTGAGGGTGCTGTTTGGATTCTTTTTTGAACCCTATGGTGGTGAAGCACACCACAGAATTATGGACTGTGGTTGTGTCTCTATAACACCACAGAGCACAGACACAATCAGCCGAGTCTCCCTGCTGAGTCCGATCCAGCGGACGAAAGGCTAGGAGCAGGGCAATACGACGAATAAATAGTGCCTTCAAGAGGGATGTACGATGGTTCCCTCAGCAGCTAGTAGAAGGGGCTTCTCATATTAATAATATATTTCCCCCCATTTATCCTCCATCATCAATTTTTTTAAAATTTTATTTAAAAGTTCAATCTTTGGCAAGGCAATACAATAACGCCTGAAGAATTGCTAACCTGCAAGCATATGTTTTCTCCCCCCCACACTTAATTTGTACAGCATTCTCTCTCTCTCTCTCTCACTACCTCTCTCTCTCTCTCACACACACACACACACACACACCACCGCGCGCGGCACACCACACACACACACTCACACACTCACACACACACACACAGAAGGTACATTAGCCCACAACAGCACAATGCACATAAACACAGAAATTGAAAAAAAAAAAAAAAAAAACCGAAATCATCACGCTCAGAGCAGCATGGTAGTGTGGTGGTGGTGGGAGGGTGGGTGGATGGTGGAGGTGGTGTGGAGGTGGTGAAGGTAGGAGTTGGTGGTGACATGCGTCTCCCTGCAGTGATCATTACCCGATATGTTGGTAACACACTGTCCGTCACATATACCGTTAGTAACGCTATTGTCCGTCGCGTTGCTCTCAGTACCGCCATTGTCCGTCGGCGTTGCTCTCCAGAACGCATTGTCCGTCACAATTACTCTCAGTAACGCTGTAGTCCGACGCCTTAACACTCAGCAACGCTGTTTGTCCGTCACATACTCTCACAATACGCTATAGTCCCGTCACAATTACTCACACAACGCTATTGTCCGTTACAATTACTCTCAACAACGCTGTTGTCCGTCACATTACTCTCAGCATCGCTATTGTCCGACACATTACTCTCAGCAACGCAATTGTCCGTCACATTACTCTCACATCGCCTATTGTCCGTCACATTACCGTTAGTGACGCTATTGTCCGTCACATTACTGTCAGAGACGCTGGTTTGTCCGTCACATTACTGTCCATTGACGCTGTTTTGTCCGTCCACATTACTGTCAGTGACGCTATTGTTCCCTCACATTAACCGTCAGTACGCTATTGTCCTTCACATTGCAGTCATAACCCTATTTGTCCATCACGTTACACACATTCACGATAATGTCGATGACATTACCGTCTGTAACCTATAATCCGTGACATTACCTCACTGACGTCTTTATTTCCATTTTTCATTATACGTTAGTAACACCATTGTCTTCATGCCATCCACCGTCAGTGGCACTATTGTCCCATCACATTATCCGTCAGTAACACTATTGCTCGAAATTACCTCATTCACGATATTGCCCATGACATTACTGTCAGTGGAACGTTGACTGTCCGTAAGATTAAACGTCAGTAACGACTTTGTCCAGTCATATTACGCGTCTCAGTAACCTATAGTCCGTCACATTACCGTCAGTAACGCTATTGTCACCATCAGTAAGATTTAACCGACAGAGGACGCTATGTCCGTAAGATTACCGTCAGTGACGCTAATGTCCGTCACATTACCGTCCAGTAACGCTATTGTCCCGTCACATTACCGTCATTAACGCTATGTCCGTAAGATTACGTCAGTGACGCTATTGTCCGTAAATTACCGTCAGTGACGCTATTGTCGTAAGATTACCGACCGGGACGCTATTGACCGTCACATCACCGTCAACACTTTACTGTCAGCCACACCAACCATCAGCGAACGCCGCTGTCCGCGATGCTGGTTCCGTAACCGTGACGGTGGTCCCAGGCCTGCAGAAGAGCTGGCTGCTCTCTGCGCATTGGGCACAACATCTGCAGTCGTCCGTTGACACTGTGGCAGCGCCGGTGCTGTCGTTGTGCCTTCCTGGCGGGACGGGTGGCGGTTAGTGCCCGTGGTGACTGGCGTGGTGGAGGTGAAGGAGCTGGTGTGGACGGGGGGATGATGAAGGCTGAAGTCATTGTCGTGCTGTTTGACAAACACGTCAAAGGCATGAACGACAAGGAAACACGGTCCGAACAACTGAGAATTGTCTGGTTAAGTGAATGATAAGTTGTGTGTGTGTGTGTGTGTGTGTGTTGGTGTGTGTGTGTGTGCGTGTGTGTGTGTGATAGTGTGTGTGTGTGTGTTTGACAACAGTAGATTTGTATCACGTCACGCGCCAGAATTTTGAAGTACAACCCTGGTGAAAGTATCACTAGATTTTACAGTTTTCCTAAGATCCCCATTAACCCTAACGGGTGGTCCACGCTCGATTGGAAAGCTGTTTTTAGTTGTTGAAGTGTCTATAAAAAAATGGAGAAAGAGGAGGGATTTAGTAGAAAGAATGAATGAGTCGAAAGAAAGAAAAATGAAAGAACGAAAAAAGAAAGAAGGAAGGACGGATCCCATGATTAAAAGAAAGACAGAGAAGAAAAAAAAAAAAGTGAAAGAAAAAGGAGAAATGAAGAAAGAAGAATAGAAAGAAAGACAGAAAGAAAAAAAAAGAATGGACAGAAAAGAAATCGCCAAGTACACCCACAAAAATGACATTGAAGGGGAAAAGTAACCGGGCCTGTGTGTAGTGTTCTCGTCCCTAAAGATCATTCGGCTTTTGTTTGTTATCACGACCCATATCATGAGCATTTTACTGCCCATGACGTTGTACGGGTCTGTCTGGAACATTGCAGCCTCCGAATGTTTTTCAGCTCTCTTGGTTTTGAAGTATGTGCGTATTCCCCGCATTTGGCTATAGCAATGGCATACCTATAACCGAAACTGGCATCTGCTACCACATTGAGGTGAAATCTCCATTGATTTTTTCCCGAATGATTAGACTCAGTGTTTACATCTACAATATTGTTGGTAATAGTACAGAACGAACAGAAGAACCCAACGAAGCGGTACCTTTTCCTCGCTTTCACTAGGAAGAAATTTCTAGCAGAAAGGTCTACAGGGAAAAAACCTCCCTCATGCAGTAGTATTCGGTCCTGATATCCTTAACACTCTAAGTCCTAAGGGGGCCAGGCCGCATCCAGGTCATAACTCCAAAGATCCCCCTTCTACTGCCATCATTTTTTGTCTTCTGGGCGTCTGCCGGGATTCGAAACCCGCACGTGATGTTTGGGCGTCTCAAGCGTGGGCCTTTTTTTTGGACGGTGTGTTACCGCCACTGCTGACGGGACAACGTGTTCTTGATTTAGGAATTTTAAGCTTTATGAAGTTCACGTTTTGTCCTCTTCGACCAGATCCAGCTGAACCTTTCGGGCTGCCGGGCTCCATTGCCATCAGGGTCTGGGCCTCTTACCTGAAGAACCAGAGCTGTTTCATCATGAGGTCATAGGCTGACATCCGACAAATCCTCTTGCTCCAACTTCCATGGCGAGGATCCGGGCCTGGTAAGCCGGATTCCCCTCAAGCAGCTCGCTAGATGGGCAAACTTCTCGAACCTTGTAGAGATGCGCTTGCCCCATTCTGTTTTCGTTTGGCACAGTGGTTCGGTCAGAATCATTTGTTTATTTCGGTGACTTGAGTTGGAGAAACAACAGCCGTTTCGTCGCCGATCTTCCCAGAAGATCACTGATGGCTTAAATGGTTTCTTCTGAGCGCCACCGTTCATGCGACCCGGCACCGCAGACCACTGAGAGGGTTCTTCCCGTCAGAAGAAAGGGTGTGTGCTGTTAGAGCCAAAGAGAAGTTGAAGCAAACGGTTGCGGAATTTCCGAGGACATGACGACTGCCGACACGATCTGTTGATGAAACGTTAAAAAAAACACTAAACTGCCAGTGCAGGTGATATGGGAGGGCTCGAGTCCAGATTCTCATGAAACCATAGAAGTCTACAAGAAGGGTTAGCTGCTTCCCGCCAGTTCCTATACCACCATGTGCCAGGCACCAGGCGGGTGACGAATTGTCACTTCTACAAAAGTTTTCAGTTTTGGTCGCAAATACTAGTCAAGTTGATTCACAGTTGTGGCCCAATGACATCTCAAAATCGAGTAGGCTTCGTCTTATGACTAAAGACACAGCTCCCTATCCTCGCCTGTGTCATCCCCGTGCAATTACTAACTGCTGGCTGATGGCGGGGGGGGTTTTTTCTGAATTACTTTTAAGAAAAAAAAAGAAACAAGAATTTTTTTAAGGTGCTTTTAGCATGCGTAAAAAGTTGTTCTTATCTTTGGCTTTATCGTCAATTTTCGTGTTATTTCATCGTTGAGTTGCAGTTAAAGGAATATATTCTTGAGGCATATTCTGGTAACATGCATGCATGAATGCAGATTTTTATATTGCATTCAGCTGCCCCAGCACCTGCTTTGATACTATATTCTTAAATCTATCATTTATTATTTCATGTTTTGTTTATATTTATTCATTTATTTATACATTTTACTATCGCAACCCATTTACTTGTTTATTTATTTTTTACGCACGAGCATTCCGTACCTGACCATTCAGAAGGCTGAAAATGTTTTAGAGTTCTCAAAGACAACAACATTTCCACCCCATTTAAAACGAGAACATTCTTTTTGTTGCGTTTTTGTGGCAATTGAGACCTCAGCACTGTGCACCCCACTAGGGAAAACCCTTCTGTCAGTTCCCTGTAAGGTCATTAGCAGGTACCGATACTGAACAGGATGAAAGACATCGCCGACTCCTCACCACCACCCGAGACCCAGCAGGCTGGCCTTTCGAATAAGATCGCTCGTGCAACGGACCAATCGCAACGCTGCACAAAATCCTAGAACAGTCCCTAGAGTGAATGCCTCCCTCCTACATCAACTTCATCGATTACGAGAAAGTCTTTGACAGCGTAGACAGAGAGAACATCTATGGAAACGCTACGACACTGCGGAGTGCCAGCGAAGCTCACCAGTATCATCAGAACAACGAACGAGGGACTCACCCGCAGGGTAGTCCAAGGACGGTCAAGGTCTCTAAGGCTTTTCAAGTCCAGGCGGGGGGGTCGAGGGAGGCGGGTGGGGATGAGTGTGTGTGCTGTCCTCCGTGTCTGTTCCTGCTCGCATTGACTGGGTCAAGAGGCTCCACAGCACAGAGCGAAATGGCATCCAATGGACTCTCTGGTCCAACAGTTGTAACTAGTCTGGACTTTGCTGACGAACTAGCCTTCTCTCGCACACCCAGCAGCAGATGCAGGAAAAGACAAGCATCGTGGGGCAGAGAACTCATCCAGGCTGGCCTGAACATCCATCGAAAAAAGCAAGTCCTGAAAGTAAATGCCACCAGCACATCCTACCCACACTCTTGAAGGCGAGGCACGGAAGAGGTTGGGCAGTTTCATATACTTCGGCACATCGTTGACAACGCAAGGAGGGAGACCAGACGCAGATGTCCAATACAAAAGTCAACGAGGCTAGGAGCTTTCCTGCAGCTCAAGACCGTCAGGGGTTCAAAGAGACCTGTCAGTCAACCAAGATCAGGCCTCAGCACCAACGTGAAGTCAGTCCTGCTCAAATGGAGCTGAAAGGTGGAGAACACCATAACAACTGACCAAGAGGTTCAGACATTCATCAACAATGCCATGAAGGGATCCTCCACAAAACAGTAGGCCTTGACAAGATTCACAATGAAAGAACTATGGGCGGCAGACAAGAACAAGAAGCGCGGGAGTTTATATCCAACGCCGGCTTGGAGGTGGATAGGCCACACTCTGCGTAAGCCAGCCCACCACCACCACGAGACAATAGATATGTTAATGAGCGTCCCGCAGTGTGTCAAAACCCAGGGAAAACGGAAGAGAGGCCCGGCCGAGGAACACTTGGGCGACGTGAACCTGACGCGGAAGCCAAGAAGATGGGCCACACATGGGGGGCAGCTGGAGAGACAGCCTCAGGACAAAGAAAGACAGCTGGTGGGACCATGATGTCGCCCTTAGTGTCCCGGAAGGGGTGGGGGGGGGGGTGGGCATATCTAATAACTAACCGAGAGTCATCTAGTGTCAAAGAACTGTAGTTTGAACATTTTCCCGAATGCTCCACTCAAACAAAATGCCCTGCAGCCCACACAAACACCGAGTTCTGCTGTGTCGGATTATGATCGTTTTTTCCCCAGGGAATGCCTATCTTGATCGCCAGCCTTACTGTTGTTCCTAGGTCCGTTCCATGATATTTTTTCTACATATAAACAATGGACTAAATATAAATGATAACAAAGAGAACGAAGAATTTTTTTTAAGATTTACCAAAATTCATCAAAAGATATTAACCAATTCCAAAGAATGGTCGATAAGGTAGAGAAACAAAATCAAAAACGAAAAGCCAACACACACACAACACACACTACACACACACACACACACACACACACACACACACACACAAATATATATTATATATATATATAAATATAAAATATACACATAAATATAAATATATATATATATATATATATACATATATATCTAAAATATATATATATATATATATATATATACGTAAACTACAAATTCTCACTAAAAGCGATGCAAAAAACAAAGACCCAAGGTTCCCCAAACAAGGCCATTATGAATCTACACTGAATCTGCACCAAAGTAAACATGATGAACATCAACTAATGTAAATCAGAAATCCTCAGCCTCCTCGCCTAGAAACACCCTACAGACGAGCAGAAGTGTTGGTCAGCAACGACGATAAGTATGGAGGAAACCCAGGGGCTGTATAATATCATTCACGCCGGATCTCCGGTTACTGGCGTTTCACTCCCACGCGGGCACGTCACATGATTGCTGGGTGAGAAGTTGACGGCTGGTAAGGTGCAGAAGGTTTCGAGCCCAGGTGGTTGGGATCGACACGCCATGCAACACGTTCTCCCTTCCTTTTCTTTGTAAGGTGAAATTCGCTTGGGAAGGGTCCACGTGGTTGAAAGGAACGCCCTGAAAAGTAGCTAAGTCAAAATCAGATCACCGTTGCATGGAGCCCACGCCGACAACAAAAATCACCCATGGCTGAAACACTTTTAAAATAAAAAGTTTAGTGAGAGAATTAAAATTCAGTGTAAAACTCAACATCAGTAAATTTCTTTCCATTTAAAAGGCCCGCAACAAAGAGTCTGTCACAACCCGAGAAAAAAATAAAATCTTCTTAGATACAATGATTTCTTTCCAAAAACCCTCAAATCAAAATCAGGGAAACATCTCAGAACAAGGTCTTCATTGAGCTTGCCGTAAAGAGTCTATGTCTGGCATCATGTAGCCCCTCCCTACATTCAATTAGAACGTGTCTAACGCTGAGACGTTCATCACATGGGACTCAGTGTGGAGCTTCCTCACTCCTTAAAAGTTCCGAATGAGTTAAAGACAAATGGCCAGTGTGCAGCCGGCAATGAAACTGTTTCTTCTTTTCGAACACCAGAGGTAGACGAGAGGAACTCTTTTAAGGTCTGGACGGATCTGGAAAAGTTTGTTATCCGTCTGTGTATTTCAGTCCTCTTGCCGGCGGTGTCTGTTATAATCACCAACCATCAGTTTCAAATCTGAGTTGGGAATAGATATGCTGGACATTTTTTGTTGTTGTGGCATTCCTGGCCAAACGATCAGCCATTTCATTTCCCCGAATGCCAGTATGATCGGGAACTTAAGCAAGAGCAATGTTATGACCTTCCGCTTTCAAAACGTTTTTTTTTTCAGTTTAGAAGCTCGGGATGATGGAGTTTACCTTAACCAATTAAACTGTCATGTAAGGGGATGGGCGTATTCCTATTCTTTAGTTGCTTATTGATTGTAACCATTTCATGTGCTTGCTAACTGCTTGATAACCTACTCGCTTATGTGTTCATGTATTCATTCATTCGTTCATTCATTCATCTGGTTTTTTTTTATGGGGGAAGGAGGGTGTGGGTGGGGGTGGGGGGGGGGGGGGGCAGTGGAATGGAGGCGATATTCTTGCAGAATGCAGTGCTTTAAATTGTAGAGAGAGAGAAAAGGCAAATTTGTTCAAATTCGCTGATATGGTGGATTCCTAATAAGATGTCGACACTTGGCGAATTTGTTGAGACTTTTCTCAAAATTTAATTTCAACAAACAACACACAAATTCTGTCCCCTCGTATCACTTCGTATTTCCTCCCCCGTCGTTTTTAAGAATAATAAATAACAGTTGATAATGTTAGTCAAATCCATACATTAGGGGATCTCTTTAAAAAAAAAAAAGAAGAAATATTCATACACTTTCCTTGAAGTGGTCCTTGTCTTGATCAAACCCTCCCAGATCAGAAGAGAATGCATAGATCTGTTAATCAGAGACCACTATACTTCCTTCCTTTCCCTCGATGTAACCCAAAAAAATGGCATTTTAAGAAATCGCTGTCCAGTGATTACTGTAGACCTGTGTTAACAACTATAAGACTTCGACCGAGAGGAATTCAGATAACCCTCTTATTATACTCGTTGCTGTTGCTTCATTTCTTTTCTTCCCGTTCTTTCTTTCTTCTTTCTTCGCTTGTTTGTTTATTGACTTATTCATTTATTCGTTTAATCACTCATTTTACTTTTTTTCTGCATTGCACTGCAAAGACGGTTTTACTCTATCGTGACTGACCACACATTTCAATTCATAAAAAAAATCAAGTGGACATGAAAATCATATCTTGCGAAATAATGAATTAAAACCAAACCAAACCAACAAATAATCAGAGTACGCAGCAGAGCCAACGCATACCACCATTAAGAAAAAAGAACTTTGGGTATTATGAACATTTCAGAAACAAGGTGTGTTTTTCACTATGCGCAGTATTGTTAAATACATAAAAGAAAAATAGTCCTTTTTTATTGCGATTCTTGAGAGCTCCTCTGTGAATTCAATTCAAAACTGTAATTTAAATAAGCTGGAAGTATTTTAATTACCTCGGAGCAATTATTTCAGATGATGGATCAGATCCTGAAGTGCTCTCCAGAGATACGCAAACGACAGCATCGCTAGTCAGACTAAGACCCATCTGGAATGACAGAAGCCTCACAATCAGTTCCAAGATCAGACTGTTGCGCTCCCTGGCTATTGCCATATTTCTCTAGGCCTGTGAGACGTGGACTCTGACAGCTGAACTTGAGAGAAGGATTCAGGCATTAGAGACGAGATGATTCTGCAAGATCCTTGGCATCTCATACAACGAGAACATTACCAACTGGGAGGTCCAGGCCAGAGTAAGGCAAGCCATTGGACCATACGAAAACCTGTTGTGATAAGAAGGGGAATGACATCGTATGGTCATGTATTAAGATCAGCAGGACTTGCCAAAACCATTCTACAAGGAACAGTGCGAGGAGGCAGAAGGAGAGGAAGACAGAGAGAGAGATGGGAGGACAACATCAGTGCATGGACTGGCCTCACACTCAGCAACTGCCTAACAGCGTCTGAGAACCGGGAGGAGTGGAGGAAGCTCGTTGCGAAGTGTTCTGTGGCGCCCCAACGGTCTTCAAGACTGCGGGATAGATGAGGTAAGGAAATATTCCACTTTATTGTTCGTTGTAGCTTAATATTTCTCATGTTTCTTTGCTGTCGCGCTGTTGTCGTTGTTGCTTCCTCTTTGTGTGTTTCCTTGTTTATTTGTTTATTCAATTGTTTGTTGTCACTCTTCTACCTATCTTCTTTAGTGTCCGTCACATTGCTGTAATTATATAGTTACAATAACACCTCTAACTTTCCCACTTCGTCTTCTTCTGTTCTTAGTATCATTATTGCTGCAGTTGCTGTCATCATTATTGATAATTTTGTTATCATATGATTACACTACCATCATTATATCAGTTGTAGGAGTAGTTGTAGTAGTAGTTATAATTGTAATAGTAGTAGCAGTAGAAAAAGTAGTAGTAGTAGTGGTAGTAGAAGGTAATAATAGTGTTGCAGTAGAACAGTTCTGCAGCCAACAGAAGCTGGAAATCGGAACCGCATGTGGTGTTAATGACAGTTCAAAGGTGATGACGATAAGTCATTGATATTTGCAGGCCATTATACACAGCACATACATACATATATATAGATAGATATATATTTATATATATATATATATATATATGTATAGACATATATATATATATATACATATATATATATATTAAATATACAACAAAACTAATATATATATATATATTGTGTTCTGAAGCCTTTTTGACTATAAACCACAAAATTATCGCATTTCCTCTGCTTAAGTTTTTCTGTTGGGGTTTGGTTTGGTTTTGGTTTGGTTTGGGTTGGGTTGGGTTGGGTTGGGGTTGGGTTGGGTGGGTTGGGTTGGGTTGAGTTTATCCCCAATTCACGTCTTCGATGCACAAGTGTTTGGAAACCTTTTTTGTGTCTCCTTAAAACCTTTAGAGCAATTTTTTACCGCCGAGTCGGGCAGGTATAGGTCGACATTCTTTATGAATCAGTCAGTGGTTCTGAATGTTTCTTTCTTTTGATTTAGCCCTATTTTCTTACGTTTGGCTTGAGAGAGAGAGAGAGAGAGAGAGAGAGAGAAGAGAGAGGAGAGAGAGAGAGAGAGGATGAGAGGGAGAAGAGAGAGAGAGAGAGTGAGAGAGGAGAGAGAGAGAAGAGTAAGCAGATTTCACGGCTTTGCTTATGAGGTGCAGGACGTCTTTACTTTGGTCATGTTTGTATTTCGAGTATGGGTGGAAGGGAAAACGTAAAATCATATTTCATGTGCTATGATGCGTGAGCAGAATGTGCCCATCCTTCGATCATTGTTGCTGTGTAGATTTTACTTGTTCGAAGGATCCCAGGGACACAGAGTGAGAGGAGAGAGACGAGAGAGAGGAGACGAGTGAGAGATAGAGAGAGAGAGAGAGTGAGAGAGGAGACGTGGGAGAGAGGAGAGGAAGAGAGAGAGAGAGAGAGAGAGAAGCATACTACAACTGTACACAATTCCTGGCAGCTCATGCATAACGTTGTTCGGAATAACCAGGCAGGTGTGGCGAAATCACCTACCGACCCGGCGCTATCCTGATTTACCACGCTGGACATTGTCATGGGTCTGTACCTTTGGCCATGGGTCTGTACTTTGTCCCTGGTGTCTGTACCTTAATCATTAAAAAGTCCCCCCAAAAGGTCGGAGGTACGGCTGCATGCGTATACTGATCGAAGTTTGGATTCTGAAGGCCGCCTTCGTTTTAGTCGTACTTGACTTTGATATAGATGAGCAAGAGGTTAGCTGGAGTTTTGAACCTTATTGGTACACCCATAAGAACGCTCCGTGGAGGTTCTGTGTGTCACCTCCAATAGTTTATGTACACAATGGGCATCTGCCAGGGAGCAATCTTGACCTTGACGTCTTAATGAATGGCACTGTGCGTGCCTGCACCCTATTGAACACAGTGCAGACTTCCAAGGGTGGTACAGGATGCTCCTCAGCTGGTTTGTGCGGAAGTGAGGACGGTGCTTCTCTGGGTCCCCACACACCTTCGGTTATATCTTTTTTCTTCTAGACTGACAGTTGTTCGGTCCTTGGAGTAGATCAGTATTACCTTCCAAAGCGTGATCGATTGGACGGAAGTTTGCCATGTATGGATAGGACTGAAACCTTCGTAGAGAGTTCATTCGCTTGGAGTAGGGTGTGGATTTATCACATTTAAATCTTTCTTTCGATTCATTCTTAAGGTTCTTAACCGTGTTCTAGATCAGTTGTTCGTAGTCTTTGATTTAGATTCACGGTGATATGTAAACAATATCGGTAAAAAAAAAAAGGGGGAACAGATAAAAAAGCCATGCAGATCGCATTTAGCGTGTTAAGGCATAGTTAATATCTGTATACTTGGAGTCGTGTGGGTAGTGGCTCGAAATTGGTGTCTGCATCTGTCCTTATCTCTTCAGTGAGATGTGAGCTGAAGGGACTTGCCGAGAGAGGGGGCGTGAAAGGGAACTGGAGGTGGACGGTAGCAACGTAGAGGCTGTGAGAAAACTGAATTGTCAGCTCGTGTCTCTGTGGTAAGAACTTGATAAGTCGTCTTCTGGTTAGGGCGGTGCCGACGGCCTCTAAACGTGGCGGGCTCGCGGTTAGGCGTGTATCAGCCTGAGTTCTGGTGCGTCTGAAACGAAAGTCAGCATGTGGCTTAATGCGGCTGCAATCTTTGAGCTGTCTTTAGCTTCAGTCAAGCTTTGAGGATCTGAGTCACGCACACTTTTTATTTCCTTTTTCTCAGTTTAGATTTATTATTCTTTGTTGTTAGGTAGTCGTGTACTTTACTGGCAATAAAGTGTTGAAAACACACTCGCACGCACGCACGCACCGCACGCACGCACGCACGCACCGCACGCCACGCCCCGCACGCACGCACGCACGCACACACACACACACACACACAACACACACACACACACACACACACACACACACGCACCGGACAAACACACACCCACACACCACACCACCACACCTTAAAAATATTGAATACATTGGCGGCAGAAAGCAATTTTGTGATTCAGAGTTCGATGACAAGATCTAGTTTATTTCAGACTGAGAGGCTACATATGTTTATGAATGTCTATCATTTTGAACAATCAAACAAAAAATTAAAAAGAAAGAGAGAGAGAGAGAGAGAGAGAGAGGAGAGAGAGAGAGAGGAGAGAGGCGAGAGAGAGAGAAGAACAATGGGTGATTTTCCCCTACACCTTTGTGAACCTTGTTGTATTAAACTCGCTTCATCTTCTAGTGTTGTTGTTCACTTCAGTTAGGTTGTTTTACCCAGAGGTTCCATAAGTCGTTTCATGGGTTTACGACATACAAAGAGTCTGAGTCCACACACACACACACACACACACACACACCACACACACACACACACAACACACACACATACACAACACACCACACACACACCACTCACACACACACACACACACACACACCACACACACCCACACAACACGCACACCAACACACACACACACCACTACACACACACACACACAACACACACTGACTGAACAATTTATGTCGATTAATCATGGTTTGATCTGACAAGACACACCACACACACACCACACACACACACAACACCACACACACTCACACTCACACACCACACACACACTCACACTCACACACACACACCCACAACACACATACACACACACACACACCCACACACACACAAACGAACACACACAAGCGAAGGCAGCACACAACTCCAATAATGGTATAATCGGTCATTCCCTTCCCCCCTTACCCACCCTTACTATTCCTTCCTCTATCTTCTCTTGTCCGTCTCCTACCCACTGAGTGAATTTAGTGTAACGGCGGGTGCCCCTATGTGTTGTGTGTGTGATGTGTGTGTGTGTGTGTGTTGTTGTGTGTGTGTGTGTGTGTGTGTTGTGTGTGTGGTGTGTTGTGTGTGTGTGTGGGTGCGTTACGTGCGTGCATGTGGGTCTGTTGTCTGTGTGTGTACGCGCGCGCTCCCTCTCTGTGTGTGGTAGATGTGTGTGTTTGGTGTTCGCGTTGCGCGGTTGTGCGTTGCGTGTGCGTGTGTGTTTGTGTTGTGTGTGTGTGTGTGTGTGTGTGTGTGTGTGTGTGTGTGTGTGCGCGCCGTCTCTCTCTGGTCCTCTCTCTCTCTCTCTCTCTGTCTCTCTCTACTCGCTCTCTCTCTTTTCTCTCTCTCTCTCTCTCTCCTCTCTCTCTCTCTACTCTCTCTCTCTCCTCTCTCTCTCTCTCTCTCTGGGCGTGCGCGCGTGTGTGTGGTGTGTGTGTGTGTGTGTGTGTGTGTGTGTGTGTGTGTGATGTGTGCGTGTGTGTATGTAAACTGGAGAGGGTTCTGGATATGCGTTGTGTGTGTGAGGCATATTCCCGTGCATGAAAGACATTCTGCTCTGACACAGTGACTGCTTCGTTGTCTACCGTTAAAACATTTACTCGGTGAACAGATGCGGAAACGAATTTTGACCCGGCACACCCTCCTGTCTTTTTCTCTATAGTCTCGGACATGGACCTGTGGGAACTGCGCCGATTTTCGTGGTATGGTTAAAAAATGTGCATGGACAATTCGGGGTTCATGAAGGACGGCCCCTCAGTTCGTTTGTGTAGGCTGTAGTTCATTCTTGTACGATCCTCGTGACTTTGTGCGGCAGGGGTCTCCTGTCAGATCGTCCTACACAGGACAGGTTAGAATGTGCGGCACTACTCTGTTTTCCTTTCTTTTTTTTTTGCAGCGCTTTAGCTTGAATGGATAAAAACAAAGGGGAGGGAAGTACACACGTACACAGGCCACGCACGCCGGCAAGCACTACTCCCCCCCCCCCCCCCCCCCCCCCCCCCCCCCCCCCCCCCCCCCCCCCCCCCCCCCCCCCCCCCCCCCCCCCCCCCCCCCCCCCCCCCCCCCCCCCCCCCCCCCCCCACACACACACACACACACCTTCCACCAGCGTAAGGTGAGTTGTACGTCTCAAGCGAAAGCATTCGGGGCATGTTGTTCGTTCACGGTCCCGTCTTTTAAAACCCCGCCATCAATCCTTCCGGGTTTATGTACTTCCACCGTCGGCCAAATAGTACACACCAGTCTCCCTCCTTTCCCAAAACCCTCCCCCCCCCCCCCCCCCCCCCCCCCCCCCCCCCCACCCCCCCCCCACTTCCCGCCGTCTTCATGTCGTGAATGCTCACCTACAAATTAGTGGCCTTGTTCCACAACGCATACAAACACGTAATCGAACAAACGTAACGTTTTTCACATCCCCTCCATTTTGTATACTTCCCTCGCGGGTTTTTTACCCCCCCCCCCCCTCCCCCCCCCACACCCCCCCCCCCCCCCTCCCCCCCCCGCCCGCCTGCCCCTCACCTCACGAAACGATATATTCATCTGCCAGATTTGGACCAGGTTTCATCTGCCAACAAATCTGAAATCGTGGTTGGTCCCCTTCTCCCCCACATCTCCTTCTTCCTCGTCCTATCTCCCGCCCCCTCTCTTACCTGCACGTTATCGACCTTTTCTCTTGTTCTTCGCTCCACACCCTTTCCGTGTTTCCCCGCCCACACACGCACGCACAACACACACACACACTCACACACTACACACACACACCACACACACCACACACACACACACATGCACGCACGCACGCACATACACAACAGACAGACAACACACTAATCCTGTACCTGGCTATAAGTCCGTGTACTTTATGGTGTTAGGAGAATTTCTCACTTGATTTGAGTCAAGGGGGCCCTTAGATATGGAAAAATCAGGAGGTGATCGGGACCACCTGGTACCTTTTGCGTAATGGCCGATTCAAATATGGCCGCACCCCGCCGCCTGGAAAAATCCTAACTTTTGTCGTTTTTCACAATATATACACTTGTTAACACTTCTATCAAACTGATTTTTGAAGTGCTGAGTTCATTTCTGGTATCATTTTTGTCCTTTTGGGGTCATCTGGACCTTCAAATGCCCATGGTCAAGGTGAATTTCTTGTACAACGGTCTTGACCGGAACCTGGCGATATTTCTAGAGCTGTACAACAGGGCTTCCTCTAATATTGCCACTAATTCTGACATGCATTTTCACTGTATGATTCACTATTAAAGATATTAGTCATTCTGATCGTGAATTTCAACAAGGTGAACGCCGTTTTTTTACCTGGTTCAACTAAATACTGTCTTTGCTACATTTTCACTTTTTTCTGTATTGCGTGGTCAATGCCACATCCCCCAACAGAAACAGAAGACGTTCTCAAGTATGCAACAAACATGCTCAATGTGACTGACTGTATATTGTCTTTTCCATCACTGAGGGAACATGGAGAATTATCTGCTTTCCATGGCAGAATGCGACGCAGCAAACTCCAGTACACGCACCACACTGTCGAGGGTCACACTTGTCTGCACTTGCAAATTGTGAGCAAAGTGGGTGGCAAGGGCTTTCATGCATTTAGTTGCAACCGGGTGTCAAAATGTTGTCCCACCCATGTTCTAGTGTTCTAGGTTGCCTCACGTTGTTTGACTGGCCGCCCCAAGCAGTGGCATGCTTTTGTGCACCAGAAAGGCTTCACTCTGTGGATGTGGCCTCTGATGACACTGCTTGTGGGTGGGAGAGAGTCAATTCTAAGCTGTAGCACTGCTGTAGGTTCTCCACCTCTGAGCTGGTTGATCGTACCCTTCAGCTGTTGTTGGTGATCTGACACCCACCAGGACATGTACACGGTACATTTCCGCCAGAGCTTCATCTTGCTCTGACCAAGCTTGTCCGTCGCTCAAAAGTTAGTCAGATGCTGTACAGGGTTCAGCTGCCATAAGCAGCGTTCTCGCGCCCCTACCTTAGTCACCAGTCTCGCCAGTCAGTATGTGTGCTTTGATCAACTGACTTGGGCAGCGGTGCTCCAAGCCTAGAAACTGGTGGTAGCAGTGGAAGCATCTGCCGCTTCTCACGTGTGCCAAATGCTGACCAGATTTTCCCTTCAAACCACCGCGTTTGGAAATGAGGGGTTGTAGTGATGCAGTAGTGGAAAGTGTCCGTGTCGTTGGAAACGCTGATAACTCTCTTGCACTGTTTGACGCGAACAGCCACTCCACATCTTCTACCAGTCTGGCGTCTGCCTCTTCAATCCAGCTGTGTAGGATCCGGGATTTCTCACGCCAGATCAAATCAACACAAAGAAAACAGAAACCATGTAGAGTCAACAACCAACAACGAGACCGCTACGACTGCAACAGCAAGGACTCATACTTGAAGTGATAGTTTGTCTACCTCGGCAGTGTGGTCAGCAAAGATGAGGTACAGATGAGGATATAAGAGCCGCAGCAGTAAAGCCAGCAGATCTTTATTACGATACGGCTACCTGGAACTTTCCTCTGCCCTCTTCACTCCACAAAAAGATCAGAATCTTCAATTCAAATGTAAAATTGTCTTTACTTCTATATGGTTCTGAAACGTGGCGAACAACAAAGGAACAAACACTCACAAACTCCAAGCATTATCATACTGATGGTCTTCGAAACATTGTGAACATCAGATGGACAGATATTATTGCCAATACAAGAACGTGTGGATCAAGACCAAAGGCAGAGTTCCAATGAAATCAGAAATCAGAAAACGGATGTGGGTTGGATTGGCCCACCCTCAGAAAGTCTCCATCCAAATCGCAAGACAAGCCCTTGGATTGGAACCCCAGGGCAAAAGAAAGTGGGAAGACCAAGACAGACATGGCCAAGGAGTACGACGCAGAGGTTGAAGGTCGCCGGAATGGACGTGGGCCGAGTTGAAGAGGATCTCCGAAACACGTGTCGCTGGAAAGATTGTGGTTGCGTGGCCTATGTTTCACCAGGAATTCTGAGGGACTAAGTCAAGTAAGTCAAGTCACCTCATCATCAGCGACGACAGAGCCTGGGCGTTGATGACAAGATTTCCTTCAGCTCGATATTGTCACCATATCTTGAACCAGCAGCTGAAGATTCTGTTTGTTTTTCCTCAGATGCCCAAACTTGTCAAGCTGTAGAGGATGGGTGTTTCTGCGTTCATGCCAATATTGTCAATGGGCGTCACACCAGCTCGCCTCATGGGCTGTCCTTCTTTTCTAGGGAAAGTTTCTAACGTATGAATCTTAACAGCAGGTGAACGTATGTCCGACTCCTGGCAGAGGGTGTGGCTGAGGCTATGCTGCAGTGACTACATCTCCGAGGGTAGAGAATTCTGCTAGCGGCATCTGTCGCATTTTGACATGAAGTCTACCAAACAAATGAGTGGGAAGAAGAGAACGTCTGATTCCATTGTGTGGGTTCCAGTTCAGATTTCATTTTCACCAACAAGTGTTGACTTGTGAGTGAGGTGAGATCACCCTCAACAGTGGAGTCACTGGCAGCAGAATCGTGTTGCAAGTAATTCTGCTTGATTGTCCATGCCATGCTCCTTTGCAATGTCCATGGTTCTCTGTGCCTCCACAATGTTCCTTGAAGCCACGTCCAAAACGCCACTTCAAACCAGTGCGTCGTCTAAGCCAGTACTCGAAGCGTTTGCCCTGGGACCCGAGGCAGAATGCGAGTTCCAGTGGAAGGGTTTCCCAAGAGATGAGCAGATCTTGAACTGTTCAGTCTCATGGCAGGTAAAATCTGCCGCCAAGCAAACCACGCCTTCATTCGCACAAACTGCTATTGATTGCTGGTTCAGCTGTCTGCAACACCTTTGAAAGTTTGTGAGGGTCGCTGACCCTGTTACAGAATCTGACGAACTTTGGATTGACAGATTTGCTGTCAGTGCAAAGATGAAGGCTCTGGCAGAATATGTACGTGTACATGTTGGCGGGTGTCAGACTAAACAACAACTGCTGAAATGTTCAACCAGCTCAGTGTGGCGAATACAGCAGTGTGTACAGCTGGAATTGATCTCTCCCACCACAAAGCAGTTGTCATCAGAGGTCAACAGCACAAGAAGCACTTTCCTGGTGCACAAAGCATGCCCATCTGCTTGGGGCGGCCAGTCAACGTGAGGGACTACCTAGAACCACTCTAGAACATGTGTGGGAGCAACCATTTTTGCACCTGTTGCAACTAAATGCTTGAAAGCCATTGCCACCCACTTTGCTCACAATATGCAGTGAGCAGGGCAAGTGTGACACTCGCGTCGTGGGTGCTGTTCTACTGGATTTTGCTGCGTTCACATTCTGCCATGGAAAAGCAAATATATTCTCCCATGTTCAATAGTGATGGAAAAGAGGACAATTACAGTCAAGTCACATTGATCATGTTGGTTGCATAACTTGAGAACTTTTTCTGTTTCTGTTGGATGTGGTCATTGACCAACAATACAGAAAAAAAGTGAAAATGCAGCAAAGACAGTTTTAGTTTTGAATAGGTGAAAACGGCGTTCACATGTGAATTCAAGATCAGAATGGCTATCTCTTTAATAGTGAATCATACAGTGAAATGCATTGTAGAATTAGTGGCATTATGTATAGGAGCCTGTTGTTACAGCTAGAATATCGCCAGGTTACGGCAAGGCGTCAGTATAAGAAAATTACCTTGACCATGACATTTGAAGGTCAGAGACCCAATGGACAAAACTATACCAGAATGAAACTCAGCACACAAAATCTGTTGGATTAGAAGGGTTACAAGTGTATATATTGTCAAAACACAAAAGTTAGGATTTTTCACGGCGGCGGGTGGCGGCCATATTTGGAATCGGCCATTACGCAAAATGTACCAGGGTGGTGCCCGTTCACCTCCGTGATTTTTTCATGTCTAGGTGCCCCTTGACTCCAAATCAGTGAGAAAATTCTCCTAACACCATCATGTACACGGGACTTTTAGCCAGGTACAGGATTTTAACAACCGCACGCACGCACGCACGCACGCACGCACGCACGCACGCCACGCACACACACACACACACACTCACAACACACGAACACCCGCACACACGCCACACACACAAACACAACACAAACACAACACACCACACAACACACACCACACACACACACACACACACACACACACACACACACACACCACAACACCACACACAAAACATTTATGTTGAACACGAACTAGTTGGCAGAGTGGTATTAACCTTAGATATTATGCATGCACCGAATCCTATTCGCAATGACTACAGTGTGATATACGTTTGAGTATCATTCGAAAGAGTGTGCATAGTGCAATCGTATTACATTTGTACGTATGTCCGGGAGGAATAGATACTACGCAGAGCCATTCCCACGTGCCATTGCCAGCCGTTACTAAGCACCTCAACTGTTGACATTATTCGATACTGTACACCCTCCGAAATCATATTAGTACAACATAGTTTCGCTTGGGTTCCCAGCCTTGTGGGCATTCGATGCCAACGACGCTGGCTGATCAACTTGCAAGAGTCCACAAAAGAAAGAGTTGAGCGGAATAACATATCCCTCACACGATCTGAACCCAAAACACAGGCTTTCGTCAAAGACCTTGGCAAGAGAATGGAACGCACCGACCTCTGGCAAGAAGAATGGAACTCAAGACCTCTGGCAAGAGAATGGAACTCACAGACCTCTGCAGAAGTATGGACTCACAGACCTCTGGCAAGAAGATGGAAAATCACAGACTCTGGCAAGAGAATGGAACTCCAGGACTCTGGCAAGAAGAATGGAACTCACAGACTCTGGCCAAGAAGCATGGAATCTACAGACCTCGACAGAGAATGGAACCACAGGACCTCTGGCAAGAAGAATGGAACTCACAGACCTCTGGCAGAAGAATGGAAAACCACAGACCTCTGGCAAGAAGAATGAACTCAAACGACTCTGGCAAGAAGAATGGAACTCACAGACCTCTTGGCAAGAGAAGAATGGAACTCACAGAGACCTCTGCAAGAAGAATGGAACTCACAGGACCTCTGGCACGAAGAATGCGAACTCACAGACCTTGGCAAGAAGAATGGAACTCACAGACCTCTGGCAAGAGAATGGAACTCACCAGAACTCTGGCAGAAGATGGAACTCACAGACCTCTGGCCAGAAGAATGGAAACTCACAGACCTCTGGCAAGAAGAATGGAACTCACAGGAGGATAACAAAACATTGAAAACGTCCAAACCTGAAGAGTTTTTTTTTCATGTTCCAGGGTCGGCCGTAAAGAAAGGAACAGTCGTATGTCCTTTGCACACACTTCGCTACTTTTACACCACATTCTTTATTTCTTAAAGGTGAAGTACCACTTGTGGTGCATTCCATGCCATATACCACTCACAGTTTGAATCATGTTCGTTTAGTGTGTTGGGACTTGCATGATGTGAATATAAACACTTTACGCAGAATCATGCAGATACCTTGTTCAGAGATGTCCCACTGATGTGATCATTGAATATCTGAAAAAGATCAACATTTTTTTTTTTTTTTTTGTCTGATATAAGATTTTACGGAAATACAAGATTTGAACGAATTTTCCGGTGTGTTTGTTAAAAGGTGTATTTTAAAGGGTTGTGTGGGGATATTTTTTTTTTTTAAACTACTTGTGAATAATTAATTGCGGTGGACTTCCTTATATGGTGCCTCGCCGTCTGTTGGCTGTAAGCAACATTACCTATCTCTCTGTGTAACCTCTGTCTCTCTCTCTCTGTCTTCTCTCTCTCTCTCTGTCTCTCTCTCTCTCTCTCTCTCTCTCTCTCTCTCCTCTCTCTTCTCTCTCTCTGGTTATTTTGTCAGTTGGCTTGCCCTCTAATGTCTCCTTATTGTTGCTGGATTTGTACTTCTACCACAACTACCATAGTGTCTACAAGGAAACAGTGCGAGGAGGCAAGAAGGAGAGGAAGACAGAAGAAGAGATGGGAGGACAACATCAGTGCATGGACTGGCTCACACTCAGCAACTGCCTCACAGCGTCTGAGAAACCGGGAGGAGTGGAGTTAGCTGGTTGCGAAGTCTTCTGTGGCGCCCCAACGGTCTTCAAGACTCCGGGATAGTGAGGTTAGGTGTATTGTGTGGCTGTGTGGCCGTTTGTTTTTGTACTGCATCACACACACACACACACACACACACACACACTCACCACACACACACACACACACACACACACACACGCACCACACACGCACGCA
>CM031605.1:75834552-75839552 GCA_018398815.1 Conus ventricosus | reverse complement strand
GATGGGTTTAATACTTGCCTGTCTATACAGGGAGTGTCCGCAGGAGTATCAGCCTGCGTACGCAGAAGAAGAAGAACCTTGGTGAGCTCAAGGCTGACCTTGACATCAAACGAGACAGGCAGGTCTTTCAACAGGTCCAGTGCCGAGTCTTTCAGACACCCCAAGTCAGGACCCGTCCAGCCACCGACTACTCCAGTGACAGTCCCATTCAGGATTTTGAACAAATCCTCCACAATTCGAGTTTCGTTCGTATGGTTTCCAAATCCAATTTGTAACGGCCACAAAAGTCCTATTTCAAAATATTCACAATCAGACAATCCTAGTCGCTCCAGGGCCTCATGAAATGTAAGTAAGCCCAGGTTCTTCTTCAAACCTTAAGTCTAATTCTCACCAGTCAAAATTACACTTAAAACACAGTGAACCCTTCTTTAAAGCTGTCGTTATTTTTCTTCAACAATCACAGGTGGTCCAAAAGTCAAAATCAGCTCTTTGACGACAATCGAGGATTGTTGGGTTCTAGTCTAAAAACGAAACCCAACACTACGCTCACCCCCTTCATTGGTAACTGACGTAAGTTGACAAACCAAACACAAACATGATGCGGCTACACCTTCACACAAGCGAGCTCCACGTGCGTTGCCGAGGACTATGTGGGTAGTTTTGACCACGTCCTACGAATGGCTTCTTCATCGTGATTGTTTAAAAACACTCTCCTCGGTCTATGATCCACAACACATTGAACTTTCTTATCTTCTGTTTTTTTTTGTATCCCAAAACCACCAGACGTATTAAGAATCAGTCTTCTTCTTGAGATCGACAGGCAGTGTCTGACACCGCCTTCTATGGACTTGGGGACACACATTCCACTCTGAATCGTCGTGTTCTTTCCTCAACTCCGGGAATCCAAGACAGTCGCTGCCGTTCGCTTGGGGCTGTCGTTCTGGAATCCTTCCTACTCTTTGTTTAATTCAAAGCCGATTGTTTGATTGTTTGCCGTCAGTAGTGTTCGCCAAGGCCACGGGTACCTTGGAGCCAGTCCTCCTGTAACTGATCGTCTGTGGCACACAGTTGGGTACATGTACGCATAGTAGGGTACAGATACACCCAGTTGGGTACATATACACCGGTTGGGTACAAGTACACACAGTTTGGTATAGATATACACCGTTTGCAGCCCGCTGTCACATACATGGTCTTTCTCTGAAAACCTGCTTTTCCCTAACGCAGTCTACTCAATATCACACCTCACCAGAAACACGTCGGTCATGCTAGTGGTTGAAGTCGCGTAACATCAGCTGGCCAAACAGTCAAAACACCACTTGACAACAGGCGCAGTCTGCTCTGTATTTTTTTTTAAAACGCGAATGCTGTCCGTTTTGTGACACACCGCTAGAACCACATACGTGACGTCACTTCCAAGAAGTCGGTTCCTCTCTGCGATGGTTGTCAAGCAGAAGGTCCAGGTGTGAGTTAGACATCGTTGGCACTGGCTGAATCTTCTCCAGGTGTGAGTTAGACATCGTTGGCACTGGCAGAATCTTCTCCAGGTGTGAGTTAGACATCGTTGGCACTGGCTGAATCTTCTCCAGGTGTGAGTTAGACATCGTTGGCACTGGCTGAATCTTCTCCAGGTGTGAGTTAGACATCGTTGGCATGGCTGAATCTTCTCCAGGTGTGAGTTAGACACCGTTGGCACTGGCTGAATCTTCTCCAGGTGTGAGTTAGACACCGTTGGCACTGGCTGAATCTTCTCCAGGTGTGAGTTAGACACCGTTGGCACTGGCTGAATCTTCTCCAGGTGTGAGTTAGACACCGTTGGCACTGGCTGAATCTTCTCCAGGTGTGAGTTAGACACCGTTGGCACTGGCTGAATCTTCTCCAGGTGTGAGTTAGACACCGTTGGCACTGGCTGAATCTTCTCCAGGTGTGAGTTAGACACCGTTGGCACTGGCTGAATCTTCTCCAGGTGTGAGTTAGACATCGTTGGCACTGGCTGAATCTTCTCCAGGTGTGAGTTAGACACCGTTGGCACTGGCTGAATCTTCTCCAGGTGTGAGTTAGACACCGTTGGCACTGGCTGAATCTTCTCCAGGTGTGAGTTAGACATCGTTGGCACTGGCTGAATCTTCTCCAGGTGTGAGTTAGACACCGTTGGCACTGGCTGAATCTTCTCCAGGTGTGAGTTAGACACCGTTGGCACTGGCTGAATCTTCCCCAGGTGTGAGTTAGACACCGTTGGCACTGGCTGAATCTTCTCCAGGTGTGAGTTAGACACCGTTGACACTGGCTGAATCTTCTCCAGGTGTGAGTTAGACACCGTTGGCACTGGCTGAATCTTCTCCAGGTGTGAGTTAGACACCGTTGGCACTGGCTGAATCTTCTCCAGGTGTGAGTTAGACACCGTTGGCACTGGCTGAATCTTCTCCAGGTGTGAGTTAGACACCGTTGGCACTGGCTGAATCTTCTCCAGGTGTGAGTTAGACACCGTTGGCACTGGCTGAATCTTCTCCAGGTGTGAGTTAGACACCGTTGGCACTGGCTGAATCTTCTCCAGGTGTGAGTTAGACACCGTTGGCACTGGCTGAATCTTCTCCAGGTGTGAGTTAGACACCGTTGGCACTGGCTGAATCTTCTCCAGGTGTGAGTTAGACACCGTTGGCACTGGCTGAATCTTCTCCAGGTGTGAGTTAGACACCGTTGGCACTGGCTGAATCTTCTCCAGGTGTGAGTTAGACACCGTTGGCACTGGCTGAATCTTCTCCAGGTGTGAGTTAGACACCGTTGGCACTGGCTGAATCTTCTCCAGGTGTGAGTTAGACACCGTTGGCACTGGCTGAATCTTCTCCAGGTGTGAGTTAGACACCGTTGGCACTGGCTGAATCTTCTCCAGGTGTGAGTTAGACACCGTTGGCACTGGCTGAATCTTCTCCGGGTGTGAGTTAGACACCGTTGGCACTGGCTGAATCTTCTCCAGGTGTGTGTTAGACACCGTTGGCACTGGCTGAATCTTCTCCAGGTGTGAGTTAGACACCGTTGGCACTGGCTGAATCTTCTCCAGGTGTGAGTTAGACACCGTTGGCACTGGCTGAATCTTCTCCAGGTGTGAGTTAGACACCGTTGGCACTGCTGAATCTTCTCCAGGTGTGAGTTAGACACCGTTGGCACTGGCTGAATCTTCTCCAGGTGTGAGTTAGACACCGTTGGCACTGGCTGAATCTTCTCCAGGTGTGAGTTAGACACCGTTGGCACTGGCTGAATCTTCTCCAGGTGTGAGTTAGACACCGTTGGCACTGGCTGAATCTTCTCCAGGTGTGAGTTAGACACCGTTGGCACTGGCTGAATCTTCTCCAGGTGTGAGTTAGACATCGTTGGCACTGGCTGAATCTTCTCCAGGTGTGAGTTAGACACCGTTGGCACTGGCTGAATCTTCTCCAGGTGTGAGTTAGACACCGTTGGCACTGGCTGAATCTTCTCCAGGTGTGAGTTAGACACCGTTGGCACTGGCTGAATCTTCTCCAGGTGTGAGTTAGACACCGTTGGCACTGGCTGAATCTTCTCCAGGTGTGAGTTAGACACCGTTGGCACTGGCTGAATCTTCTCCAGGTGTGAGTTAGACACCGTTGGCACTGGCTGAAATCTTCTCCAGGTGTGAGTTAGACACCGTTGGCACTGGCTGAATCTTCTCCAGGTGTGAGTTAGACACCGTTGGCACTGGCTGAATCTTCTCCAGGTGTGAGTTAGACACCGTTGGCACTGGCTGAATCTTCTCCAGGTGTGAGTTAGACACCGTTGGCACTGGCTGAATCTTCTCCAGGTGTGAGTTAGACACCGTTGGCACTGGCTGAATCTTCTCCAGGTGTGAGTTAGACACCGTTGGCACTGGCTGAATCTTCTCCAGGTGTGAGTTAGACACCGTTGGCACTGGCTGAATCTCTCAGGTGTGAGTTAGACACCGTTGGCACTGGCTGAATCTTCTCCAGGTGTGAGTTAGACACCGTTGGCACTGGCTGAATCTTCTCCAGGTGTGAGTTAGACACCGTTGGCACTGGCTGAATCTTCTCCAGGTGTGAGTTAGACACCGTTGGCACTGGCTGAATCTTCTCCAGGTGTGAGTTAGACACCGTTGGCACTGGCTGAATCTTCTCCAGGTGTGAGTTAGACACCGCTGGCACTGGCTGAATCTTCTCCAGGTGTGAGTTAGACACCGTTGGCACTGGCTGAATCTTCTCCAGGTGTGAGTTAGACATCGTTGGCACTGGCTGAATCTTCTCCAGGTGTGAGTTAGACACCGTTGGCACTGGCTGAATCTTTCCAGGTGTGAGTTAGACACCGTTGGCACTGGCTGAATCTTCTCCAGGTGTGAGTTAGACACCGTTGGCACTGGCTGAATCTTCTCCAGGTGTGAGTTTAGACACCGTTGGCACTGGCTGAATCTTCTCCAGGTGTGAGTTAGACACCGTTGGCACTGGCTGAATCTTCTCCAGGTGTGAGTTAGACACCGTTGGCACTGGCTGAATCTTCTCCAGGTGTGAGTTAGACACCGTTGGCACTGGCTGAATCTTCTCCAGGTGTGAGTTAGACACCGTTGGCACTGGCTGAATCTTCTCCAGGTGTGAGTTAGACACCGTTGGCACTGGCTGAATCTTCTCCAGGTGTGAGTTAGACACCGTTGGCACTGGCTGAATCTTCTCCAGGTGTGAGTTAGACACCGTTGGCACTGGCTGAATCTTCTCCAGGTGTGAGTTAGACATCGTTGGCACTGGCTGAATCTTCTCCAGGTGTGAGTTAGACACCGTTGGCACTGGCTGAATCTTCTCCAGGTGTGAGTTAGACACCGTTGGCACTGGCTGAATCTTCTCCAGGTGTGAGTTAGACACCGTTGGCACTGGCTGAATCTTCTTATAGCGATGATTCAAAGAAAACAGGCTGCACTGTAACACTGGGAATGAACAAGATACAACCGGTGGCTTTCGTTGGCATGACCCCCCCCCCCCTCCCCT
>CM031605.1:75827052-75832052 GCA_018398815.1 Conus ventricosus | reverse complement strand
TGTTTCGCTTACGAGAGAGAGAGAGAGAGAGAGAGAGAGAGAGAGAGAGAGAGAGAGAGAGAGAGGAGAGAGAGAGAGAGAGGAGAGAGAGAGAGAGAGAGAGAGAGAGAGAGAGAGAGCGATATGCACCAACAACACTCGGTACTGTTACATTTGCTCTACGAATCACTACCACTATTTGCCTGTACAATTTATGACGAATCAGTTTCTCAGGTGTTGCTATATTTTTCTTATTATATTGTAATTCTTAATCTTGAGTTGTTGTTGTTTTTTTGTTGTTGTTTTGTTGTTGTTGTTGTTGTTTTTTTGTTTTTCTGTCCCAACCTCTGCGCCACCTCAGAGGCAGTGCACCCACGCTGCTCATTCCGACATCCCGTCCATGGCCAAAGCCCGGTCCCCCCCCCCCCCCCCCCCCCCGCAACCCCGGCACCAGCAATCCACAGGTAGCAGTCAATGTCAAGTCGTCAAGAGGCAACCACCGGAGGAGACACTGCACTGCTGCTGAGTCACTTCGGTGATGTTCAGTGGTGCCTGTTCTGATCTAACATACGCAGGACACCACCTACTGAGCCCCTACTGACGACAATAATTGCTTAGTCGCGGAGCCAGCGCGAGTGAGGTCTCCCTCCGGAGGGCGCCACCACGTCCGTCCAACGACAGCCCCCATGGACTCGCGATACTTGTGACACCGACGGAACAAAACCAAGGCCATAAACGTGGAGAGGACATCGAAAATGAGGTCACCGTGAGAGAAGGGCATGAAGGGCCACAGAATTTGAGACTTTTTTGTTGTTGTTTTGTTTTTTGTTTTTATGCTGATCAATGAGAATGAGGATGATTAAGATGAAGCTACGGATTTCCATTTCGGTCTGAGACTACATGACAGGGCTGTACCCTACGTTTCCTTTCATAATATATCCCAGCGTCAACCAGGCCCGAGAGATACAGGCACCTGCAGTGTTGGTCAGGAAACTTGAGCAGCACTCTCAGAAAACGCATCCATTAAGTGGATGAAAACGTCGACTGTGTGGTCCCAGTCTTCCCAACTGAGTCCGCAGCAAACTCAACTCTGGGTAGGAGCCGGTCGGGGCAGAAACATCCACATGACTCTGATGAGATTCGAACCCACGACCTCCCAGCGGGAGTCCGCGACGGCTAAGCACTTCACCACGGCAGCTGGTTTAATCTTGAGTTTTACTGAACAACAGCAATGTAAAGTTTAATAGTCCGACAACTTTTTTTCTTTTCTCCAACACCCTATGTCTTTCTTTCTTTGTCAATTTTTCAACTGACCTGCTTGTTATTAGTGACCTCTAGAAAGGACGTACTTGTTAAACATTCAATGATCTGTTTGTTATTGTGTGTTCTATATGCGTTACAGCGTTATCTGGTCAGTGTGTCCATTTGTCATTGGGCTTGTGGTTTGAAAGATTGCAGCCTGTTTCAGCTCCTTTTTCAAAACCAGCTTGATGGTTTATTTTGAATTATAGGTGCCGGAGGGAGCAGGGAGGGGGGGGGGGGGGGCAGGAAGGACAGGGAAGGCTATTATCCTCCAACGTCCTGAAAATTAAACAATAAAACGGGGGAGGGGGGTCGAAAGGGTATATATATATATATATATATATATATATATATATATATATATAGATATATACTGATAGTCACTGAGGAGAAACCACCAAGTTTCGAAATATCGGTATATGACCAGGAGTTATATGTTAGTGAGTTTCCCTCCCTATTGGAGGGTGTCTCCCCCTTGGAGACTATAAGCTTGCTGAAGGTTCATTGTTAGAAGCATTTATTTTTTCCCCATTCACCCACTCAAGCACATACTGTTAGTTAGGCAGAATCATCTACCACTGCAGATGTGAATGCTTATCTCCCCCTATTTCTTCAATCTAAGACATAAGAGCAAGCTTTGTTTATAATTTAATAATATATATATAATATATATATATATATATATATATTATATATATATATATATATATATATATATATATATATATAACAAACTAAGAAATTCCAAAGATAAGTACCGAGCACCGTTCCAGCAACTCATTTGAAGGCTCATTTTGAGAAGCATTTTATTTTATTTTTTCCCCATCCACCCACTCAAGCACATACTGTTAGTAGGCAGAATCATTTGCCACTGCAGGTATGAATGCGTATCTCCCCCTATTTCTTCAATCTAAGACATAAGAGCAAGCTTTGTTTATAATTCTATATATATATTATATATATATATATATATATAGATATATAGATATATATATATATATATATATATATATATATATATATATATATATATATTATATATTATATAATATATATGTCACGGTCAGATATCCTGCCCCTATGCGTTTTGTTTTCATACTGGCTTTTACCCTCCTCCTTCCCCCATCCTCAATATAACCTGTCCTCTTTTTATCTATGTAGTGTGGCGTTTTCTTTTAGCCCGAGATTTTTCGTTCTTTCCCCTCGTATAGTATAGCTTGTTCAACCTCCTTCCTTCCTCCTGCACGTGGTTCTGGCCTCAGCCATGTTCTGCAGAGTTGGAGAGATTCAGGCAGTTCACGTGGGCCGGCTATGAACTTCGTTAATGGGAGGTGTGCCAGCGGCTTGAAACGGGGTTTGGTCAGGCACTTGCGAAGTCAGACTGCTACAGTTCGGAGAGCTCTCTCTCCTCTGGCCAGAATCTTCCGTAGCTCAGCTTCGTTGCTGGTTTTAGTTCCCTTCGCTGTGGGACTTGAGCTTTCCTGGGGCGGGACCCCATCCTTCGCTGGTTGGGCGTCCGACCAGTTTCTTCATTCACAAGCCTGTTGGTAAGTTTTTAGAACTCCGAATTAGAACGTTGAGTCGCGCGTTTCTCGTCGCCCCGTGATAGAATGTTTTGTTTCAAATTTACTTTTCTTCAAAATTATTTCAAATTCTCGTTTGTAGAGAATATTTCTTATCCCTCTGGTAACTCGCGTTTATTCCCCCTAGCTTCGGGTCACGACAACGAGTAATGGCGGAATTGTTCGTCAGAAAAACGGTTTTGAGGGTCGCAGAGTTTGTTTGTTTTTTTAATATAGCTATCTTCTAAATTTTCCCCGTGCGATCTTCTGCTATCGCTCGCTTTCCCTTCCGTTTTGCCTGTGTCGTCACGTCGAGCGCGAAGGGTGTGGCCGTCAAGTCTTAATATTTTCTTTTGGTTCCCCTTTTTATTTTTCTTGTTCGCTATTTTTCTTTTTCTCCTTCCGTTCTATAGTTATTCATATGGGAGTCGAAAGAATGTTGCTTTTTTTTTAGCCAAATTCTGTAGTAGCAATTTTGTCAGTTCATTCCGTAATATTTCTAAATTTCATAAGTTATAATTTGCACAATTTACGGAGGTAAATAAGGGAAAGTTTTTTTTGGCCAACCCTCATTTCAAAAGTGAGAGGATAAGACAAAGGAAAAAAAAAGACAGTCTAGAGTTGGAATGTTATGACAGTTTTAATATGTAATGTGTGCGACGTTACTCTTTCTTAGACTGACTTCCCTCTCTTTTCCACCTTCAAGATACTTCCCCTTCCTGGTGACACCTCACTCTTTCTTTCTTTTCCCACCTTACCGTCCAGGGTTTTCTGTATCACTTGCTTGGCTTTACTTTGGATTTGTTTTCTGTCTATATTTCTCTCCCTTCCTGTAATTTTACCTTTTGACTATTTTTTTAAAATTGTTCTGCCATCCTTTCATCTCCTACTTGACATGTTATGGAGTCCTATTTGTTTTTTTCTCTTTTTCTTACCACTGACTCTGTACTGCCTCCCACTGACAGACTGACCACTACAATCAACGGGCTGAAACATAATTCTAATGGAGGCTTTAGGGCTTGTTTTGTTCTTGGGTTTTCGCGCACGTTGGCCTGCACGCTGGGCGTGTGCGGTCCTTCCTGCTCTCCACTGGGAACCGTCTGAGGATCTGGACAGCCGGGACGGATCCAGCAACCGTGCGGACCGCGATCCGGAGGACTGCGATCCGTTTGACTCTACCTCTTCAGTGCAACCTCTTCGTTGCAACCCCTTCAGTGACTGGTCTTCTGTGGGGCCACCTTCAGTAACCCAGTCCTGTCAATGTGTTGGTGGCCACTTAAGTGACTGTCAGCCAGTTATGCGTTCGGGGCCAAACTCCACGACTTCGCCTGGGCATTTCTGGGAACATTGGAGCCAGGCATAGACTACTTGACGCTCCGAAAGATAAGTGGTGGACAGATAATGTTGTGTCATGTGAGCGTGGGAGGTACATGTCAGTGTGTCATTTTCTTTTCACTTAAATTGATGTGAATTTTCGTTGTTTTATTCGTTTATTTATCACCCGACGAAGACCTAAGAGGTCGAAACGCGTTGTGTTTTGTCTTGTGACTCGTTTGTCCACGTTTTCTGGGCGGTCCGCCAACATTTATTTAAGATTTGATGTGTAGGGTGTTTTTTGTTTTGTTTTTTTTTTCATTTTTTTTATTATCTGAGATTAGGCGCTGTTCTGTTGATTTATTATTTTGTTCCTTTTTTCTTTCCTCACCTCATTTATAGTAGCGGGTTAGGAAGGGAGATTAGCTGGGCAAAACCCCGGGAGTTTGGGTTTATTTTCATTTGTTTTGTCCTTAGGATTAGCTAGCCTCTTGTAATCCAGTCTTCTTCTTTACCCACTTTCTGTTATTCTGTCTTTCTTCCTCTTCTTGTATTTATCCCAACCCCCCTTAGAGTGTGAGCATGAGTGAAGCGATTGTTTTGTGTAATAAATATTATTGTGTGGTCGTCCTGGGTTCTTGTCTTTCCTGTGAGTTTGGTGCGAGTGCCTGACTCTACTCTCCCTGTGGTTCGGCAGTCGGGAATCCGTTTGACCAATAATATAACATAAAATACAACACACAACACACATACCAGTTAAAAATTTTTAAGGATTTTTTTTTATTCCTATTTTTAAAACATAAGAGAATTTTGTTTATTAATTTAATATTATATATATATATA